>CM037593.1:38475102-39682161 GCA_021018995.1 Chloranthus sessilifolius
AATCTAATGAGCTTATAAGCTCCTTGCCTCCGCTCTTGCCTACACGATGTCATGAGTCATCATACAAATTCATGCACATAAAGTGCAGTTGAGACATTATAAAAGTGCAAGAGAGCCTTCTTCGTCCTCTTGTTTCCATTCCTCTGCAAACCAACTCCATAAAAACCACAGCCATGTAGATCACAGCCAAGTAAGGAAAGCATAGTAAAAAGTAAAGAAAAGAAACCACCTTCTGTCTACCTTTGAATTTCAAACGTTAGATCCATAGAGCACAAAGTGACCTGCCACTCAATCGAAGGATGTCAGAGACAACCCTTGGTTTCAATGAGCTCGGTGTATCCCTGATGTGTATCTGAGTTCGGCAAACGCGATCTCGATACCACATCAGCATCATCGTAACCTCGTGTCCACTCGAAAAAAAAGGTATGCAATCAAAATAAAATAACCACAGCTGAGAGTCTCTTTTCACTGCATGTTAATGGCTTTTAGGCCAATTGCACCAGTTGTCTCAGCACAAAGACCTAATCATGTATGATAATTTCGGAGTCAAGTTGTTGGTTTTTTTTTCTTATTAAATAAACTCCGACTTTGTCATACGTAAATTAGTAAATACCAACGCTATTTCCTGCAACATAAGAAAGAAAATAGTATATGGAGGTAGTTGATCAAAGGCCTATAGACCAAATAAAACCAAAGGCACAGAAGAAGAGATGCACCACGGCAAGAACCTTAGCTGAACTGCTTGCCGCGACAACCCTTGTGGCTTGCCGAAGCAAGCAGATTTCTGGCTACTGTGTTTTGGGTTGCTGCTATGATGTAATTTTAGATCTGTGCATTAACACTTTGACCCATTTACGTTATAAAAAAACATGTTTTGAGTCTCAAGTGTATATACTAAAAATGTGTATATATATATATATAGATGAGGGTGCAACTTGGTGCACATGCTAAAGTGACAACAATGACGGTATTGTTGGATGCTTAAGTACACAGCTAAATAGCTATTCGTAGACGTACACAAAAGTAAAGGTAGGGAATTTACTTGGTTAATGTATATTTGGTTTTCCTTATTTGCCTATAGAGTACACATTAATACTAATGCTCATATATGACTATATATAAAAGAATGATATAAAGAAGATGTAGTACACTGTCGGATGAACTGCTAATCTGACACTAGAAAGAATTGCTTAGTAGAAATTTATATAAAGATGCCTAGTCATTTTAGTGATCAGGAATACATGAGAATTTATCCATTGTAGACATATAGACATGAAACCAGAACAAATTTGGTGAAATTATATCATTATATCAGTTGTAAATACATATCAAGGCAGTTTTGAACTTAAAATAGGATGACTTATGATGACTTATGCCAGTCGAGATAAAATGCTTGGTTACAAATAACTAGCTGAGATAAAATGTTTGTTTAACAAATAAACAGATATGTGTTATGTGCATACCATCATATCATACCATGCGTAATCATGTCTCATTATTTCTACCATCCTTGACGTCCGGTACAAAATTTTAATTTAGTTTTCAGCCAAGTGATCCCGCTAACTCAAGAGCTTACTTTATCTTTATACAAGTGATCTTGCTAAATCGGGAGCTTGACAAGGGATCCCGTTAACTCGGGAGCTTGTGTTGTCATTGGTTCAAGTGATCCCACTAACTCAGGAGCTTGACAAGTGATCCTGCTAACTCGGGAGCTTGTTTCTTTTGGTTCTGTACATGTAGCTTGTTTCAACTTGATTCCTTGTACCTGCTACAGCATGAGTAAGTGTGGTATTTTTTTCAGCATGTCAGCATGATCATGTCGTCGCATGTTATATTATATGTTTGTTAAAAAATGCTTCAACTTTATTATATGCCTCAAAAAGTGAATTGGTAAATCTAATATATAATTAGCAATGCAAATGTCTCTGTTGAGCTTTGATGATAACTCATTCTACAACTTAAATGTCTTAGTTGTAGATCCAGATCCCATGCATGTAGCTAACCCTACTTACATGCTAGACGAGGAGGAAGGGGACGACGACGAAGAAGACGATTTTGCGGAAGACTTCTTCCCAAAATAGGTTTGTGGCTTGAGAGAGAGAGAGAGAGGTAGAATTAGAGGTGTTGAATAAACTTGTATAAATTACATATGATATTTCGAGATATTTTGTTATAGGATGTATAGGTTTCTTTCCATTGTTTAGATGACAGGTGGCCGTCATCGGTGAAAAGCTATACATCAGATCAATTATCCTTGTATATAGTGTTCGCTAGTTCTTGATTAAATGAGTAAAAGTCAGTTTATTTTGCAATATTATTGCCTATTAAAGTAAGTATAGTGCTTCCGCATTTGCAACACTTTGTACAAATAATGACCCCTTATATGAAAGGATCATGTTAGGTGATCCGACAATGCGACGGTTCCAACATACTATTAAGGGAAACGTCGGGTTGTCATATCCCTACTCAAGCTTCAAATCGGGTGAAGTAAAAGGTCGTGTCCGGCAAAAATCTAGTGAGGTCTGGCTAACCCGAATTCACCCATATATAAAATCAAGAAAATAGCCGGGGGTGGGGGTGGGGGTGGGGGTGGGGATGGGGGGGCTTGGTTTAAGGTTTTTTACTTCGGCGTGTCATAATTTTCGGTTGGGTCAAGCATAACCTGTCGAATTATTTCGGGCATGTATAAATTGAGCAGCCAAAATTCTGGCCCTATGCACAAGACGATCTCCCTTCTATTGCCCCATATTGCCCAAATGTATTTAAGCGCGATCAGTAAAAGGTGACAATCATATACAGTCAATGATTTACATGCTCAATTATTTATTTATTTTTATATTTTTGAAGATGTTATACGGTATAGACAGCTCAAATATAGTGTAGTGGTTGTGCAAACTTATAAGCGTAAAGAATCCACTTTCGATACACCATACTGAGAGAGGACCCACACAGAGCGGGAGGAGACGCGTGGATTAGAGCCTACAACTTGTGCTTGGTAAAAAAATTTATACTGTCAAGTATTAGAAAGGAGGGGAGGGTTTAAGTCCCCAGAGCAGTCACTTTGTGCATCAAAGCCAAAGGTGAGTATAGGGTACCTTTAATTGTTTGTAGGTACCTAATTTACATAGCTCATAAGTATATATACACCCGTTCTCCATGCTCAATAAAGGGTACCTTTTATTTTCAACCCAACAGGCTTCCTTCTCCACTAAGGTTTCACGTGCTTAATCTATTGACTGCTTTGAATATATTAGACGATAGAGATTGCCTTTCGTCGTAATATTTGATACAGTAAATCTTTATATCATGGTCCTACCATTATATCTGATCAGGCATTTCCTTCATGTGGCGACGCACCGAGACAAGGTACAATTGTTGGGAAGGAGACATATCAATAGAACTTGGCTGGATCCGGGCTAGGATAGTGGCACCATTCCTAACCAGTTCTGAAACACATCCTGAAAAGTTATCCAAGAATAATGTTTGATGAATTGGGATGTGTGTCAAATGGAATCAACATTTTACCGTCTGATGGTAGGCCGATTATCTGTGGTGTCAAAGATTGGGAGGAAAAAGTTCCCCAGTGTTAGATTCAAAGAAGTCAACGGGTGAAATCCGGGTTGGTAAGAAAAAATCTCGTATTGTCACTACAATAAAATATATTATTAGCGGCTGCCGCTATTAACAAAAAACTATTAAGGACTAAACAAAGATATTAGCGACAGATTTTTGTTAATAACGGTGCCGATAGTTTTTTACAGTCACTAACAGTCTTGCTTTTTATAATGTGTAAGTAAAGGTATCCTTAATCATGTGAAGTAAATATTATACTTAATTGGAGTTTTAACCATAGAAAGGAATTGTGACATGGAATCTACCTCCACCTCTTTAAAACCTGTTGAATCTCATATGACCTTCAACTCGTTGGACATCATCTACAGATCTTATGTATGCATAAAAATTATTATTATTATTATTATTATTATTATTATGTTACAAAGCTGCAACCCAAAAATTTGGATTAGGCCTTCAAATCACTCACACATAACACAAAAAATGTGGGTTTCGTGTAAGCATGCAACACGTAGCAGGAGGTCATCATATAATTTATATTAGCAATGCACGGGAGAAAATGATAAAAAAGAAAATAAAAATAATAAAAAAGATGAATTCAAAATGATTTTAAAGATTTAAAAAAATAAATTAGAGAAATATAATTGATTAAAAGATTGAAAATAAAAGATAAATAAAAAAATATTGAAAAAAAAGATAAATAATTAATAAAAGTCTAATAAAATAATTAATTAATCATATCAATTAGATTACATAAAACTATAATAAATTAAGAAAAGATAATTGAAAGGGCACTATAAAAATTATGACTATTAGCGGCAGCAAAAAACTGCTGCTATTAACAAAAAACTATCGCTAATACCCTCGCCGCTAATAGTCTTAATAGGTTTTTTATTAATAGTGGCAGCTTTTTGCTCCAAAAAACTGCGGCTAATAGTCTTATTGTTTATAGTGGGGACAAAATTAAACTCATTGAAAAATTTAACTACGAGAATAAAAGATTATATGAAACGAAATAATTTTTTTTAAAAATCGTGCATTGCTCAGGTGACACTTGAAATTCTGAAGATCACTGCTTCATATCGAAACAATGTGTGAAAATGAGAGAGACATATGATTGTGTATGGCATAGCTCTTTGTTAGCCCTAGCTATAGCAGAGTTCACTTGTTTTAGCCAGTTCTTATCGTCTTTGCTAACATCCTGCTACCTGTTTTAGCAGGTATCCCTTCTCCTTGATATCTCCTTACATAGCAAGATTTTATGCAAGATCTACCTATTCAACAGCTCTACCCTCGTCTCTACTCACTCCTTGCTAGAGCAGATTTTATTAGCTCTGGCAGGGAGAGTTAGTAGAGATCGAGCAGGGAGGTTGCTTCTAGAGTAGGTAAATTCTCGTTTACAGTGTATTAGAAAAGAGAATGGAAACCAACTAAAGTAGATGAAAGCTGCTCTAACAGGAGCGCGGCTTACAAAGAGTATGCAATTCACAATCATACACAATACCAAAGGAACCTGTTATAAAAGAATAATACAATACTTTAAATTAACTTCAAAATCGAATTACCGATTATTACAATTGATGAAAAAAATGAAGTAAATTAAAAATGAAAGGAAGTTACCTCTGATGGAGATGCCACAGGTTGCACTGGAATGTTTGATGTTAGAATGAGAGACGGAAGAGAGAAGTAGAAGAAAAATAAAATCGTCTCATGAAAATACTTATGCTATATATTAAAAAAAAAAGGAAAAAAACTTAGAATGACCTTACAAAAATCACAAAGAAAAAAATATCATCATAATAAAATTCTTTTGATTAAAAAATCAATCCAATGGAAGGAGAAATTAATATGTGAAAAGAAAAAAAAAAAAACTAAAAAACTAAAGATCAAGAGTGTTGGTGGTTAATGTGAAAAAAGAGATGCGATGGAGATAGAGTGAAGTTGTAATTATGCTAAGAGAGGTTAGTTATTTACAAAAAAATAATTTGATTTTGGGAGGGAATAGTTGAGAGAGATTTGAAGCAATGACAGTTGGGATTGTGACACGAGATAGAGAGAGAGATTGGTCGAGTAGCTTGAGAGTAGGGCTATGCAGAAAATCGACCGAACCGACCCGACCCGACGGCCGAAATTTTGGTTCGATTTCGGTTTTAGGGCATATTTGTTCGGTTTTGATTTTGGAAAAGTGACTTATCGGGATGTCGTTTCAGTTTCGGTTTTGATGTAAAAAACCCGAAATCGAATCAATAAGAAACTAATAATAGGGTATTACTTAGGTGCATACAAAAATGGGTTGCAATTAAAATTTTATCTTCTAAAACCTAAATTTAAAAGTTAAAATGTAGAAACTAGAAAATCAGGGATAAACCTTAAAACTTAAAACAAGCAAATACCTAAAAATCCTCTGTTGTCTCATATCACATTTGTTTCCACTTCCCAGTTCCCACCTGCCATCGTCTGTCGTCCTTTCACTTGTCGTCGCCGGTGCCATCCATCACAAGCCCACACGGCCATACTCCACAGCAGACAACAGGTTCCTCTCTCTCTCTCTTCTCTCTCTCTCTCTCTCTCTTTGTTCCTCTCTTTATTCTTCACTGTCTCTCTCTTCCTTGCTATTTTTTTTTTAATTTTACAAATAAAAACACTGAGGTTTAAAAATCGAAAACCGACCGAACCGATAACTATTGGTTTGGTTTCGATTTGAGAAACTAGAAACCGATAGTTATCGGTTCGATTTCAGTTTAGCATGAAAACCGACCCAAACCAACCCGATAACACCCCTACTTGAGAGAAATTTTTGAGGAGAGAGAGTTGTGAGGAGAGAAGTTTGATGAGCGTGAGAGTTGATATTTTTAGGTACAAGTATTTAAAATCAAAGATTTCGGTTTCCACAAATTATGGTTCTACCGTTCAAATTTTTGACTTCCGTGAATCATATGATGGAAATTATTATTCATCCCAACGTTCCAAATCATACATATTAGGACCATGTCCTACCTATAATATGGTTAGATGTTGATTCCATGTGAAAAAAAAATCTCAAAAGTGACCTAAGAACCTTCTCATGAATGCAGTGATCGTATTTATTACTTAAGTGGATGTGATCTACTAGAACAAATATCTAAATGTCTAATGGGTGGGATATGATCGCAAAATCTATTGTGCAGAGATTGGGAAGAAAAGTGATGTCCATAGTTTAATTTAGGGCAGTCAACAGTACGAACTTTGGAATCGCCTGTTGTAGAAACTAAGGATGTGTATGGCATAGCTCTCTAGTAGCCCCTGTCATAGTAGAGTTCACCAACTTTAGCAGGTTCCCATCCTCTTTGCTAACATTCTGCTACCTATTTTAGCAGGTACTCCTTTTTGATAACTCCTTGCATAGCAAAATTTTATGCAATATTTACCTGTTCAGCAGTTCTACCCTCCTCTCTACTCACTCCTTGTCAGAGAAGATTTTATTTGCTCTAGTAGGGAGTTAGTAGAGAGCAGGGACGTTGCTACTAGAGCAGGTAAATCTTCCTTTGCAAGGAGTTAGAAAAGAGAATGGGAACCAACTAAAACAAGTGAACTCTGTTGTAGTAGGGGCTAGCAGAGAGCTATGTCATACGCAACCTAAATATGTGAATACAAATACAACTACTTTCTTATACGATAGAGAGCAAGAGAAAATGTGGAACAGTTTTAGGAACAGAAAATGTGAAACGGTTTTACAGAGTTGTGGAGCGGTTTCAGGATTTGATTCCACGTGTGCAATAGAGAAGAGAGAAGAGGCGAGAGAGAGTACGAAAATGCTAACCGTAAAATTTATGATGTAATAAATGTAAATTTTTTATAAAAATTTTAAAAAATTCCACCTTAGCACTGTAAGTAACAAATTTCCTTAATATATATATGGCTGAGGGGAGAATGCACTCAGGCATAGACATATCTCTATGCCTATTGATATAGGTGTGACACGTAGTGCCTTTTTGTGAAAGTGATGAGTGGCATGAGGCCCACTTTAGTAACTAGGGTTTAAACTTTTAAAATATTTTAAAAGTTATATTCCCTTTCTGCCATCATACTTGACTTTTTTAGAAGCCTCTTTTTCTCTCTTCTCCTTTTTTCCAGGAGAGTATTAAACTTACTTTTTCAGGTATATTTTACTCAAAAATGTGGGGCTCCGATAGAGAAGCGCTTGGCGCCTTGGTAGCGAAGCGCTGACACCTCGATAGCAATGCGCTGGTACCCCGAAGAGAGGCAGTTGCACTCCTTTTTTATGGCACCCAAATGGCGTAGCGCTGTCACCTCGATAACAAAGTGTTGGCACCCCGATTTTTTTTTTTTGCACCCCGGTAGAGAAGCGCTGACACCCCGATCGCGACGCGCTGGGACCCCAATTTTTTTTTTCACCCCAATAGTGTAGCACTGACACCTCGATAGCGAGGCACTGACACCCCGATTTTTTCACGCCAGTAGCAAAGCGCTGGCACCCCAAGAGAGAAGCGTTGACACCTCAATAGCGAAGCGTTGACACCCCAGTAGTGAAGCGTTGACACCCCAGTGCTAGCACCTCGGTAGCAAAGTGTTGCCAGCCCGGTAGCGAAGCGCTGACACCCCTTTAGTGGAAAAGAAGTGGGTTGGTGGAGTTCTGACACCCACTTGTTTAGGCAAAGGGTATTTAAAAAGGATTATCTACTTTTTTGAACACCAAGGTAACCCTAGTTAAAACGTGATTAAATGATTGTAAAGCAACAATCGTCACTTCACAAAAAGACACTATGTGTCGCACCCATATCAATAGGTGCACAGATATCTCTATGCCCAAGCGTATTCTCCCAGGCCTCTATATATATAGAGGGCCGGGGATATGCTTCCAGGTGTAGAGATGTCTTTGCGCCTATTGATATGGGTGCAATACGTAGCACCTTTTTGTGAAGTGATGGGTGACATGTGGCCCACTTTAATAACTAGAGTTAACTCGGTAGCAAAGTGCTAGTACCTTGATATCGAAGAGTCGGCACCACAGTAGAGAGGCACCGGCACCCCAATAGCATGCGCTGGTACCTCAGTAGTGAAGTATTGGCTAACAGCTCTATGAATCTACTCTGTCTTAACTTATTGGAAGTGCACAACAGTGATTGTAGCACTAGTATAGGATCGTTCCCATGAGGAAGTATGATTTAAAAACTTTCTATTTTCCTTTTAAAGAATAAAGAATGGTTTGATTTAAACTAAATTGCAGGAAAATAAATTTAAATCTTCGTCCTTCCAAATTTTAGTTGTCAATTAGTCTCCTCCAGTTCTCGGATATTTACGAAATTAAAAATCATTACACTAATCTGTAGTCTTCCAAAGTTTAGGCGTCAATTAAAAACTAGAATTTTATCGATATTTATGAAAAGAAAAACGTTACACTAATCCTCAAATTCTCAACTTTAGTCTTCAATTAAAATCAAGAAAATTTAGATGTTTATAAAGCAAAAAATTTACAAAAGTATATATATATACTAGAAAGCAATAAATTGATCTCCTATCTCCCGAGATCAGTCGTCAATTGCTCTTAAGAAACTTTAGATACTATAAACTAGAAAGCAAATAAAAACTACTCTAATAATCTTCCAGCTCTCAAACTCAGTCGTCAATTGATTTCAAGATGCCTTGGATAGTTATTCTAAGTATCGAGCTCTCTTATTTATAGATCCATAAGAGGTCGGTTTACACTATTCAAATTCTAATTAAAGTAAACTACTAAAACAAAAGTTTCCTAAAATTTTAAACTTCCTAATTCTAATCTTCCTTGCTTTGAATAGTAAATGCGTGCAGGACTTTTCTTCCTGATTTCCAGTGACAGAGATCTTTGCCAATCTTCATAGATCCGTAGAGTGTAGAACTTCTATTTTAAGAGTCTTCAATTTTGTGCATGGTTTTACAACTCTCACGTGACTTCTAAGAGCAGCATGAGCTTTAATATACAAAATCGAAGCTACAATTTTGCTCTTTCTTTTGTACGATTTCTCTTGCTCGATCGCTCGTAGTTCACCTCGATTTCTCCAGTCTGAGCTTTCTTCTGCAGAATCGTAAATTATGATTCTCCTTTCTTTAACTTTGCTCATCGAAATTACGATTAGAATCGTAATTCTCCTTTTCAGCTTTATCGAGTGATTCTTCTACTATGATTTAGACCGTAGATCACGTGCGATCTTCTTTCTATTGCTTTAGAAGTGCGATTTGGCATATATTAACATTTCTATCATTTTTTTCTTATTGATTTAAATATCTACACATCAACATCTCATTAGTAGCAAACTGGGGTCTAGCATCACTAAATTAAGGACATCAAAATGATAAATTCTATGACTGATCACACCCCAAACTTACTAGCAAACAAGGAAAGATAAACTATTAACTAAAAATTTAAATGCCACTTTCGTTGGGAGCACAATTGCATTTAGCAGATGCAACAAGCCTTTAAACCCCTAAGTGATCCCTAGTGGAGGAGTTGTGTCTCCTGAAGGTTTCCAGTAAAGTTACTTACAAACTTTAATATATTTTTGGCTTTTCAGTTTTTCAAAAGAAAATAAACTTTTAAAAACTCTAAACTACTTTTGGTACACTAATTAGTCATCACATGGTTGTTACGATTTTCAAAAATAAGATCCCATCCAACCATTACTTCTTATCCTAGCAGTTATCCTTGATCAAATACTCAATAATTTCAATTCATATAAAGCGTAGAGTGTGTGCGTACTAATGAAGAATCCATTCATTATATATATTTTTTAAACTGCAGATTTAGAAAATATTTTCATTCAAACTCACTTTGGCATACTCTCAAAAAGAATATTGAAATTATTGGGTTTCTCACAATATATAATGAATAATTTCAAAGATAAATGAAAAAAAGATAAATCTCATGAAAAAAAAGTTAATTTGTTATACTTCATTGGCTTTCCTGATTCTCCGTAGTATTTATCATAGATATCTCTACTAGGCCCTCACTTTTTACAAATCGTGAATCCAACAAGTTAGATCACTTCTTCCCATATATATATATATATATATATATATATATATATATATATTTATATATTGTAAATCCCTTTTTCTTGATTCCTTCTTAATTTTTTTTAGTTTTGGAAGCTTCGTTGCTTCTCCTTTTCTCTCATATTTTCAAGAGTCTATTTTTATTTCTTCAGTAGTTATACCCATTTTCAAATTTTCCATTTTCTATTTTTGCATACTCCTTCCACTCTCCTATTTTTCCTTCTGTTCTAAATTCTCATAAATACAAGGGTAAAAAGACCGAACGCTTTGGATAGTACATATGATTAAGGGTTTACAAAATCTTGGTAGAAAGAAATTTGATTTAGGCTCAAATATGGGTTCAAGAGGTACATTAGTTCGGGATGTTGACATTTTGGCTCAAATGAATTAAATGAAAGCCTTTAATCATTTTCAGATTCACTAGTAAGAATTCCATCTTATTTTGATGAATATAACAAATAGTTTTAGAAAAACAGTTAACCAAATCATAGAATATTGATTTAAATAAACACAATAATATGAGATTTCCATTAAAACATAGTCAAGAAGTTCAAGAACTAAAGATGATGGAAAAGTCTCTCTCAAAGAAAGGAAATAGGTCCAAAAGCGCACTGAGTATCTTATTTTGAAACTATAATCTAAATTCTGCAATTTAAAGCAAAGTATAGTTTCAAATTTTCATTTTTGATACAGTGTGCAAACGAACTAAACATGAATATTAACTGCTTCCTATCATTGATATTCAAACTTCAACAAAGATGATGGAAAAGTGTATGGAATCAAATTTTATCTAATCATTACTCACATGTGATGACTAACTAGAAAAAGAAAATTTAAAACAAAAATAAACCTAAAAAAATAGTCCTAAAAACAAAATTTAAAACTAAAACTAATTGTGCACCCGTGGACTTTGCGAGTCTGTCGCAACGATGCACTCAAAAATGGAGTCGCCACCCAGAGCTTTTAGTGTCCCGAGATACCCAAAATCAATGTTGTGAGCACCGAAGTGCGATATATGATTCCGAATTACCGATCAACGCCAAAGCCTCTAGAGTAAAGACTTCGGTTATCAATCGAGAAGGTGTTAGAAACCCGATCGACCCGCTCATGAGCAGTCTACTATGGCCAAGTCTAGGTTTGTATGTATATATATATATATATATATATATATATATATATATATATATATATATATATATAAGAGAAAAAAAAAGTGGCACTTCCTCTGGCCTGAAGGTACTTTGATCCTATTAAGCTCTCCCCAAACACCGAAATTTCGGCGGTGTAATAATCAGTCATATAATTTACCAATTTATCACCCTTAACTTAGTGATGCTAAACCCCAGTTGGCTACTAATGAAATGCTAATGTGCAGATATTTAGAACAGATAGTAGGAAAGTGTCAAAGTGTTAATCTTTGTCAAAATAAACTTAAAAAGCAGTAAGAAACACGATCATATACTGATACAATCCAATCATATTGAGAACCAGTTTGTAATCCAAGAAAGAAAGCTTACGAACCTATCGTAATCTCGAACGAACGCACTTAAGAAGAAAAGAAGGAATCGTAATCTACGATTCTACTAAAGACGCTTAAGACTAGAGAAACCGAAGCAAAGATACGGTCGTACGCGAGAAGAACAAACATACTGAATGGAGAAAAGATGCAGTCGTATTTTACGATTGTATATATATTAGGGAAAATTTTAAAATACCCCCTGAACTTTCACCCCGTCATCAATAAGGCACCTAAATTATTGATAATGTCACACAGGCACCCAAAGTATACTTAAGTTCATCAACTAAGCCCCTACTGTCACCTTCCGCTAATGATTAAACGAAAAAAGCTGATTTGGCATACAACTCAACAAAATTGACCACGGGGCATCCAATGTGGTGATGTCTTAGCTGCCAAGCCCTGTTGAGGTGACTTGCAATTAATATTCCCTCCAAAAAATGGGAGAGGGGATTTAGAAATAATCGCTGGTTCTGGTTCTTCTTACTCTTACTTGGTCTTCTTCTCCAGCTCCGGGCTTCGAAATCAATCTGCAAATCTTTTCGCGTTCTCCAATTTGAAATCAGGATGGTGGAAATGGTTTGGAGTAAGAGAGGCAACCCACTCAAGGTTCCTATCTACGGTAAGTCCTCTAAGATTAGGATTTTCTGCTAGGGTTTTCTCCTAGGATTTTCTACTACGATTTTCGAACCATTTGTAAGGAGTTTTTTGCTAGGGTTTATATCTACAATTTCCTCTTTCCTTTTGTTAGATTTCTGCTATGGTTCATGGGGATTAACCCCTCTTGTGATTGGAATTATGCTGAAAATGAAAAATGGCTTTGGAGAATAACAGAGGTAATGTTGAATTAGGGTTTAATAGCAGAGATAATGCATGGTTTCGAGGCATAAAAGAGAGACAAATAATGTGAAACTTTATTACATAACAGAGGGATAACTTTATTCCAAGTTATCTGAAATGTTTTAAAGAAACTTGAAGAATAATGGTTGGATGTAACTATGCTAGCCATTTAAAGAGAATGAGATGTATATTCTTCCATGGTTCTGCTACCCAATGCTCTCTGAAAATTAAAATGGTTTTGCTCTGAGTTTGCATATCTCTAGGGAAAGCAATAAAGCTGCCAATTATATTGCACATGTAGATGATGACAAGAAAGAAGTTAGCTTTTAAAGTTGGTTTTTGGTGTTTGTTTTTTAATGGAAGGGTGAGGCCCCACCAACCTCATAGGTAGAAACTCTTTGAGGCATATCCAAGGGTATAACAGAGGAGAATATTGTTAAGCAGTGAAAAATATCATTTTTCACCCCCTAACCTGACCTTTGTTGGACCCTTGAGCTGCCTAATAAGGTGTTTTAAGTATGTTTTATAGATAAGCAATAAAATCTAGCCTTAGTGTAGATATCCACCTAAAAAAAGGCCAAAGAAGCAATCTGCTCCTCATCATGTGCTCACAACAGCCAAAAGGCCTGTCAGTCATGCAATCAAAGCTTTATAAATTCATGAGAAGGTCATGGGATCAACAACGCATGCTTGAGACTAAGCGCTGTTATAGAGAAGATAGATTGAACCCACCAAGAGGTTGCTGAGTGCTAACGGATGATTGGTGCCAGCTGAGGAAACTCAAGGCAGAAGCAATCGAGAAGTTATAAAGCTCAAATGTCGATCTGCCGAGAGGATCCATTAAGCTATCGCAAGGTTCCAGTTGCTTGTCGATAGGTTGTGCTTGCAGTAAAAGAATCTTATCGACACCTTACTTAAAGGTGCAGGGGAAGTCGTGAGGTTCAACTGAACCTATCGAGCAATCCGAGAGAAGGTTTCGATAGGACCATTTAGAACCTGTCGAGATGATCCCCAACCTGTCGAAAACTTCACCAAGCCGATAGGTTGATTGTAACCTGTCGACAGGATGAATGAAGAACTGAATAGAAGGTATTGAGAGCCACTTCAATCCTATCTAGATATGCCAATCCTATCGACTTGTGCACTTCAACTCAGCGAGAGGTTTTCCAAACCTATCGAAATACAGAGCAAGCAGACTAAGAACCTGTCGAGAAGTTCCCTGAACCTCTCGTCATTCATTTTGGGAACTCCTCATGGCCCTTCTTCAGTAGCTACAACTTTCGAATTTCACACACATGATCCAAGGCGTGATAGCGACCCCTGGGGGTATTTTTGGTATTCAACTAATCATGAGCGGGAACTCTAACTACCTCACATGTACTTGTCAATTGTGAACCTATAAGAGAAAAGCTTCTAGAAGAGGGATCAGCCACATCAGCATAACTGTATTATTCTTTTGAGTTCTGATTGGTTGAAATAGATCTAAGAAAAAGGTATAAATAGAGGAGCAATCACATTGAAAAGGATCATCCAAAAATTGAGAGAGCAGAGCCAAGTTCGAATTCATTTTTTCTCTAATTTTTTCCTCTCTTTTCCCTCTTCTTCTTCTTCACTTTTAGCCAATTATGGTTGGCTAAAACTTCTCAAGTAGCTAGGGTGAGGTTATGAGCTGTAATTAAGAGTTTCAGAGGCTTTATAAGGGATTGGATGTTGCACAGATTGTAGATCTGAGCACAACATTGTAAGTAGTGACGTTGCAATGGAATTGTGGGATTTAGAGTTAATTCTGAGCTATACTTCATTTATTTGTATTTGATTTCCCTAGTTTGGATACTCCTGTGGGCCAGCCAAAAATGGAGAGCTTGTAGCTTGGCATTCACAGCATCTACAATGGTTAACTTGTTCTAATCAAGACCGTTAGCTTGAGACAATCTATAGGATGATCTGTGATCATTCAAGTGGACAGGTCATAGCCTTAGGGTTGCGCTAATTCTCTACTTAAGATCAGATCCTTATACCATGCATCTGCCAGGGTCGAACCTAGGGAGCTTGTAGCCAGATAAATGATTGTTGCAGATCTGATCTAAGCATTGCCTTTGATTCATTTAATTTTCAATGAAAGACCAAATCCTTAGCTGCTACTCTCCATCCTTTGATTTTTAATTCATTTTCCTTTACTTTTGTGTTTTCTTAAAATCTGGATCAACTGCATTTAATTCTGTAGTTTATAGTGACAATAACCCAAAACCTCTCCTCTTTCCTGTTTTAGTGTAGCTTAAATTAGGATAGAGTGCCAGATCCATTGCAGATCTGGAGATTTACCATAGTGTATTCACATTTCCCTGTGGACATACCCTTACTTACCTATTAAAACTTGCTACAACAGTCCTGTATCTTGCAGGTCTAGGAGATTGTAGTTGTGCTGAATCCACCCTCTGTTTTAATTTGATTTTATTTTACTTTTACCATTACACAATAAATCAGCACACTCGATTCCCCCAATAAGTTTTTGGCATCGCTGCCGGGGATCTGTGATCTAAACTTGGTAGATCTATGTTTTTTCTAATTTTTAGATTTATAATTTTGATTGCTTGTTAAGTGCTTGACTAATTGCTCTTGTAGTATTTTGTAGCTTAATTTTCTTTTCAGATCTGGATCTGTGGTGCTCTGAGGAGCATTGTGTTAGAGGTTGTGCTAAAGTCTGTATCTCTCTACTCCTTTTGTTTTTCCTGATCTGTGATTTGTAGCTTTATTAGCTGTTTGTGCTTGTTCCTATTTGTTGTGTTTATTGTAAGCTATACTTTGTGTACTTTGTGCATTGAGATTGAGAGTGGTGTATGTTTGGAAAAAGAACTCTCAACCCTCAGATTGTGTCATTTAATCCAGAGGTTGAAAGGATTCTTAAACCCACACAAACCCCACCTACATCTGGTATAACTGAATCTGTTTAAATGGGTGAGCAACCAAGGTTGTAGTTGAAGGATTACTATGCACCTGGTGCATATAATTCTCCTTTTTGCATATAGTTTCCTACTGTGAAAACTAATTATAAAATTAAGTCTTCAACCATTCAGATGTTGCCTTCTTTCCATGGTTTGAGTAAAGAGGACCCATACAAGCATGTTGATGAATTCCTTGCCTTGTGTACTACCTTTAACATTATAGGTCTAAGGCCAGAAGCCACCAAGCTTAGGCCATTTCCTTTTTCATTAAAGAACAAATCCAGGGCCTGGTTATCCTTGTTTCCCCCTAATAGTATCAACTCTTGGGATGACATGTAAAGCCAATTCCTAGCTAAATTCTTTCCCATGTCTAGAACCAGTCAGTTGAGGAAGAGTATCCTCTCATTTTCTCAACTCCCAACTGAAGGGTTCCATGAGGCATGAGAGAGATTCAAGGAGATGTTGAGGCAGTGCCCCCACCATAAAATTCTTGAATGGCAACTTATCCAAAGTTTCTATCAAGGAATTGACTCTAAGAATAGAAATATGGTGGATGCTTCTTGTGGAGGCACATACCTTCATAAAACAGTTGAGGAAGCATGAGAATTGTTTGATGTCATTGGTGAAAACTCATTACAGTAAGAGTCTCTTGTTAGGGATGTGGACACCCCAGGAGGAATGTTGAAGGAGAATACAACAAGAGGTAAAATGTATGGGATTGGTGGGTATAATGATTTGAAAAGAAAGGTAGCCAGCTTAACTCAAAAGTTGGAGAAAATGATGGAAGAAAGGCAGTCTCCAATGGTTGCTAATGTGGGAGAGGCATGTCCCATCTGTCCATCTCCCACTCATCCCATTCAGGATTGCCCCTCTACTAAGCAATTTCCAAAACTGGTGATGGAACATGTGAATGCTGCCCAGTCCTTTGGTCAGCAGTCAATTGCTGGTTATTCTTGGAGAAACCACCCTAACCTGAGGTGGAAGCAAGACAATGTTCAAAATCAAAACCAGCAGTAATAGTTCCAACCTCAGTTCTATCAGTAACCACAGCAAATGCCTTTTAAATCTGCTCCCCAGACGTATCAATAAAATTTTGTTCCAAGGACCTAATACCAGCAACCTATGGCTCAGCCTATGGTTCAGCCTGTGCAACAAAATGCCCCAACTCCAGCTTCTAGAATACCCTCTTTTAAAGAACAGGTTCTGGCCTTATTGCAGAACTTGGGCTCTTTGTCCCAAACTGTCCACTCTCATAGTCAAAGCATCAAAAAGATAGAAGACCATCTTGGCTAGCTGTCTAATGCATTGACAAAAAGGGAGGAAGGTAGGCTGCTTAGTCAACCCATGAACAATCTAAAGAGACAATATGTGGTAGGTGAAGTCTCTTCTTCCCATGAGGAAGCTAAATCTGTCACCACATTAAGAAGTGGAAGGTTGGTGGACAATCAAGTAGGCTGTGGGCCTTTGAAAAATTCTGAGAAAGAAAAAGAAGCAATTCCAAAGAATGTATAGCAAGAGCAGCCTAGTTTGAATAAGGGGATGTTAATGCTCCCCAACAGAAAATTTAAAAAAATAAAAAAATTGATGAGTTGGCTAAGGCTGCAAATGAGAGGCCAGCTCCCCATTTACCATTTCCCAATGCTTTAAAAGCTGCTTCTCCTTTTAATAAAGGGCATGCCAAGTTAGAGGAAATGATGGAAACATTTAAGCAAGTAAAGATCAACTTGCCTTTATTTGATGTAATCAAGCAAGTGTCAGCCTATGCCAAGTTTTTAAAAAAACTTTGCACCCACAAAAGACAATCGAGGATACATCTATCCAAGAAAGTCTTTTTAGCAGAAAAAGTGAACCAAGTCTTGATTATAGCAACTCCAACAAAGCTCCAAGACTCTGGAGTCCCCACTATCCCCTGCATCATTGGGGATCATACCATTGAAAAAGCCTTATTAGATCTGGGAGCTAGTGTGAATTTGCTTTCATATTCAGTATATGAGAAGTTGGGTTAGGTGAGTTGAAGCCCACCCATGTGGTCTTACAACTAGCTGACAAATATGAGAGGAAGCCTATGAGAATCATAGAAGATGTCTTGGTTGGGGTTGATAAATTCTTTTATCTTGCTAATTTTCTGGTGCTGGATATGGAGATAAGCAAGTGTGCTACTTCCATCCCTAGGATTTTGGGCAGGCCATTTTTGGCCACTACTAATGCATGCATACAATGTAGATCAAGAGTCATGGAAGTAACTTTTGATAATATGAAAGTCAAATTGAATGTGTACAATACAGCTCACCAGCCCTATTTAGATAATGAGGACTGTTTTTTCATTGAGTTGCTGGATGAGTTGGTGGAAGAAACTCTACCCCAACTGCTGCATAGTAATGATTTGTTTGGTGTTTTTGATGAAGTTTGGAATGAAACAATGGAAGAGAAAGCCTCCACATCTGAGCTTGAGCAAGTGCAAACTGTAAATTCTGAAGTGGGGCCAGCAAAACATTACCCAGGGAAATCAGCTTTGTTATCTCTTCCACCACCTTCTAAGGCACCCATATTGCCTTCACTCATCAGTCCCCCAGATGTGGAGCTAAAGCAGCTCTCAAAATCTTTAAAGTATGCCTTCCTAACAGCTAATAAGAAATTGTCAGTCATAATTTCTTCTTCCCTCACTCTTGAGCAAGAGGAAGAAGTACTTTGTGTGCTAAGGAACCATAAGAGAGCAATAGGTTGGACTATCGCAGATCTTGGAGGTATAAATCCTACAGTGTGCATGCACAAGATTCATCTTGAAGAGGGCTCCAAACCCTCTAGAGAGATGCAAAGGAAATTGAACCCACACATGCAGGAGATTGTCATGAAAGAAGATGTCAAGCTGCTAGATGCCGGGATCATTTACCCCATCTCCGATTCTCAATGGGTGACACCTACCCAGGTGGTGCCTAAGAAATCCGGGATCACTGTAGTTCAAGCAAACTTAGGAAAGCTTATCCCAACCAGACAGACCACTGGTTGGAGGGTGTGTATAGATTACAGGAAGCTCGATGAGAAAACCAGCAAAGACAATTTCCCATTGCCCTTCATTGATCAAATCTTAGATAAGCTGGCAGGCAAGGCATTTTACTGTTTTATTGATGATTATTCAGGGTACAATCAGATCCATGTATACCCACAAGATCAAGAGAAAACTACCTTTACATGTCCCTTTGAAACCTTTGTATACAGAAGGATGTCATTTGGACTATGTAATGCACTTGCCACCTTTCAAAGATGTATGCATGCTATTTTCTCTGACATGATTGATCAGTTCTTGGAGATTTTTATGGATGATTTTTTCATTTATGGGAATGATTTTAGCAAATGCTTACAGCACCTTAGCCTGGTGTTGCAAAGATGTGAAGAAACCAACCTAGTCTTGAGTTGGGAGAAGAGTCACTTCATGGTGACTCAAGGCACTGTCTTAGAACATATTATCTCCCACAAAGGATAGAGGTTGATCAAGCTAAAATCGATTAATTGCACATCTACCCCCACCAAAAACTCTCAAGCAAGTCAGGTCATTCTTGGGGCATGCTGGTTTCTATCGAAGGTTCATCAAAGATTTCAGCAAAATCTCCAAACCTCTTTGCCACTTGTTATGCCAGGAAGTTCCATTTGAATTCAATGATGAATGTCTGGTTGCCTTTAAACTGCTGAAGACATGTTTGACTACTGCTCCCATTTTACAGGCTCCTGATTTCTCTTTGCCATTTGAGCTGATGTGTGATGCATCAGACTTTGCTATTGGTGCAGTCTTGGGACAAAGAAAAGACAAAGCACCAAGTGTAGTGGCTTATGCAAGCAAATCAATGGCTGATGCCCAGCTGAATTACACAACAACTGAAAAGGAACTATTGGCCATTGTATTTGCTTTGGAGAAATTCAGATCATATGTATTGGGATCTAAGATCATTGTGTTTACTGACCACTCTGCCTTAAAATATCTCTTGTCCAAAAAGGACGCTAAAGCTAGACTGATAAGATGGGTTTTGCTTTTGCAGGAATTTGATTTAGAGATCAAAGACAAGAAGGGGGTTGAGAATGTGGTAGCAGACCACCTATCTAGGATCCCAGCTACTGAATAAGAGAGCTTGCCCATCAATGATTCCTTCCCAGATGAGCAGCTTTTTGCTGTAGAGATGAGTGTGCCCTAGTTTGCCAACATAGTAAACTATCTAGCTGTAGGTACAATTCCCCCACATTGGAATAAGGATGATAGGAATCTGTTTTTATTACAGATTCGATATTACATGTGGGAGGATTCTTACCTTTTCAAGTATTGTACAGACCAGGTGGTAAGAAGATGTGTGTCTGAAACTAAATTTAAAAATATTCTGATCATGTGCCATGAACAGACTTGCGGAGGCCATTTTAGTGGCAACAAAACTACTGCAAAGGTGCTTCAAAGTGGCTTCTATTGGACCACTCTTTTCAACGATGCCTTTCAGCGTTGCAAAGCCTGTTTTAGATTCCAGCAAATGGGGAGTATTTTCACACGAAACTCCATGCCTTTGCAGCCCATTCTTGTGATAGAACTATTTTATATTTGGGGGATAGACTTTATGGGCCCCTTTCCCTCCTTCCCATGGTTATAATTATATTCTTGTAGCTGTGGACTATGTGTCCAAATGGGTTGGGGCCATAGTCACAAGAACTAGTAATCACAAGGTTGTCCTCAACTTTTTGAAGGACAATATTTTCTCTAGGTTTGGCACCCCCAGAGCCATCATCAGTGATGGGGGGAGCCATTTCTGTAATAAATAGTTTGAGAACCTCCTTAGAAAGAACTTTGTGACACACTGAGTTGCCACCCCATACCACCCACAAACTAGTGGGCAGGTGGAGATTTCTAATAGAGAAATCAAACATATTTTGGAGAAAATAGTGAGAGTGGATCGGAAGGATTGATTTCTAAAGCTACCTGATGCTCTGTGGGCTTATAGAACTGCCTATAAGACTCCTATTGGGATGTCTCATTTCAGGCTGGTATATGGCAAGGCATGCCATATACCAATGGAGCTTGAGCACATGGCATATTGGGCTATTAAAGTATTAAATACTAACTTAACTTCTGCTGGCATTCAGAGGAAACTCCAGCTGTCTGAGCTGGAAGAGCTGAGGTTGGATGCTTATTCCAATGCGAGAATCTACAAGGAGAAAACCAAGGCCTTCTTTGACAATCAGTTGTTAAGAAAAGGGTTCATTGTTGGCAGCAAGGTATGGCTTTTCAACTCTAAGTTGAAATTTTTCTCAAGAAAATTGAGATCCAGATGGGAGGGACCCTATATAGTTGAGCATGTATCCCCATCTGGAGCAATTGAAATCAAGGATCCTAACGATGGCAGGATCATGAAAGTAAATGGTCAGAGGCTCAAACTGTTGTTGAAAATATGGAGCCTATGATGACCACTTCCCTTCAAGAACCTCCATTACTTGACTGATTCTCAACAATGTATAGTATGTACCATAGTTGCTATTTTGGTGTTGTTATTACTGTTTAGCAGAGTCATTAGGGTTTCAGATGTGCATGGATATATCATGTATCCTTTATAGGCTGACTTGAGGCAGGACCTGTTTAATTTGACTAAAGATTTACCAAATGGATGTGTAGCATGGTAGTGGGGAAGGATATAAGCCTATTTAAACTGAATTATACATGTTCTACTGGAGTATAATTGTCTGTCGATAGGATCGCTGAACTTGTCGATAGCTTCTAAGGGTCTTTGGTTGTAATTCTCGATAGGTTCAGAGTACTTGTCGAGAGGTTTTCTGAACTGCTCGGGAAATTTTTTGCCAGAACATAGAACCTATCGAGGGGCTGAATGGTGAATTCAAGGAACTTGGTGAAGGATTGGTGAACTTCTCAAAATAACGCAGTTGGCAACCTAGACCCATCCATAGGATTGTGTGAACCTCGACAGGTTGTACCAACCTGTCGATGCCTTGCCCCCCAATCCTATCGAAGCACTTTTTCCTCCGTGTCTGAGCATTAATTCCTCTTATCTCCCTACCTTAACTCCCATTAAAACCACCATGCACTCCACGGTCGCAGTCCCCATATTATCGCACGACGTTCCATACTTTCCGCAACTGACTCGCCACTTACCACCAATACAATTTTAGCAATTATGACTTGGGAAGATGAGAAAATTTAATACGAAGATAGGCATCCCACCTCCCACATTTTAAATACCAGCCTAGTTCCCCTCCTTCGCAGTTGTTCGCATTTAACCTCCTTAGTTCATCCCTATCCACAACCATGGCGGACAACACACCCATTGAGCTTCCAATAAAATTTGACCCAGCCTGAGAGGATCCGCCACCACCAAAGGAACGGACCCTTCTACGGCCTCTGTGGGGAGTCCAAAGGATTTTGGCCAACGAGGAGAAGAAAAAGAATAAAAGAAAGAAAAAGAAAAGGAAGATAGAACCATCTGCACCTTCCTCCCCATCCTCCTCCCTCCCACCACCACCTGCTCAGCATCCGTCCCCCTAAGCCCTCTCATCCCCACTCTTGGCTTGCAGTTCCTCTTTCAGTGGCAGCAGGTTGAGGATATCCCTGAGCCATGGGCGCAATTTTTTTCACAGGATGTTTTATTCGAGACCGTGAAAGTTGCTGCCAAAGTCATGTCTAAGTTAGAATGTATCTAGGTTTTCTTATAAATATATCTAGGTTTTCTCCATTGTACATATTCTTTTGGTTTAAATGCAATTTCTTTTTGTTCTGATTCATTTATTTGATATGTATGTACAGTGTTTGTTTTCTTTCTTTTGTGTATCTTTGTTTTTACCCTGCTGGACACCCACATTTATCTTTGACACAGTGAGGACACTACTCATAGGTTTGGGGTTGTGGCAAGGTATGCCAATGGATAGTTAATAGTAGTGCAGCAAGGTTCAATAGAAATTGAGAAAATAAAGTAAATTCCCACTTGAATTTTTTTTTTAGGAAAATAAAAACCTTTTAATATTGGAATATGTTGTAGTTCTAACACTATAATGAAGCAAATATTAGGAATTTTTATTCAAAAAATTAGCACTTAGTGAACTTGAAAGGAGAGAAGATCTGTAAGGATGCTCCCCAAAAAATTTGATGGAAGACCACACCCAGTGAGATTTGGGCCTGAGAAATTTTTTTCTTGAAGAGTGTCTTGGCAAATTTTTTCTGCTCTAAGGACTGATTGGATCTAGCTTTGATCACTAGAAATTAGGCAAATCCAAGTTGAAACAGCTTGACAGCATTCTTGACATTGAGGACATGAAGTAAGGCCATTCCTTGGACAGTTTGAGCTTAAAATATCCTTACCCTTTGAACTGCCCTTGATACACACCATTTGAGCCTTGAAATCCAAGCTTTTCTTTGATAAAAACCAAAAAATTTGAACCTAAAACTTCAATGACTTGATGTAGCCTGACCCTCACTCTGAGATTTCAGAAGGTAAAGGAGAAGGAATTGACAAGGTTAGAGGAGCAAGGTTTGACAATTTGGTAAAAGAAGAAGAAAATACATGTGAAGGCAAGAGTGATGTGTAATTGTGGCATGCCAGCCCATAAAAAGAAAAAAAAAATTACAAAAGGAAGGCATACGAAAAGAAAAGAAAAACAGAAAAATAAAACAGAAGAAAAGAGAAGCCACTTCATTTGAAAATCTACAAGAAGATAAGAAACTGATGAAGTTGATCACTTCAAGTTTGAAAATACAAAAAAGAAAATGAAGATGTGCTGAAATGAAGAAGGTGAAGTCATGAATCCCCTCCTTACTTTGTTGATTTCTCAACCTTGAATCTCATTCTACTCTTTTATTCTTTGTAAACATCACCCTTAAGCCACATTACAACTCAATAAAAAGACCTTATTGATCTGAAATGGATTGAGCTATCATGTGGAGACAAGGATTTGTCTGATCTATGGTGAAAAGAGTTAGAAAATTTCATAAATTAGAGCAATGTCTATGCTCATGCTTGCAGTCCTATTTGAGGGTTGTAACTGCTCTTGAGCTGTGTGAACTGATGCACCCTTCTAATTCCATTCTGAGTAACAACCTTGGAGAGCTTTGGATCTGAAATTAAGTTTGTTGGGGGTTGTATCATAACAAAAATTCTCAATTTAATAGTTAGCTATGTATTAAATTTCGGATAAAATGCCTTGACATGAGCTGATTGATTGTGAAGGAATTGCAGCAGAATTTTAGTTTTAAAAAATATTTTGTTTTTGATAAAAACCTTCTTAACTTAAAGGAATAAGGTGTGGAATATTTTGGCTTGATTTTTGTTCTCAACACGCTGCATTAACATTAACTGAACCATTGGGGAAGTTTGTGGGTAACTTCACTGAAAACCCTCAGGAGACTTCACTCCTCCACTAGGGATCACCTAGGGGTTTGAAAGGCTTGATGCATATGCTAAATGCATCTGTGTTCCTTACAAAAGTGACATTTTTTTTTTATTTCTTCAATAATAGTTTTTACTTTCTCCTTTGCTCAAGGACTAGCAAAGCTTAGGTTTGGGGGTGTGTTAAGTAGTAAAAAATATCAATTTTCACCCCTAACCTGACCTCTATTGGACCCTTGAGCTGACTATTAAGGTATTTTAAGTATGTTTTATAGATAAGTAATAAAATCTAGCCTTAGTGCAGATATCCACCTAAAGAAAGGCCAAAGAAGCAATCTTCTCCTCATCATGTATTCACAACAGCCCAAAGGCATGTCAGTCACGCAATCAGAGCTTTATAAATTCATAAGAAGGTCATGGGATCAACAAGGCATGCTTGAGACCAAGCATAGTTACAGAGAAGACAGATTGAACCCACCAAGAGGTTGCTGAGTGCTAACAGATGATAGACAGCACATCAAAGATAGGTGCCAGCTAAGGAAACTCAAGGCAGAAGCTGTTAAGAAGTTCTAAAGCTCAAATGCCGATTTGCCGAGAGGATCCATTAAGCTATCGCAAGGTTCCAGTTGCTTGTCGATAGGTTGTGCTTGCAGTAAAAGAATCCTGTCGATACCTTACCTAAAGGTGCATGGGAAGTCACGAGGTTCAACTGAACCTATCGAGTAGACTGAGAGAAGCTTTTGACGGGACCTTCCAGAACCTGTCGAGATGATCCCCAACCTATCAAACACTTCACCAAGCCGACAGGTTAATTGTAACCTATCGACAGGATGAATGAAGAACTGAATAGAAGGTATCGAGAGCCACTTCAATCCTATCGAGATATGCCAATCCTATCGACTTGTGCACTTCAACTCAGTGAGAGGTTTTCCAAACCTATTGAAATATAGAGCAAGTAGACTAAGAACCTATCGAGAAGTTCCCTGAACCTCTTGTCATTCATTTTGGGAACTCCTCATGGCCCTTCTTCAGCAGCTACAACTTTTAGATTTTGAGTACACGATCCAAGGAGTAACAGCGACCCCTGGGGGGTATTTTTGGTATTCAACTGAACACGAACAGGAACTCTAACTACCTCACATGTACTTGTCAGTTGTGAACTAATAGGAGAAAATCTTCTAGAAGAGGGATCAGCTACATCAGCATAACTGCATTATTCTTTTGAGTTCTGATTGGCTGAAACAGATCTGAGAAAAAGGTATAAATAGAGGAGTAATCACATTGAAAAGGATCATCCAAAAATTGAGAGAGCAGAGCCAAGTTCGAATTCATTTTCCCTCCAATTTTCCCTCTCTTTTCCCTCTTCTTCTTCCTCGCTTTTAGCCAATTATGGTTGGCTAAAACTTCTCCAGTAGCCAAGGTGAGGTTATGAGCTGTAATTAAGAGTTTCAGAGGCTCTGTAAGAGATTGCATGCTGCACAGATTGTAGATCTGAGCACAACATTGTAAGTAGTGACATTACAATGGAATTGTGGGATTTAGAGTTAATTCTGAGCTATACTTTATTTATTCATATTTTATTTCCCTAGTTTGGATACTCCTGTGGGCCAGCCAAAAATGGAGAGCTTGTAGCCTGGCATTCACAACATCTACAATGGTTAACCTGTTCTAATCAAGACCATTGGCTGGAGACAATCTTTAGGATGATCTGTGACCATTCAAGTGGACAGGTCATAGCCTTAGGATTGCTCTGATTCTCTGGTTAAGATCAGATCCTTATACCATGCATCTACCGGGGGTCGAACCTGGGGAGCTTGTTGCCAAATGAAGGATTATTACAGATCTGATCTAAACATTCCTTTTGATTCTTTTAATTTTTAGCGAAAGACCAAATCCCTAGCTGCTGCTCTCCATCCTTTGATTTTTAATCCATTTTCCTTCACTTCTATGTTTTCTTAAAATCTAGATCAACTGTATTTAATTTCTGTAGTTTGTAGTGACAAAAATCCAAAACGTCTCCTCTTTCCTATTTTTGTGTAGGTTAAATTAAGATAGAGTGTCAGATCTATTGCAGATCTAGAGATTTACCATAGTTTATTCACATTTCCCTGTGGGCATACCCTTACTTACCTATCAAAACTTGCTACAATAGCCCTGTATCTTACAGGTCTAGGAGATTGTAGTTGTGCTAAATCCACCCTTTGTTTTAATTTGATTTTATTTTACTTTTACCATTACACAATAAATCAACACACTAGATTCCCCCAACAAATATATATATATATATATATATATATATATATATATATATAATGCATGTCCATGAAGATTAGCCCACTTTGTATATCTAATTTTGTTAGGTTTATAGCTTGTCAAAATATCTCCCTACGCTAAACTGCTCCAAAGAGCAATCCTAAACACAACCTTTATACTTTTTTGTTCTTTTTGGATCTATTGTATTGTACTTTTTGAAAACATATAATTGCTCATCTATTGTAGTTTTTGGAAAAATATTTATGCATCATTATTGTTACTATGCAGAACCAGGTTCAAATTATTACACAGTGAGACTACACCATGGGGGCCAATTTGTGGGTAGACATGAGGGAGGATATATTGGGGGCATCATGACCTTTTTTTATTACTGTCACACAGATGAGATGTCCCTTCTAGAGTTGACAACTATATCTAAAGAGGCAGGTCACAGAAGGGAATGTCAGTTATATGTGAGAGTGAAAGGAAAATTTTCTTTGACGCAAACTGATTTAGACACACTTCAGTTGGGCAGTGCAGTTGACTCCGAGAGGGTGGTTGATGTCTATATTGTATCCAGCTTAGTAAGAAAAGTGGTCACACAAGAAAGCCAAGTTGGGATGGTGAAACAGAAGAGTATAATTACAGCCCAGAGTACAGTTAACATGGGTATGCCAACGAAAAGTATCCCCCACTTTTTCAGGAACTCAGAGTACAGTTAGTAGTATGGTTACGAGAGGACGGTATGAGGGAAAGGATAAAAAGAATGTGATCGAGGATGATGGTGACACGGATGACTATGATCCGAACTCCAGTTCCTCTGATGATGAGGATGAGTTGTACGATAGCGACTACCTACAATCCGATGATGATGCATTATTTGATGCACATGTGGATGAGGAAGTAGATGTCTGCAAGGATGATAAAGATATATCCCTAGCTGGTGATGATGGCCTAGATGGTGATGAAGATGAAGGTTTTTCAGAAGAGGCATTGAGGAGCATAGCAAGTGACTCAGATGATGAGGACCTTCCCAAGCATGACAAGTATTCTAAATTTAATGAGAAAACAGACATAGATAATCCCACATTTTATCTTGGGATGGAGTTCAAGACACACAAGATCTTCAGAAATGCAATGAAAGAGTATGCAATCAAGTTGGGAAAAGAGACTAAGTTTATGAAGAGTGATAGAGAGAAGATACGGGTTGTGTGCAAGGAAGGATGCCTTTGGGTGATATATGCCTCGTATGTCCGAAACGATGCCATGTATAGAGTGAAGACATACAAAGATTTCCATACATGTAGTAGGTCCTTTGATATCCCGTGGGTGAGCACGAAGTGGATAATGAGCAAGTATGCCGAAAGGATTAGACTTAATCCTACGTGGCTAGTTACTTCGTTGGTAAAGACCATTGAGTCTGAAAGGAATGTCAAAGTGAGTAAACAAAAGGTTTATAGGGCTAAGAAAATGGCCTTACAGATGGTTGAGGGCACAGCATCTGCCCAATTCAAGTTACTTTGGGGTTACATACAAGAGTTGAGAGACACCAATGTCAGTTCTACTTTTAAGGTAGAAGTAAAACTTGTTAATGGATTGGAGGGAGTTGAGAAGTTTAAGAGGTTTTATGTGTATTGGGGGGGGGGATTGAAAATGGGGTTTATAGAGCGATGTAGGCCCGTGACCGGCCTAGATGGATGTCACCTCAAAGGGCCCCATGGAGGTATTCTTCTCTCAGCTGTTGGGATAGATGCCAACAACTGCACTTATCCATTTGCTTATGGTATTGTGGAGAAGGAGGAAAAGAATACATGGAGCTGATTTCGAGAGATTCTACGCATGGATCTCAGTGTTGACAATTCATTGGTCTATACATTTATGATTGACAAACAAAAGGGCTTCCTCGATGCAGTTACGACCTTATTCCCCAATGTAGCCCATAGGTTCTGCGTGAGACATTTGTATAATAACTTTAAGAAGGAATTTAAAGGTTTAGTTCTAAAAGATATTTTGTGGAGAGTTGTGAGGGTGACAGTGGTCCCTAAATTCAGAAAGGCAATGACAGAGATAATGAGAAGGATCTGAAGGCATACCAGTGGCTAAGTGTTAGGCCACCAATTAACTGGAGTAGGTCACACTTTGATGTCTTCCCAAAGTGTGTTATACTCTTGAATAACCTTTGTGAAAGCTTCAATGCCACGATTTTAGGTGCCAGGGATAAATCCATCATCACTATGCTCGAGAAGATAAGAGTTATATTGATGTAGACCATTCAAAATTGAAGAGATACAATGAAGAGGGTTGAACTTCCTATCTGCCCCAAGATAGTGAAGCACATTGAAAAGATGAAAGAAAAGGTGCAATCATGTTTTCTGAGGTGGTGTGGAGATGAGAAGTTTGAAGTGGTTGGTCCACAAGGGAAACAGTACAGGATTGACCTGGCCCTAAGGACTTGTGGTTGTAGGAGATGGGATATCTCAGGGCTGCCATGTCCACCATCAAGTTCTTGAGTGCAGATCCTCTAGACTACGTAGATGAAATGTACTCAGTTGCAACATATTTGAGATATTATAGTAATCTGCTGAATCCAATTAATGGGAGAGACCCATGGCCTGCCACTCGGGACCCTGTAATGTTGCCACCAGATGTAAAGAAAAGGCCTGGGAGGCCTAAGAAAGCAAGACGCAGGGAACCTGATGAACCAACAGATCCATCCAAAATATCAAAGAGGGGTGCAATGATGAGATGCTCCAATTGTCAAGAGTTGGAGCATAACAAGAGGGGGTGCAAGAAGGCTAAGACTAAGAAGGTTCTTATTTTGTTTTTTTGCATATACATTCATCTTGTTAGCTATTTTTTAGAATTCACATGTTTGTTATTGTGTGATATTGCAGCAAAGTAACGATGAAACAACAACATTGGAGCAAAGTAATGATGAAACAATGTCTACTTTACGTATAGGAAAATTTTCAATATTGAGAAAGGATCAGGTCAATGTGAACTCAGTTGTTTGTTTGCTCAATCCTCTATCATGACAGCTTTGTTATAAATAATCAGGTCAATGTGTACGCTGCTCACTTGTTCTATCTATCTACGCAGGTGAAAAGGAAGGCACAGGGCTCCTCAGTGATATCTCCTAGTGATCTTGGGACAAGAAATATGGGATGTTATACTTTTTAGGTTTTTTGGTATATGATATGTTATACTTTTAGGTTTTGTAGTTAATGTATATAATAAGTATGTTATGTTGGAAAGTGAATATGAGATAAGGGTTACTCTTTTTTGGATTTTTGATTATGGAAAGTATTTATGATATGTAACAGAGAAGAATAATACAGTGATCAGTTTTGGTAAATATGGGATGTATTTATGAATATGTGGCTGGATGTATATGGCCTGTTTTGAGATGTGTTATGAACATGTGGGTGGATGTATATGGCTCATTTTGGAAAATATATATGGCCCTTTTATTATGAACATGGGTTTCAATTTTATGATCACAAGTGGATACACCGATTGTGCATGAATACTTTGTTCTTGTTAATATGGGTTTCAATACAGTGATCACAGGTGAGGACTTCCAACATGGGTTTCAATGTAGCGATCACATGTGGATGTTAAGAATATGAGGATTTAGCACATAGATTACATCTCCTTCACAGGTGGTCATTGAATGCTTGCGACCTAAATCCTTAGATGATTATTGAAGCTGATATCAGCTTTTTCTCATGGCTTGTAGTATTGTGTGGCCTATAACACTGTAGCATTTAATTTTTTTGTGGTTTATGATCAATCATGACTTTTTCTCAACTATACATTGTAGCATTTATACTTTTTCTCATGGCTTGCAGCTTTTCCTATTATGTAGCAAAGTATAGTTGAGGTATCTCAAGTTCTCAATCATGGATAAATCTAAAATGAAAATTAATAGTGAATATCATAAACTTGAATTAAAAAATAGCTATATGATCAACTGATGGGTCTAGAACATGATTGACAATAGGTGGATGTTATGATTATGTATGAATACTTCGTTCTTATTAACATGAGTTTAAATGCAGTGATCACAGGTGGGCTTTGAATTATAGCTTAGACTCTCTGAATCATAGCTTATTCTTGTTAGTCTCTAAAGAACCAAAGGTTATTGTGAAGAATCAACTTTACAAATTGAACCAACTCTGCAAAGTCCATAAATTGAATCATCATTTGTGTAAAGCAGCAAAGAACCAACTTTGCAGGTATAACATTTAATCATAGCTTATTGCAGGTACTTATAAGACAAACAATAATATTTCCATTAAAGCACCAAAAACATGAATGTATGGATTACATTTCAACATATGGACAACAGGGAGGACATCCAGAAATCTATAATCCCCCATACACCCATCAATCCATAATTTCCCTAATCCCTAAACAAAATAAAACATATCTGCCTAAATCTCTAATCCACTCATACAGCCATCAAACCACCAAAATTTTTTTGAACCATAAATATATAAAAAAATCCAGCTGAGAACCAACAAAACCCATAACTTATACTCTGTATGCTTCCTCATTTTGGCTTCCATCTCAAAATTATTACACCTCCGAAGGAGCCTGGGAATAATTTGGACGGCCCTCTCACTCATCGGGGGATCAACCCAGCCGAAGTCTATGCATGCTCTGTTCTGATAGCTCATGAATCTTCTCCCCGGGTTTGCACACATTCACGATGTCCTAATCTGCCGCAGATTTTTGCAAATGCCACATGGGCCCTCTACGTTGAACTTCGTCTTCTCCGCCATGCTCTTCATCTTCTATGTTTATAAACCCTAACTTCGTCTTCTTCGCCCAGAACTTCATCCTCTGTGCTGAAGAAATGTCTAGTTTATAACTTATAAAATCACGTGAGGCTCACATGTGGAGAGAGAAGGACCAACAGTTCATTTCAATATTTCATTCATTAAAATTTTTCAAACTGTTTTGGGTATTAATTACAAGTCACCTCAACAGGGCTTGGCAGCTAAGACGTCGCCACGTTGAATGCCCCGTGGTCAATTTTGCTGAGTTGTATGCCAAATCAGTTTTTTTCGTTCAATCATTAATGGAAGGTGACGGTAGGGGCTTAGTTGATGAACTTAAGTGTACTTTGGATAACTATGTAACATTATCAATAGTTTAGGTGCCTTATTAATGATGGGGTGAAAGTTCAGGGGTTTTAAAAAAATTTCCTATATATTAAAGCTCACATGTTGTTGTTGTTTATCAAGTGAAAGTCATGAACAAAATTAGATCTCTTAAATTAGAAGTCTGCTATGTCACGGATCTGAGAAGATTAAAAAAAGAATCCTGAAGATCTTTGCTACTGAAATTAAGGAGAAATGTCCTATGCACATCTACCATCTAAAGTAAGGAAAATTAGGATTAGAAGTTTTAGTTATATTAAGAATCTTTTGTTCTTAGTAATTTTCTTTTATTAGAATTTGAATAATATAACCGACCCCTTATGAGCTATAAATAAGAGTGTTCGGCATAGAGAAAAACTTAACGAAGGAATTCTCAGCATCAATTAATGACTGAGGTTGGGTTTCATGAAGATCAACTTAGAGTAGTTTAAATATCTAAGGTTTCTCGAGAGCAATTGACGACTATGATTGGGAGCTGGAAGATTAGAGTAGAGAATCTGTAATTTCTCAGGAGCAATTGACGCTTGTGACTAAGAGATGAAAAATATTTTTATTTACTTTCTAGTTTAGATTTATTGCTTTCATTTACTACTTTGTAAACAATAATAATTCTTGATTTTAATTGATGCCTAAAGTCTTGAGTTTGAAAGATTAGTGTAACGGTTTTCTATTTTCCAACTTCAATTTTCTCAGTGTTTGATTGACGCCCAAACTCTGGTTAGTTGTGGATTAGTATAAATTTATATTGAAGAATTCTAGTGTTTGATTGATGCCCAAACTCTAGAGGGCTGAGCTATAGTGGAACGGCATTTTAATTTTATAAATATCCGAGAACTGAAGGAGACTGATTGACGACTAGGATCTGGAGGTAGGAGGATTTAGATTTATTTTTCTATATTTTAGTTTTAAAATCATTCCTTATTTATTTTTCTCAACCTTTAAAGACAAATAAAAGTTTTCAGAAATTCATACTTCCTCGTGGGAACGATCATATACTAGTGCTACAATTTCCATTATGCTCTTGCAATACATTAAGACTGAGTATAATTCATAAAGTTACCAAGTTGTTAGTGCCGCTGTCGGGGAAGCAAAAAATTTCTGAAAGCCAATATTTGTCTTTCTTTTTTACTTTTCTTTATATTTTTATTTTCTTTGATCACTTCTTTATCTTTTGCAGGTTTATTCGGAGCATCGAATCAAAGGTTTCAAAACTTCTTCTGATAATAGAAGTTAGAGGCTCAGATTTGTTTTCTCTCCCTGCTTTCTAAAATAAAAATCAAATAAAATTTAAAACATAAAAATAAATAGCTATGCAAGGCCAAGATGAATAATTTTGGCCAAGTTTTAACCTGACCTATGTCCCATTGGAATACCCAATTGCCCCCTTATATCCTGATGCAATAGAAACAGAGCAAGCCTTTGTATCTCAGTGGGGTAATTATGGGAATCCTTATAATCCTGTGCAACCGTGGGCTCTCGCGAGTCCGTCATGACGATGCGCTCATAAGAAAAAAAATAGAGTTGCCACCCGGAGCTTTTGGTGTCTCTGGAAACTTAAATCAATATTGAAAGCATTGAAGTGTAAAAATATGACTATGATTTACCGATTTACGCCAAAGGCCCTTGGGTAGGGGCTTCGGTTATCGATCGGAAAGGTGTTAAGCACCTGATCAACCCACTCGGAAGCGGTTTATACTTATGACCAAATAAAAATAAAAATAAAATAGTACCTCCTCTTGCCCTAAGGCACTATGATCCTATCAAACTCTCAGAAAATATCAAAAATTCGGTGGCGTAATGGCTTGAATCCTTGGATAAAGGAAAAACAAAGAAAGTAGAGGAGTAGTTGGGAGAGTCGGAGCTCTCAAGCCCTTGTAGCACAGCCATAGACTTTCGCGTAGCTGAGTTGGAAGAGCTTCCGATCGCTATTGGGTTGAGATATGGGTCTGAAACTCTAAGGCTTGGTGGCTAAGAGGTAGAAGAGGAAGGCTAAGGGGTAGTTCTCACCTATGCTAAGGGTTTTATGATGGAAGATGGGGTCTAAGGGGTGATTTTCAAATCTGGAATTTGTATGGGTTTGGTGCACCAAAGGGGAGAAGGAACTCACTTAATCTTTTCTCTATTTTGGAAAAAATTTCAAGCCATTAGTAAGGGGGGGTGCCTCTCTATTTATAGAGTTGGGGTAGATTAGAGGGGTGCTTAAAGGCTAATGGGTTTAGCAATTAGGTAATCTCTAATCTAAGGTTTTGGAGTTTTTCAAGGTTATGAAAATGGGTGAATGGGGTTTAATGGTAGATGATAGGGTGAGGTTTCAAAAGGCTAGAGGGTTGCAAATAGGGTTAATGGGGCTGCAACAGTCCTAAAGAAACTCATCCTAAATATTGGGATGGTCAACAAGTCAAACCCCAAAAGTGAATTTCAGACAAAATCCCAAAAATAATATAGTTAAGCCTAGCGTGTATATTATACACGCTAGGCATATGTACAATGCCCTTGAAAAGTTCAAAGCCCGCTGGGGGGCCCATTTGGCTTAGCGTGTATATTATACATGCTAGGAAAAATTCTTCCAAAAAATGGCCTAGTGCGTATATTATACACGCTAGGCAAAATTCCTTCAGAAATGGCCTAGCATGTATATTATACACGTTAGGCAAAATGTCCCCCCAACTCAGCCCCAAATTCAAACTGCCATAACTTTTGATGTATATTTCTGATTCAGGCGATTCTTGGCCTGTTGAAAAACTGAGAACCTCTACTTTCCAATAGTATATGATTCAATTCTAACAAAGGTCCCCCTAAGCTTTGACACACCTCTTTCCAAACACTGCCCGGGAGGGTCAAAACTGATTTGGGAAAGGTTTCAAGGGTGTAGGGTTGATTCCTAATGGTTTTGGGAAAGCTCCTAAAGGTTTGGGAAAGTTCTTCAGGGTATGGGAAGGTTCCTAAGGATATGGGAGATACTATCAGAAACTCAGGGGGATGCCTTTCTCGAAGTATGTTTCGATCGGGCCTTGGGCCAAATTTGGGTGTCTACAGATACCTCTCTTTGGTATCCGATCACTAATGATTGAATGTCAAAGAAAATGGCATCCGAAGAGGCCCAAGGCAAACGCTAATGGGTCTACCTTATTTAAAGTAAACCTTAAACATCAGATGGTAACATGATGAGTATACAGAAGCCCTGTATGTCAGAAAATGTCTGTTCCTCAAGGCTATCGATCCTCAAATGCTTTGCAACATTATTGGGCATGACTGAGATGGTGTGAGTTGCGAAAGCCCAATATGTTAGAAAAAACATCTGCTTCTCGATATGATTGATGATGTTTAATGTTCAAGCTTCATTCTGAATAAAATAGCCCCTTGAGCGGGAGGGTGATCGACCCATATTATAGAAAATTGGCGTGAAGCAAAGATGCGAAGATCCATAGTTTGTGTCCAATCGCATGAGGCATTGATTGCCCTATTCGATTGGCCACGGGGTGCCCCTACGCGAGGTAGGGTTCGAGGTCTCTAAGCGAACTCATCAATTCCAAAGGTAATTTAACACAACTACCCGAGCAGAGCGAATATTGATGTCGCAACGCTAGTGTGTGCCATTTTTGGTAAATCACATTTTTATTGCTTTGTGTTTAATGTATTATGTATTTCTATATATATATATATATATATATTTGTTTTTTGTTTTTTTTCTTTTCTTTGTCTTCTTCTTTTCTTCTTTCCTTTTTTTTATGTTTGTTAAGGATTTGGAGCGTGCTCATCATCCCTAAACATTTTATTTTAGAACAATCCTCAAGCGGGTTGAATGAAAGTCGACGCGCTTCTCGGGGCATGTGTGGCCACATTCTCTCTTTTTTCTATATATTTATTTATTATTATTATATATATATATATATATATATTTTTTGTTATAGATACATATATACCTAGAAAAAGAAACACATACATATGTAAGGGAAGATTTAAGACTAGCGTGTATAATATACACCCTAGGCCAAATCTGGCAAAATTAAGCCTAGTGTGTATATTATACACGCTAGGCCAAATCTGGAGAAATTAAGCCTAGCGTGTATATTATGCACGCTAGGCCAAATCTAGCAAATTTAAGCCTAGCGTGTATATTATTAGGGTTGTCAACGGGCAGGGTTTTTCACCCGGCCCATTTTTTTTTATTATATATTTTTGGCCCAACCCAGATAGCTATCCGGGCCAGGCCAGGCTCAGCTCGATTTTAAAATATTGTAGCCCGAACCCGGCCCGATTAGCTATCTGGGCTGGATTCTGGCCGGGTTTCTAGTATTTTTTAAATATTTTTTTAAGATTTTTTTTTATAATAAGGATCTCTTTTTACCTAGCCTTGCCGGGCCGGGCCTTACACTTTGCAGCCCGAACCCCTTTATTATTCGGGCCCGGCCCGGCCTGTTTATTAAATACCTAAAAAAAGTGGACTCGAACCCGGCCCGTCCGGGCCGGGCCCTGGCTGAAACCTGGCCAGTTGATAGCCCTATATATTATACACGCTAGGCCAAAACATGGCTTAAATCAGTCGGGCCCGAGTAGAAACCCGAAAATTGGGTTTTTTCAAATTCTTTCTTTCCCCCCTCTCTCCAAACTGAAACGGGAGACCCTCTTTGTGTTCTGTTGATTCGATTTGAACCTCGACATCACACCGGTGTTCGATATTACTTATCAAATGAGTACACTCCCGCCAGATCTAGGGTTTATTTTTTCATTCAAGGTGATCATTTTGAACCCTTTTCCTTTGAGTTATCTTCCTTTATCTTCAATGTGGCTAGGTTTTTTTGTTCTAGATGATTTTCTTTGTATATGTGATCAATTTGAAGATTATTGCCTCCAATCGCAAGATTTTTTGAACAAAAAAATGAGCTTCTTTTTCATACCAAATTCTTGTTTTTGGAAAATGGATGACTTTTCTTTTCTTTTTTTAATTTTGATTTCCTTCTATGCCAATGTGACTATGATTTTTTGGAATAAATGGTGGAAAAAGGTGATTTTTATGAATGTATCCCCACCCAAAATCTCTGTGTATGCAAAAAAAAAATTGAGAGGATTTTGGAAAAGAGATGCCTTTCCTACAATTGAAATGTGGGGGCCATTTTGAGACTGTCATTCAACGCCATCCCCGAATCTATCACGGAAATGATGATAATTTTTTTTTTCTCTTTTTTCAAATGGCGGGGCATACCCCTTTTTGATTGGTTTTTTATGTTTTTATTTTGTTGTTGATATATTTTTTTTAATTATTCATACCTACTACCTGCACCCTTTTTAGGATGTCGAGTGAAGAGGACCAGGGCCATGAGGGTGGTCCTGATGTGATTTTTGGTACCTAGGGTGAGCACCTTATTCAGGTGCAACGTTCTTCCCGTGACTATGGGAAATGCAAGGCGAAGCAGTCGGTAGTGGGTTACTGCATCAGCAATACACCCACATCTCCAACTTCGGCATAGCTAGTAAGGTAAAAGATGTATCCCTTGGTTGTTCTTTTATGCTCGGGCCTCTTTACTTTTGGATCTGACATTCCTTATTCTTTTGATGCAGTCCCTGCCCCCCATCATGTTTCGTGGAGGTTGGTTCAACCTTCAGCGCCTCTACGTTCATCTTCCCCAGGTCGTGAGGTTCCTTTTGACCTAGGCCGGCTTTGGGGACTTCTTATCATGCTCGACTATGAGGGGAGAAAAGGCATACGTGAAGGCCCTAGTGGAGCAATTTCGACCTGAGACGATGACCTTCCACATGTCCATAGCAGAGATGACCATCACCCATATGGACTGGTCTATGATTACTGTGATCGGGATAGGAGGGATACCAGTGGTTTGACCCCGCATACTAGATCGTGCAGAGGTGATTGAGTTGATCGGGGATTACCCTCCTTCCTGGGATATGACCGGCTTCTAGGTCAAGCTATCTTGGTTGGCAGACCAGTTCGATGCTGATGAGTTGGTAGATCCGAACCAGCCAGATATGGATATTGTCATTAAGCCCGAGCGTGCACTGATGCTAGCCCGTATCGCGCTCATCTTCCTACTAGGTAAGACTATTCTTGCCAATGCTAGTGGTAGTCGGGTCTCGCTATCTCTACTCAGTCTGATGGGAAACTGGGAGAACTTGCATCATTTTGACTGGGGGGTTGGGTATGCAGTGTTGATGGCCAATCAGGCCAGAGCCCCAGTTGGGGATGTAGCCTCTGTTCTTGGATTTTGGCCCGCAATCGAGGAGACTTTTTTAACTCTTTTATCACTCATGGTTTTTCTTTTAGCTTGCCTTTGACATATTTTCCTATTTGTTCATCCTTTCAGATTTTTGGGTATTTACATTTTCAGCCAATTCACCCCCTCCTCTTCTCAGACCAGTTCACGTACCCCCTCATGAGCTGCTGGCATAAGAGTCGTCACAGGGACTTGGGGATGAAGCATCTAGAACTGGGCCTGAGGTACCAGTTTGATTTGATGATCCCGAAGCAGGTATCGACACTCCCTCTTTCTCTCTCTCTTTCCTATCTTGTAGTTTAGATGGTGTTGCTTGACTAATAGGACTCTTCTTTTCTGAGTAGGTTACGTTTGATCCCTATGTCGGCTCCCAATTCTGGGATTGTGCCGCTGTGGACCATTCTTGATTGTTCATCGATCATCACATCATCTTCTTCTACGGCTCCTAGGTCAAAGCGTATTATTGGGGGAGAGGGTGGTGCACTAGTACCGAGACTATTTCGTAGTGCCGAGGGTCCTCCCAAGGATGTTATGTCACCGGAGGGTACAATTTAGGAGCTTGCAGATGGGCTCCTTTATCATGGGCTTCCTGTTGATGATCTATTTGAGCATGGGGATATCAGAAGTGGTATGAGTCTCTTCCCTATCGGTCCATCCTCCCACGCTGTGCCAGGCACCAACTTTGTGGCATTCGGAGGCCCACGATCTCAGGTATTCATCTTCTTTCTCTCTCTTGTATGTGGATTCTTGTCTGTCTTGATTTCTCCATATTGGTTGGATTTCTACCTCTTTCATTAGTTTGAAGGAGAAGAGGATTTTGATGAGGAAGGTACAGAAGCCGGTCCTGCAAGGGAGTCAGGTTAGGGGACTCAAGGACCTTGACTGTAGAGACTCAGGGGACCTTTAGGCATTTTGACAATGAGCTCCTCTCGAGCCTGTGTGCTGATGTGATGGAGCGGGCTTGTCTATCTGCTGAGGCGATTAGGGCCCCTCCTCCTAAGTTGGTTCTAGGGGTGAGTTTTCTTTTTTGCCTATTATTTTAGGGACATGTTCGAATGATCTATAGAATGATTGTTCTTGCTTTTCCCCTTTTATTTATTCTACCTCTCTCTTCTGGATGTACTGTGCTCAATCATCTGGCGAATAAGCACTGAATTTGGCAAACGGGACAACGGCCCTTGGGTCGCGTACTTGGTTAGAATGTATGTTTGTCATGCAGATGATACCTGAAACAAAACCACATAGATATGTTAGATGGTGACATTTAGTATCCCGGCTCGTGATTCGGGGTACTTTGAATGAGAAATGAAAATAGGTGCGTGTGGGCTGGTCAGAGGGCTGGCAGCAAAAACCTCTCTATTTCACTTTTCCTCTTTTTTATTTTATTTTTTTGGCCTAGCGTGTATAATATACACGCTAGGCAATTTTCTGGGTAATTCAGGCCTAGCGTGTATAATATACACACTAGGCAAATTCTGGGCCATTTTGGCCTAGCGTGTGTATTATACACGCTAAGCAATCCTTTTGACAGTGGGGGCCTATAAGGCCTGAGAAAGCTCCTTTTTCTTTTATAATTTTGGTCGGGTTTTGGATTTTTACTCCTATTTTTTCTTTCCTCTTTCTCGAGGGTGGGCCCATTATCCTACATTGAATTGTGATTCTTTTTAAACATCTTTGTATGACCATGGACCCGCTTTCCGACCCCACCTTTCTTGGGAGATTCAGGGTTTTTACACTTCCCTCTTTGGGCGTGGGGCCCAATTTTCTAAAGAAATGGCTTAACAGCTTGAATGAAAGCCAGCTTGCGGGTTTAGATCAACTCGAGTTGGCCCATCTCCCAACTTTCCTTGAATTTCCTCTATTTCAGGACTTCATTCACGTGGCGGCTATGCATTGGGAAGTGGAAACCCATGTCTTCGGCTTTGGGACTTGTGAGCTGACTCTAACTCTTGAAGAGCTCTCCAATCTGTCGGGTTTGAAACTACATCGAGGCCTTGCCAGGGTAGTGCCAAAACCGGGTTATGCTAAAGTCGTCCATATGACTTTAGGTTTAAAGAAAGCTGATTATGAGAAAAGCTTTGTTGGTGGGCCCACCAGGTGTTCGATGAAATTCCTGAGATAACTTTTTGGTGATGAAATCTTGCAAAAATTGCCAATCAAAAATATCCATAATGTGAAAGCTTTCACTTTTTGCCTTCTCTCAGAGGTCCTTTTTTGTACTCGGGGGAGAGCTTTTCTCTTGCTCTTTGCGACATACTGGCAAAGCTTGAAGAGGGGCATTCTGTGATGCATCTGGTACTCATGGATTTGTACCATTGTCTTGATGCCCTTGCTTTGGGAAAGGTTGAGTGCCTTCGGGGATGCCCTACTCTCCTCCAGGTTTGGCTTGGAGAGCATCTTGCCATTTTGGGGCCCGTGCCCCACTTTTATGTTATTCATGGGGAAGCGGCTCGCTGCTTTTTGGGCTGATGCCATAAGTTACCAGAGAGGAATATATGTGAGTTGAAACTTTGGTTGTCTGAGGCTGAGCTAGTGTGGAGGCTTCCATGGCTTGATAGGACCTTCCCGATAGTCCGATCCATAGATAACGAGGGTATCACCCTTCTTGGTATGACTGGCAGTACCTATTATTTCTCATCCCGGGTGCTGGGTTAGTTTGGTTATATTCAGCGGGTGCCCTGCTCAGAGAGACCTCCCTTGTGCGGACTAATTTTTTCTAGGGGATCCTCTGGGGATTGGATAGGATAGCAGCTCTTTGGGAGACGCGTCAATCGATGCACATGTGTGGCTTGGAGCCAGGGGGTTCTCTTTTGACTTCTCCATAGTACGAAGCTTGGCTACTATCCGAGAAGCCTTCTATATGTTGCTTAGATCAGGCGGAGAGCAGTGGTGTAGAGGGTCCTTGGTCGAGGAAAGAGTCGGCGCTTTGATTGAGCTGTTGGTAGAAGAGAAACGGGTCTTGCACGAGTGTTTAGAGAAACAACAGGTTAGAGCAGATGTTGTAGAAGCAAGAGTAGTATTAGGTTCTTCGTCTAGAAGGAGCCTTAAATGATGCTCTTGGTGCTACCGATGCCTCCTGGAAGCGATACAAGAGTCTTCATGGTCGCTGGATGGTAGATCAGAATGTTTGAGAGGATGCTTTAGGTGCAGAGATTCATGCTTTGAAGTGTGAGTTGCGTCGTTGACCTAGACCTGCACATACCCTTTTGCATAGACCAAAATACCACAGGGAGGGGCATAAGAACCCCTGTTAGATATTTTTTAGTATATATATTTTCTTCATATTTTTATTACTTTTCAATTTTGTAAAGGGTAAGCAAGGCATCACACCGATTATTTTTTGAGATGTGGTGTAAGCGTAGTACATACATGTAAATGGAAAATAGAAATCTATAATCTTACACAAGTATTGTCTTTCTTTTCTTTATAAAGGGAGAAATCGGGCATCACACCGATCATTTTTTTTGAGGTGTGGTGTGCACAGTGTTGGTATGAAAATGAGAAAGGCCAATTTATTATCTTTTATAAGAGTGGCCTTCTCTTTTCTCTTCTTATTTGATGCCTCAACCCTAAGATGAGGCGATCGGTCCCATTCCGAGCATAGCCAAAATCGTTCATGCGGTCGGACCTGAGTGAGGTTCACCACTTTTTACCAAGGTTGGAACATCCATCCCTTTATGTGCAACAGTGGGAATCGGGACGATCCCGTCGCGACGATGTGCACTCTAACGATAAAAAATATAGAGTCGCCACCGGGAGCTTTCGGTGTCCCGGGATAACTAGTTCATTTTTATGAGCACCTAAGTGCTAAAAATATGACTCTGAATCCGGTCCACACCAAAGGCTCTTGGGTAGGGGCTTCGGTTATCGATCGGGAAGGTGTTAGGCACCTGATCAACCCACTTAGCGCGGTCTCTACTAATGGCCAAAAATAAAATGAAGTGAAAGAAAAGAAAATAGCTTCCTCTTTCCCAAAAGGGCTTAGAATCCTATTTGTGCCTCTCCGTTCCTACCGAAAAATTGGCGGCGTAACGGCACAAATGGGAGGATGGAGGGAGCTAGAAAGAGATAGGAGAAGAAAGGGGAGAGCCGGAGCCCTCGGGCCCTTGTAGCACCGTAGGAGAGCCTTGCGTGCCTTACTTTGATGAGATGTTGAAGGCTTTGTATGATGGTAAGTGCGGTTCTAACTCTTAAGGCTTGAAGCTAAGATCTAGGGAAGGGAGGCTAGGCAATCACACACACCTAACCTAAGGGTTTTCTATGAAATGCTAAGGTCTAAAGGAGTTTTGTGAATTCTGGAATTTGTATGGGCGGTGTGCACCAAAGGGAGAAAGATCTTCTCATTTAAGCTCTTTCTCTCTTAGGTAGAAATTCTCAACCCCTAAATGAAGGGGTGGGGGGCTCTATTTATAGGAAAAGGGTGGGTTAGGAGGCCACTTAAGAGCTAAATGAGTTTAGCAATTAGGTAATCTCATATCTAAGGTTTCCTATGATTTTGAGAGCTTGGAAAGGTGTGAAGGTGGTTCTAATGGTGGATGATGGGGTGAGGCTTTAGGCCACTTGGAGGGTTGCAAATAGATGAGGAATGGGTGCAACAGAACTATCAAAATACACCCCAAAGGTCGAGGTGGTCAACAAGTCAAACCCCTATATCTAATAGTGTGCAAATGCACGAAAATAGTGCAAAACAAAGGTCGGAAATTTGCTCATGGGTGGGGGCACCTTTTAAACTTGGCGCAACTATTAGTTGCACCAGGCTTAAAGTCTGGGAGAATTGGCCTGGCGCAACTAATAGTTGCGCCAGGCAAAATTAGTTGCGCCAGGCAAAATTTATACCCGCCAGGCCATTTCTGGGGAGAAATAGTCTGGCGCGACTAATAGTGGCGCCAAATCCCTAAGGGGCCTACTTGAAATTACCTCCCTACCCTCCGAGTTCGGACTGCCATATCTTTTGATATATACCTCTGATTGGGGCAATTCTTGGACCGTTGGAGAGCTGACGACCTCTACTCTTCAATGGTATAGGAGTTGGTCACTGTAGGGGGTCGTAGCCAGTTCTGGTACACCCCTCCTCCTTATTGCCTAAGAAGGTTAGGTTAGGGTTCGGAAAGGGTTCTAAGGGTGGGGTTGGTTTCTAAAGGTTCGGGGTAGGTTCCTAAGGGATCTAGGGTGATTCCTAAGGGTTCCATACATACCATCGAAAGCTTAGAATTACACCTCTCTCTAAAGGTATTTCGATCGGGCCTTAGGCCAAATTTGGGTGTCTACAGATGCCCCTCTTTGGTATCCGATCACTAATGATCATATGCCAAAGACAAGAGACATCCGAAGAGGCCCAAGGCATTACTGACGGGTCTGCTGCATTCATAACGAACTTCAAACATCAGGTGAGTAACACGATGAGAAAATGAAAGCCTTGGAGTGCCAGGCTAAACATTCGTTTCTTGAGGTAATCGGTGCCCAAGCGCTTAGCGACATTACTGGGCATAACCGAGGTGGAACAGGTTGCGAAAGCCCAATAGCTGGGAAAAATGTTTGCCTCTCGAGTTGCGAAAGCCCGTTAGTCAGGAAAAACATCCGCTTCTCGAGATGATTTGAAGGTGATTGATGTTTAAGATTCATTCTGAATGCAAAGGCTTCGTAAGTAAGAGGGGTGATCAACCCACATTCAAAGATAGGCACGAAGTCAACATACGCAAGGCTCCACAATTTGTGTCCAACCCTACAAGGCATTTGATGGCCTCATTGGATTATTCGCGGGTGCCCTTGCTGAAAGCAGGGTTCGAGATTCTTGGGCGAACCCATCGATCCCAAAGTTTATTTAGCATGACTGCCCGAGCAAAGTGAATAGATGTCACCATGCTTTTTGGGAGTACATGCTATTTTTCTGAAAGCCTGCCTCAACTCAGCATGCCCTAGAGTATCCAATTTTGACTCCTTTGAACAGGTCCAGCCCAATATTGGGCACCTCCCCAAAAAAAGGGGGCATCCAATCCGGGCCTCTATTGACAATGATCATAATCATCAATTAACTATGCATAACCATGCACCCATCGGGGGCAATAAGCAACAACAAAGGCGATGGAAGCCCCGACCCAGACCCGCCCGGGTACAATTTACGAGGACAAACGACCATTATACGGATACCCAGACACATGGCGTACACTTTATAGGGATACTGCTGCCCATATAGGTTTTAAGCCTGCAGAAAATAAAAGGGAAATGAACCTTTCTGAATGCATGGTTGCATATAGTTCGATTGACACATAATCTCATTCTCAACAGGTTGGTCTCAACCAACGATTGACCTTTTCCAACGGAGAATCTGAAGCTTAAGACACTTAAGTTCACATGAACCCAAAGACAACGCTTAGCTCAAAAAATTTAGCAATGGAGTTGACTCGATCGAAACATTGACTGTTTGATCAGGACTGACACCGTTACTCCTTCCTTGAAGAAGGATCCAGAATCCAAGGCGTGCCTTAGACTTAGGACATTAATTTTGCACAACTACATTGTCAATAAAATATTGGCATTTTACCGCATCGAAAATATGCAGTCCGTTGTGTGGGGAGTTTAAATCTGTTTTTGATTTTTCTATCATTTTATGCAATTTTTTTGATTTTTCAACTATTATTTTATGGGATTTTTTTTGAATTTTGAAGCTGTTATCTTATGTGAATTTTTTGGAATTTTGGAGTTATTATTTTATGTGAATTTTTTGAAATTTTGGAGTTATTATTTTATGTGATTTTTTTTAGAATTTTATCATTTTATGTGGATTTGTCTCGTGAATATTTCCGGCTTCTCTATGGGGATTATTATTACTTTTTTTTTTGTGTAGGACCGGGGTGCTCGTTGACTTCGGCCCATCCTTATTTTAGCACGCCTTTCTTGGCAAGTTTTTAGGGAGCGCAAGTGAACAAATAAAAGGAAGTAGGGGACTGTCTTCCCATCTCCGTACGTGCTCAAACCCGCTTGAGTGTCCGGCGAATAATCGCCCGTGCAAGTGCTCAAACTCCGCTCGAAAGTTCGGCGCTAACTATTAGTTGTGCTAGGCCACTAGGGGCTCAAAGATCTGCTGGCGCAACTAATAGTTGCGCCAAGCCAAAGGAAGGCAAACATTTGCCTGGCGCAACTATTAGTTGCGCCAGGTTTGGTTGGATAGTTAAAACAGCCCGAACTTGGGCTGTGGGGCCTCATTTCGAATTCTTCCCCCCCTCTCTTCTTCTTTGAAACTGAAAACTGCTCCCCCTCCCCTTAGGGTTCCTTTACGTTGCCTCTACACGTGCCCATTGCCGTTGTTTCGCTTGCGGATCGATCGCGGGCCTACGCTAGACCAAAGACCTTTTTCTTCATAAGGTAATCATTTAAAACTCCTTTTTTCTTAATTTTTCTTGCTTTTTCATGCAAATATAATCATGATCTTGCATTTCTAGATGACAAATGGTTTATTTCTGTTGTAAGCATGTTGACTGATGATGTGTGAAAGAATAATGCCTTATTTTTGTGGTTTTATTGGTGCATAATATATATATTTTTTATTTGTGCCTAGAAAAGGGGTTTTATTTTTGTTTGTTTTTTTTTTGTTTTTATCTTAAATGCAAGGCCAAGATTTTATATATTATTTTGAAAACTAGTTAGGAGAAAGGGAATTTTTAGTTTTCTTTCTCTCTTTTTTTTTGAAAGATTAATTAAGAGAATGATGATTTTTTTGGTTCCTATATACATTGAGAATTAATCAAGGAGAATGCTTTTTTTTTTTCTTTTTTTTTTCAATTCATTAAGGAAAAGGATTCTTCCTTTGATATATATATATATATATATATATATATATATATTTTGGTTTTAGTTCTTTTTTTTTTTTTAGTAAAAGAATGATATTTTATTATTCTATGGTTGCAAAAGGAAGGATTTTTTTTTAAAGAAAAAAAAAATTTTGATTTTATGGACCATGAAAAGGATTTATTTTTTGTTTTTAACCTTTGTTTTTCATAAAAGAAGGATTTCTTTTTTGTTTCCCTAATGAAAGGATTCTTTTTGTGTTTTTATGATTTTATGGAATCGTTTTTTTGTTTTTAGTTTTTCTAAACAGAAGGACTTCTTCTTTTCTTTTTTTCTTCTTCTTTTTTTATTTTTTAGTAAACAATAAGACTTCTTTTTTTGTCTCTCTCTCTTTTTTGGTTGTTGTTTTTTTTTTTTTTTTAAACATAAAAGAAGGGCTCTTTAATTTTGATGATGATTTTTTATTTCAACTAGCTTTTATTTTTAAACATGGAAGAAAAGGGAGATTTATTTTATTTTACTTTATCTTCTTTTTGTTTTTAGGATGGAAAGGAAGGGATTTTTGCAATTTCAATCTAAAAAGAAAGGACTTATTCGTTTTATTATATATATTTTTTTGCATGTGTGCATCTTTATTTTGGCAATGAGCAGAAAGAGGATGAACACACTTACCTTCCCTTAATGTTGTGCACTTAAATGGTTCCTTTGTCGCTGATCTGCTTTCATGTGACTGTTTTGTTGCCCCAGTATGTCGGGTGGTGATGAGCACATTCCCGTGGAGGGGCCCGAGATAGTGTATGGCCCGCGGGGGGAGTGTTGGCGGATTTCTGAGTGTGTGCTTACATTATTGGTTGGTGGTGAAAGTCATTTAAAAATCAAAGAAAGAGTAAAATAAGGGATGGAATCAGCACAACTAAGAAATCCTAGACCTGCAAGATACAGGGTCCATTGTAGCAAGTTTTGATAAGTAAGAGTTTGTCCCACAGGGAAAGGTGATCTACAGCTCCAAAGGAGCCATCTCTAGTAGTCCCTCCAGATCTGACTACAGATCTGGCAGTCCTAAAAGGAGGGGAGTTTAAGGTCACTTATTCTAAGTATTCTAATGTCTAAACTACAGAAAGGGTTGAGAGGATGGATGGAGTGTGGATAATAAATATAAAAGGGTGAGAAATATGTTATTGAGCCCAGATCAGAGGAGTTTTGTAACTCAGATTCAAATATGATGTTATAGAAATCCTGTCCAGTGGCTACATTATCACCACTGAGGAGAAAGGATCCAACCCATCACTCTGCCATGATTCCACCCTTAAGGCTATAACCTGTCCACTCAAATGGTCACAGATTATCCCATAGGGGAACCACTATCCAGGGATGGGTCAAAACATAATCAGTAAATCATTGCAGGCACTATTTCATCCAAGCTACCAGCTTAAGAATCCATAGGGAACCTCAACCTCTAAAGCTCTATATGTGGGACTAAGGCTGTATAGGACCATGATAGCCCAAACACATAGAACCAGCAAGAGATTGAGTACAACCTTCGATCTAGCTGTCCATTGCTTGAGTGAGGCTATAATGGTCCAGTCACCAGCCTACAATCTCTATAACCAGATCAGATCCAGCATCTGATGGCGGATCTATACAAATATAGGGGAGTCTGCCTCTGTACAATCTCCCACCAGGCTCCTACAAGCTCAAGTGTAAAGAAGAAGGATCCATCTTGGATCGGTGGATTAGAATCACCCTAAGGCTATAATCTGTCCACTTAAATGGTCACTGACTATCCCAGAGGTTATCCTCCTCATGGAGCCCAAGACAAAACAAGAATATCGCTGCTACCACCATGGTCACAAGGCTACTAGCTCAAGCTCCCATGGGGATTTCAGATCTAGTGGGTCCTGCGGTGGGGCTAAGGCTGTATAGGACCATGATAGCCCAGACACACAGGTCACTTGGATCTGAGTGGCCCTTAGAATCAGTCCTCCATTGCTTTGAAACACAACCAAAGCAATGGCGGATCACAAGGTAGCAGCCTTGCACAGAGCATCTCTCACACAAACATAAATCCCACAAAGTACAGATCCTATTACAGAACTTCCATTAATCTAGTTCAAAATACATACAAAGACATAGCTGGCAAGTGCTGGACTATGGAGAGAAGGAAAAAGAAAAAAGAAAGCTACTTACAACTACAAAAAGAAAAACTAAACGATCTCAGATCGGGTCTCCCAGAAATGAGATGGGTTCCTAGCTATTCCAGGATGTAGAAAGAAAAGAAAGTCTAAGCCCCCCCAAACCTAGGCTAAGTGTGGGTATTTATAGCAGTGGTGTGGCGGCGCATTAGGATTAGGAAATCCTAATTTTAATGATGCCACGTGGCCGAATAGTGATCCTCCGATGCCTTGGGGCGCATGCATGGAGATTTGAGCATGGGAGTGCGTGCCCTAATCACTGGAAATTTCTAGAAAGTCCTCAGCTAAGGAGATGGAAGTTTGAGGTTCATAGCTTCGCTAGGTAGCCATTGTTTCCCAGACTTGTCGCGTGGTAGCTTTTATTCTTCGCTAGGATGATTTGAAATTGAAGCTTCCGCCTTCGCGAGGTTGGCTTGGTTTTCTCTTCAGGCAGTCGCGAGGTTGAGTGGACATCAGTGCCTCAGATGTCGCGGGGTTGGAGCTTAAGCAGTCGCGAGGATAGATTTGAATAGCACGAGAACTTCGCGAGCACTTATCTTCACTGGGCTTCGCGAGTTACCTCGCGAGGCTTTGATGAGTTCTGAACTACACGAGGTTCCATGTCTTAACTGATCTTTGCGAGGGTGGCTTTGCCTTCGCAAGGATGCTTTCTTCTTAAATGACGCGAGAACTGCGCTAGGAGTTCTCTTCTGATAATTGCATCCCGTGGCGACTGCGCGACAGCTGCGCGAGTTTTTGTTTCTAAAGCTCCTCAGTCAATCATCTGCACGAGAAGTTGTTGTAGAGTCTTGGGAAGCTCAGCTGGACTGCGCGAGGCTCATTTTCAAGTCTGGATTCAGACTTCATCCTTCTGAGGGACTTCTGGTGCCAAAATAGGCTTTTTAGCAGGATTTCTGGCCTTATTTCACTGCTGGGTGCTACCTACATAAAACACTTAACAAGGACTTATTAGGTGGCTATGGGTCTAATCAAAGGTTAAGTTAAGGGGTGAAAAGTGGTACTTTTTAGGTCTTAACACACCCCCAAACCTAATCTTTGCTAGTCCCTTAGCAAAGCTACGTTAAACCTAATATAAAAATTAAAGCCACTTTCGTAGGGAGCACGGATACATTTAGCATATGTACCAAGCCTTTTAAACCCCTAGGTGATCCCTAGTGGAGGAGTGAAGTCTCCTGAGGGTTTTCAGTGAAGACACCCACAAACTTCTTCAATGAAACAGTTAACAAAAGTGCAATATCATCCAATGAGCAATCAAGGGGCAGACTTAGTTTACTCTTGAATCAGTAATCATAAAAGAAATTTAATTCATTGGTTGCACAGTAATTTAAACAGCATAAACTTCTCATGAATGCTCAGCATTTCCAATCAGTTTACAATCATAGGAAACTACACAAGTGTGTGCCAACACTGAGCCCATCCTTAGGTCAAAAATTAGGTTATAGGCCATACGTAATGCATTCAAGTTCAGACCCAAAAACTTTGCAGGGCATACTCTCATAAGGGTTTTGTTGAGGGGTTCATTCTCTCATAGGCTCAAGATCAATTACATCCCCAAATGGGTCTGTAAGCATGAGCATAGGCAGAGTTCTTAAGTGCAGACATCATTGGCAGTTCCTCACCATAGATTGGATAACTCTTTATCTTCACATGACAGCTCACTCAACTTTAGAACACAAGGGCTTTTAACTGGGCTGTAATGTGGCTTATGGAGTGGGGTTGAACGAATGGAGGGTTGAGAAGGGGTTCAAAATTGAGAAATCAGTAGGTGGCAGAGGTGATTCATGACTTTACCTTCTTGAATTTAGCTCCTTTCATCTTCTTTGAGATTTTCAGATTTGAAGTGATCAGTTTCTCTTCTTGATTTTGATTTTCCAATGAAAGTTCCTCTTGACTCCTCCCTTACTTCTCTTCCTTGTTATTTTTGTTTCCATCTTGTGGAATTTTCTGATTTTTTTATTTTTTTGTTTTTACTTTTCAGAAATGCCACCATGCTCCCAATTACCATACTGCCCGATTTGAGGTATTTCTTTTCCATTCACCTACTGTTGACCATAGCTAGTCCATCTTCAACTTTTTCTCCTTTACCTTCTGAATTCTCAGAGTGAGGGTAGGCTGAAGCAGGTTCATAGGTTCAGGTTCAAGTACTCAGGTGTATTTTGAATAAATTTAGGATTTAAAGCTCAAAGGGGGTATGGACAAGGGCAGTTACTTAAGGGTTGGTCTTATTAGGCTCAAACTGTCCAAGAGAAGGCCTTGATCCTTTCCTCAATCTCATGAGTTCTGTCAGTTGTTTCAACTTGGAACTACCTAACTGCTGGTGAGTACAGTGACTCAGCCAGTCCTTAGAACTAGAAGGGATTGCCTTGGTTACTCCTCAAAAGATGGAAAATTTTTTATATAGGCCCAATTCTCACTGGTTATGGTCTTCCTTTGAACTTTTAAGTATGTCCACACCTTTTTCTCTCTCTACTGATTCACTGAGTGCTGATACAAGTGAGTTTCCTTGGAGATATTATCATGGAAATGTGGACTATTAGAAGTTTATAATGTCAAAAGTTTGTAAAAATTTTAAACTTCTTATTTTCATGATTCCTAAGTGAACAGAGGTCCATTTCCATATTGCTCAGATGAGTCAGCTGCACTTATATTAGCTATTCCATTGGCAGGGTCTGCCTGGCACACCCCCAAACCTATGAGAAGCAGTGTCCTCACTGGTTCAAAGGTGTCTGTGCAGCAGAGTTATTACAGCATAAAAGACCAGAACAAGAAACAAACACACAACATACAAAGCAAAATAGTAATGATAAGAGAATAAAGTCTATTAAAAATGAGAAGTGTACAAACTACAAGAAAATAGAAGCAAAAGAGTGCGAAAACAGATAAAATCCTATGGACAATCTAGTCAGAATCTGGCTCAAAACTTGTCCCAACCCATTTTCTTGGCATGTTCTTGAAGGTAAGCCTCCTCCTCTTTCTTCCTTCAGTCTCTCTCTGCCTTTCTTTGGTCGGCCGTTTTGGGTATGGTTGGAGCCCTGACCCTCATTTTTCTCTTCTTTGGTTCAGGAGGGATCTCTGAAGATTTATCAGTGGTTGGCTCAGGGGGTTTGGTGGGAGATTTTCCTTTGGGGCCCTTACCTTTGGAGGCTTGCCCTTGCTGGGCCGGAGGGGGAATAAGAGGGGATTGGGCTGGTGCTGGCTCAGGAGGGACAACAGGGGATTTAGCTTTTTCTTTCACCTGAGGTAAGAGAGGACTTTTCCCTTTCACTAGTTTAGGGGGAGCCACAGAAGATAGTTCTTGTACTTTGGTTGCAGGAATGGTAGGGCTCTTCCCTTTCACGGGCTGGCTTAGTGGTGGTACCTCCTCAGACTGGGCAGATTTGTCTTTGCCAATTTTCAAAGAGCCACTTGGGGGAGTAGTCCTCTTGGCAGCAACCTTCCTTCGCTGAGGATAAGATTATTCAGCAGGGCTTGATGAAGGAGCAGCAGCAGTAGTGGGGGCACTGGGATCCCTAGGTGGTGCAAAATTAGAGTCTGAGTCAGAAGGAAAAAGCTCAGTGGGATCCAATCCAATGGTAGCAGCAGCTTGTCTGCGTTCCTCTTTGGAAAGTAGGCGACCATGGGGATCATCCTGAGCAGAAGCTCTGGTGACCTTTGGAGGTGGGGATGGAGGGGCCGGCCTTTTTCCTTTTTACTCTGCAGTGGATCTTTTGGAAGTGGGAGTTTTCTTGGAAGGAGTGCATTTTCTTTTGGGAGCAGGAGAGGGAACAGGGGGGCACTGAGACATGAGCAGGAGCTACAGTAGGAACTTGAGCAGGAGCAACAGGTTGTGTAGGTACTGCAGAAGGAACTGCAGTAGGCATTTGAGGAGGAACAGGAGGAGGTACCTGAGTTGGGGCTGTGGGAGGTGGGGGAACAGATTGTGTAGGTGTTGGGGTAGGGGCAGTGGAAGAAGATGGGCCTGGTTGTGTGGAAGAAGATGGGGCCTCAGGGGGAGCTGTGGCGAGAGGGGTGGCCTGCATGAGTTGGGAAAGTAGGAAGGCAACTCTATGTTCCAAGATCTCAATTTTCTTGTTAGGCCATAAGAGATTGGTATTTGCAAACTCCTTACTGAGTCGGTTGATATCCTGAGCATTGTTCAATTTTTTTTCTAATAATCGGTTGTGCTTTTTCGCCCTTTCTGCATTGGCTTTTTCAATCTCAGTAGTCATTCTATAATACGTTGTCGCAGCCTTGTTCGCATTTAGGGTCTCCATAATTGCCTCCCACCCTTTGTAAATATCTCTCAGCTGCTCGCGGTAAGCAAGCTTCAAGTCACTAAGTTTCTGCAGCAAGGGGTATTCTATGGCTTGGAGGAGTTGGGCCATGCCATTGAGAACATCCCTCTTGATATAGGCATTGTCCCACATGGCATGGAGGAGGGTGAAGTAGGGGGGGTGTAATAGGAGTGTCTGGGTAAGATGGGGAGAAATGGAGTGGAAGAAGTAGAAGGGGATTGATCCTGGGGGGGAAGAGTGGGTGGTGTAAGGATGAAGTCAAGAGAAGGGGCGGAAGTGGTCAGGGCAAATTGTGTTGAATGGTCAAAGGAATTGAGGAGGGGTGGGAGAAGAGGTGGAATGGAAGGTATGGGTGGAAAGTGAAATGAAGGAAGGGCAGTGGATGTGGATGGGTCTGGGTAAGGGACGAATGGAATGGTGAACGATTGAAATGGAAGGGATGGGGTTGTAAATAAGTGAGGTTGAATGGGAAAGGAGGAAGGGCAGGGAATAGGGTCAGTTTGGGTTGAAGTGTTGGTAAATTGAGGTGGAGGTAATATTAGAGAGGGTAGGGTAGGTAGAGAGGGGAAGGAGTGGTAGGGTATGGTGTCTGGGGGGGTGAAGGGTGTAGGTAAGTCAATGTGGGTGATTAGGGTGGTAGGAGGTTGTGTAGGGATGATTGGGGTTGTCAATGTTTGAAGGGTGGATTGTATGTTGGTGATGTCCGTTTGCATTTGGGCTTGAGTCTGTGTGGTGTTGGAGAGTTGGGTTTGGATGTCATGTATGAGGGAAAGGATATGGGTAAGGGTATCTGAGGTTGGTTGGGGTGGAATATGAGGATAGGAGGGAACAGGTTGGAAAGGGGAAGTGGGGGCATGATGAAAAGTGGTAGGGAGAGAAGGTGAAAGGGCTGGGGAGTGTTGTGGTGAAGGGAGTGGTGAATCTGGGAGAGGGATGTCATGGGTGAGCAAGGTATCAAGCAAGGGTAGTCATGAAGGCCTGATACCCTGAAGTGGTGGCTAGGTTAAAGTCCAGATCATGGAGGGAAGATGTAGGTGGGAGGGGTTGGTCAATATGGGGTGTGTCTGTGGGAATGACAGTGGAGGTGGAAGTGGGTAGAGATAAGGCAGGGGTTGTGTGAGAGGTTTTCTTTTTAAGGTAGGTTATCAAGGGAGGGCTGTCAGGGTTGAGGTCAGAGGATGTCGGAGGTACTGGTGCTGTGTATTGAGGTAAGGTGGGTGAAGGGGGAGTATTGTCATGGGACAACACTTTCCACCCAGGAACGAATCACAGTGGGGGGTGGAATGGAAAAGGGAGATGAGAGAGGGAAAGGGAGAGATGGAATAGGTGAAGAAATTAGTGGAGAGGCAAGTGTGGTGGATGGAGGGATTGCTGCAGAAGCAGAGGTGACAGAAGCTCGCGCCACCTTCTTTGGGGCAGGGGCTTTAGCCTTCTTTTTGGGGGCAGGGGTGGCCTTTGCCACAGCAGCTCCCTCTCCCTGCGCAGAGACATTCTGAGCTTCAGCCTTCTTCTTCTTCTTCTGGGGATCCATTAGACTTCTGCTGATCCCCCATTGTCTTTTGGCAAAAGTGGTGGGAGTGAGGTCAGCAGATAACTCCCCCACTGGTATCTTGTATCCTCCCTTCAGAAGTAATTTGGTGATGAGTCTTCCGTAGGGGAGAGTGTGGACCTTCTTTTGCAGCCCAAGCTTCACCATCATATCTTTCATGGCCTCAAAAATCAACCATGCAGCATTAAATCCGTGGCCCAGAGAGAAGGAATAGAGAGCATCAGCAATTGGTGTCCTCCTTTCTTGCTGATGGCCGGAGCAGTAGATATTCTTCCTTAGCACTTGATCGATGAACAACAGCTTGGGATCCAAATCTCTTCTTCTGATGGAGTCCCCTATGGCCTTCAAGCCTCTGGTAATGGCCTGGGCAATGGTATCGAGAGGGGCACTCATAGGGGCACCATAACCGCAGTTGGGATCAAAAATGGCAGGGATGCCCATGACTTGACAATCAACAATTTGGGTTAGCGACATCTCAAAATTGTCAACTAACACAAGGAGGCTGGCTGCCCATGTGTGCACACCCTAAGGTCTTTGGTAAAAGAGTTGCACTAACCTAGGATAGGCTAGTGCAGGAATCATTTGCATCAGGGGAACAAACCAGCCTTGCACAAGAACTCAATGGCAGGAGCTGACAACGGCTCATATTCGAAGAATGATATATTAAAAATGGCTTCAGGTTCTAAGGGAAGGGAAATGAGGAGCTTAGAGGGAGTAGAATAATCAAGTGCTTTTGCAGTCACCTCAGGAATCACCTCCTTCCCTTTTTGTTGTGCCGTAGAGGACTTGGCTTTCTTAGGGACAGGCTCCACGGTGGCCTGGTCCCTGGCTCTCTTCACAGGTGCACTTTTAGGAGCCATCAAGATTCTCCTTGGTGAGTGTGCAGTTGAAATTTGGAAAGGAAAGATTAAGAGCTGAGTCTAACCCTAAAAGTTAGGGTTCTGTTTAATTTTATGCACGGTAGATCGCAAGAGCTCCTAGCAGGGGGCAACTGTTGATGGAAGCTTTAAGAACAAAAATCCAAAATTTCAAAGTGAGCAATGAACTATAGACAGGAAGCTGGAGGAGAGAGATTGAGAGGAGTGGGAGCTAGGGTTTCGTTGGAAGGAGAGGAAAGAGAAAGCAGTAAAGAAAAGCAGCGCGAGGTGGGATTTAAATATCGCGAGGCTCAGTGCGCTTTGAAAATATCCGCTCGCTGGCTGGGCATGAATGGGTCACGAGATTAGATGTTCATTTAAACTACGCTAGGTAGCCCACCCAATTATATCTGAGGCTCGCGACAGCAAAACAAAGTAGTTCTTTATGAACTGCGCGAGAGGGGACCAAACCCATTATTCAGAACCCCGCGATGGCTTAACAAAGTTAGAATTCACTCACCCAATAGTCAGCCTTTTGACCTTGACTTTGTGGGTGAATTCTCTCACAGTCTCTCTTCCAGGGACACCCATAAATATTATAAAGCATTCACAAATTCCCATACTCTCAAAGCATTAAATTCACACATCATGAAAAGCATTCAAATACTACCATTATCATTCAATCACTTAAAATTAGCAAACAAGGGGAGCAGGAATAAAAGTAGGCATAAAGCACTAAACTCAGATTTCAACAAGATTGCTACAAATTCCTCTAAACTGTAAAGTACATATTATACAAAGGTGCACAGTTCTTATGATCAATTCAATGAAAGATCCCCTTTAGGGTCTGAGGATCCTTCACCAATCAAAAATTGGCCCTTGGGATTCACCACTGGTTGACTGGGCAACCTTCCCTCTTCTCTTTTGGCTAAGGTATTCGCTAGTTGGCCAATCTGCTCTTCCATCTTCTTAATGCTCTGACCATGAGAGTTCACAGTCTGAACCAAGGAACCCAGGTTTTGTAGTGAGGTCAAGACTTGGTCCTCGAAAGAAGCATTTCTAGGTTGAGAAGGGGGTAAGACCAACTGATTTTGCTGCTGATGGGGCTGCTGATGGTGCTGGAAGGTAAACCTAGGGGCATTCCCTTGATTGAACTGCTGTTGTGGCCTTTGTGGTAAGGTCAACATCTGCTGGGGCTGCATGTAGTTGTCTTGCCTCCACCTCAGATTTGGGTGGTCTCTCCATTGGTAACTTGACACTTTGGTCTTTGGTATCCATATGCCTATTAGCCCAGATTGTTGCTGGCCATAAGATTGAGCAGCAGCAGCATGTTCCAAAACCAATTTGGGAAATTGCCCTGCAGATGGACATTCCTCCACTGTGTGTTGTGGGGACTGGCATATCAGACATGCCTCCGCCACATGAGCAGCCCTTCTGGGTTGCATCACAGTCAATAATTTGTCAAACTTCATAGAGAGGTTTGCCATCTGTAGCTGCAGGTCATTGTTCCCAGACACCTCATAAACTTTTCCTCTTAATCCAGCAGCAGGCCCCACCTTTGACTGAAATTCCTGACTTGTTCTTGCCAGGGATGGCTTTTGAAAAGCATTCTCACTAATCACCTCAAACAATTCCCATGCCTCCTCGGCAATCTTGTGCATGTAGGATCCACCACAAGAGGCATCGACCATATCTCTATTTTTCTCATCAATCCCATTGTAGAAGCTTTGTACAAGCTGCCACTCTGGGATTTGTGGTGGGGGCATTGTTTGAGCATCTCTTTAAACCTATCCCAGGACTGGTTAAAATCCTCAGTTGGGGATTGAGCAAACGTAAGAATATCTTTCCTCAACTGGCTAGTTTTGGTCTCAGGGAAGAACTTAGTTAGGAACTTGGTATGCAGGTCTATTATGAAGCAATGCTATTGTTGGGAAGAGTGGTCAGCCAGGTACTGGCCCTATCCTTCAGAGAGAAGGGAAAGAGTCTGAGCCTAGTAGCCTCAGGTCCCAAATCAGTGATATTAAAAGTGGTGCACAAGGCCAAGAACTGGTCAATATGCTTATAAGGGTCCTCTTTGCTAAGCCCATGGAAAGCTGGCAGCATCTGGATGATTGAAGTTTTTATCTCATAGTTCCCCTGAACATCAGGGAATTGAATGCTAAAAGGGGAGTTACAGTCATCCGGAGCATACAACTCCTTGAGGGTTCTGGGTTGTTCTTCACCCATAATTGTTGTCACAGATTCACTTGGGGGCTCTCCTGTGGTATGCCTGTCTCTCCTAAGTCTCCTTCCCCTTTCTAACTCACGGTTAAGAGGCTCTAAAGCAGGGCTGAGGGATCTCCTCCCTAGCATACAAGCACACCAACAGCAGGGAAAGCTTCTTGCAGGCACATTGCAAAAGAATAATTGTATAACTAACAAATTTATCTAACTAGTTTACAGCTATTCAAAGAATACATTTAAAACTATCCTAGATACTGCTAGAAAATTTTTTAAGAAAGATAGACAGAGCTTTAAAAGTCAGAGAGTTTGCAAACAGAGGTAGCTAAGCTCCAAATGCAGTCCACTGTCCTTCGCTGCTGTTGTCTAGATCTGCAAGAAGGGTTCAAAATTATGTCAGCAGTATCAATTATTCACATGTGCAAAGAATACTAAGAATACAAAAACTAAGGGTCTACTAATAGATCATCTCTCCCCGGCAACGACGCCAAAAACTTGTTGGCAGATTTCTGAGTGTGTGCTTACATTATTGGTTGGTGATGAAAGTCATTTCAAAATCAAAGAAAGAGGAAAACAAGGGATGGAATCAGCACAACTAAGAAATCCTAGACCTGCAAGATACAGGGTCCATTGTAGCAAGTTTTGATAAGTAAGAGTTTGTCCCACAGGGAAAGGTGATCTACAGCTCCAAAGGAGCCATCTCTAGTAGTCCCTCGGATCGACTCTGAGATCTGGCAGTCCTAAAAGGAGGGGAGTTTAAGGTCACTTATTCTAAGTATTCTAATGTCTAAACTACAGAAAGGGTTGAGAGGATGGATGGAGTGTGGAAAATAAATATAAAAGGGTGAGAAGTATGTTATTGAGCCCAAATTAGAGGAGTTTTGTAACTCAGATTCAGATCTGATGTTATAGAAATCCTGTCCAGTGGCTACATTATCGCCACTGAGGAGAAAGGATCCAACCCATCACTCTGCCATGATTCCACCCTTAAGGCTATAACCTGTCCACTCAAATGGTCAGAGATAATCCCATAGGGGAACCACTATCCAGGGATGGGTCAAAACATAACCAGTAAATCATTGCAGGCACTATTTCATCCAGGCTACCAGCTCAAGAATCCATAGGGAACCTCAACCTCTAAAGCTCTATATGTGGGGCTAAGGCTGTATAGGACCATGATAGCCCAGACACATAGAACCAGCAAGAGATTGAGTACAACCTTCGATCTAGCTGTCCATTGCTTGAGTGAGGCTACAATGGTCTAGTCACCAGCCTACAATCTCTATAACCAGATCAGATCTAACATCTGATGGCAGATCTATACAAATATAGGGGAGTCTGCCTCTGTACAATCTCCCACCAGGCTTCTACAAGCTCAGGTGTAAAGAAGAAGGATCCATCTTAGATCGGTGGATTAGAATCACCCTAAGGCTATAATCTGTCCACTTAAATGGTCACAGACTATCCCAGAGGTTATCCTCCTCACAAAGCCCAAGACAAAACAAGAATATCGCTGCTACCACCATGGTCACAAGGCTACCAGCTCAAGCTCTCATGGGGATTTCAGATCTAGTGGGTCCTGTGGTGGGGCTAAGGCTGTATAGGACCATGATAGCCCAAACACACAGGTCACTTGGATCTGAGTGGCCCTTAGAATCAGTCTTCCATTTCTTTGAAACACAGCCAAAGCAATGATGGATCACAAGGCAGCAGCCTTGCACAAAGCATCTCACACACAAACACAAATCCCACAAAGTACAGATCCTATTACAGAACTTCTATTAATCTAGTTCAAAATACATACAAAGACATAACCAGCAAGTGCTGGACTATGGAGAGAAGGAAAAAGAAAAAAGAAAGCTACTTACAACTACAAAAAGAAAAACTAAACGATCTCAGATCAGGTCTCCCAGAAATGAGATGGGTTCCTAGCTATTCTAGGATATAGAAAGAAAAGAAAGTCTAAGCCCCCCAAACCTAGGCTAAGTGTGGGTATTTATAGCAGTGGTGTGGAGGTGCATTAGGGTTAGGAAACCCTAATTTTAATGGTGCCACATGGCCGAATAGTGATCCTTCGATGCCTTGGGGCGCATGCACAGAGATTTGAGTGTGGGAGTGCGTGCCCTAATCACTGGAAATTCTCAGAAAGTGCTCAACTGAGGAGATGGAAGTTTGAGGTTCAGAGCTTCGCTAGGTAGCCATTGTTTCCCAGACTTGTCACGTGGTAGCTTTTGTTCTTCGCTAGGATGATTTGAAATTGAAGCTTCCGCCTTCACGAGGTTGGCTTGGTTTGCTCTTCAGGCAGTTGCGAGGTTGAGTGGACATCAGAGCCTCAGATGTCGTGGGGTTGGAGCTTAAGCAGTCGCGAGGTTGATCTTCGCGAGGATAGATTTGAATAGCGCAAGAACTTCGCGAGCACTTATCTTCACTGGGCTTCGCGAGTTACCTCGCGAGGCTTTGATGAGTTCTGAACTGTGCGAGGTTCCATGTCTTAACTGATCTTCGCGAGGGTGGCTTTGCCTTTGCAAGGATGCTTTCTTCTTGAATGGCGCGAGAACTGCGCGAGGAGTTCTCTTCTGATAATTGCATCCCGCGGTGACTGCATGATAGCTGCGCGAGTTTATATTTCTGAAGCTCCTCAGTCAATCATCTGCACGAGAAGTTGTTGTAGAGTCTTGGGAAGCTCAACTGGACTGTGCGAGGCTCATTTTTAAGTCTGGATTCAGACTTCATCCTTCTGAGGGACTTCTGGTGCCAAAACAGGCTTTTTAGCAGGATTCTTGACCTTATTTCACTGCTGGGTGCTGCCTACATAAAACACTTAACAAGGACTTATTAGGTGGCTATGGGTCTAATCAAAGGTTAAGTTAAGGGGTGAAAAGTGGTACTTTTTAGGTCTTAACAGGGTGCAATTCCTCTGGGTGGAGCGGAGAGCAGATCCCTGGCTTGAGATGCAGGGCGAGGCTACCCAGGTTGGCCTCTTGTATCAGCAACACACCCATATCTCAAATTTTGGAATAGCAGGCAAGGTAAAAGATAGGTCTAATTTCTTTCCTTTGCGCATTTTTTCTTTACCTCTACCATCTTATGTGTATTTCTTTGGGTGCAGGAGCTGCCCAACATTGTGTTCTGCTGGGGGTGGCTCGACTTTCACAAGTTCTACCTTTATGTCCCGCCTGTGGTGAAAGTCTTGTTGGAGCAGGTGGGCTTTGGGGAGTTCTTGTCCTTCCCTGCCATGAGGGTTGATGCCACCTATCTGAAGGCCCTCATCGAGAGGTTTCATCCCGAGACCATGACGTTCCACATGCCGTACGCCGAGCTGACGTCGACGCCCGTTGATTGGGCCATGATTACTGGCATTAGGATAGGTGGAGTCCCGATATCTACTTTGGCAGTACCAAGCCGGGAGGACATTATTCTGTTGATCGAGGCCTATCCTCCTCGTGGGTAGACCCATGGCACAGAGGTAAGATGTCCTGGCTGATCTCCCTCTTTTCTGTGATGAGTTGGTGGACTTGGGCCAGCCAGATAGGGTGCTTTACATCGCGCCAGAGCGGGCGATCATTTTAGCTCACATCACCCTCCTACTCCTGCTAGGCAAGACCCTTTTTACAAATGCCAGTGGGGGACGAGTCAGCCTGGCCTTGTTGAGCGTGATGGATAATTGGGGCGACATTCCCAGGTATGACTGGGGAGGGACGGGACACACCTGGCTGATGTACAACTTATCCCGGGTTACGACCGGGGACTCGAAGTCTGCCGTGGGATTTTGGGCCATCCTGGAGGTAATTCCTCACCCCTTTGCCTTCGCTATCACTATCATCCATTCATCATTTTTTTTTTGACTGATCCATTTATGTTACTGACCTGCTCTTGTGCCATGCCCCTTTTTCAGGTATGGGGATATCACCACTTTCACCCTGGGCGCCCGCTCCTTTTCTTGGAGGTGCTGACCTAGCCCCTCCTCAGCAATTGGCATCAAGCCCGATGCCATAACGTGGGCCTAAAGCACCTGGAAATGGGCCTAAGGTCCCAGCTTGATTTGATGGTGCCTAAGCAGGTGATAACTTTTCAACCTTTGTTTACTTTTAGCTTGGACATTTCTTTTGATTGAGGTGTTGCTTACTTGGTCTTTCTCGCTTTTTGATTTTGAGGAGATCCTCCCTGATCCGTACCTGACATCCCCCTTCTGGGACCGAGCAGCCGTGGGTGCCTCCCGCCTATTCAACAATCACTGCATCGTCTTATTCTATGGAGCATGGGCCAGATGCTACTATCTGGGGGAGAGAGTGGTGCACCAATTTCAAGGCTACTACACCATACCCGTGGACCCCCCGGCTGACGTTTGGAGTCCCGCTGGTAGTATTGAGGAGCTGTCGGCGGCCTTCTTCAACAATGGGTTCCCCATTCGCGCTCTCCTTGTGCCAGGGGATTATCATGCTTGGTAAGAGTGCCTACCCTACCGGTTCATCCTGTCGTGTTTTGTCCCTAGCGCTAATTTCCTTGCGTTCGGGGGCCCTCTTGGTCAGGTAACTTCTTCTCAGCTTGGATTAGTTTCCCTTTCACTTTTACTCGGCCCTGGTCTTATCTGAATAGATTCTTGTCTGATTCACAGTTTGCTCCGGGGGATGGTTCGGACGGTGAAGGTGGGGCGAGTGCTGCTGACATGTCAGGGGTAGATCCCTCTGGTGCTGGTCCTTCTGGTGCTGGTGCCACGGGCGAGGGTTCATCAAGCGCTGGTCCGTCGGGTACCTCCCAGGCGGGTGTCCCTGGTGGGGGTCCATCTGTAGCCTATAGGACCTTTCAGCGTCTTGACGATGGCTTCCTCTCAGACCTGTGCTGACATAGATTGACAGGCACGGCTCTCTGCCGAGGTGGCCCGCGTTCCTCCTCCTGAGGTGGTTCCTGGGGTAAATTTTCTGATGAGCCACTTTTCCTTCATTTTAGTTTCCTTCTGCACAGGATTTTAGGGTTGTTCTGGCAACTGAATAATGTATCGCAGGACTTCAACTCGGCCATGGAATATGTGGAGTAACATCGTCATCTGGCAGAGCTTCGAGAGGTGGAGACGGTGAGTACTTGGCTGCTCGACTCCTCTTGTTCTTTTCATTATCATTGGCCCTTTGACTGATCTTGTCCTCGACTGTGTCTTGCAGCGTGCCCAGGCTAAGGAGTCGCGTTCCCTGCTCAGTAGGATTTCGCAGCCATGGTCTAGAGTGGGGGACATGAGGACTTATCAGAGCTCCTCTCGCCATCGCAAGAAGTCCAAGGGGGCGAGCAAGGAATAGGCTATTAGTTTCCTTCAGCATTTTTTTTGAATTTGTTTTGGATCTATTTTTAAACAATTTGGAGAATGGTTGGTGTGGTACTTTGGAAACAAATTTGATTTTTATTATCATTTGAGAGATGGTCTTGCTTTGATTTTTATGCCCCGATTGCTTGGTATCAAATATGTTTCTCTGCAGGATGTGCTTGCTCAATGCCTTTTTCTTTTGAAAGTGGCCTTTGGGTCGCATGCCTTAATGTAGGACCAATCCTGCACATAGCAAAGTAATTCTCAAACCATATATGGTCGGAAGTGCAAATATATGTGAAACCAACAAAGGGCGTAAGTCCTCCTCGCCTGGGTCTTGAGATGGTCAGAGAGGGGATTTAGTCCGCAACTAATAGCGCAAAATACTAGGAAAGCCAGCAACTAATCAGCAACCAAATTATAGTAATGCCAGCCAAATTAGTTGCGCCAGCCAAATTGCACTGGCGCAACTATTAGTTGCACCAGATTTGACCTGGGGGCAGTGGGGCCTTATATGCCCGAGTTGGCCCAGAAATTATTTCTTTTTTATTTGACTTGGGTCCTTTGACCGGCCTCTTTTGCTCTTATTTTTCCAAGGCAGGTTCATCACCCTACATTGATTCTTATATTCCCAAAAGATCCTTGTACATTCATGAATCCGCTTCTTAACCCTCCCTTACGTGGAGGGCCCGAAGCCAAGGTATCCTCTTTGTCGGGCCTGGGGCCCAAGTTCCTGGAGGCTTGGTTTGGGAGTCTAAACGAGAGTGAGCTCGCCGACTTAGAGCGCCTTGGGCTATCTCGCCTTCCTTCCTTCCTAGAGATTCCTCTTCGGTGGGAACTCCTTCATGCTGTCGCTTCGTGCTGGGATGTGAACCTCCATGTATTCCGTTTTGGGAAGTGGGAGCAGACCCCAACCCTCGAGGAGCTATCCAATCTGTCTGGCCTGAAGCTTCACAGGGACCTTGCACGAGTTATGCCTAGGCCAGGGGATTCCAGACCCATTCACCTTACTCTCGGTTTGAAGAAATTTGAGTATGAGAAGAGCCTCATCGGGGGGCCCACAAGGTGTTCGCTGAAATTCCTCAAAGAACTTTTCGGTGACGAAAGCCTCCGAAGATTGCCGGTTAGGAGTGTCTTTAACATGAAAGCTCTAGCACTTGGTCTCATCTCTGAAATCCTCTTCTATACCGGGGGAGAGAGCTTCTCATTGGTAGTTTGCGACATTTTGATGGAGCTGGAGGCGGGCTGGTCCATGATGCACTTGGTGCTTGTCGAGTTGTACCGATGCCTTGATTCTTTTGCCTTAGGCAAGGTGGAGGGCCTTCGTGGATGCCCCTTGTTGCTCCAGCTGGCTGGGTGAGCATTTTACTGTTTTGGGGCCTGTGCCCCGCTTTTATGTTGCTCAAGGTGAGGTGACCCAATGTTTTTTGGGTAGATGCCACTTGCTTCCCCAGGGCGATTTGTTGGCTCTGAAACTTTGGTTGGTCGATGCTGAGCTGACATGGAGGCTTCCTTGGTTGGTCCGGGTCTTCCCAATGATTCGCTCTAGAGACCATGAGGGCATCACCCTCCTAGGACTGACCGACAGTACCTTCTACTTCCCATTCCGGGTGTTGCGTCAGTTGGTTGCCCTCAGCAGGTGCCTTGTGAGGCCAAAGCCCCTTTATGTGATTTGATCTTTTCTAGGGGATCCTCTGGGGACATGGATCGGATTGCTGCTCTTTGGGAGACGCGTCAGTCGACACTAATGTGTGATTTTGAGCAGGGAGACTTAGTTAGAACTTCGAGGCCTTCGAGCGGCCCGTCACGATGGCTTAATTTGTCGAGATCACATCGAGGCCCCTAGCCAAAGAAAGAGGCGGTGCTCCAAGCCCGTATCGAGCTATTGGTGGATGAGAAGAGGGTCCTGCAAGAACTCTTGGCATGCGAGAGGATTAGAGCAGACACAGCGGAGGGCGAGGTTCTCCGTTTGAAGGAATCACTGAGCGTCGCTTTTGGAGTCACCGACTCTTCTCGGAAGAGGTTCAAGAGCCTGCATGGTCGTTGGCTGACTGAGAGGAACTTCCGAGAGGATGATCTTTATGCTGAGATTAGCGCTTTGAAGCGGGCTGTTAACTCCTTCCCCGCATACGTAACTTTTTGCACAGATCATACACACAGAAAAAAGGGGCATAGAAAACCCCTTTACAGATACACACACATTTTTGGTATACATATACATTTATTTTTATTTTTTTTCTATACTTGTAAAAAGGAAAACACGCTAGTCATCACACCGACTATTTTTTAGATGTGGTGTAAGTGATGCAAAAGGCAGTTATATACATCTATACAGATCTATTTTTGGTTTATATATATTATCTTTTTCTCTTTTTTTTTTTTTGATGCCTTGATCATTGGGTGATACTTTGGGAAACCCCGGGTCCACCTTTGGGCACGATCAAACCCTCTCTTTGGAGTCGGACCTGGGCGGGTTTCTGAATTTTGCCAAGGCCAAAATATTGATCCCTTTAGATTAAGTCAAACCTTTCTCCTTGCCTCGGGTCCTATGTTTGACAGTGCGGGTTTCATAAAGACATCTGGTCGGGGGCCCGATTTGAACTAGCATGAGCGACCCAGTTAAACAAGAGGGTACAAGAAGAGTAACAACCAGGTTCCTTAAACATCAATCCCTAATCAGTTCAAACCTTTCTTTTTCAAACATTTTTTTTTTTAATTTATTTGTCTCCTTTTTTTACTCGTGGCGCCTTTTCGGGTTTTCACCACGTCCATGGGTTTAGCTCTCTTACCCCAAGCGCCCTTTCTAGTTTTTACCTGGTCCGCACAAGCTCGCTATTTTTACCTGTAGCTCCCTTTCGGATTTTCACCACGTCCATCTTGCTTTGAGCTTGTATTTTTATTTTATTTTTATTTTTATTTTTCAAGAGCCACGACATAGACGTCGATTCTATCATAGCCGGCTAGATGGGGTTCCAGTGTCGTCTCATGACTCGACTCATGTTTGACTTAACAGATATTATGACTGCTTGCGAACCTAAAAGTGGGCTTTCTTCAGGGTGTAGCTTGGCCATGGGTCAGGTTAGGATTTGAAGGTATGATGGGCTAAAAGGGTTTCCTTGATATGGCTTCAGTTTTCTCGACAGACTTTCTTCATGGGGGGTTTTACTGTACATGCCTCGTGATTCATCTACATTGTTTTGTTCTTTTTGCTTTATTTCAGGCAATCTCTTTTTGAGGTTTTGCTTTTTTGATTTTTTTGGCTTTTGATAGTAACTTTATACACATGCATCTTTTCTCTCTCTTTTTTTTTTGGTATATGTACACATATATATATTTTTTTGGGGGAGAATGGGTTTATTGAAAGAAAGGCCTAGGCTCAAGTGGGGTAGCAAAGGATATCATCATTTTTAGGGATGTTTTTGGGCTATTGTGCTAGGAATGATGGCCTCTTTTGGGTGGTTCTTAAGCAGTCACGTATCTACTTCACCAACACTTACCTTATCACGATAGACTAAGAGTAGAACCGTCAAACGTATCCAGCATTCATGGGCTTAGGAAGATGATCTCCGTCCATGGTGGCGAGGCGGATGGCGTATCCCGGCAGCACTTCTCGAATGACGTATGGTCCTTCCCAGTTCGGCTTGAACTTTCCTCTCAGATCGGCGTGGAGGGATGGGAAGATCTTCTTTAGCACAGTGTCTCCAACCCTCAGATATCGACCGCGGACATGTTTATTGTAAGCGCGTGCGATTCGCCCCTGGTACACCTGAGTGTGACACAAGGCTAGGAGTCTCTTCTCGTCCAATAAGTTTATCTGATCAAAGCGTGATCTCTCTTTTTCTTCTTCAGGTAAGCCTAATTCCATGAGGATTCAAAGTGAGGGTGCTTCAACCTCTATTGGGAGGATGGCCTCGGTTCCATACACAAGGGAGAATGGTGTTGCCCCTGTAGCGGCATGGATCGACGTTCGGTAGGCCCACAAAGCAAATGGTAGCATTTCACTCCAATCTCGATAAGTGACGACCATTTTCTCAAGGATGCGGATAACTGTCTTGTTTGCGGCTTCCACGGCTCCATTAGTTTGAGGCTGATAAGGGGATGAGTGATGGTGCTTGATCTTGTATTGCTCGTAGAAGTCTCGGATGCACTTATTCGCAAAGTTTTTGCCATTGTCCGTGATGATATCTTTGGGTACTCTAAATCGGCACATAATATTGTTCTTGAGAAACTTCTCAACGTGACTGACAGTGATGTTGGAATATGACGCCGCTTCTACCCACTTGGTGAAATCTTCAATGGAGACGAGGATGAATCGATGCCCGTTTGATGCTTTCGGATTAATCATTCCGACAACGTCAAGGCCCCAGGTAGCAAATGGCCAAGGGGTGCTCATGCAGTGAAGATCAATGGCAGCAGTGTGTATCAGACTGGAGTGTTCTTGACACTTGTAGTATTTTTGAACATGTTTACAACAATCCAATTCCATGGTGGTCCAGAAGTATCCCTGTCGTAGGATTTTCTTAGCGAGCATGTGACCACTGACGTGGGCTCCACATACTCCCTCATGGATTTCTTTCATAATATTGACCGCTTCACTTTCAGTGAGGCACCTGAGTAAGATGTTATTGTATGATCGCTTGTAGAGGCATTCCCCGCAAATGACGTAACCTGCCGCTAAGCGTTGAATGGTTCGTCGATCTATCATGGATGTACCCTCTGGGAAAGTTAGGGTCTCGAGGAAATTCTTGATATCTGAGAACCAAGGTGGCTCATCATTAGGCTTTGTAGGTTCCTCAATCTGGAGGAAGAAGGCCAGCTCATTCCTCTGCTCGATCACGATCGGCTTCATCTCCACACCATAGGGGATTTCAATCATTGACGCCAAAGTTGCTAATGCATCGGCAAAGCGATTCCTTATCCGGGGGACGTATGAGAAAGTCACATCTTGGAAGCAAGCTATCAGATCCTTGAGGTGTTCATGATAGGGGATCAGTTTCTCATCTTTCGTCTTCCAGTCACCATTCGTCTGGCATATGATTAACTGTGAATCGCTGAATACTCGAAAGTGAGTTACATTCAGATCGAGAGCTGCTTGCAGACCAACGACGTAAGCTTCGTACTCAGCCATATTGTTGTGCAAGGGAAGTTGAGCTTGATAGAGACCGGTACATGGGATCCTTTCAGAGAAATCAGGATGGCGCCAACTCCTTAGCCCTCAACATTTGCTGCCCCGTCAAAGTGCATTACCCATGATTCTTCTACTTCTTCTGTATCGTCTTCCGTCATGAACAAGATATCTTCATTTGGGAATTAGGTTCTTAACGGCTCATAATCAAGTAAAGGATTGTCGGCAAGATGATCAGCAAGCGCCTACCCCTTGATCGGCTTCTGAGTGACGTACGTAATGTCGAATTCAGATAATAAAAGTTACCATCATGCAGTCTGCCCAGTGAGAGCCGGCTTCTCAAACAGATATTTCAATGGATCCATTCAGGCTAAGAGTAGAACGGCCTGGGATAGCAAGTAATGGTGGAGCCTCTGAGTAGTCCATATAAGAGCCAGGCATGCTTTCTCCAAATGAGAGTAGCGCGTCTCGTAATCAATAAACTTATTGCTCAGATAGTAAATGGCCTGCTCTCTTCTTCCCATTTCATCATGCTACCCCAAGACACATCCCATCGAAACTTCCTTCGTGGAGAGATACATCAAGAGTGGTCTCCCTGGTTCAAGTGGTACCAAAATAGGTGGATTAAGGAGGTAGCTTTTAATTTTTTTGAACGCTGCCTGACAATCATCTTTCCATTCAACGGGTGAAGTCTTCCTTAGTAGCTTGAAGATCGGCGTGCAGATTGGAGTTAGCTGTGCAATGAACCGACTAATATACTGTATTCTGCCCAAAAACCCTCTAACCTCTTTCTCGATAGACGGCGGTGGCAGTTCAGTGAAGGCTTTAACTTTGATTGGGTCAACCTCGATCCCCCTCCTGCTGACGATGAACCCTAGAAGTTTTCCTGACATAGCACCAAATGCGCACTTTTGTGGATTCAGACATAGTCAATACTTTCTCAACCTCTCGAATAGCTTTTGGAGGTTCACCAAGTGATCGCTTCGCTTTGGTGACTTGGTTATCATGTCATCGACATACACTTCAATCTCTCGGTGCATCATGTCATGAAATAGTGCATTCATAGCTCTCTGGTATGTTGCACCGACATTCTTCAGCCCAAATGGCATGACTTGATAGCAAAAGGTTCCCCAGGGGGTAATGAACGCTGTCTTCTCGCGATCAACCTCTACCATTTTGATCTGATTGTATCCTGAGAATTCATCCATAAGCGAGAGCATCCCGTGCTTAGCTGTATTATCAACCAAGATATCGATGTGTGGTAAGGGGAAGTCTTCCTTTGGGCTCGCTCTATTCAAATTGCGGAAATCGATGCACATGCGGACCTTTCCGTCTTTCTTCGATACAGGCACGATATTGGCTAGCCATTGCAGGTATTTAGATACCATGAGAAACCCCGCGTCATACTGCTTGATGACCTCATCTTTGACTTTCTGCATCCATTCGAGTCGGAGACGTCTCAGCTTCTGCTTGACTGGCTTCATATCAAGGTAGAGGGGCAACTCATGCTCGACCAAATCGGTATCCAAACCAGGCATGTCCTTGTACGACCAGGCAAAAACGTCTTGGTATGATCGAAGGAAGTCGATCATGCTTTTTCTTTCCTCAGGAGACAGTGATGTTCTGATTTTGGTTATCCTGGGAACCTCCTCAGTTCCTAGATTGACGTCTTCGGTCTCTTCGACAATGGGGGTAGGGCCATGCTCAAAGTCGGCAAATCGATCAAGGAGCTCATCAGGGAGCTCCTCGAAGGGGACATCTTCATCCATACTCATGATCCTTGCCTCTTCTTGTATTTCTACAAGGAAGGGGTCGATTTCACGTGGGACAGGCATTTTGATTAAGGCATCCTTTTATGGGGCATTTTTTGGAATTTTAAATGACAATATTTTTGGACTTTGGATATTTTCAATGTTTTTAGGATTTTGTATTTTTTCCATGTTTTTGAGACTTTATATTTTTTCCATGTTTTTGAGATTTTTGTTTTCTTCAGAGACGGACCCTTGGCAAGGCAGGTTTGTGTATATACAAGGTATTGCCTGCCAAGGGCTTATCTCACTTTTTATAGGTTGTTTTTTTTTAGGAAACGGGTGCCAAATGTTAGGCCACTCCGTGCTTCTAGGGTTTGGGGCAAAGATGCCCAGTTGCGTACTTGAGGGGCCGCTTCTTTACCTGTTGGGATGGAGGGTGCTGACTGATATGGCTCATTGGAGTCAGCCTCCATTATATTGATCCCCATTTCATCTGAGATGACATCCTCAAACGTTAACATGGCTTTGTAGTGATTCACTACAGGGGGAGTTTATTCAGGTACCGACCGTCGTTCCTCGAAAAGGGATAATGCAGCCAAATCTATCTCCAAGCTAGGAAGGGAGATCTGGGGATTGGTGGGATGGACTGGGGCTATGGGTTTGTGCGGGGTCAAATGGGTTGCCCCATTTCGATCGATCTTTACGACCCCTGCGCTGACAAAGGAATTCCTGATGTGCGGCCTAGGGCAAGGTTTCTCTTCTATGTTGATTCCTCGAGCTCTTGCAGCTGTGGTGACCCTAGCTTTCTCTTTGGCCTCTCGGACCTCTTGCTCTGTGGGCTTGTATCCTAGCCCGAATCTTACTTTCTGTCCCTTAGCCACAACTGGCTCTCTTCTGCCTTGTAATTTGGGTCTGATAGCCCCACTTTTGGAGCATTGCCACTGCTGCTACCATACCACCTCCTGTTTTAGGCATGATGCCCTCAATGGGTTCAGGGAGTATGGCCGACACCTCATATTCAAAACTATGGAGGTCGACATCCTCAGCAGTGTGTGGTATATCCAGTATGTTAGGTTTCTCCATACTGTTGGTGGCCTTTTCTTTCTCACTGTGCCTTTCTCCAATGATCGTGATAATCTTATGCCTAGATGCAAATTTGAGTTTCTGGTGCAATGTGGAAGGTATGGCTCCGACTTCATGTAGCCACTGGCGCCCCAACAACAGATTAAATGAGGATTTGATATCCATGACTTGAAACAAGATGGAAAAGGTCATTGGCCCTATCAATAGCTCAAGATCAACTTCTCCCATTATTTCTCTCCTGGTATTATCAAACTCTCTAGCACTGGTTCTGATGGGCCTTAACATGCACAGATTAACCCCAATCTTGGTGGCGGTTCTCAACGGGCATATATTCAAAGCAGACCCATTATCAATTAGTACCAAGGGGATAATCATATTTCCAGACTCAACGGTTATATTCAAAGATTTTGAGTGACTACCTCCCTCCTCAGATAAATCGGCATCAGAAAATGAAATGGCATTTGGAGCCATCACTTGACCAATTATCTGCCCTACTTCATCTGGTCTAACTTGGAGTGATACGTGTGAATTTTTTAATACCCCCATTAATGCTTGAAAATAGAGTGGGGACGTCATTAACAGATCCCATACAGTGATATGGGCAGGCATTCTTCTCAGTTGAGTCTCCAGTATATGTTCTCGACTCATCTTCTCGAAGGGGTTCACCGCGCTGTCTTTCTTTCCTTCGAGTTGGGCCTGTGCTGCCGCTGGTATTTCTGGCTACTTTGATATCCTCCTTGACCTGGTAACAAAATCTACTACCCCATCTCTGTTGTTACCATCGGTATTGACATATGTTTGTTCGTAGCTTAGCGAGACCTGATGAGGATCATAGGTTGGTCCTGAGAGCTGGAGTGGTGTGGCAGCTAGTGCTTGAGCTAATTTCACGGCGGGCTCAGAGGGCGTGGGCAACACCTGATTTATTTCAATGGTGGAGGGTTGGGTGGAAAGATTGGTCCAAACGAGGGTGGTGAAGCTTGAGGATGGTGGTATTGGAGGGAAGGAGGTAAAAGTAGGTCATTGATAGCTAGTGGGTGTTGGCGAGAGATGGGGGGTCTGATGTGCCGTTAGGTAATTGATCGGGGTGGCGGAGTTTGCCGGTGGCTGAACTGGGGGTGATGGGGTGGGCGCAGGCCATTAACAACTGATGGGTGTGGGTGTTGGATTGGGGGCCGGGTGGCTTTGAAACGCGGCGAGCGCAGGCCATTGGTAACTGGTGGGTGTGGGTGTAGGATTAGGGGCCTATTGGCTCATCGGGTAATTGATGGGGGTTGTGGTGTATGGTTGGTATGCATTGATATTCACATAATTGACGGGTGTGGGTGCTGGAAAGTATGCCCTGAGATCCAAGGGTTCAATTTGTGGAGTCGGGTTGGTGAAATAATCTGACAAATTTAGAGGTTCAACTACCCCTATATTCCTCTCTTCAACGTTTCTTAACAGCGACGCTACATAACTCTCTCGATCACTGATATAATCGAATGGGTCAAATTTGAATTCCTCCTCATCTTCTATCATTTTGATGGTGGATCTGGGACTTGCTCCTCCGGTAGGATGTGGGGGTGGTGGCACTTGGTGGATATTAGTATGTTGAGAGGGTGCAGGGGGAATGATTTTCCCGGCATCGATTAAATCTTGGATGGCATGCTTCAATGGGAAGCAGTGATCGGTAGGGTGACTCGAACCCTGATGAAAATTGTAGTGGGTATTTGGGTCATAGTTCTTTAGGATTGGGTGAGGAGGAGGTTGCGGTTGGCGGATAGCCACTAATCCCTTTTCTACTAACAGGGGCAAAAGTACACTCAAAGATTGCCCTAGAGGCGTAAAGACTCGGTCGTAGCGGGCTCTCCTCTATTCTGGGGTCATTTGCATTCCTTGCCCATTCTCCATTCTTTGTATCTGCTCAGGCCTAATTGGTACTAGTGGGGCGGCCTGAAATTGAAACGGAGCAGTATTATTATTGGGCCTGGTGTTGTCTATGTTCTGGACATCGCCCCCTGTTCTCTTCTCGTTCCTCTGCTAAGAAAATCTTCTGACCCCGCTAGGGCCCCCTGAAGTATTCTTATTCAACCGCCCTTCCCTGATGGCATCTTCGCAGCAGTTGGCATTCCTCACCAAATCAGCAAAACTAGACTGCTGTTGGTATACAAGAAAATCAAAGATCACTGGCAGAATATTCTTTGAAATCATCTCTATCTGCTCATCATCCGGTATTTTATTTCTGACTTGAGCTGCCAGTGCTCTCCATCGCCCTAAGTAGTCACTGAAGGCCTCGTTTGGATTTTGCTTTAAACGGGCTAAATCAGACTTGCGCGGTTCAATATCAGTATTATAGACATACTGTTCTTGGAACAGATGCGCTAAATCTTTCCATGTCTTCATCATGGATGATTCAAGAGATGTGAACCACCTCAGGGCTGGTTTGGTCAAACTTTTCTGAAAGACTTTTATTAGCAGTCTTTTGTCCCCCCCGTACTGGCATATGTCCCCACAATAGGACTTGAGGTTTGCGATTGGGTTGCCTGTGCCATTGTACTTGTCTAATACTGGCATTTTAAATTTGGGGGGCAAGGGGATCTCAGCGAATAGGCATAGGTCTGTTAAGTCTGTGGCGTGGATTTCAACGCCACCCATTTTCATTAGCTACTTTTGTATTTTGTCCAACTGTTCTTTCAGCTGCTCTGAATCTTTTGATACCGGGGTTGCTTTCTCGGCCGTCAATTGGACTTCACTCTGGGCCACCAGGGGATGGGAAATTATGGGAGGGGGATGGAGGCCGGTCAAAACCCCAGCATAGGCCTCCATCCCCCTCATACTGCTGATCTCGTCCTCCTCATACTGCTGATCTATGTAGGGTGCAATGAGGACGGGATTTTAAACCTGTTGCTGCACGGGTTGGATGGGAATGACATGAGTAGGGGTTGGGTGAGCCCATTGGGGGTGAGGAAAGGTTTGTTGGGTGATGGGAATTTGGTTTTGAGGCGAGGCCTGATAGGGCCATTGGGCATGGGGGAAGGTTTGGAGATGGCCTTGGGGTGTGGGGCCATGGGAGAATTAGGTTTGGGGGATGACATGGGTTTAACCCAGCTGTGAAGGTTGGGTTAACTGTTGGGGTTGTGGAAGGTATGAGTGGGGGGTTTGGGTTTGGGCCATGAACCCTTGGTCATTTTGAGTCATGGGCCACTGATAGGTTTTGGCCATGGACCCTTGGTAGGTTTGGGCCACGGGCCCTTGATAGGTTTGGGCCAATGGGCTTGGGTAGGTTTGGGCCATGGGCCCTTGGTGAAATGGGCCTTGATGGGTTTGGGCCATAGGTCCTTGGTGGGTCTGGCCCAATGTGCCTTGTTGGGTCTGGGCCATGGGCCCTTGATGGGTCTGGGTCGTGGGCCTTGATGGGTCTGACCCGTGGGCCTTGTTAGGTCTGGGCCATGGGCCCTTGATGGATTGGGCCATGGGTCCCCGATGAGTTTGGATTTGATGAGTTTGGCCCCATGGGCCCTGAGGGATATGGGTGATGGGGTTTTGGGCCAATGGGCCTTGGGGATGATGGGTAGTGGGGTATTGGGCCATGGGACCCTGGAGATCATGGGTGGTGGGGTATTGGGCCATGGGGCCCTGAGATGTGTGGGAAAAGGGGGTTTGGGCCAATGGGCATTGGGGTATGTGGGAGTTTGGAGTTTGGGCCATGGGGCCTTGGGTATGTGAGTGATGGGGGTTTGGATGGTGTGGATTATGGGAGGTTGATGGGGGTCATGGGGGAGTGAAGCATGGAGATTTGCTAAGGTATGGGATGGGTTCATAGATGTGGGGTGTGGAAGAGAGATATTTTGGGAAGCCCTCCATGAGGAGTATTCTTGGAACATCTCCTCCATCATGGCCATGGTAGGAGGGTCGGATGTGGATGATGGATTTAATGGATGATTGGGTATAGATGGGGTGGATGTGGAGGGAAAATTGGGTATGGCCATGGTAGATGATAGGATAGGGGATGGATTAAAGGAATGGGGTGGGGCATTGGTAGAGGGGGATGGGTTGGGGATGTTTAAGGATGATGGAGGGTATAGTGTGGGTGTTTGGGAAAAATTGGGCATGGCCCTAGTAAAAATGGCTATGACTCGGATAGATGGGGGGATTTGTGGGGGATCTAATTGGGCAGAAGTGGTGTATGTGAACGTGGGTGGATCAGGTCTATATGGTGAAGATGGGAAATGGGGCATGGATGTGGGTTGAGAAAACGGGTTAGGGTTTTGCATGGGCATGGTTTGGGCAAAAGATAGGGAATGGGGGGTTGGACTTTGGATATTTTGGGGGGTAGTGGTTGGGAATATGGGGGCGTCGAATGGGCCGGTGACGGTAAAGGGGGTTGGGTGAGGGGGATGGTGGAAAAAACTTCTCCTGAATGGGAGTGGGTTGGAGAATGTGGCGGGGAGGAGTCGAGATCGGCGTAAGCCGGGTCCACTACCCACGACATTCTTCAGGAGTGGGTCGGGTAAGGGTGCCTTGGATAAGGCCCAAAAATCCTCCTCCTTCTTCCCCTACGGGACAACGGAGGGCAAGATGATGTCATTGTGCCGACACCACAAACTACATATTTTTTGGGTTTTTATTATATTTATTTTTTGAATTTTATGAAAACTTTTTGAAAAACAAAGTTTCTGAGGCCTTGGAATTCCCGTTTCGGGTGCCTCTCATACCTTGATTCAAGACCCACGGCGACGGTTCTGATGCACTTCGGAAGAATCGAAGGAGAACCTTTGGTCTATTGAAGGCATGGAAATCAAGGCATGGAAATCAAGGCAAATGACCCGATCCCCCAAAATGAGCCAAAAAGAAGTTGCCTTCTCTTGACCGACGGGGGCGTATTGGGTGTCGGAAATGGCAGGGCCTAAAGAAGGCACTATGCACACTGATCGGGGAACTCGGGAGGTGGAAAGGGCCAAGGATTCAGGCTGGGTGCTGCTAAACAGACTTGGCGCAACTAATACTTGCGCCCAGGTTATAGGGGAGAAATTTTACATTGGCGCAACTATTAGTTGGGCCAAGGTAAAATCTTGGAGTTTAAAGCTGGCGCAACTATTAGTTGCGCCAGTTATAAATTCCAGCATTTTGTGCTAGCGCAACTAATACATGCGCCAATCAAAAACAAATATTCCAGCACTTTTGACAACAGCCACTGATGCCCGAAATGAGTCTTTTTTTTTGGTTTTTGTGGAAGCTAGGCTTCCGAGAACTGAGTTATCTTTTGGTGATCGATTCTCTCCTCACCGCACCTAAAGGATTGAGTCCAGTATAACTCGCTAGCGCGCTCCCCAAGGGTTTTAAGCTTCGAAATGGGAACCCTCCCGATATACCTCTGGCACAACTGCCTTCTTAGATACTAGGTGGGCTGAGACTTTTCTGGATCATCACCACTAGGGGCTATCGACGGGTTGGTAAGCATGGGTGGTAGGGGGTTGAAGCTGGTGAATGCCCCCGCATAAGCTCCACTATTCCTAATCTCATCCTCCTCATACTGTGCGTCCACATACGGTGGAGGGAGGGTGAGGTTATCCTATTGGTTCTGGGAAGGCTGGACGAGCGCTTGGTGGAACCACTATACATGGAGGAAGTTATGATGAGTGGCTTGTGGGGTAATAGGATGAGTGAATTGCGGATTTTGGGTTGGTGCTTGATGAGGCTACTGCACTTGGGGGAACCCTTGGGGATGGCTTTGAGAGGCATGGGGGTGGGTGAACTGAGGGTGGTTAATGGTATGGGTTGGATTCTCATAGTGGGTTGGGTGTGAGGGATGTGAGTGAATGAGGCCCACGCCTTGTTGAGAGATTGGCAGAGAGGGGTGTATCATTTGGGGGGGAAATGGGGGCCTGTTGAGCTACTATGGGATATTGTGGGACTTGTGGAGGGTTTGAAAATGGGGCTCCTGGGTTTGGACCTTGATGGGCTGGGGTATAGGGCATTGGGCTTTGGCCTGAGGGGTATTAGGCCATGATGGGTTTGGGCCTGGGCTATTGGGCCTTGATGGGCTTGGGTATGGGATATTGGGCCCTGGTGGGTTTGGGGTATTGGACCTTAGTGGGCTTGGGTATAGGGTGTTGGGCCTTGATGGGCTTGGGGTATTGGGCCTTGGTGGGGTTGGGTATAAGGTGTATGGCCTTGAGGCCCGCTTAGATGGTCCCATAGTTGATGGGAGCCTTGGATGGTATGGAAAATGGGGGGTTGATTATGGTTTAGGGAGAATGAAGTAAATAGATTTTGGAGTGTATGGGATGGGTTTGGGGATGCATGGGATGGATGAGGGAGGCTATGAGAGGCCTTCCAACTCGTGTAAGCCCTGACCATTTTATCCATCATGGTCATGGGATTGGATGAGGGGGTGGATGTAAATGGTCCATCTAGTCAGGGGGATGTATGGATGGGATAGGTGAGTGGGACAAATTAGGCATGGGTCGGGAAAAATCGGGCATGACCTGGGTAGATGGAGAGATATACAATGGATTTGGAAAATTGGGCATGGTATGGGTGGATGTGGAAAAATAGGGGTTGATTGAATTAGATGTGGGGAAAAAATGGGTCACTTTAGGGTTGGGTGTGGGAAAATTCGGGGTACCCTGGTTTGATGTGGAAGGATTTGTAATGCTTTGATTTGAGGTGGGGGGAAATGGGGTGTATGTGGGATGGATGTGAAGGTGAACTTGGAGTGGACATGGGGGAAAGGGGAATGGATTTTGAGGGAATGTGGAGGATGTGGGCAGAAATATGGGTGCACCGAAGGGCCCGGTGACGGTAAATGGAGGTTGGGTGAGTGGAATGGAGATAGGGATCTCCTCCGAAAGGGAATGAGTTGGGAAGTGTTGCGGGGATGAATCGGGGTAGGCATAAGCCGGATCTACCGCCCACGACATGGTTTGTTGGCGAATTGGGTACGGGTTCCTTAGGTGAGGATAAAAAACCCGTCTTCTCCTTCCCCTACGAGATGATGGACGGTAAGGCGATGTCGTTGTACCGGCACCACAAGCTTTCTATTTTAATTTTCCTTGATGATTTTTTTTTTTTTTTGTGGTTTTAATTTTTGAAATGACCAAACGGAAATTTCCCTTTATTAAAGTGGTGATTTTATTCGGGGCCCTGGGGAATTCCCTTTTCGGACGGCGTTCACGCCTCTGATGTCTCCGACGGCGGGATCCCGATGCGCTTCAAAAGAAACAAAGGGAGACCTTTGTTCTATGTGAAAGGCACGAAAATCCTCGCAACGATCCGATCCCTCAGAAGGGTCAATAAAAGGGTGACTTTTTTTGATCGACAAGGGCGTTTTGGGTGTCGAAAGCTGGGAGAACAGTCAGGAGTATGAAAATTGCTAAGCGAGGGAATCGGGATCAGTAGAAAGGGCCTCAGATTTGGGCTGCCCAGCCAAAAATAGGCTTAGCATATGTATTATGTACGCTAGGCCAAAAATCTGGAGATTTTGGCTTAGCGTGTATATTATACACGTTAGGCAAAATCTGAGGATTTTTTGCTTAGCGTGTATATTATACACGCTAGAGCAATTCTAGGGAATTTTGGCTTAGCATGTATATTATACACGCTAGGCAAAAATAGAGTACAGAAAAAAAAATTTGATAGCAACAGCGGGCCCGAGATTGGTATGTTTTTTTTTGTTTTCTGAAAGCAATGCTTTCAGGGACTGAGTTTCTTTATTAGTTCGGGTCCCTCCTCACCGCACCTAGGGATACAAGGTCGTTTCGGGATTTTCTAACTCTCTCCCTAAGGGTTTTAAGCTTTGTAATCGGACCAATCACCCACCCGATATACTTCCGGCATAAGTGTTTTCTCAGGTACTGGATGGGGTGGTACTTTTCTGGATCATTACCACTAGGGGCTGCCGCCGTACTAAGAACCGGGACGTTTGTATTGTTGCCTAAATTCCCACCCTTTTAAAATCTACATAATGCAAAGAGTGGATTAAGTACCTTGTTGGTTTAATTTTAAATTCAATTTTAAGGGAGCTTGCTTAGGTTCAAAAATGAGTTGTGATGATCACGTACCGCCTCTACGGGCCGGCGTCCACTGTTGGTATATGATCGTAATAAATTAAATGCTCACGTAGACCCGCCAAATGGCTAAGGTGGTAAAATGCGCAAGTAACCCCACCAATCGGCAAAGGCATGTAAATGATGGAAAAAGTAAGGGTAAGTACAACAGTGCTCAAGCAAGCCCGCCAATCGGCTAAGGCGCTTAAATGACGGAAAAGTAGGGGTAAGTAAAAATGACTGGAAAGTAGGGATAAATGTCAAAGAAATAAAGCAAAATGGGTTAGTAAACAAGAATAGTCCAAAACTTCATGGGGAAGCTCTACAAGCTCCTCCCCAGCAGAGTCGTCATCTGTGCAATCGTAGGCTCTCGCGAGTCCGTCACCACGATGCGCTCGTAAGAAAAAAAATATAGATTCACCACCCAGAGTTTTAGTGTCCCAGGAAACCTAAATCAATATTGAAAGCACCAAAGTGCAAAAATATGACTTTGATTTACCGATTCACTCCAAAGGCTCTTGGGTAGGGGCTTCGGTTATCGATAGGAAAGGTGTTAGGAAACCGATCAACCCACTCGTAAGCGGTCTCTACTTATGGCCAAATAAAAATAAAAATAAAATAGCACTTTCTCTTGCCCTAAGGCACTATAATCCTATCAAACTCTCTGAAAACACCGAAAATTCGGTGGTGTAATGGCTTGAATCCTTGGATAAAGAAAAAGCAAAGAAGGTAGAGAAGTAGAGGGGAGAGCCGGAGCTCTCGAGCCCTTGTAGCATAGTCGTAGACCTTCGCGTAGCTGCATTGGAAGAGCTTCTAATCACTACTGGGTTGAGATATGGGTCTTAAAGTCTAAGGTTTGGTGGCTAAGAGGTAGAAAAGGAAGGCTAGGGGGTGGTTCTCTCCTAGGCTAAGGGTTTTATGATGGAAGATGGCGTCTAAGTGGTGATTTTCAATTCTGAAATTTGTATGTGTTTGGTGCACCAACGTGGAGAAGGAACTCACTTAATCTTTTCTCTCTTTTGGAAAAATTTTCAAGCCATTAGTAAGGGGGGTTGCCTCTCTATTTATAGAGTTGGGGTAGATTAGAGGGATGCTTAAAGGCTAACGGGTTTAACAATTGGGTAATCTCTAATCTAAGATTTTTGGGTTTTTCAAGGTTATGGAAATGGGTGAATGGGGTTTAATGGTAGATGATAAGGTGAGGTTTCAAAAGGCTAGAGGGTTGTAAATATGGTTAATGGGGGTGCAATAGTCCTAAAGAAACTCATCCTAAACATTGGGATGGTCAACAAGTCAAAGCCCAAAAGTGAATTTCAGACAAAATCCCAAAAATAATGTAGCTAAGCCTCGCTTGTATATTATACACACTAGGCATATGTATAGTGCCCCTGAAAAGTTCAGAGCCCGCTGTGGGGCCCATTTGGCTTAGCGTGTATATTATACATGCTAGGAAAAATTCTTCCAAAAAATGAACTAGCGTGTATATTATACACGCTAGGCAAAATTCCTTCATAAATGGCCTAGCAAGTATATTATACACGCTAGGCAAAATGTCCCCCAACTCAGCCCCAAATTCAAACTGCCATAACTTTTTATGTATATTTATGATTGAGGCGATTCTTAGCCCATTGAAAAACTGGGAACCTCTACTTTCCAATAGTACATGATTCATTTTTGACAAAGGTCCCCCTAAGCTTTGGCACACCTCTTTCCAAACACTGCCCGGGAGGGTTCAAAACTGGTTTGGGAAAGGTTTCAAGGGTGTAGGGTTGATTCCTAATGGTTTTGGAAAAGTTCCTAAAGGCTTGGGAAGGTTCCTAAGGATCTTATACATATTCACAATACCCTCAGAATTTCCAACAGTCTTATACCTAGTATAAATCTTTCGAACAACAGCTTAGTCCTCAACATAGTAACAATAATGCTACTATTGTCCAGATCCTCCAAAATCTGCAACAATAAGCACACCAACGTGCTAGGTAATTAGCTAAACTTACCCAAATCTCTCAAGATTTACGATCTTGCACTCAATCCATTACGAATCTAGAAACCCAAATTGGGAAACTAGCGACACAATGGGTGGAAAGAGAGGATAACCAAGGGAACTCACAATCTATGAATAACTTGGGAGGACAATTTCCTGAGGGAAATACACCAATCCCCTCAGTACAAGTTATTCAGATCTTAAGAAGTGGTAGAACTATTGACAATAGGGTAGAGATGCCTGCACCAACAGTTATCCCTGAGACTAAGGAAAAAGAACATGAAGCAACGGAAGAAATTCCCTCACAAGAAAAATAAAAAAATTAGAGAATGAAAAACAAAAAAATGATAATGACAGTGCACCTAACACTGTAACCGAAGTATCTTATGTACCTAAGTTACCATTTCCTAAAGCTTTTGGTCCACCGTCCCCTTTTGAAAAATATTTTAAAAAATTAGAAAAAATTACTGAAATCTTCAAAGAGATGAGGATTAATTTGCCCCTTTTGGAGGCAATCAAGCAAGTCCTAGCCTATGCAAGATTCTGAAAGAGATGTGCACGCAGAAGCAGAGAAGGTAAAATAATGTCTCATTAAATGTCCTCTTAACTTAGCAAGTGAGCTCAGTTTTACAAGCCAAAACTCCACCTAACCTCAAAGATCCCGGAGTACCCACAATTCCGTGTATTATTGGTGACCACACTATTCATAAGGCACTTCTGGATCTTGGAGCCAGTGTGAATCTGCTGTCATACTTGGTATATGAGAAACTGAGACTAGAAAATATGAAACCTATATCGGTAATCCTTCAGTTAGCCGATAGATCAGAAAGAAGGCCAATAGGAATGATTAAAGATGTCATGGTTGGGGTTGACAAGTTTGTTTTTCTTGTTGACTTCCTGGTATTAGACATGGAACCAAGTTTAAAATCTCTAACACAATTCTCCGTTATACCTGGTAGACCATTCTTGGCCATGGCCAACGCTTGCATAAACTGTAAAATCGGGGTGATGAAAGTTTCTTTTAGAGATATGTGAATTTAATTAAATGTCTTCTCGGCAACCAACTAGATGCCTTCAATCGATGATGAAGAATGCTTCAGTGTAGATGAAATTGACAAATTGGTAGAAGAAGCATTGCCTCTAGTCTTATCCAAGGATGCGCTTCAAACTGCACTATGGTATACAGACACGGGGAAACCTGAACAACAATCTGAAGAGGTGACTTATTTACTGAACACTTCTTCCTGTGATTCCCAATCGAGAACTTGGAAGTCCCCTGGTGGAACCACTACCTATTACTTCCAATGAACCGTTGTTACCATCCATTGAAAAGGCATCATCTTTAGAACTGAAACCACTTCCCGACACTTTTAAGTATGCTTTTCTTAGGCCCAATGAAACTCTCCTAGTAATCATTTCTTCTGTTCTCACTACAGATCAAGAAAGTAAGTTGTTGGCCATACTTACAAAGCACAAGCGTGCAATAGGGTGGACTATCACTAACCTTAAAGAGTTTGATCCATCAATATGTATGCATCGAATTCATTTAGAGGGCAATGCCAAGGCTTCATGAGAAAGCCAATGATGACTAAATCCAAATATGAGGGAAGTAGTATAAAAAGAAATCGTGAAATTATTAGACGATGGTATCATTTATCCGATTTCTTATAGTGAGTGGGTGAGTCCCATTCAAGTAATCCCAAAGAAATCTAGGATTACGGTTAGGGAAAATGCAACCGGAGAGTTGGTACCATTACGCGAAACTACAGGTTGTCGCGTATGTATTGACTACCAAAAGCTGAATTCGATGACTCGCAATGATCATTTTCCACTGTCATTCATTGATCAAATTTTGAAAAAACTTGTGGGTCAAGAGTATTTCTACTTTCTAGATGGATATTCAGGGTACAACCAAGTTTTGGTATACCCAAAAGATCAAGAAAAGACTACCTTCACGTGTCCATTTGGAACGTCGCATGCCCTTTGGGTTATGTAATGTACCCGTAACGTTCCAAAGATGTATAATGGCCATCTTTTCTGACATGATAGATAAGTTTCATGAGGCATTCATGGACGACTTCTGAGTATTTGGACGAACTTTTAATTCTTGTCTTGATCATCTTGCCCTCATTATAGAGAGATGTGAGGAGACTAATTAGGTGTTAAGTTGGGAGAAGAGCCATTTCATGGTTCAAGAAGGCATAGTCCTAGGGCACATCATTTGTAAAAGAGGAATAGAAGTAGACAAGGCCAAAATTGATATAATAGCGAATCTGCCTCTACCAACTTCGGTACGGCAGATATGATCTTTCCTTGGCCATGCTAGTTTCTATCACCGATTTATTAAAGATTTCTCAAAAATTTTGAGACCTTTGTGCCACCTGCTAGCAAATGATGTCCCTTTTGACTTTGACGGTGCCTGTCTTGACACATTAATAAGCTACACGCACTTATCTCATTTGCGCCCATCATTCAACCTCCAGACCACTCCCTTCCTTTGAAAGTAATGTATGACGCTTCTAATTATGCAATAGGTGCAGTTCTTGGACAGCGAAAAGATAAGATCCGTCATATAATTTATTACGCGAGTCGAACCTTGATTGAAGCTCAGGTGAATTACACCACCATTGAGAAAGAACTTCTCGTTGTCGTGTTCGCATTAGATAAATTTTGATAGTACCTATTGAGATTGAAGATCGTCATCTTCTCTGATCATTTTGTACTAAAATATTTATTGTCAAAAAAGGATGTCAAGCCAAGGCTAATCAGATAGATCCTACTTTTGCAAGAATTCAATTTTGAAATCAAAGACAAAAAGGGAGTTTAAAATGTAGTAGTTGATCACTTGTCCCGAATTGAATTGTCAAAATCCATCAGTAAAGAATCTCTACGCGATACCTTACCATATGAGCAACTTTTTGTCATCCAAGCAACGGTACAATGGTATGCAAATATAGTAAATTATCTGGCCATAGGTAAGATTCCTCCAACCTAATCCAAACAAGACTGGTATGTATTCCTTTCCAATGTTAAATATTATATTTGAGAGGATCCAAATTTATTTAAGATATGCCCAAATCAGATAATTAGGAAATGTGTCCCCGATGGTGACGCCCACAATATTTTACAGTTTTGTCATACTTATGCTTGTGGGGGCCACTTCAGTGGAAAGAAAATGGTTGCCAAGGAGTTGCAATCAGGCTGTCATTATTTAAAGATGCTCAGAACTTTTGTCTAACCTATGACCAATGTAATGTCAAAAGTCAGAAGCCATGTTCCATAGGAAAATGATGCCTCTCCAACCAATCTTGGTCATAGAACCATTCGATGTGTGGGGTATAGATTTCATGGGACTATTCCCACCTTCATTAGGATTCATGTACATCATTGTGGTTGTCGACTATGTTTCAAAATGGGTCGAAGCAGCAACTACAAAGATTATGATCATAAGGTAGTAATATCTTTTATCAAGGAGAACATCTTCTCGCGATTTGGGACTCCACGAGCCATCATTAGTGGCGAGGGAAGTCATTTTTGTAATAAGTACTTTGAGAATCTGCTCAAGAATTAGTTTGTTACTCATAAAATCGTAACCCCTTATTACCCGCAAACTAGTGGGCAAGTGGAGGTCTCCAATAGAGAAATAAAGAAGATATTTGAGAGAATTGTTCGCCCCGATAGGAAGGATTGGTCCCTGAGATTACATGACGCCCTATGGGCATATCAAACAGCCTACAAGACACCCATTGGCATGTCCCCCTACCATTTTTTGTACGGGAGTGCTTGCCACCTACCTGTGGAATTAGAGCATAGAGCGCTATGGGCCATCAAAGTATTAAATTTTGAGTTGTTCGCGTTTGGTGAACAACGAAAATTCTAACTCAATGAGTTAGAGGAAATTCGTAATGATGCCTATGAGAACGCCCGAATTTATAAGGCCAAAACGAAAGCATTTCATGATAAACATATTTTACAAAAGAGTTTTGTGCCTGGCCTACAAGTTTGGCTATTTAATTCGAGGTTAAAATTATTCCCAGGAAAACTATGAAGTCGTTAGGACGAACCCTATAATGTTGTGGAAGCATTCCCTCACGGGGCTGTAACAATCCAGGATCCCAAAGACGGTTATACCTTCAAGGTTAATGGGCAGAGACTGAAACTGATGATATCACAAACAAAAAAAGTGACAGTGAACACGATGTCACTAAGAGACCCAGAGTACGGCTGATATGCTCATGGGCGCCGTCGAGCAACCGACTCATCCGTAGCAAATTTGTGTAAAATATTTCCCCCGCTAAGTTATTTGTTTTAGATGCGTAATATTAAGATTGATAGGTTTCAATCGCACGTAATATATTACGTCTGTAATTAATTATTTATTCTATTTCTGAGAACATCATAGTGATTATGACTTCTCGTAGAGTGTGATTTCTCTCATGACCTATCGTAGTGATTACGACTGACTAGAGAATGTTCTACTAGTTTGGGCTCGCACACCTTGTAGGCATGAAGGTACGATTTTCTTGTAACTTCCCAAGCATCAAAGGCGATGCCTCGACTAACACCATGCAGTCGTGTCTCATCATTCAAAATTTATTATTGCCACCAAAATGTTCGTGTTTTCAATGCCTATCCATACCAAGCATTTATGGCAACCTTTCTCATCCTCGCCTCTCTTATTATAAATATACACATCCAACCATCCATCCAATTCATTCCATTCCTTTGTCTTCTCCCACAGCCAACACTTTCGTCATGGCAAAACAACCGAGTTGGTCTAAGATCGCCGATGCCTTCGAACGGCTCCTCTGGCACGACACAGAGGAAAAAAAAGGGTACATCTGAGAAAGAAATGAAGTTCTGAAAAATATGAGAGTTTGAAAAAAAAAAAAGAGAGAGAGAATGAAAAAGAGAAGTAAGAAAGCTTCCAATCTATAAAGAAAATTCAAGATGATAGGGGATTTACAAAAGAAAAAGAATAAATATATGGGAAGAAATTATTCAACTTTTTGGATACTTGTTGAAGCAGAAGTAGAAAATAAAAAAGAAAAAAAAGATTAGGTGAGAGATTAGTTGAATTCTTAGAACTTTTGAATCCTTTTTACCTTTCTTTGGAAACTTTTTAACCCAAAGCCCCATTACAAGCCGAATAAAGACCTTTCTGATTTATAATTTTCAAAGGCATGAGCCTAGTAGAGATGTGTATAATAAATACTATTGAGAATCAAGAAAACATATGAATAGAATTGATTATCTGATCCATGAGATTTATTCTTTTTGTAAATTATCCTTTGAATTATCCATCATATATATCATATTGAGAGAACCCAATAATTTCGATATTCTTTTTTAGAGTATGCCAACAGTGAGAATTTGGATAAAAATATTTTCTAAATTTGTAGTTTAGAAAATTTTATAATAAATAGATTCTTCATTGATATGCACACATTCCACACTTAGCATGAATTGATATTGTTGAGTTTCGGATTAAGGATAACTGCTAGGATGGGAAGTCATGCGAATGGAATCATATTTTTGAAAATCATTATGACCATGTGTTGATTGACTGAGTAGTGTACCATCAGTAGGATAGAATGTTAAAATTTTAAATTTTTATTTTCTTTATTTTTGAAAAATATATATATATAATATTTTGAAAAATAAAAAAATATTTGAAGTTTTTAGGTAACTTCACTAAAAACCTTCAGGAGACTATAGCTCCTCCACTAAGGATCACCTAAGGGTTTAAAGGCTTATTGTATTTGCTAAATGCAATCGTGCTCCCTATGAAAGTGGCATTTAAATTTTTAGATTAGTTTATCTTCCCTTATTTGCTAGGGACTAACAAAACATAAGTCTAGGGGTGGATCAGTCACATAATTTACTAATTTATCACCCTTAACTTAGTGATGCTAAACCCTAGTTCGCTACTAATGAGATGCTAATGTGCAAATATTTAGAACAGATAGCAGAAAAGTGCCAAAGTGTTAATCTTTATTAAAATGAACTCAAAAAGCAATAAGAAACACGATCGTATACTGATACAATCCAATCGTATTGAGAACTAGTCTGTAAGACAAGAAAGAAAGCTTACGAACCTATTGTAATCAGGAACGAACGTAGCTGAAGAAGAAAAGAAGGAATTGTAATCTACGATTCTACTAAAGACGCTTGAGACTGGAGAAATCAAAGCAAAGATACGAGTGTATGTGAGAAGAACAAATGTACTGAATGGAGAAAAGATGCAATCGTATTTTACGGTTGTATATATATTAAAGCTCACATGTTATTGATGCTAATCATGTGAAAGTCATGCACAGAATTAAAAGATCTCTTAAATTAGAAGTCTGCTATGTCACGGATCCGAGAAGATTGGAGAAAGAATCCTGAAGATCTCTGCTACTGAAATTAAGGAGAAAAGTCTTATGCGCAACTACCATCTAAAGTAAGGAAGATTAGGATTCGAAGTTTTAATTATATTAGGAATCTTTTGTTCTTCGTAATTTCTTTTATTAGAATTCAAATAATGTAACCGACCCCTTATGAGCTATGAATAAAGGGCTTGGCATAGATCAAAACTTATCGAAGGAATTCTCAGCATTAATTGACGACTGAGGTTGGGTTTCCTGAAGATCAACTTAGAGTAGTTTAGTTTAGAGTAGTTTAGATATCCAAGGTTTCTCGAGTGAAATTGACGACTGTGATCGGGAGCTAAAAGATTAGAGTAGAGTATCTGTAATTTTTCAGGAGCAATTGACGCCTGTGACTGAGAGATGAAAGATCTTTTTATTTGCTTTTTAGTTTAGATTTATTGCTTTCATGTACTGCTTTGTAAACATCTGATAATTCTTTATTTTAATTGACGTCTAAAGTCTTGAGTTTGAAAGATTAGTGTAACGGTTTTTTATTTTCCATCTTCAATTTTCTCAGTGTTTGCTCAAACTCTTATTAGTTGTGGATTAGTATAAATCTATATTGAAGAATTCTAGTGTTTGATTGACGCCCAAACCCTGGAAGGTTGAGATATAGTGTAACGGCATTTTAATTTTGTAAATATCCGAGAACTGAAGGAGACTGATTGACAACCAAGATCTAGAAGTAGGAGGATTTAGATTTTTTTTTTTCTCTTTAGTTTAAAAATCATTCCTTATTCATTTTTCGCAACCTTTAAAGACAAATAAAGCTCTCAGAACTTCACACCTCCTCGTGGGAACGATCCTATACTACTAGTCTATAATTTCTATTGTGCACTTGCAATTGGTTAAGACTGAGTATAATTCATAGAGTTACCATGTAACAGCCTAAATCCTAGGATGGAGGAAAATTAAAAAGAAGGTAGAGGAGAGAGTTGGAGCTCTCGGGCCCTTGTAGCACCGTTGTTGGATCTTCGCGTGAGAGCGTCACCGGTGAACTTTCGATAGCACGATGGGTTAGAGGAGGGTTCTAACTTGCTATGGCTAGGGAGGTATGATCTTAGGGTAATGATAGAAGTGATGGTATGAGATGGGCTAAGGCTTTAAGCTTTGAAAAAGTTCAAGTCTAGGCAAATGGGGAGGCAAAATGCTAGAGTTTCTTCTCTTGAAAATTTCAAAAGATGTCCCAAACAATGAGGGGTGGGTCTCTATTTATAAAGGTTGAGGTGGTTAGTGAGTGATTAACTCACTAATTGGTTTAGAAATTAGGTAATGCTTTGATCTAAGGTTTTTGAGGTTTTTTGGGAGCTTAGAAAAGTGTGGATTAGGTTTAATGGTAGATGGTAGGGTGATGATTTGAATGGAAAAAGGGTGAAACTTAAAGTTGGGAGGGGTATAACAATCCTAAAAAAACACTCCTTAAACTTTGAGAAAGTCTACAGGTCAAACTTGAAATCTGAAATCTACCATTTTTAAGAAAAAGGAAAAATTTAAGGCATGCGTGCATATTATGCACGCATGCCTTAAGAACAGTGTTTTTCTCCAAAACTGGGAAGTTCATAGCCCACGTTGGAGCTCAGTTCTAAAGCAAAAGCCAAATTAGCTATGCATGCATATTATGCACGCATGGCCAATTTTTGGCAGAAAACTGGCAGGCTGACTTCTGGGCCCGGGATAGGTTCAGTATGGGTCTGATAGGTTTGGTTCGGGTTTTTAAGAGTTCGGGTGGGTTCTAAGGATCCGGGACGGGTTTCTAAAGGTTCAGGAAGTGCTTTAGAAAGCTCGGGAGTACGCCATTTTCGAATTATGGGCCAGTTGAGCCTTGGGCCAAATTTGGGTGTCTACACTAATCTAAACTAAAACTTAAAGAATTTTTTTGTTTTATTTAATATATATATAGATATATAACATTATACATAGTATGTATACCTCCAAAGTTAAATAGGATAATATCCTCATTATGCACAAAATAGGGGAGTACCAAAAATTGAATTATGGTGCCAAAACTACCGGGCACAAAATCTTCAAAGAGAATCAATAACCTCCCCCAAACTTAGGAAAGATTATGTCTGGCATATCTACAAGAAACAAAACCAAGAAGAAAATATAAGAACACAAAAGAAAATAATATACACATAAATAAAATTTCTATTAATATTGAAAGAAATATTTACAGATATTAAACAAGAAACTGATTACATAAAAGAAATCCTAGGAAAATTCTAGACACGGACTGACACAAACACCGGAAGCAACCACCGAGAAGCTAAAGTTTGCAATGGAGATCGGTCTTAGGGTCTTCAAATTTTTGTCCCATCCTTGGAGTCGCATCCCCTGTCTTCCAAATATCCCCAACTGTTGCCTCTCTTCCAAGAGAAATGCAATGCAGTTAGGGGAAGAAGTTGAGGAGTTGAAAATTTCAACCCACCGTCCTCATAGACGAACTCGCACTCAGGGGGGATTTGATGGTGAAATTGTTAAGATGTGGGGGAAGGTGAAGGGTTGGAAAAAGGTGTCTGTTTAGGATGAGGTTTATGGCAACAAGGGGTCTCGGTAGACGATTCCACGTTGGGATGGGCCGTCGGCGCTTCAATTTTTCTAACTTTCTCACTAGCGCCAGAAGTTTGGCCTTCTCCCTCTCAATAAGGCGATCAAGTCCTTTTCTGAGCTCGTCTCAGTTAGGTTCTTCCGCCATAGGGTTAGGGTTTGAAAATGAAAGGCAAAAGAGATGGGTTTGGATTGGGAAGGGTTTGTGAAGGGAGATGGTTTTATAGGGAAGAGGCTAGGGTTTTGAAACGTAACTTCGAAATAAATTTTGAGATGTAGGCATTTAAACTTGGGTTGGGGGTAGGTGGCAGCCATGAATGCGATGCGTGTCCGCTTCCTGTTCGAATAAATGGGCTCAACTTCCAAGGTCACCGATAGGACCGGTCACCACACTCGCCTGGAACCTAGAATTGTAAGTTATGATTTTATATACACAGTTCTCCAATGAAATAGTCAGTTGTACGATTCAAATCATAATCATTGTGATTTGACCATCCAAACAAATATACAAAGAAAAGAAAATTTACGAGCGCTCATAAATCCATATGATCGCTCATAACATTAATAGTTTACATCAGAAAATATATTATGATTGATCGTGCTCTACCATGATTTGAATCGTAATACATTTTTTTAATAAAATTCTAAAAACAAGAAAAGAAATAATTCACATAATTTACAAAATTTTGATACGGATGAGTCAGTAGCTCGATAGGTCCTTGAGGAGTTCAATTTTGATCAGTAGGGACGGATGTCTCCCCCATAATTTATCATTGATAAAGCTAGTTGGCCAATCCGACCCTCCAACTTTTTGTTGGATTGGGTATGTCATTGTAGTACTTGAGAGAACTGAGCAAACTGAGATAAGTCTCTCGAATGCTGTTGAGATGTCAGAATTATAGAAGAATCGATGTTGCGAACAGTAAATTTTTACTATATATGAATACTCACACAGGGTTAGTTCATTTCTGTTGTAGTTAGGATTTTGAATGACACCTCTTAGTTTTACTAACCATGATAGTAACCTATTTGGATTAATGTCTACTAGTGTGAATCCATCGATTAAATTTCGATTGTGTTTAAAATGATATCATTTTCAAACATGGGTAGTATGTTCATGAATATCGTTGTCACAAATGACATATCGTAGACACGTCACCTGACATTAGTATCAATCTCTGATCCCACACACTCTCGCTGTGAAACTTTTGCAATAGATTTTAACTGGATGATGTAGATCATCGGTAGGATACTATCCGATGACACGTTCTTCCATCCCCAATACCGTCGCCAATTTTCGAGGATGAAAATTCTGTTAAGGGGAAGAGGATGGATGTTGGTACGCACTTTTTTCTGGGTCCCTTTCGGTCCTCGGAATAAGTTGTCCAATTCTGTCCGAGTGGACTCTGGCAAAGGTGATGAATGATAAATTAAGAAATATTAAATTGTTGAAAGGAAAGTGCGAATTTTAAATGAAGAATACCTAGGTAATGCGATTGCCAGCTATAGATATTTATCGATGCTACAACACGTCACTGATCACGCTTTAAGAAGAGCGGAGGCTTGCAGGTCGAACTCTTTTACTGAACGTCGGCCGGCCAACTTCAGCAGTTGTGAGTTGCCTTTAGTTCAACTAGTTTGGCGTCCTTACTTCTATTATGACTCTAACGAATCTAATCTCCTAATGCTACCGAGAGTCTAATTAACCTAGTCTCCTAATCCTATTAGGAGTCTAATTAAAAAAAGGGTTGTGGCCCGTTATGCTAAGGAGGATCGGCCCCATTTTCAGGTACCCTCCGTAAGCTCCCTTGGGAAAATTGAGTGGCTAAGGCTTGAAAAGTGAAAGAGGTTAGAGACCTAATCGATTCTAGGCTAAGTGCTTTCTCCTTCAATACTTCTTTAAGAGTCAAGACTAGCGAGCCAGGGCCGCTAGCTTGACTACCTGGGGCTCCTGGGGAAGAGTCTGCACTTCTAGAAGTCTAAACGGCAACTCGATCCATTTTTGGAAGCCCTAGAGAGAACCTCAAATTTTCTCAAAGAGAGAGGCTTGAAAGAAAGAAGAATAGTAAATTGTTTTTGTGGCTAAGATTAATTTTGAAAAGACTAAGTTTGAATTGACGATTAAAGACGGAATGATTAAAAACTGAGAATTTGAAATTTTAAGGATTAAGGATCAAGAACTAAGAATTGAGATCTAGAACTTAAGAATTAAGAACTAGAACAAAAAAATTATGAACTAGCATAAAAATGGAGAACTAGGATCTAGAACCTAAGAATTAAGAACTAGAAACTAGAAATTAAGAACTAGAGACCAGAACCTGAATGATTACCTGAGTCGAGCGCTGAAGAGTCTTAAAATCTCTAAGCTTGGAAGAGAGAAACTCAAAAATTGGATTGTTGGATGTCCCTTTTGGGTGAAGTACAGGGGCCTTTTAATAGGTAACGAGCTAATTTCGAGCATGTGGGAATGTGCGGAATTGGTGAATTCTGCGCATAGAAGGTTGAGCTTAATTGAATTTCGCACAGTGTCATATGCGCTTGATTCAGTTTGATTTGGCCTGTGAACCGGGCTTTCTTGTCCTAGTATGCCTGGGAAACCAATTCCGTGCAGTGGAGTATGCGCTCAATTCCATTCTGCGCAGTGGAGTATGCGCTTGATCGTGAGTTCAGGGGGTCTAAGGAGTTAGAGTAGGGGTTCGACTGGGAACCAATTTCGTGCATCTAGTGGCACGTGGAATCTAATTTTGCACAATAGGGTATGCGCAGTATTCGGGTCCCTGGGCGGTCTGAGGAGTTAGAGTCCCAATTCTATTTGGACTGATTCAGCGTATATGGACGTACGTGGAATTGATTTCGTGCAAGTGTATCTACATGGGATCAGGATCTTTGAGCGGTTAGGGGAAGTGGAGTTCCAATCTAATCTGGACCTATTCCGCGTGTATGGGCACACATGGGATCAATTCCGCACAAGTGTATCTGCGCGGAATAGGAAACTTCAGAAGCTTATGCCTAGTTCATTCTTGGATCATCACTGATCCGGTAGCTCACCTGGCTGGTCAACTGGCTACTTCTCGCGATGTCCAACCCAAAAATTTGATGGACCGGCTCCTGGACCAGCCACATTCCTAGTATACTCAGAGGTATACTCCCGCGCATGAGCCACGAAGAGAGTGTAGCTGGTCGAATAGGCTTTCTCTATCAGTCGTGTTAGGGTTTCATCGTGGAAATCCAATCGTCGGTGCAACAAATGATTATCTTGGTGCAAGACCTCCAACTATCTAAAATTTTATTGTTGTAACACGTTCATCTGCCTAGTGAATTCAGACAATGTGAGGACGTCTCCTTGTTGTCGAGGTCGCTGTTGAGGCTGAGCTGGCATCTATGGTGCGGCTCCGGGTGCGAGCTATTCCGAGTTTTCTTGTTGGGCCCCCTCCACCCTATGTTGAGATTGTCGATTTTGTAGGCTGAGCCGGCACCTTTTGTAGGTCAAAATCTATGGTGCGGCACCTTTTTGAAAAATAGTTTAACAAGGCAAGGGTAAAAATGTGGATGGATGGGCTGAAGTAACGGCTCTAATTTGGCTCGTCTCAGGTAATTTAATGATCAGACGATTGTGTCATCATTAACGAAAATATCATGGTCAAAGGACCATTCTGGTTCAAAGGCTTTCACGCTCCACCAATTTATGGCTTGTTCTCGGGTTTGTGGAGGATCGAAACTCGATGGGGCTTTGCCTTTGGACTGTTTAGAGGGTTTTGGTCGTACGACTGGAAGTTTAGTTACGGCTTTCTTCTTGGTAGCCATAGAAATTGAATCAAAATAGAAAGATTCGAGGGTTTTACCTTAATATGAAATTCAAATTGGTGAAAAATCGAGTTGGTTGAATCGCAATCGATCCGATCCTTGATCTTTCATTGGATTTAGCACGGGAAATCGTGCTTTTTGAAGCGACAATGGGCTTGTTCTTTGTGGGAGAGGAAATGAGAGAGGGCCCTACTTTTCAAAATTGCAAAAATGACAAATTTGGAGGTTTTCGGCCCCCCTTTAAATCTCATCAGTCGCTGCGGCAACCTTAAGTTCTTGCCGTGGTATGGTGTGATCTGAAGCTCTCACCACGACGAGCTCCAATCTCGCTGCGTCTAGGTGTACAGAATGTTGGGCTATATATTTTGTTGTGTTTTGGCTGGCTACAGTTAAGATTAGTACCATAACCTTATCTTTGTGTAATATTGTATAGGATTTCAAAAATTTGTAGTCATTATCACCTATGTACATTAACAATTTATAGGCATTGATGACAACTGACTGTTACACACCTTCTTTACAATGTGGTCATTACATGCACTGGACCTGATAGATCCTTAGTATACTAGTACACTGAAAAGTGGCTAACCTTAGTCGAACAGGCGTGGTTATTGATCGCAGATTTCATATTCACGCTCCCACGTTGCTTCGGTGGTAGAGTGATTTTACCATTAGACTAGGACAAGTGGAATCTGTTTTGTCCTCAATATTTGATTTTTGCGGTCTAATATTTTCATCGGTTCCTCGATCAGTGTTAAGTCCTCATGGACTTCGATCGGCTGGTAGTCCAACACATGTGATGGGTCTCTTATGTATTTTTGCAACATTGACATGTGGAATACATCATGCTCATTGGACAGTGCCAGAGGTAAGGCAATTCGATACGCCACTTCACCAACTCGACCCAAAATTTCAAAAGGTCTAATGTAGCATGGACTTAACTTTCCACGTTTCTTGAATCGCATCATGCCTTTAGTCGGCGAGATTTTGATGAACATGTGGTCTCCACTCTGACAAAAATGTTAGTGTTAGTATTGCATATAAGTGATTAGAAGGTAATAAAATCAAATCTAATTGAGTGCACCTAAAATTTGACGTCGGTCCTCTTGAGATCGGCATAACTTTTTTGCCGTCTCTGAGCGACTTTCAATCATTCACGAATAATTTGGACGGTCTCATTCATGCTTTCAATGAGTTTCAAGCCCAATAATGCACGTTCCCCAACCTCTTCCCAGTTGAGAGGAGATTCACTTCGGTGGCCATAAAGTGCTTCGAAAGGAGCCATTTCGAAGCTCGCTTGGTAACTATTATTGTATGCGAATTTGATTAAGGGCAAGTGTTTATCCCATGATCCTTGGAAATCTAGCATACAGACCCTTAACAAATCTTCAATTACCTTATTCACCCTTTCAGTTTGTCCGTCGGTCTGGGGGTGAAATGCCGAGTTGAATTCTAACTTTGACCACATCCCTTCTTGGAAGTGTTTCCAAAATTGTGATGTATACAGCAAGTCCGAATCCGATACGATGCTCGCGTGTCTACCATGTAGTCTGACTATTTCCTTCACGTACGGTACAATTCTACCAATTTACTGGCTATATAGCATGTACTGTAGGGTAGGAAGTGAGTAGACTTGGTTAATCGATCGATGATTATGCAAATAGCATTATATCCTTTCTGTGTTCTCGGTAGCCCAAGTATAAAGTTCATGGAAATATTTTTCCATTTCCACTCAGGAATTGGCAGTGGCTACAATAGACCTGAAGGGTGTCTATGGTCGACCTTCACTTGTTGGTAAACCAAGCATTTTGCTATGTATTCTGCAACATGTCTCTTTAACCCTTTCCACCAGAAATTCTTTTTGAGATCCTGATACCTTTTTGTGCTTCCTGGATGAATAACGTACATCAACTTGTGGGCTTCATCCAGTATTGCATGTCTCAAGTCGATGCCAGTCGGTACGCATAATCTATCTCTAAATAATAAGGACCTGTCATTCTTGATAGAGAAATCTAGCTGGTTTCCACTGAGTATTCCCTATAGGATAGTCATGAGTCCCACATTGCTCCTTTGGAGTTCTCTAATCCTATCGAAGAGTGTTGATTGTATCTTAATATTAGCTATCAAAGCTCCAGAATCCTTCACCTCGAATGTGGTTACATATGAGGCTATGTCCTCAAGTAACTGCCATCTACGTATCCTTGTAATGATATATGATAGCTGAGCAGATGATTTTTGGCTCAATGCATCAGCTATCACATTTGCCTTTCCTGGATGGTATTGGATAGAACAATCGTAATCCTTCAGGAATTCCATCCATCTCTTCTGCCTCAATTTCAAGTCTTTTTGGGTGAAGAGATACTTGAGGCTTTTGTGATCGGTAAATATTTTAAACATTTCACCATAAAGATAAAGCCTCCACATCTTCAAGGCAAAAATGATCGCTGCTAGTTTTAGGTCATGAGTGGGATAATTCTTCTCATGGTTTTTCAGCTGCCTTGACCCATATGCAATGACTCTCTCATGTTGGTCTAACACAACCTAATCCGATGTGGGATGCATCGCTAAACACCACAAATTCTCCACTGCGAGAAGGTATGGCAAGTACCGGTGCTAAGGTTAGTCTTCTTTTGAGCTCTTGGAAACTCTGTTCACATGACCCGTTCACTTGAATTTGGCATTCTTTCGAGTGAGTTGTATGAGTGGTCCAGCAATCTTTGAAAATCTCTTAACAAACCTTTTGTAGTAACTGGTTAGTCCTAGAAAACTTGTTATCTCGATCGCTGTTCTTGGTTGCTCCCACTTCCCCACAATCTCTATTTTACTACGGTCCACTGTGATACCAGCTTCTTAGATGACGTGCCCCAGAAAGCTCACTTGCTTCAACCAAAATTCACACTTGCTGAGCTTTGCATACAACTGCTAGTCTCGAAGCGTCTGAAGTGCTAGACGCAAGTGTTTCTCATGTTCTTCTCTCATCTTTGAATAAATGAGGATGTCATCTATAAAGACAACCGCACATTGGTCTAAGTAAGGATTGAACACTCGATTCATAAGGTCCATGAAGGATGCAAGTAAATTTGTTAGCCCAAATGGCATCACGAGAAACTCGTAATGGCCATATCTCGTGCGAAAGGCTGTTTTTGGAATGTCTTTAGCTTTCACCTTTATTTGATGATACCCTGACCTTAAGTCGATCTTGGAGAAGAATCTCACTCCTTGTAATTGATCAAAAAGGTCATCGATCCTTGGGAGTGGGTAGCGATTCTTTATCGTCAGCTTTTTCAACTGCCTATAATCAATATAAAGATGCATAGAACCATCCTTCTTGAGAAACAACACGAGTGCTCCCCATGGTCAAACACTCAGCCTAATAAACCCCTTATCGAGAAGTTCTTGCAACTATTTCTTGAGTTCTTTTAACTCAGTTGGTGCCATACGATAAGGCATTTTTGATACTGGTGTTGTGCCTAGAGCTAAGTCTACTGCGAACTCCACTTCTCTATCTGGCGGTAAACCCGATAATTCTTCAGGGAAAATATCGAGAAACTCACACACAATAGGGATATATGAAATTTTAACTTTCTCTTCTTTTTCACCTTGACCTTGGATGAATGCAAGGTACCCAATACAACCATCGTTTATCAACCGCTCTACTCGCATAGCTGATATGAAAGGTGCGATGGTCGGTGGTATACCGTGGAATTTGACTGGCTTACCCTTCCTAGGTCGTAAGGTAATTATCTTCCTAAAACAATCGACAGTCGCATATTGAATGGATAACTAGTCCATTCCAAGAATCACATCGAATCCTTGCATCTCTAACACAACCAAATCCACTATTGTCTCATGCCCTTCGATAGCAACGATGACTGATCGACACACTATGTCTGTACTCATTGACTTTCTGATTGGAACCGATACTGACATGATAAATTTCAACGGGTCGGGAATGAAACTCAATTTTGCCATGAATTGAGGAGTCACAAAAGAGTGTGTAGTCCCTGGGTCTATCAACACTTGAGCCCTGTGGAAATAAATATCGGTGCTTTTGTACATGGGTAAAGTACTTAGATGTTACACACATTTGAAATCAATTGAGTGACATAAATACAAAAATGTTCTAGTAAAAATAAACAATTTTCAAGGACTATTTTTTATTTTATGCACCTTCTTCATCTAAAATACGATAAAATAGATTTGCAGCCCATAGGGATGATACCTTGGGTAACATTGTTGTTCGTCCGGACATCTTGTGTTGATACCACATAAGCTCGGCCTTGTACCGTAGGCCGTGGAGATCTCAAACTAGGTGTTGTTGCTACAGCTATTTTCATCTCAGGGCATTCCCGAATCTGGTGCTCCATCTTTCCACTTTTAAAACATGCTCTCATAGTCTTTCGGCACTCCTCGATCTTATGTAATTTTTCACAGTTTAAACATACACCTCTTGATGTGGAGGAGGCAGTACGAGAAGCAATATGAGAGGTTATTGATTGTGCTCTTGATAAACCCGTTGTTGTCAGGTTCACTGTGTTGAAAGGCCTTGGGGGCCTTGGAGGTAAAGCTACAGAGTAGAGTGGCCCTGAAGATGTCGTTGGAGTAGGCTGAGATGGTGGCGGCATCAAGTAACTTGGCCTTTTGCTGGCCTGCTCTAAACTATGTGCTTGTGTCTGACTTTTCCTATTTCTTGCTTGTTCATCTCTTCTCTTAAACATGTTGTCAACATCTCTTTCTGCAATGAGATTTAATCGCATAACCTGAGCATACGTGGTTGCTTCAAATAGTGAGATTCTCTCTCTGATCACTGGCTTTAATCCACGTTCAAACTTTTGGGCCTTCATGAGTTCGGTTGGCCACTAATAACGGTGCGAACCGCGATAGTCGAGTAAATTAAGACTCATATTTACATACACTCATTTGTCCTTGCTCTAAGGTTGCAAATCATATTTCCATTTGATATCTCTCAGGTGCTAGGAAGTATTTCTCATTAAAGACTTCGGTGAAGGCTGCCCATGTGCAGGGTGTTCCTGGTGTTCGAGTTCTTTCAATGGACTTCCACCATGAGTCTGCTTCACCCTCAAGTAGGAAGGAGGCCTAACTCACCTTCTCTTCGTTAATGCATCTGACTTGTTGGAGGAATTTCTCAATCTGATTTAACCACTTCTCTACCTCCATAGGATCGGTTTGCCCATAGAAAGTAGGAGGTCTCATTCTACTAAATTCTTGAAAGTCGGATGGTTGTCTTCTCTCTGCAAGTATCGCCATGGTGTTCACCACGGTTTCTAGAAATTGCTAGTTGTTTCCAATGTTATCCCCATCTCCTAAAGCATTTCCAACGTTGTTTCCCACTCCTGAGACATTGTTGTTGTTGCCTATAGGAGTGGCGTTTGGACCGGTGGCTATCCCCTCACCATTTGTCACACCTTTGGTGTGCACAGTCCTTGGTCATCCTCTTCTTGGAGGCATACTAACTTATCATGACCAAGCAGAAACTCAATCCGATTAATCCTAGGAATCAAGCCTAAGGAATGATGGAAATTAATGCCATTGCTACAAACCTAAGCCATAGCTCTAGATCCCTATGAGACTTACAACCTAGGGCTTTGATACCACCTGTGACGACTCGACTTTCCCCGCACGAATCTCCGGGAAAGCCGTATCACTGGATCATAGAACATAATCCAAATACAGTGCATATATAGTACCAAGTGCTTAACAAACAAATGTAAATGCGGAAGTAAGTAGCTAAAACCCATACTATGGCAGGCATATAGCAATTTAGTAAGTAATTTCCATCACTTCAGAAGTAAACAAAATTATACAATCCACCGATGAAGGCTCACCTTCACCTAAACAGTGGACGAAACTATACCAATTACATATATACAAGATTCTGATCGCAAAAACTATACCAAGTGTCAAAGTCACTATCCACACTATAACCAAAGTCTAAAGTGCTGCTCAAGGGTAGAACTCGCTAGGAGGCAGCTCCTTGTCCTCCTCTGGGCTATAATCGGGCTCCTCTGCTAGCTCAGGATCCCCCTCAGGATCTACTCTTGGATCTACACCTGTACCTGTGACGTATAGTCAAAGGGATGAGCTACAGTCTAAGCTCAATAGGGAAAAAATAGTGCTAAATTACAGCTTATCATTCTTATTCATGATTTTAACGCATAAGTAAGATAGTTCAAATTCATATCTTATCAAATTACTTTGCAATTCCAAAACAAAGAACTTAAACCATAACATCAAAAACATATTATATCATGAATGTGGATAACATGCTTAAAACAATGCATACCGGATCAAGCAATCGAAACAAGAATCTGAACATATCAATGGAGTAAGTCATGAGTACGTATAGCAAGAAACAAAGGGTTGTACTGGAATGCCAAGCCCCTGAGCTATGTTAGCGGAGTCACTTATGCTAGAATGTCAAGCCCCTGAGCTACGTTAACAGGATCACTTGTGTCAGAATGCTAAGCCCCTGAGCTGCTTTGGCAGGGTACTTTTGCCAGAATGCCAAGCCCCTTAGCTGCGTTAATAAGGTCTCTTGTGCCAAGATGAAATAAATAACAGAGATTCGAAACAATTACATGGAGCAGGTAACATATATCATATCAGAATTCAAGAGGTTGGGACTTATCAAATAGACTACCACGATATATCAAGATATGGAGGGCGGGAAATCATATAAGTCATGTGCAAAAATCAAGTTGTAACATTCAAAGCACTTCAAGATTTCATATATAACATTACTAGAAAATATAATGCATATAATAATTGCATTAGTGGCACGAATTCGAGAGAAACATATAATCTGACAAGAGTATTATTCCCTACCTTAATGTCGAATTTGCGTGAACACTAACGCTCTAATCAAAGCGGAGTTCCCACAGCTTGTCTACCGTGTTAACCCTAAAACACACATTGTTCATAGACTAAGAGTTAATGGACAGTACATGGCATAACGCGAGGTTTCCAAAGCCCATAGAGGATAAAACCAAGGCTTACAAGAACAGAGTACCTCGCTACGCGAGCTACAGTGTCACCGCGGCGAGGGCTTCAGACTTAATCTCGCTACGACGAGGTTCAAGGTCGCCGCAGCGAGCCTGAAAAAACTCGCCTGCCTTTGGTTCTTTCTCCCAAGCCCGAAATCCTAATTCTTCTTGCACAGTTTATCCTAATTCATATTCTAATCGTAATTTATGACTTCCATCTAAATTTGGTCATGCATACAATGTTCCGAAACATCAAAAATCGAAGAATTCAGCTATTAAGCCTTTCACGCATCCAATCTTCGGAATCTCATTGCATGAAATTCCAGAATTGTCTAGATCGACCCTAAATTTCATAAATTGAGGTTTACAAGACATGGTTAAAATGTTTACCTTCGCGGATTCTTCACATGCGAAGTCACTGATTTTTTATGTGCAATTTCTCATTGTCTACGCGATCAATCGCCCAATTTTCAATCGTAGGAGATTGAGGTTTGGAGGATTGTTGTGACGATCCGAACAACGGTGATACTTTGTCGCGTTAACCCAGTTTCGTTGAATGGATTGGGGAGTTTGAATGGTTTGGGGGTTTTCCAATGGAATACTCAAGAGGAAAAATAGAGGAAGCTCACTCTCAAATCTCCTTCTCTCATGCAAATACCAAGCCTTATGCATGAGAGTTTAGTCTTATAGTTAGGGTATTGATTTGGTGTATAACCCGTACAACCAATTCAGTGTGCAGGCCTGTCCAACATAAAAATAAAATAAAAAGACCAACTAAGGTCTGATGTCTTTGGTCAATCTTGATACCTAGTCTTCTTAGTTACACACCAAGGTCTTTATCAGCGGGGTGCTCTCAAGGAGCCTATGTACACAATTACTTGTTTAATCCCCATTACACATGTATCCTTTACCATTAACTAAAACGTCCGATCGTTTAAATCCACGACGAAGATTGCTCTCAGTTAGTGAGCACGTGTACACACCCAATGGCTTCGGGTTAATAAATTTGTAGGGCGTTACAGACTACAGGCCAAATTTTTAGCCGAGTACTTCCCCATTGGTAAAACCAATCAAGTTCACCAAGCAATTCAAGGCTTCAAGCAATTTCCTGGAGAATTATTTCATGAGAGCTTGGGACGCATGATGAACACTTTGAGAAAATGCCCTCATCATGAAGTGTTGAACTGGTCAATTGGCTAGAGTTTCTATCAAGGGATAACTAAGACTAACCAGTCTATGGTTGAAACCGTGAGTGGAGGGGCCTTCATGGCCCAGAATGGACAACAGTCTTGGAATTTATTTGAGAAATTGGTTGATAATTCAAAGCAGAAACAGGCCCTGCTTGAGTCTGACCCTGATGTGATTCGCCACACTCCTCTTGCTAGGGGTGACCTTTACGATGTCAGCAATGGCAAAGTAAAGAAGGAGAGTGACATTTGTGCCAAGATAGAAGTCCTAGAGCAGCAACTCACATCATTAATGACTTCAAAGCTTAGTGCCTCGAAAAGACCTACAACATCATCCTGTGCAATTTTCCAAAGCTTAACCCATGCTATAACTGAGTGCCCAGCTGCTCCATTGCACCCATCTATGGTGGAAAAAGAAGAAGTGCTGGTAGACACCCCCATTTTACCCTCTCGGAGTATATAAGTTTGTTCGGTCAACCCTTGATATCGATTATGACTCCTCGGAAAGGACTTACCTCCTCTGAGGGTTTCAAAACCCTAACATGGGAACCATATGCTGAAACAATAGTATATGGCTGAACACTGGCTGAAATAATAGCTCTGTGGCTCAGGCCCCATGACCCTAGAGTGGGACCATATACTGAAATAATACTGTATGGCTAAACGTAGGCTGAAACAGTAGCTCTATGGCTCAGATCCCATAAAGGAGGGGACCATATGCTAAAATAATAGTATATGGCTGAACACAGGCTGAAACAATAGCTCTGTGGCACATACCCCATAACCCCAAGGTAGGAACTATATACTGAAACAATAGTATATAGCCAAAATGCGGACTGAAACAATAGTGTTGTGCTTCGGACCCGACCCAAACCCGAGACAATCCCAAATTACACACCCTAAACCATGCACGTAATTTGATTGAGCGCCACACCACCAGTGATTAATAAATCCTCGTCAGACCAAACTTCCCCTCCCGTTGACCGCCTTGAGACCCGATCGCGCGCCCTAACAACCGCGCGTAATCAGATTAAGTGCCCAATCACTGGCGCTCAATTGGTCTACTTCAGACCTGGTCTCTAATTCCCTGCACCGCTAAAACTCTACGATTAAACTCGTCTAGTATGGCATTTAATTGGATTGTGCATACCAAATTGGGTGCGCAATTAGTCTAATCAGACTAGGACTGGGACACCACAGCTGAGCCAGTCAGCTGGTCACGCACTGAGTCGGTCACCGACTCAAAGTGGTTAAGCACCTAATGCAGGGCGGGCAATTCAATTAAGCACCCCAGATAGGGTGCGTAATTGAAGTTGACCAATTAATTAAGCGCACCTAATAGGGTGAATAATTAGTAAAATACTTATAAATAGATTCCCTTGCCTCGACCCAAAATAACAACAGCGACTTCGAGATTCGAGTTTCGAGTTCCTCGCCTTCAAGCTTAGGATTTCGAGATTCCTCTCTACAGCCCCGGCCTTAGGTATAATTTTCCCTCTAGTTTTTAATTTTCAGTTTTAGTTCTTAGTTCTTACATCTCGAGTTTTAACTATTAGTTTAGTTTTCAGTCTTAGACCGTAATACCTTATTAATCCGCAATTTCAATTCCTGGTTCCAGTTCTTAACCCAATTGTTTAAATTCACAATTTTAAATCTTATTTTCACCCCAAAACCTCAATTTTCAGTCCTATCATTAATCTCTTATTCTAGTTCTTAGTTCCTGGATTTCAGTCTCGATTGCAATCTTTAAATTTTAGATTTCAGTCTTAATTTACCGATTTTTTATAGTTCTAGATTTTTAAAATCCCAATTTATAGTTTAGCTCTCAATTTCTAGTCCCAAAATTTAATCCATAATTATAATCCTAAAATTATTGACTTCTCAATCCCAAAATATCGTCTTACAATTCAAACTCAGATTACTTTAATCTTAGCCACCCGATTTTCCCAAGGGAGCTTACGGAGGGTACTTGGGAACGGGACCGATCCTCCTTAGCATAGCGGGCCTAAAACCTCTTTTTTCATATTTTCAATAAAATTAGTAAATTTTTAATTAAGTAGAGTTTTAATAAAATTAGTATATTTACTTTAATTAGAATTTCAATAGAATTAGTATGTTCCTACATAGTTTCCATAGAATTGACGTATTAGACTCCTAGTAGGATTAGGAGACTAAACTAATTAGACCCCTAATAGGACCAAAATACTCAACTAGTTAGGCACCTAATAGAATTAGGAGACTTAATTAAATTAGACTTCTAATAGAATTAGAACACTTAAAATAATTAGATTCCGGCAGAAGTAAGACATTAGGAATAATTAGACTTCTAATAGAATTAGGATAGTTAATCAAATTAAAAGCAAAAGACCAAAAATAGTTAAAGTTAGGATAACACTAAGAATTCTACGCATAACCAGACTCCCAGTAGGATCAGAAGACCTAAACTCACTAGAACCAAAGTAACAAAAAGAGAACAGATTATCTAGACACCCGAGCGATCCAGTGTTGCTGACAGTGGCCGGCCGACGATTCAGTAAAGAAGGAACCCACACCTCTTCACAAGCGCGATCAATGGCGTGTTGCAGCGTCGATAAATATCTACAGCGGGCAATCCCAATGAACCAAGTATTTTCATCCTGGATTTACCTTTTTAATTTTAGCACTTATTATTTTCTGATTCATAACTCCACCACCCATTGCTAGAGTCCACTTGGGACCGAATTGAGCCACTCTTTCTAGGGACCGAAAGGAACCTAGAAAAAGCTCGTACCAACAGACTGGTGATCGCAATGGGACTTCTTATTGTCAAAGTCGCTCTTGCCTAGATACTTAGTTTTATTTTATTGTAGTTTACGTTCTTTTTCATAACCAATCGTAAAAGAAAATTAAAATAAATAAATAAATAAAATAAAATAAAATGAAGAGTATATGAACCTTCGCCAAAGACTCGAGATATCTGAAATACGGAAATTGAGGTTAGGAGACCCTCCGCTATGGGGATACCACAATAATCCCATATACGAGGAAGAATCACCCCACGATTCAGACCAGCAACCTGAGATTAATATGGCCAGTGACCAAGAGAACCCCTTTTCTACCCCAAACCCTAGCAGAGGGGAGAGCAGTAATGGACAGAACCTCACGGCCTGGCAAATCGTAGAGCTCAGCATTCAGAGGATACAAAAAGGAGATAATGATGCTGAAGAACTGCTCCTAGGATTGACCATCGCATATGAGACGGTCAAGGGATGAGAAGACTCAAATGAACGAGAATGACAAGAGAGCGGGAGGTCGCCACCTACGCCAAGCACGATATCGGCACACGTGTCACCCCTAAGACTAGCCGCTCACACCCTCTTCAGCAACAATTCACAAGATAGAGCTCACCTGCGGACTGTCCAAAGAGACGCCACTGTAAGAGTCGAAGATCTCCATAAGATGATTGACGAATACATAGCTAAGAAGGAACGCCCTGGCCTCTCATTCGAATTTGACAAGTTTCATCAAGAACTTGAATTTAGCTTACCAGCAGGATTCAAACCGCCAAAATTCAACAAGTACAACGGTACTGGGAATCCGAATCATCATCTGGCCCTCTTCTGCAATGACTGCCGACCCATACGCCACAATCAAGGACTTCTCATCCACTATTTCCAGCTGTTATTAGAAGGGGGATCCCTAGACTAGTTCGTAGGACTGTCGCTACATAAGATAGATACGTTCGACGATCTAGCCAGTCAATTCCTCGACCAATACAAACATCTGATCCAAGAAACAGTCACCCTTAGCGATCTCATGGCTGCAAAGCAAGAACCTGACGAAGAATTTGCTGATTTTGTTGTAAGATAGAGTAAACTTGCTGCCAAGACTGGCACCTCAATAAAGGAGAAAGACTCGATCGACATCATCATCGACAATACTAGAGAACCCTTAAAAAGTGCACTCGTTATAAGTGACTACCCCGATTTCATAGCACTTCATTCCCAAGCCTCTCGTTTGGCGCGACACATTAAAGGCCCACCTTGCCCTGTCCATAGTCACATCAAAAGCAGGCTCTTAAGGCAAATTGAAGTCAAAGAATAAGAAGAAAGCATCAGGAACTTAGCAGGTTAATGTCATCGCCAATCAAGGATAGACATCTTGAAATGGAAACTTTCAGCCAAGAAACTTCGAGCATAACCAAGGCCAACAACAATACATAAATCATAACCAGAGCCTAAATCAACAGATTAAAATTAAGGCCAGAATCAAAATCAAGGGCAATATCAGAATAGGAACCAATATCCCAACACTTACGAGAGCTAGAACACGATGTAGAATCGGCCTGCCAACACCCAGAACTACAATAACGTACCTCTGCCACAAAACTTTAACCAACAAACCAGGGGCCCCTACCAACCGAGATGGGAACATTACCCTCCTTTGCTTGATACCATCCCAACATTTTTCATCTCCTCAACACCTAAAACCTCCTTAGATTTCCACACAAATGACTCCGATCTTGACCGATGAACCTAGATTATAGCAAATATTGTGCGTTCCATCGGTATGTGAGGCACAATTTGGAAGATTGTTGGGTCCTCCGGGATGTAATCTATGACATGAACGATCGAAACCAAATCGACTGAGAAGCGCTCAGGAACTCTAACCCCAACAATAATCAACCACTGTAGAACCTAGGAATTATTAACAATCCCATGCCAAACCACAACCAAGGTGGGCCAACCCACGTCACTACGGTAGACCTCCCCGGTCGGCCCTCTTTCCAACCTTCCACTTTGATCACCTGCCTCTAATCTCCTATTACCCTCACTAACCCCACAAGGGCTGTCCAGCCCCTACAACCCTCAACCCTGATTACACGGGGGTCGTCCCTCTAAATCCACCTCCCTATCCGAACTTCACTCAGGTACGAGTCCAATCCTTCTAGGCTCGAAGACCGTTTCTTCATAATCGCCCGCTAGAACCTTCAACCCCATCGAATCCCGAGCCAACGCCACTACCACTCTCTTTATCTGAATCTGAGCTAGAATACGAGGACCATGTCCTTTAAACTACATAACAGATCACAGCATGGGTAGACAGTGTCACCAAGAACACTGCCAGTCAACAAAGCCAGGAGACGAATGAAGAGCACCCATCGCCAATAGAGGTGAAACATCCAAAATAAGAATCAACCAAAGAAGAAATGTTGATCTTCGCCTTCCTGGAAGAGGAGGATTACACTTAGTACCTCCCACCGTGGAGAGGCCTAGCACAAGTACACATTCCTTCGTTGAATTTCACCCCTTTTATGCCTAACACTAATACATCAACTCCAAGCACGGCCTGGTCCAATCAACAACCAACTTGCCCAATCTTTAAATTAGGAACTAACTACCCCCACCACCATTTCCTCGGGATAAGGAACCTATAAATGCACAACTATCGAAAAGAAACACAAGAGAGAAAGAGACTAACTTACCTTCCCCGCCTCACATCATTCCTCCACCAATTCCCGCACCTCAGCCTTCGCAACCACCCGTACACAAGGTCCACCGGTCAGGTAAAGAAGCTACACTTGAAGTGGGACAGGAGTATGATCTCCTACGATATCTCTAGAAGATCCCAACCCAAATATCAATCCTAGAACTCATCAAGAAATCGCCCGATCACCATCGACTACTAATAAGGATATTAGAAGACACAAGTAGACGAAGATATTACCTTGGATGAATTGCATCAAATTGCCTCAGTCATGGCACAACCTCTGGCACTTATCTTCACAGACGTAGACATGCCTAAAGAGTCGCTCGGAGAAAGTTCGACTCCTATATACTTAACAGTTATAATCAGAGGGTTCTTTGTATCCCATGCATTAGTCGATACCAGAGCAGGACTCAATATTTGTCCAATCACTACCCTAAAGATGCTCATGTACACAGAGCAAGACATTAGGCCTTCAGCCCTATCCCTCATAGCCTACAACGGCTCGCGTCATTTCATCAAGGGGACTATCAAGCTTCAGGTCTACCTCGAACCCGTAACAAAGGACGTCACCTTCCATGTGTCAAACTCCTCTAGCACTTACAATCTCATCTTAGGCCGGAAGTAGTTAGAATCCATGAAGGCTGTGGCATCAACATACCATCAATGCTTCAAGTTTCCGTATGAAGATTCCATTATTCGCATATATGTCGATGCACCTCTCCAGGAGATAGACACTGATTACACAGCGAGTATCCCTACAACCCATGACTCCGTGTTGAACACCGGCCACATCAAAAAGACGTGAGTCATCAACGAGGCAACTGTCGCAGAAGTCAGCCCTCCTCCGATGCATCAACCTAAACTAACAAGAAGGGAGGCCAGCCCTGACCTCGCCAAACTCTATGACATCAATCCTATCACGATAAAAGGGTGGGGCCTCATGTACCAGCTAGGGTACATCCCTCACACCGGACTCGACAAGAACAAGCAAGGCCATGTAAGGCCTGTTATCCTAAAGAAAATTTGTTAGCACATAGGACTAGGCTACGAGTCAAATAGCCAGCAAACTGACATACTACCTACCTCTTCGAAATGGTCTCTGTACGACCACTTCATCTACGGGACTATCGAAAAAGCTGACATACCAAAATGGAAAGAAGTATCCCTTGCCAAATTGCAGGAAGCCGAGATTGGGCAAATGGCTAAGGCATTCATAGATCTAATAAACCTAAATGATGACATCGACAAACCACTCGAAGGAGTCAGACCCCTGTTTGATACTAAGCAATTTACAAAAGAATGGAAAAATCTCATGAGGTTAGGCCACGCATAGAAGACTGGGACTCAGCCGACGAGGAAGACTTCCACATCGCAACACTAGAGAATGAGGAAGAACCGAAATCAACCGCCCCCCAATCTCCTCAATTACTCCAGCCTCATGAATCGATAGAAAAAGATTGGCTCTCGATATCGAGCGAAGAAGAAGACCACTAGAGGAACCTTACTAACATCGAATTAGAAGATCTCCTGAGGGCAGAACACTTGAAATTGCTTGAGAAAATTAACCGCCCTCAGGACGAAGATTCAGGATCTGACGATGAATTCAACAACCAACCCATACTCCATCATTAGCGATGTCCATGTCGTTGTACTTACCCAGAGATATCGTATTGTAACTTATGTGCATCCGTCCTAATACAGTGTGAAAGGGGCATCTTATAAGAAATTCGACAGACAACCATGAAAGAAGAAACTCACATCACCCTCATAGAATTCGAGGAGGTACTCGAACTAGCTACTCCCCAGTCCCTGGACGCACCGCAACTTCAGATGTTTCAGAAATCCTTCAAGGAAGAATGACAACCGCCACCAACCAGTGATGAAGACTATTGGATAGATCTCCCCGCACTCAAATTAGTAGAACAGATCAACCAAGGCCTCCAGGCACTATCGGGCCAAGAAGAGGAGCTCGACACCAGTCCTGAAGGATGAGAATGCCCTTAGGGATCTCCCTGCATCTCTTACCCATCCCAGCCTCTTTGTCGTGCATGCACACTCATCCTAGCATACTACGAAGTTCAGGGAAGAGAACTCGTCGGCCTCGGGGATCATCAAGAAGACAAACCCTGACAGGAAGGACAACTTCACTCTAGATCAGAGGATGAAAGCCTAGCCGACTATGATCTCCAAAGCCTTTTTGAGGATGAAGCGATCAATATGCTAGAAGAAGCCGAGACATCAGCAGCACCACCGCCAGCATCACTCATTCAGAGGATTACGCCCGTTGAGGACTACAAAAAAAATGTCAAACTCAGAATGAGTCTTCATTATTAAAAGAATTGCACGAACGGCTCCAATAGCCATCTCGCCCCCTCAACTAGAGGAAATAACTCTGCCTATTCCTTTTCAGGCAACCAATCCTGTACCATACTTATTGTCAAAAATAAAAAAATAGAAAATTTGAAAGACCACAAAAATCTAAAAATACAAAAGCCTAAAAAAGTAGAACAATTCATAAAAGAGAGGGAGCCCTTCATCCCCAGACCATCCGATGACCCACCAAGGGGCCTTCCCCTTACGGCTACAGGCATCGGTCGTGCCGGCAAAGAAGTAATAGCAGATATACAGAATCCCCCTATAGAGCCTCACATCGACTTGGACCAGCGTGACCCTACTACCTCTTCCTCATGAAGCTGTCGAGCATCACGACAAAGCGATAAGCTGGTAATCATACCCGACGAGATACTCCACAACTTCGAGAGGAGAATTAATAGCCTCAATTTACACCTGACTAAGGACATTGCAATCATTAGTTGCCCCAATGAAGGGTTACCTCTCTCAAAACTAACTCCCCAGTGTAGCCATTTCGCAGTCTATGAACTCACAGATGTTAAAGAAGGAGTGCCAGTCGCTAAGGAAACACAGGACTTCCAACAAGTAATCAAACGCTTTGACGAGCAAACCCAAGCCGCCACGGAACACACTGAAGAAATCAACTTCGGCACCGAGGAGAAGCCCAAGAAGCTGCTAATTGGAGTAACACTCAATCCCAATGAGCGACAACAGATTATCCAAGTCCTGCAAGACCACCTCGACTCTTTTGCATGGTCCTATGAAGACATGCCTGGACTGGACCCAAGCCTCATAGAACATCGTCTGGTCTTAGAACTCGATGTGAAACTTATTAAGCAGAAACTCATAAGGATGCACCCACAAGTAGCGCTTTAAGTCAAAGAGGAAGTTGACAAACTATACAAAATAAAATTCATTTGAGTCATCCTCTATCCCAAATGGGTCGCCAACATAGTACTTGTCGCCAAGAAAGACGGCAAAGTTCGGGTATGCATAAACTTTCGAAACCTCAACCAGGCATGCCCAAAAGACAACTTCCCACTCCCGCACATTGACACCCTGGTCAATAACATTGTCGTGCATGAGATGTTATCCTTTATGGATGGCTTCTCTGGGTATAATCAGATTAGATTAGCAAAGATCGATCAAGAGAAGACTTCTTTCACCACGCCGTGGGGTACTTACTGCTATGTCATCATGCCTTTCGGCCTCAAGAACGCAAGAGCCACGTACCAACACGTCATGATGTCTATATTTCATGGCATGATGCACAAATGTGTAGAAGTCTACATCGATGACATATTAGTGAAGTCCCAAACCCGGGCAGGACATGCTAAAGCACTCCGACTCATATTACAATGATTCGAGAAATATCAATTAAAAATGAACCCAAAGAAATGAATGTTCAGAGTCACTTCCGAAAAACTACTCGGCTTAATAGTTAGCAAGCGAGGGATTGAAGTCGACCCTGTAAAAGTCAAAGCTATCCTTTAGATGCCACCTCCTAGCAACATCAAAATTACAAAGCCTGATAGGAAGATTGTAATTCATCAGGAGATTCATCTCTCAGCACTCAGACAGATGTGATCCCTTCTACAGACTACTTAAAGGAGGAGCGGAATACAAGTGGGATGACCATTGTCAACAAGCCTTCGACAGCATCCAAACATACCTCCTCAACCCACCAATACTATCACCGCCAATTCTTGCAAGACCCATGATTCTCTATGTGTCAACCAACGAAAGAGCAATGGGGGTAATCTTATGACAATATGGAGAAGACAGCAAGAGAGAGAAGGTCATTTACTACCTCAGCAGGACGATGCTCGAATAAGAACGGAAATACACTCTAATGGAGAAGACAAGCCTCACACTGGTGTGGGCCTCGATGAAACTACGGCATTACTTCAGAGCGCACATGATATTAGTGTTAGCACGCATGGACCCTCTGAAGTATATATTCGAAAAGCCCGCTACATCCAGAAAAATCGCTCACTGGCATATGCTACAATAGGAGTTCAACATCACCTATGTCATGCAGAAATCAATCAAAGGACATGCAATTGTTGATTACCTCACGGACCTCCCACTCCCAGGCAGCGAGCCCGTACGCGCAGATTTCCCTGATGAAGACCTACTCACAATTCACCACGAAGAGCCCGACAAGACCTCATGGACACTCTACTTCGATGACGCTCTTAACCATAAAGGAAAAGGCATCGGAATAGCCTTGGTAAGCCCAGAAGGAGTCGTCATACCTAAAGCCTTTCAACTGGGCTTCCCTGTCACTAATAACGTCACAGAGTATGAAGCCTTCATAGCTGGATTACGAGCAGTGTTGCAATTGGGCGCCAAGCAATTGAAAACCATCGGCAACTCCAAGCTCATAATATCACAAGTCATCGGAGAATGGAAGACCAAAGAGAGAAGACTGATGGCGTACCTAGAAACAGCTCAATACCTGATAAAGAAGTTTGAGAAAATTTCTTTCACACACATCCCTAGACTAGAAAATAAGCTCATAGATTCCCTCGCCACATTAGCCTCAGTCATTCAAATACCGATCAGACAAAACACAAAATCCTTTTTCATCAAAAGGCTAACAGTACCCGCACACAAGGTAGCATGGACAGTTAAGCAGGAGCTACCAGTCCTCCCCAGAACACAAGAGCGAAACAAAGTAACCATGCCAGAAAACCTTACCAAAATAGAAACCAATGTCGCAACCTTCAGATTTGAGAAATCACCCACCGACGATGAACAGCCATGGTACTTCGACATATGGAATTTCTTAAAGCATTAGTATGTCCCGCCGTACGCCATGAAGATTGAATGAAGACTATAAGAAATCAATGCGCTAGACTCTGCATTTTGGATGAGATACTATACAAGGAAGCCTTCACTAAAGGAGTACTACTATGATGAATTACGACAGCTGAAGGATAATATATCATCAGAGAAGCGCACGTCAGTGCCTACGACAAGGCTACTTTTGGCCGACAATGATAAGAGATTATCACCTTTACGTCTAATGCTCCAAGCAATGCCAAGAACATGCTGCACTTATCAAAGCCCCATCAGTCGCATTGAACCCCATAACCTCACCATGGTCGTTCTCAATGTGGGCCTTCGACATTATTGGCCCTTTCACGGACACAGTCGAGAACACTCACAAGCACACGTTTATCCTCACAGCAACTGAGTACTACACTAAATGGGCATAAGCTGAATCATATGTAAAAATCACTATTTCAATGCTCGTGAAGTTTACCATTTGAAACATCATCACCCAGTTTGGAGTACCCAGGATGTTTGTCACCGACAACGGACCGTAATTCATTGCAAAAAAGATGAAGAAACTATGCAAGAAGTTTGGCATCGATCTACATCACTCATCACCGTTCTACCCTTAAGGTAACGGACAAGTAGAAGCTACAAATAAGACTCTAATCCAGATTCTAAAAAAAATAGTAGAGACAAGCAATGGAGCTGACTGGCTCGAACGATTACCTGAGGCACTCTGGGCCTATAAAACCTCTATTCGCACGACCACTGGCCAAACTCCTTACCTCCTTACCTATGGGATGGAAGCAGTCCTATCCTATGAGATATAGATATCGTCCTTACATATTCAACTTGATGATCAGCTATCCTTAGACGAGAGAAGAATTGTTTTACTCGCCGAGCTAGAGTAACTTGATGAGACACGTCTAAGGGCAGCTGACCACGCTCAAGTATATCAAAGGAGAGTGGTCAAGGCTTACGATAAGAAAGTCCTCAATCAAACTTTTGACATCGAAGAATTAGTCTTAAAGAAAATCATGCCCTCCAAACACACCCATCCAAAAGAAAAACTTAAATCGAACTGGGAGGGCCCATATGTTATAGCAGCCGCGTATCCGGGGAATGTATACAAGTTGGTGAATCAGGATAGGGAAGAACTCCCTAACCCTTGGAACGTCATATACCTTGGAAAATACTACCCTTAACCCTGTGATCATCACATCCCGTAGCCAAATACTTATATCTATCACCCTCGTAGTTGTCACGACCCATTCGTTGGTTGTATGTTTTCAATCCCCGGAATATCCTTAAGACTTATGATTTACTGCCCACCTTCCTATTCGGGCAACGTGATCAAAGGACTAGTGATATACCGGACCTCCTTCAAAAGCATAAGTAACACTCGATTCTCATTTCGCTTCCCCTGCCATTGGAGGAGACATTAGAGCGTGAAAAATTGAAGATGCTAGGTTTAATAAAAACTCATAATTCTTGTGTTAACGGGTTGCTTTTTAAAAAAAAAAAGGAGAAAAAAGAAAGAAAAAAAAAGGGAGAAAAAAAAATACATATACCAAAAAAATCTAGTGAGAGTAATACGACGAATGAATAAGTCAATGAGCTCAGGGAAGCATAAGCAGGTCGTGAGGACATCTCTGGTAACTCTGCTGGAGATGTATAAGTAAACTGTGAAGGCACCCCTAATGTCCCATACTACTAGATGTCGTCATAAGGTGGCGGGAGGAGGATAAACTCTGCTAACCATAGAATGTGAGATTTTGATGGTACCAAAACATGACGAAGAGCTCAATCATGGCACCCCATACCCACCTTGAGAAAAAGATTGTTACTCATCTCTTTTAGAAAGCGTCGGATACAAACTATTCCCCCACATCACTGAGCCTTACCCCTATTCCACCTTTTTGGTTTTTGGACACTAAATTGGAAGCCTCTCAGATATTTCTAGGAATGAAACCGAAAACCAATGAATGACGAATGATGCAATCACCTACTATACCTACCGCACTACTCCAGAAAAATGACCACGAGATAGGATGATCACCACCAAAGGTAAGCTCCCCGATATGCAGCTGATGTAACCAAAACCAACTCCCCTAGCTCAATGACACTATCAATAGATGTTTCTTCAAAACTAACTCACTGAATACACCTGGCCCCCCGGGGACCCAAAGTATTCATCGAAAGCTTGAAAAAGTTCCATTGCACCATGACATTGGGGAATTTTTTTAGAATCGCATTAAACGCTCCTGCTTGCCCGCAAAGAAGATGCATAATAATGAAGTTATCCCCCAAGGGATGCTGCCAAAGATACTACGCTGCCAATTATACTACGCTCCTACACTAGGGCATTTTTTTTATTTTATTCTCTTTCAATTATTTGCTTTCCCTGTTGCACTATTTTCCTTTTCCTTTGTAATAGTATAGTAAAAAAAAAGAAGAAAGAAAAAGAGAGACAAAACTCATATCTTTCACCACCAGGCCCTGGTCTGAGATACCTCCCCCCCTTGACAATCAGTAAGGGAGAAAACGAAATTACTAACAGCCTTACTCCTCATGTGCAGAGACAAAGTGACCTTCAACTATTACTGGGTTAGCTTAGGAAGTATCCAAGTCCCAATAACAGCTGACGGCACCAAGGACAGAGAAATAAAGTACGAGAGGGAACACAAAAGGCGAGTCAGGTACATCCAAACCAAAAATATATATCCTTGTATCAAAATTTTCTTTTACACCCATCACCAGGGGCATACCCCCTGTAGATACAATGAACACCAAAATATACACACCTCTACTCCCTGCGTTGCCTCTAGGACAGTCGGTCGCCACTATCCCTAGTGTCGTCGACTCGAATATCAAGAGTCTGGACCTCTGAAAGCGCGAGCCCCGCAACCAGAGTTGGTGGACAATCCTGAAAACGTGGAGGCCCAGCAACTAAACCCCCCTCTCTCGCCTGACTAGCGGTCCGCCTTGATCGAGAGCGAGGAGGACACCCAATAAGTAACTCCTGAATAATAGAGTCCTCACAAACATAATCTCTGACACGGTCACATGTCGTGCAATGAGGCGACTCAGTCAAAGAGCTTGCGGCCATCGACTCTGATCCGACAAGCTGACCAACCATCCTGCGCACTCCCCGCTCACTCCTCATCAAACGGTACTGCAATCGATCTATCGTTGCCTGCATCTCTGCCTGTACCATCTAACGCGTCGTCTCTAGTGCCTCGATCTGAGTCCCCTGCGCAACAATCATATCTATGAGCAGGTCCTCGCGATTGTGCGCATCACCAAGGATCCGCCTCACCCCTGGAGTAGCACGTGCTCGTGCTACCTCTAGACATGACTCCTCAAGCTATCAAGCCTACACAACCACACCAAGTCAGAATACTAATATATTCGCAAAAGAAGGAGAAGTTGAATAAAAGAGTAGCATACCAGATCCACTCTCTCCCTAAGGAGACACTCGACAGTCGTGGTAGTCATCGGATCAGTCGGTGCCACTGAAGGGGTAGCAAATGTGGATGGCTGCAACATGGAACAATAAATGTATCAAATAACCAAACCCCTAATGAGCAAATAGATAACAAATACACTAACTAAAACATACCTGAATAGGAACGGGAGTAGACTCCTGAGGAGGAGCCTCGGGAGCAGAGTTAGGAATAACCTACACAAAAATAAAACAAACCAACACAAAACATGTCAGATCAAAACAAAGTGAGACAACATAACCCAAACTAAAATACCAAACAAGCAAAGCAATTATACCTGACTCTCTGGGTGCAGAGAAGCAGCAGTCGCCTCCCTCATCTGGAGATCCTCAGCAAGACAACGCTGAAAAGACAACACATGATATCAACAAACTACTAAAAAACATAAAATTAAATAACTCAGAAGATCGAAGAAACTCACCTAGTGCTCTAGCTCAACTCGGAGCTGAGCCATCGCATGATCCTCCCGACTAGAAGAGGCGACTGAAGACAGATCAAATGTCAGAGCAAAATTTCCAACAGCGGCAAGCTCCGCCCTCTGTGAGTATCAATAAACACATCAGACTTGACCAAATGCTAACAAGCAATTAAGACTAATACAAACCCTCACCATTCGACTGATCTCAGAACGTAGACTAGCTGCTATCACTGTGGTAGCACTCGAGCAATGCCGCCTGACGGGCGAACTCGCCCTCTCTCTCAGTCTGACGAACAAGAACCAAACAAGACTGTCAAACGAAGGTGACTAGAGATAGATATAGACAAAACTCACAAACAAGTACACTCACCAGAGATCATCAGGTCTCCGCTAGCTGAACCTCAGCTCATCCTCCGTTGCCCTAGCCTGAGCAATCGAGGAAGCCAGAGAATGTAACATCTCCTCATCAGGACGAGGAGCGCACCCTGTCTGCTCCATCGTCGAATGAAGGGCGTCCAACGCTCCATGGACACCCGTCGTAAGTTGGCCCTGCTCTATTGTGGCCAATCTCTCCCTCAATGACAACGCTAACTTAGGTTCGCCGATCGCGAAAGAGCCACTGTTGGTGCGTGCTTTTTCTGGGTTCCTCACAATTCCCGTTGAATCAGTGGCTTCAAATTCTGTCCAGGTGGACTCTAGCGATGCGGTGTTTCGAATGATAAAGATAAATAAAAAAAAGAGATTTTCTAGGAAGGTTCCTAGTTTGATTGCAATCTCCAGCTGCAGATATTTAACGACGCTGCAGCATGTCAATGATCACGCTGTGAAGTGGGTGTAGGTTACTTCTATACTAAATCATCCGCCTGCGAACATCAGTAGCAATGCTTCTCCTTAGTTTAGTTAGTTTAATTATTTTCTTATATCCCTTTGTAATTATAATTTTGGTCAGTTTAGATTTTCCAATTCTATTATTATTATGCTCTGATTGTATGAGCTTATCAAGGTGAGTTATTTTAGTATTCTGATGCTATCAAGAGTCCAATGAGCATTAAGGTTCTGGTATTATGAAGAGTCCAATCAATTTCAGTCTCCTATTGGTACTAGGAGTGCATATATCTCAATTTCGATAATATTCCAACTAAAATTAAGCATGCTAATTATACTGGAATTCTAATTAAAGCAATTGTAGAAATTCTACTATAATTCTAGCTAAAAATACTCATAATAATTATACTATAATTCTAGTTGAAATAAAAAGACTGATTTTCGCTACGGGGCAAATTAAAGCAATGAATTTAATTTTCTTATTCAAATATCAATAGAAAAAATAAACTCTAATTTTTCTACGACCCTAATTATTGACGGATTAATGGTGGCAAAATATAACTAATCATGAATAAACTAAATTTCCTAGAATTCGAATTTGGAATAATCAATTAAATAAACCTATGAAAAGGAAATTTTGATTTAGCATTCTAATAATTATATCAAGGCCTAGTTAATGCAAATAATCAATTATGTCTAGATATAAACTAATTAAAGTAATTTATTAATTCTAAAAAAAAACTCTTAAAAAAAAGGGGTTTGGGCCCGCTATGCTAAGGAAGATTGGCCTCATTCCCAAGTACCCTTCGTAAGCTCCCTCAGGCAAATCGGGTGGCTGAGATTAAAGAGGAAAAAAGTTGAATTTTGGATGGTAAAGTAATATTTTTGGGCTTTTCAGAATTGATTTCAGAATAATATGGGGCAAATTGAATTATAAACTAGAATTATAAGACTATAATTAATACTTAGAATTTTTGAAGCTATTTAAATAAGAAACTAAAATTAAGATTAAATTTTTAAGACTGAATTCGCATCTGAAATCAAGAAATCAGGCCGCATGATTAAGGACTGATTCTGAATCAAAGGATTAGAACCAGAAAATTATGATAGGACTATAAATCGTGATTTTAGAATTGAATTAAAGTCTAACATCAGTGTATCGGACCAATGAATTAATGACCGATTCTAGAAATAGAGAACTAGAACCAGATATAAAGAAGATTAGGTCCGAAAAGGGGTGCTACGGTCTAAGACTGAAAATAAAATTAAAATTAATAGATCTAGAGATTATAAGCTATGGTCGAAATGTTAAAAAAAACTAAATTATTACCTAAGGGTCTGGGCTGCAGAGAGAAATCTCAAAGATTAGAAGCTTGAATCTCGAAACCATGATTAATATGCTCTATGGATTGATTCTCAGAGTGTTCTGGTTTCGGAACTCGTTCTCTCTCGAAAATTCTAGCCTTTTTTCGTCCAACTTCCTGGGCGAATTAAGAAAAAAATCTCTTATAGGTTTTCCTTCAATTATGCACCTATTTACGGGTGTTTAACTGAATTACGAGTCAAGATTTCGGCACTTAATCACTTTGAGTAGATCATCGACTCAGTGAGCGACTGGCTGACTTGCTCAGCGAGTCTCCAAGTCCTATCAAATTAGGACTAATTACGCGTATGTTATCATGCGCTCAATCTGATTAAGCGTTTAACTTGAAACATTTAATCAAGAAAACATAGGGGTCGAGGGTAGTAAGACTAGGTCGGCCGTAGGCCAATTGTACACTGGTGGTAAAGCGCTCAATCCGATCACGCGTTCTATTTCAGGCGCGTAATTGAGTCTCAAATCGGTCTGGGAAAGAAGGTTTGGTTTGAAAGGTAGACTGATCATGCGCTTGTAATTTTACACATGATCGAATTGCATGCTTGGCTTCTAGCATAAATTCTAGGTTGTCCGGGTATGGTCTCTAAAATGAAATGCAAGACTATTATTTCAGTCTGCGTTTCGACTATATACTGTTGCTTAGCATATAGCCTACCCACTCCGGGATCTGAGCTACAAAGTTATTATTTCAGCCTATGTTCATCAATGTACTATTACTTCAATGCATGGTTCCCACACCGCAGGTTTAAAAGGTCAAAGGTTGACCAAATAAAAAAGTATATTTCAAGAAGGCAAAATGGGAGTGTCTACAGATGCCCCTCTTCGGCGCGCTCTTGCAAAGTAAGAACGCGTCGAAGAAGTAGACACCCCTCATTCGAGGAGTCTTCTCGTTTCACTTAGGAATTCACAAATGTGAATTGGGGATATTGACATGACATACTTGCCTTTCTTATCTATCAACGCAAGCTTAAATGGAGCATTTGAGGGCCCAATGGTAGCTGTCGAAAGGCACTTTCGAGATCTGTGGGTGCATGGCGCATCCCGTCGCATTGCGTGAGCTAACAGAGGGATATGGCATGATCGAGGTACCGAGGGGCGTCATACAGATGCCCATAAGGTCCAGAGACCGATAATAAAAAAACAGAGAGTGCAATATAATATCGAAGGCTTTAACAAGTCATGTCAGATCGGGCGCATCCTTGCTCACACCAATGCGTGTCAGGCATTCCTTTTCCAATTGGCATTTGTAAGTTTTTAGATTGAGTATATTTGTTGTTCAGTTTCTCAAGGGAAAGGGGCTAGTTTGGGCTGGTAATTAACGTGAATTTTGTGAGGTGTGATCAGTTGAATTCTGCGCAGTGGCTCGTGCACTTGATTCATCTGGAGTCGGTCTTTTAAGTAGGGAATTCTAGTCTTATGTGTCTGAACTAATGATTCTACGCAAACTAATGATTCTATGCAGTGGCGTATGCGCTCGATCCAATTTTACGCAGTGGAATATGCACTTGATTGTGAGTTCAAGGGGTCTTTAAGTTGGGAAATTCTGGTCCTAAGGTATCTGAACAAGTGATTCTGCGTAGTGGTGTTTGCGCTCGATCCAATTTTGTGCAGTAGGATATGCGCTTGATTGTGAGTTCAGGGTCTCAGGAGTTAAAAGTCAGCTTTATGGTATATGCGTAATGAGGCACTTAATCAATTTTTTTGTATTTATTTTTTGGTATTTAGAAAAAGGGTGAATTGAGTCTATTTACTTTGTTGCTTTTTTTCTTTTTGATAGTATTTTTTTTATTTTTGATAGTATTATTTTCTTTCTGATTTTTTTTTTTTTTTTATAAAACATTTTTTTTTAAGCAAGTAAGTGGGTTTCGAGATTTTGAAATTCTAGGGATTTTAACTTAAGATCAATTCGATGGTAAAATGGCAGAAAATGTGGCTACCGAGATGTCGCTAAGTAGATCCACCGGTACAGGATTTGTGAACCCGACCGTTTATGTGGTTGTCAAGATGACACTTGGCATGCCGGATACTCCATCTAACCTTCTCAACGAATACTGATGATTGTCTCTTACTGGAGGACTACAGTAACTCGCGAGTCAAGAGAGATGGGTTTTGAAAACATTTTGACTTAATCATAAATAACTACGTTTATAAGTAATATCGAGTAATTGAAAAAAATAAGTAATACTTACCTGGGGGTGATACTTACCTAGGTTGTACGATGGGACTTGTGATATTGTAGCGGGGTGCTATTGCGATAGGGCTTTGAAGTTGCCTTTTCTTTCTTTCTTTTTTTTGCTTTGTCTGCTGCGACAGTTGGTGGTTGGCGGTGTGATGTAGCGTCTTGGGGAAGGTGATGTCGTGATGGGACAAGTGGTACTGTGGTGATACCGCGATAGGGCCTGGATAGTTTTCGACAGTATGTTCGTGTTGTAGCTTGGCATTAGTGGGATGCAATGGGACATGGGAGGAGCCCTAAGTTTCTCTTCTTCTTTTTTCATTTGTTGTGGTATCTGGTGACCATTTTTATCGAGCAATTTGGGAGAAAGGTTCTTTACTTTAGCGATAGGACCTGATTGAGCCTTCTCCCTTTTCTTCTTTGGCGCGGCAAGCATGTTGTTTGAGCTTTTCGGGCAGTGGTGTCCGCAATGGGAGGTGTAACATAGTTAGTGGTGGGACTCTGGTAGAATGTTTTCACGTTGGGACATTGATCTCTTTTTGTTTAGCAGATCTTGGGTCAAGTGAGCTCACGTTGTGGTTGCGTTGTGTTGGCCTTTTGACATATTTGCGTTCTCAAAATTTTTTGATTGGGCCATGGGCGCGTAGCTACAAATTTTATTTTATTTTTTACAACGGGATCAGATATTGGGGTGGTGTCATGCGTGTGTGTTTTTTGGTGGGATGTGCTTGGGCGGCTGCACGATGGGACAGGAGGGTTTTGATTGAGATAGGGTAAAGAATGTGGTCAGGGGTGACGATGTCACGCAAGGCATGCATGTCTTGTCTATAATAGGACCAGGGGTGTGGTTGGTGTTTTTTATAGGGTTACGTGATGGGAGTAGAGTGAGCAGCTGTTCCTTTTTCAATGTGGATAGCCTATGAGGCTACGCGATGGGACAAAGGGAATCTTCCTCGAATCGAGACTGAATTTTGTGTGAGAATCAGGAATTACATGCCTATTTCTAGTCGTGTGATCAGATTGCGCGCCTATTTTCAAGCATGCGATCCAGGGACTAAGGGGCTGATTACACGTGTTGATATGGGCGTGCGATTTTATTGCACACTTAAGTATCTTTGCGCGATTGAAGGGTCACCATGTCTCTACGCGAGTGGCCTTTCATATTGCACTGCTTGAATAGGTCAATAGGTCGTTTGATTCAATTACGCGGCCCATGGTGAGCATGGGATCGGAAGGTCACACTGTCTACGCGGGCGATAGTCTCATTGCGCGCTTGGTTAGTGGCACGGGTTTTGAATTAAGGGTTGTATATGTGGCGCGGGATCGGATTGAGCACGCTTAGTTAAGCGTGCGATTGAGTCCGTACTCTATATAAGCGTGGGAGGCTTCATTTGTTTCTCATTCTCTGGTTTAGTCTCGAGTTTTAACTTTTTTGATTGTTCTGGTGTTCTGAGATTCATGTTTTAGCGATATTGAGCAATCTAACCGTCAAATTGGGATGGGGTTTCTTCCTACATTCGTAATTTCGCATGATCTTCGCCCTGAGGTGATACTCGGGGATGATATTGTCTTGGGAATGGGAGGTATTGGGATTGAGGGTGCTGGTCTTCACACCGTTCCTTTTTATGGAGCAGTGAAGGCAGTGTTGTGGAGGCGGCGGCGAAGGAGACGAAGATGACAGGGAGAGGAAGTGTTGTAAATGGAGGGATGTGCTCCCTAGCCCATTTTCCGTCTCTTCTGCCGGTGGCTCATTTGAGTCCTCCAAGTCTGGTGGCAATATCTCTGAAGCCTCCGATTGGACGTTCTGCTCCTCACTTTGACTCATTGTAGTTTTTGTTTTCGTTTTGGGTTGTATGTTAGGTTCTAGGTTTTCATTTTGGGTTGTAATTCAGGAAGTATGCCTCCAGCGATATTGTCAAATTTTGAATTATGAATAAAGGGGCATTTTTTTGTCTATTGTCTATTGTGCTCAGTTGTGCTTAGTTTAAATTAATGGATTAATTGGACTTATCTGATTTGTTTAATGTAGTTTTAGGATTTGATTTAGCTTTAAAGTTTTGGAAGTTCGTTTTGAAATTATTCGGAGTTTATTTAGAGATCAGTTTACTTTGTTTAGAGGGTTCGCTTAATTCTATTGAGCTTGTTTGGGGCATTTTTTCGGTGATCTTGAACAGGTTAGATTTTATTTTATTTTTTTGGTTTCATTTAAGGTGTTCTGTTAGAGGTTTTTTTTTGTTTAAGATTTCTGTTTAAGATGATACTTGTTAAAAAGGTGTGAGTTTTCATGGGTTCTAGTTGGGTGTTTCAATCCAATTGGTTTATCTGAATTTGGGAGATTTGTGCTTTTCAGAGGGGCAAGTGTTGTGTGATTATTGGTCTATCTAGTTTGGCATGGATTGTTGTTTTTTTTTAAAGAAAAGGGGGTATGTGTATAGTTTTAGATTCAATTAGATTGGGGAGGTTTCAAGATGTGTGACATTTGTTCATGGGGCATGGTTTATAAATGCATGAGTCTAAGGTTTTTGGCTTGTTGTTTCCTCATCTCTTTCATTTTAAGTTTAAAGATTAAAATTTTTTGAGGGATATCTTGTGTTTGTAACTTTGGGCATTTTTTTATTCATTAATGTCTTTTATTCCTCTCTATTTCGTTTCTCGAGTACTAGACCCGAGGACTTGTATTTATTAAGTGGATTATGAGAATGGACGGGATTGGGAATGCGAGGTGATACTAGGGTTGGTGCTATCTATCCAACTCGAAGCGCCACCCCATCGGGAGAAGAGGTGGAGGAGAAAAAGGTGATAGAAAGGAAACCCAAGGATAAGGCAGGGTTAAATTTCTCGTGACTGATGCCTATTTTTTCTCGGTAGGCTTTGTGAATTCAGTGTTAGTTGCTCCTTATTTTTTAATGTGTCCAAGGGGAGCTTCTAACAGTGGGTCCACAAGTCCTGGGTGGCTTTCTGTAAGCCACTCTTCCTTTATGCCGGCTCGGGGAGAGGGGAAGAGGTATCACGGTTAGAATTCGTTTAGGGTGTGTTCCTCCTCTAGGCTTCTCGGAGATCTCTAGTCTCTCGAATAAGTCTGGATTCTAGCATTGCTTAAACGTGCAGATTTTAGCATTCTTATTTTTAAGTTGTATATTCAGAGGGTATCCCCTCGGTGTGCATTGTAATGATTTTTATTAATCCATGAAGTGATTATATTTTAATTCTATTTGTGGTTATTTAATAATCTTTTTTGTTTGATTTAATTTATATTTCATTTGTCTCGTTGCAGGGGTGATACTTTTAGTTTTAATTTGGTTGTTTATTTTAGATCTGGGCACGTGTTAAAGATAGTTTTTCTTTTCGTTTAGTTTTGAGTATTATAGAGGCAATGTGAGTGTTTAATCTTATTGAGGGCACGTGAAGGTGTTGGGGGCATTTTTTTGGTTGAGGAAAGTGGAGGAGAGAGCATTTTCCTTGGGTTTTAATTATTTATTGTGAAGTAAAGGGCATTTTTTTGGGTTTTCTTTTGTTTATTTTTATTTATTGTGAATTAAGGGGCATTTTTTTATTTTTTTGGGGTTGTAAATTTTCTTAAGTTATGAGTGTTTTGGGTTGGTCTTATCGAGGGCGTCATTTAAGTTGATAGTGAGCGTCAAAATGTCTTAACTTCAAGTTTGAGTTTACTGTCCTGGGCATGTAAAAAATTTTGGTTTCTGGGAAATTACACGCTACTGCCCGCACGCTTGAACGAATTGCGCGCCGGCATGGGGACACGCATTTACAAGCGACAAAAGGTTATTAAGCATCAATTCATTGGCACTGAATCGAATAAAGCGCATGAATGGAGACGTAGAATCAGGGAAGTAGACGATCACTGTAGGGATGACCTTTGGTATTTGCGTGCCAATGTTGAAGCACTTGGTGTAATTGCGCGCCTGGTGGGTGACGCGCAACCAGGGGGTCGGGTTATTTTGAGCAGGCGACGTTTATATTATGCGCCCAAGATTGGGCGTTTGATCTGGATTATGCACTAAGTAGATAGTGCATGATTCAATCAATCGCATAGATTTAAGCACGCGATTTAGGCGAGTTCTATAAATAGTTCAAACTTTTCATTTTTCATCGCGTTATCCATTTTAGTCTTTGATTCTCTAGTTTCCTGGTTTTCTTGTGCTCGGGCTTTCGTGTTTTCGTGATATCTCGTGATCTGGTCATCCATTTGAGGCGTCGTTTCTTTCATTTACTTCAGTTTTTTTTTAGTTCTTTATTCTCATATGGAGGGTGAGGTAGATGTTAGGCCAGTCACTGTTTCTGAGTTGGAGAGGATGTTGATGATGGATGTGGGTGAGACTTCTGAGGCTCAGACTAGCGTTGTTGCCATAGAGGAGGAAATTGGGGAGATGATCGTAGAGGAGGTCCTTGAGGGTGACCAGATGGTGGTCAGGGAGGAGGTACCCGAGGTCGAGCCAAGGGTAGCCGAGGAGGAGGGCGAGGAGCTGAGGGTGAGCAGGGTGAGGAGCTGCCAGGCACGGAGGAGCAGCCAGGTGCGGGGCCTTGAGATCGCACGCACTACTCGCTGGAGGATTTCTTTGCCAGAGGGCGGGTAGGTCCCCATAAACAAGAGTTCCTTCATTTTCCTAGGCATTCAGGTTATGACATAAGCTTATTAGGATCTTTAAACCCTTACGTTGAACCTACATTGATTATTTTTTTTGTGCTCACTCATGCATCATGCTCGCATCTAGAGATAGGTTGTGTTTATGTTCAATCTTCTCATCATGCTTTATGTGCCTGTTGTAAGTTGTTATAGCGTTTGAGACATGTTTTATTCGTTTTCAACTCCTCGATTCATTTATCTTTCATCATAAGTATATGTTAGTCTTATTGTTATTATCATTCTTTTAGTCATCGCGGTCGATAGGAGCCTCCGTAACTGGCTATCAGCTCGACATGGGATGAGTCTCATGCCTGATACCGTGCCTTGCTGGAGTTTCAACGGGAGCGACTGGTGTCTTTTAGTTTTTGGACGATTTTAGGGTTGGAGCCCTTTCAGGTCGACAGAGGCCTGATCGTGGTGATCATAGAGAGGTGGAGCGAGAGGCATCAGGCGCTTCTCTTCCTAGTTGGTATGTTTCTACCAACTCTAGAGGACTAGGTCTGCATCATCGGTCCTTGTTTTGAGGGCGAGCCGATCACAGGGCGAATGAAGGGACAGTATTTGGAGGTGTGTGAGGAGATTTTGGGAGTCCCTTATAGGTCTAGTGGATCAGGGTCTGGTGTGGTTCGAGTCACTTGGTTCTTTAATAAATTTGCGAGTGCCTTCATCCCTTTGAGGCGTCATTCAGAGGCGTGGGTGCCCTATGAGGCGAGGTGTGCAGTAGTGGCGGGTCGGGAGCCCGTGACTGAACCAGGGTTGGCTGCAGATAGGGTGCTCCAAGTGTTTCTGATGCACTTCTTGGGTGCAGTACTCTTTTCATCTTCGACTCGGGGATGCATCACCGGGTTATTTTTTATGGTTCTCGGGGATCTGGATCGGGTCCATACCTATGCGTGGGGTGCGGCAGCGTTGGCGCATCTCTACGAGCAGTTCTACCGTCGGGGACAGGGCATCGTATCGATTGGAGGTTTCCTTCCGTTCCTCTAGGTGAGTTTTAGTTTAATTGGTATCAATGGTCCTTTAGTTTTGCTAATTTTTTATCTTAGTGATTTTTTCATGATCCTTTTGTGTGTTATTGCTGCTTTTTTTTTCTTTTCAATTTTAGGCGTATGATCATTTTGCTTTTCTTCATCCGGGGGTTCCGGTGGGGGTTACGTTCACATTTCCACGGATGCATGTGTGGAGAGAGACGTTGAAGGGTCGTCGGTGGTCTACTGATCTTCAGACCACGCGAGGCCTCTTCGAGGATATGCATGCGAGGCAGGTATATATCTCGTCATGTTTCCATTTTGCTTTGTTTTATTTTAGGATTCTTAGGCTTTGTTCATGGGTCGATTTATTCATTTGGATAGGTGATCTGGAGGCCCTACAATGATGAGGAGGATGCAGGTGAGGTGGTGATTGAGTCTGGCCAGCCCTTCTTCGATGTGGACATATGAGTCCATTGTTTTGAGAGGGTAGAGAGGGTTCACACCTCTCGAGCGGTATGGCAGTTGGGGCTCACTCAGGGAGTCCCTCCAGGGGTTAGCCACAGAGTGGCAAAGAGGATGATTGGCCCTCCAAGCTACAATTTTACCGAGCGGATGGCACTCCAGATAGTCAATTTTAGAGCTGGGGGACCAGGGTCACGGGGGTGCATGATGAGGTGAATGTACGAGAGTATAAGAGGTGGTTCAGCGCGTTGGGGGGCGGGCGCCTCTTCACACGTCCCTTTTATGTCAGTGGTTCTTTCGCTATCGGTGGGTCGGAGTCGACATCGGCATTGAGGGAGAGGTTGGCCGCATTGGTGGAGGGCCATCTCATGGCGAGTGTGGGGGGGGGCATTGGATGCTCTCCATAGGGCGATGGAGCAAATGGGGCATGCTCCTCGTCTTGATGAGGAGATGTTGCACTCTTTGACCGACTCGATCGCTAAGGCCAGGGCGGCGGAGGATGTTTTGGGGGCTTGGCTAGCAGAGACCCGAGAGCTCCTAGTGAGTTAGTTTATTGTTTTCTTTATGTTATGATCATCATATGGATTTAAGTCTTCTGGTCTTTCTAACAAGGTTGTGGTGTCTCATTTTATTTTTATCTTGAATAGTTTGAGAGGGAGGGTGAGGTTGCTCATCAGGCGGCCTTGCTAGATGTTTACCGCCGTCAGCAGCGAGCTGACTAGGAGAGAGCGGCCAGTCTACGATCTGAGATTGACCGATTGATAAGTGTTTTCTCAAGTATAGTTCTGCTTAATTGTTAGTATTGTGAGCTCATTGACTGATATGTTTATTATTATTTATAGAGAGATGAGCTGGCTGCCGGAGGTCCTACTCCGGCATTTGATCCATCTTTAGTTGCTTCCTCTAGTCAGGAGGATCCGGTGATGGCTCAGCTTCAGGCTGAGCTTGAGCATAGGTAAGTTTCATCACTCTTTCAGTTTACTTGTGTCATCATAGCGATTTGTTAGGTATTATTGTTGTGTTTTCTTAATAGTTTACTAACATCGTGTTGGCGTCTCAGCGCAAAGTTCCTGAGGACCTCCAGACGAGGGAGGCGACTGCTGCCTCTTTACTCCCAGAGAGTCAGGTATAATTTCTAATTTTTGATGTGATTCTATTTAGGTTGTCTCGTCCTATTTGTTTCTGACATATTTTGCGTTGGTTTGCTTGGTTTGTTTCATGCATGTTGTTCCGGATTCCGCTCCCGAGGCTCCCCCTCAGGAGTCTATTCCTATCCCTACTCAGGTATGTTTTAATTATTGTGTTTATAGTCTATTTGTCATTATAGTATTTTTCTGATGTATTTATCTGTTCTTGTTGTAGCCGCCTACGTTTGATGTTCCTTCCGTGCTGCCTATCGATCCCATGACCGCTGAGACGGTGGAGTGCCTTTTGAGGGAGAGGGTGGATCTGGTATGGTCTTTTCTTATTCAAAGTTTTTTTTTCAAATATGTATAGGTTGTCTCCCTCTTTGACTTGGTATGGTTATGCAGGTTTGTCAGCTTGAGAAGGCTCGGCTAGAGGTGACGCGAGCACGCCCCACTCCGGAGGCAAGACAGGTCCTCGAAGAGGTGGAGAGTCATGAGGATCTGATGAACGAGATGATGGTCACACAGAGGACTCATGCCGGGGCATTGGCGGCTACGCGTCGGTCGGCGCAAGCAGAGATGCAGATGGACCTGAGTCAGATGCAGTATCTTCTGGGGAGGGAGCAAGGGGCGCCTAGATCAGCTAGTTGGCTTAAGAGATCAGAGTCGAGGGCTACGAGGTCTTCGTCCGGGCAGTCTCATCACACATCGCGTGATCGTGTCAGGAGTGATACTCGCGAGGATTCTGTCACTCGTGGGTATCCAGGTGGGTATCCTCCTCATTCTCGGTCGAGGCAGACTGTCAGTCAGGAGAGTGAGGGGGTCTCTGTAGTGGGGTCTCGTTGCTTAGAGGTTTCACTGACTCCGAGCGTCGAGATCATTTTTTCAGAGGATCAGTCTATGAACCTTCGAGCTAATGATACTGGGGACAGTGGTGCTCGACCGTCTCAGCGGTAGCGCAGGGAGTAGTTGTGTGCATGTGTATGTTTTGTCCATTAGGAGTGTACATTGTATATACAGGGGGGTATGCCCCCGATGACAATTGTAAAGAAAAATAGGAAAGAAAATTTTTGACATATATCTATTGAGATTTTGGGTTTAGTTGTACCTGATCAGCTGCTTTTCTTTTAGTTACCTATTGCGCCTACTTTTGCTTTTGTTCCCGATGCCGTCGATCATCATCGAAACTTGGATGCTTTGCGAGTTGGCTTGGGGGTGGTTGAAGGTCGCTTTGTATCTACACATGTGAAGGTAAAGTCATTAGTAATTTTTCTTCTCCCCCTTGCTAGTTGTCAAGGGGGTAAGTATCTCAGATCGGAGCCTGGTAACAAAGGTAAATATATGCTCTCTTTTTTTCTTTTTCTTTTTTTTTTTGAAAGTAATGCAACAAGGAAAGCAAATAACTATCGTAGCAACAAGAACTAAAAATAATAAATAAAAATAAAATGCCCCAGTGTAGGGGAGTGATTGTATCGGCAGTACAGTGTCTTAGGAAGCTTTCATTGCACAATAACTTTGATGTTCTTCATCTTTTGGTGGACGAATCAGCGATTCTAGAATGATTCTCCTTTTGATCCAAAAAAAATGCCCTAGCGTGTAGGTGCAATGGAGCTTTTTTGGGCCTTTTATAAGCACTGTGGGTCTATGTGAAGTTGTGGGTATTAGATGAGTTAATCTTGAAGAGGGCATTCATCAATACTGTCATCAAACTAGGGGGAGGTCTCTTTGATCAGGTCAGTTGCATACGGGGTCTATCTTAGGGTAGTGGTCATCCTATCCCGTGGGTATTGGGGAAAAGTATGGTAAGTATAATAGGTGATTACGTCAGTTGTCATTGATGAGTTTTCGGTTTCATTCTTTGGAATATCCTACGAGGCTTCCAACTTATCGTCCAAAATATAAAAAGAAGTAGAAATGGATAAGGCTCAATGATGTGGGGAATAGTCTGTACCTAATGCTTCACAAAAGAAATGAGTAACAATCTTCTTCTCGAGGGAATGCAGGGTGCCATGATTGAGCTCTCCGTCATGTTTCGGTACCATCAAAATCTCACATTCTATGGTTAGTAGGAGCTTGTCCTCCTCCCGCCACCTTACGATGACATCTAGTAGTATAGGGATATCAAGGGTGCCCTCACAACTTGCTTGTGCACTTCTAGTGAAATTACCAAAGATGTCCTCACAACCTGCTTATGCTTCCCTGAGCTCATTGACTTGTTCATTCGTCGTAATGCTCTCGCTCAACTTTTGATATGTTGATATATTTTGAAAGCATCCTGCTGGCGCAAGAATAATGATTTTTGATTGAACCTAGCATCTTCATTTTTTTTTCACTCTAACGTCTCCTCCAATGGTGGGGGAAAGGGGAACGAGGATTAGGTGTTACTTATGCTTTTAAAAGAGATTGGGTAACTAGTCCTTGGTTAGATTGCCCGAATAAGAAGGTGGGCGATAAGTAGGAGGTCTCAAGAATATTCTGGGGATTGAACGCATACGACCCATGAACGGGTCGTGACAACTACGGGGGTGATAACTATAAGTATTTAACCACGGGATGCGATGATCACAGGGCTAAGGGTAATATTTTCAAAGGTACATGACGTTTCAAGAGCTAAGGAGTTCTTTCCCGTCTTGGTTCGTCAGTTTGTAGGCATTTTCAGGGTATGCGGCAGTTATGACGTAAGGCCCTTCCCAATTCGGTTTCAGTTTTCCTTTCGGATGGGCATGTTTAGAAGGCATGACTTTCTTCAAGACTAATTCTCCAATATTGAAGACTCGCTCAAGGACTTTATTATCGTAAGCTCTAGACACTCTCTTCTGATATACCTGAGCGTGATCGGCTACCCTTAGATGTGTTTCATCGAGCTGCTCTAGCTACTTGAATAGGGCAATTCTCCTCTCGTCTAGGGGTAGCTCATCATCGAGTTGCGTCCATAAGGATGGTACTTGTATTTCATAGGGTAGGACGGCCTCCATCCCGTATGCAAGGAGGTAGGGAGTTTGGCCAGTGGCCGTACAAATAGAAGTTCGATAGGCCCAAAGTGCTTCTAGTAGTCGTTCAGGCCAGTCGGCTCCATTGCTTGTTTCTACTATACGTTTCAAGATTCGAATCAGCATTTTGTTGGTGGCTTCTGCTTGTCCATTTCCTTGAGGGTAGAATGGTGAGGAGTGGTGTAGATCAATGCCGCATTTCTTGCATAACTTCTTTGTCTTCTCTGTAATGAACTGCGGTCCATTGTCAGTGATAAACATCCTAGGTACTCCAAACCTAGTGATCACATGATAAACCTTATGAGTGTGGAAGCAGTAATTCTGTCGTATGATTCAGCTTTTGCCCATTTAGTATAGTATTCGGTTGTAATAAGTATAAATGTGTGCTTGTGAGTGTTTCCAACTATGTCTGTGAAAGGTCCGATGACGTCGAAGGCCCACATCAAGAACGGCCATGGCGAGGTCATAGTGTTTAATGCAGCTGATGGAGCTTTGATGAGTGCGGCGTGTTCTTTAGCATTGCTTGCAGAATTTGACGTAGAGGTGGCAATCTCTTGTCATTGTCGGTCAGAAGTAGCCTTGTCGTGTATTTTGATCGGTGAGTCTCTGTCTACCGGCGTAGGCACAGCAGGTGCTGGTGTGTGCTTCTTGGATGAAGTATTGTCCTTCAACGATAGTAATGCATCGTAGCAGTACTCCTTTAGTGAAGGCTTCTTTGTATAGTGTTTCGCCAAGTATGCAGAATCTGGCACATCGGCTCCTTATGGTCTTCCATTTGATCTTTGTAGTGTAGGGGGGAATGTGCTGATATTTTAAGAAATTCCAGATATCGAAGAACCACGGCTGTCCATCGTTGGTTGGGGATCTTTCAAACCTGAACATAGCAATTTTGGCTCCTGACTTGTCATGCCTTTTCGGAGTAATTGCTTCCTTTGATATCGTGCTTGTAGGAAGGATTGGTAATTCTCTCTTGACGGTCTAAGCTACCTCGTGGGCGGATACTATTAATTTTTCTATGACAAAGGTTTTAGTAGTTTGTCCAAGGGGTATCTAAATGACTAAGGCTAGCGTAGCTAGGGAGTCTGCAAGGTCGTGTTCTAATCTAGGGATATGCGTAAAAGAGATTCTTTCAAATTTGTTTACTAGATATTGAGAGGTTTCTAAATATACCATTAGTCTCCTTTCCTTAGTTTTTCATTCTCCTATGATTTGTGAGATTACTAGCTTAGAATCACTGATGGTTCTTAGTTGTTTTACTCCTAATTGCAGTGTTGCTCATAGTCCAGCTATGAAGGCTTCATATTCGACAATATTGTTAATAACAGGGAAGTCTAACTGAAAAGCTCTAGGTATGACAACTCCTTCTAGGCTCAGGAGGACTATCCCGATGTCTTTTTCCTTTGTGGTTTAGAGTGCCGTCAAAATAAAGGGTCCACAAAGTCTTATCGAGCTCTTCATTGTGGATTGTAAGTAGGTCTTCGTCGGGGAAGCCTGCGTGTATAGGCTCGTCATTCAGGAGTGGGAGGTCAGCGAGATAATCAGCGATGGCTTGTCCTTTGATCGATTTCTGCGTGACATAAGTGATGTCGAATTCTTATAATAACATGTGCCAGCGAGCGATCTTTTCGGATGTTGCGGGCTTTTCAAATATATATTTCAAAGGGTCCATTCGGGCTAGTACTAATATCTTATGTGCTCCAAAGTAGTGTCGCAACTTGGTTGAAGCCCATACCAGTGTGAGGCAGGCCTTTTCCATGGGAGTGTATTTCCGTTCGTATTCAACTATCGCCCTCTCTTTCTTATCGTCTTCTTCATATTGTCTCAGAATTACTCACATTGCTTTGTCATTTGCTGAGCGATAAAGGATTAGGAGTCTTCCAGGAACTGGAGGCAATAGTATTGGCGGGTTAAGGAGGTACCTTTTAATGCTATCGAAAGCTTGCTAGCACTGGTCATCCCACTTGTACTCGGTTCCTCCTTTAAGTAGTCTATAGAAAGGATCGCATATGTCTGAATGCTGGGAGATGAATCTCCTGATGAATTGCAATCTTCCTATCAGGCCTCGTAATTCTTTGATATCACAAGGAGGTGGCATCTCAAGGATGGCTCTAACTTTAGCAGGGTCGACTTCAATTCCTCGTTTGCTAACTATAAAACCGAGTAACTTTCTGAAAGTGACTCCGAAGACACATTTATTTGAGTTCATTTTTAGCTAATATTTCTTAGCTCTTTGTAGTACTAGTCAGAGTGCTTCAACATGTCCTATTCACGTTTGGGACTTCACTAATATGTCATTGACATAGACTTCTAAGCATTTATGCTTTATATCGTGAAAAATAGTCATCATGGCGCGTTGATATGTGGCTCCTGCGTTCTTAAGTCCAAAAGGCATGACGGCGTAACAGTAAGTTCCCCAGGGTGTGGTGAAAGAAGTCTTCTCTTAGCCGGACTCAGCTAATTTGATTTGATTATATCCTGAGAAACCGTCCATAAAAGATAGCATCTCATGCCCAGCAGTGTTGTCGACTAGAGTGTCAATGTGTGGAAGTGGGAAGTCGTCTTTTAGGCATGCCTGATTGAGGTTTCAAAAATCAATGCAAACCCATACTTTGCCATCCTTCTTAGCGACAGGTACTATGTTGGCGACCCATTTAGGGTAGAGGACGACATGGATAAATTTGGCTTTGTGTAATTTGTCGACTTCCTCTTTGACCTGCAGAGCTGTTTGTGGGTGCATCCTACGGAGTTTCTGCTTTACAGGTTTCTTGTCAGGTTTCAAGACGAGTCGATGCTCTACTAAGCTGGGGTCTAAACCAAGCATATCTTCATAGGACCATGCGAAAGAGTCCAAGTGTTCTTGCAAGACTTGCACAATATGTTGGCATTCTTTAGAGTTAAGCATTGCGCTGACTAGCAATTTCTTAGATTTCTCTTCGATGCTAAAGTTAATTTCTTTTGTCGGTTCCATGGCAGCTTGAGTTTGTTCATTAAAACACTTGATAACCCGTTGGAATTCTTGCGCCCCCTTGGCGACCGGTGTTCCTTCCTCCTCATCAGTAAGCTCGTATACTGCGAAATTATTACACTGAGGATTCGATTTTGTGAGAAGTACACCTTCATCGGCACAATTTATGACCAAGAGGTCATTGGTAAGGTGAAGGTCAAGGCTACTGATTCTTCTCTCAAATTTATGAAGTATCTCATCAGGTATGCTCACTGGCTTGTCGTTTAGTCGGGATGCTTTACACCCTAGTGTAGAAGATAGGATAATCGTATCAAGAGAAAAGTCTCCTTGTTGATCAGACGATGGATTCGGGACGAAGGGTTCCCTTTCTTTTTTAAGGTTTTCTGAATTTTTTGGGTTTTGTATTTTTAATTTTTTAGGGTTTTCTACTTTTTCTTTTTTTTTTTATTTTTGATAGTAGATATGGTACAGAGTCGATCGCCTCAAGAGGCGCCGGGAGAGTTGCTTCCTTTAATTGAAGGAGTGAGACGGCCGCCGAAGCCGTTTGAGAGATTTTTCGGGAGGCATGGACTTGTTCTTAATTTGACATTTTTTTTTTAAGGAGTCCTCATCTAATGAGATCTTTTGAATAAATGACGTGGGTGACAGGGGTATCATAGTTTGGATTCCCTCTATCACATTGATTGCCTCTTCCTCAAAGAATCTCTGGAGATCGTAATCGATTAAATTATCATCCTTGAAGATATGATATGGTTGCTCTTCCAGCGAATGAGAGTCTCCTATAGGATCCCCGGGGGGAGGAAGTTCTTTCTCTTGATCTTCATAATATGTCGGGATGAGTACGCATGCTTGGCAACGAGGCTGATAATGGTAAGACATGCAAGGAGATCCCCAAGGGCATTCCCATCCTTCAAATTTAGAATCGACGATAATATCGGATTTACTTTCTTGATCTAATAAGGCTTGAAGTCCTAGGTTGGCTTCTTCTGCTAATTCGACTGCATGGAGGTCTATCCAGTAGTCCTCATCATCACTTGGTGGAGGTCGTCGCCACTCTTCCTCAAGCGATTTCCAAAATATTTGGAGTTGTGGTGCATCTAGGGATGAAGGAGTGTCTAGTTCAAACTCCACTTCAAACTCTAAGAGTGGGACGTGTATATTTCCTCCGGGGTCAGTCAACTGGCTGTCAGAATTCTCTTCTTCTTGCATCAATAACAGAGCTGGTGAGTTGTTGTTTGTTTCTATCGTTACAGAGTCTGAGCCGTTCACTTCTGTCATCGCAGAATATCGGATTTCACTAGAGAATTGCTCTAATATGTGAGTGCATGCCTCGCAACAGGGTTGATATGGGTGAGAGATACAAGGAAAATTCCATGGGCATTCCCATCCTTTAAGGCCAAGGTAGAGGCTGACACTATATGAGCTAAACTCCGCTTTTGAGGCATCGTCTTCTTCCCACATTGAGTATAAATGTTCTTTTTCTCTTTGCAAGGTACCTATGTGGAAGTGCTCATCATCAGTGGATTCCCAATCTTTTACTTGTGGGTCAGGCTCGGGAGGTTCTTCCTTCCTCCCCTCTATGGGCTCTTTGAGATCAAACAAGGGTTTGACTCCGTCAAGGGGTTTATCAATGTCGTCTTTTAGGTTCATCAAATCATTGAACACCTTAGCCATTTGTTCAATTTCCACTTCTTAGGATTTAGTGAAGGATACCTCTCTCTGCTTAGGTACATTGGCTTTCTTAGTGGTCCCGTAGAAGAAGTGATCATAGAGAGACCATTTTGGTGAGGTAGGGAACAAGTCGGCTTGTGAACCGTCTGATTGGTAACCTAGCCCTATGTGCTTATGTATTTTCGTTGGGACAACAGGTCCTACATGACCTTACTTATTCTTTCCGAGTCCGATGTGAGGAATATATCCAAGTTGGTAGATAAGATCCCATCCCTTGATTGCGGTGGGGTTGATGTCATAAAGCTTGACAAGGTCTGGACCAACCTCTCTCCTTATCAACTCTGGTCGACACGTCAGGGGAGAACTAGGATGGGTAGGGGGGACTTCCGCTATGGTTGCCTCTTTCGGGATTCGAGTCCTTTGAATGTGACCTGTGTTCAACACATAATCATGAGCCGTTGGTATGCTTTTCGCATAATCAGTGTCTATCTCCTGAAGGGGTGCATCAGCGTATATACGGATGATAGAGTCCTCATATAGGAACTTGACGCATTGATGATGCGTGGATGCGACGGCCTTCATTGATTCTAACCACTTTCTTCCTAAGATGAGATTGTACATGCTAGCGGAATCAGAAACATGGAAGGTGATGTCCTTTGTCACAGGTCCAAGGCGAACCTAGAGTTTAATAGTCCCTTTAACAAAACGACGTGAGCCATCATAAGCTATGAGTGACAGGGCCGAGGGCCTGATTTCTTGTTCCGTGTATTCGAGCGTCTTTAACGTCATGAGCGGGCAAATATTAAGCCCTGCTCCGGTATCCACTAACGCATGAGGTACAGATAATCCTTTAATGATGACTATGAGATATATAGGAGTGGCACTCCCACGGAGTGACTCCTTAGGCATGTCCGCGTTGATGAACGAGAGTGTTGGAGGTTACACCATGACCGAGGCTATTTAATGAAGCTCATCTAGGGTCGTGTCCTCGTCTACCTGTGTTTCCTCAAGTGTCTTTACCAATAATCGGTGATGATCAGGGGATTTCTTGATGAGCTCTAATAAAGATATCTGAGCTGGGATCTTTTAAAGGTGCAGTAACAGGTCGTATTCTTGCCCTGGCTCGAGTGTAATCTCTTTACATGGCCAATGGGCCTTAGGTACGGGTGGTAGGAGTGGTTGAGGTGCGGGAATTGGTGGAGGAATGATGTGAGGTGGGGGCGGCAAGTGAACCTCTCTTTCTCTTGCGTTCCCATCTGGTTGTGGCGGATTCATGAAATCCTTGTTTCGAGGGAAAGGAGGAGGTGAGTAATTGGTTTCGGACTTGAGAATTGGGCAAGTCGGCTGTTGACTGAACCTAGCGTGACTCGATGTTGATGTATTTGTAAGCAAGTAAAATTAGAGGTCAGAGCATGGGCATGCATGGCACCGTTCCAAGGCAGGAGGTACTGCGTGTAATCCTCTTCTTCTAAGAAAGCTGAGACTAGGGTCTCGTGCAGGTTAGAGAGTTTTTTCTCGCTCGCCTTCCTTTATGTTTAGTGAGCACTCAATCTTCCTTTCATTTTCTAGGTTTGGGGTCTTCCAAGTGATATTTTCTATCCACGCGGTGACTTGGGTTGCGGTTTGAAGAGCATGGTCTCCAAACTCGGGTTCAGAATCAGATGAGGGAGGTAGTGAGGGTGTCGGTTCAGGATTTGGAGGGGTCGAACGTTCTGGTGGGGGACGATGGAGGAATGGTCTCCTAGCCCTAAAGGAGTGGACTCGTATCTACGTGAATTTTGGATAAGGTGGCCGGTTTGGCGAAGCAATGCAAGTGATCAAGGTCAAGGGATGTGGGGGTGAAAAGACTCTCACAAGGGTAGTAAGAGCGTTGGAGGATTGGATGCGAGTGATTAAAGTGGAGGGTTGGAATGAGGGTTGACTGGAGAGATCTACGGTAGTGACCTGGGCTGGTGCCCCTTGGTTGTGATAGGCATGGGGTTGTTTATGATCCCCAAGTTTTGTTGGGATTGGTTGTCACTAGGGTTAGGATTCCTCAATGCTTCCCAATCAATTTGGTTCCGATCGCTCATGTCATAAATCACGTCTCGGAGGACCCAACAGTCCTCTAAGCTGTGTCTAGCATGTCGATGGAATGTACAGTATTTACTGTAGTCTAGATTTACAGGCCATGGGCGTGGTTTTTCTGGTGGGAATCAGAGGAGGTTCTGAGTGGTAAGGAATCGGAGGATATTGGGGATTGTATCAAGCAAGGGGGGATAATGTTCCCGCCTCGGTTGGTAGGGACCTCTAGTTGGATTAAAGTTTTGCGATGGGGGGACATTATTATAATTCGGCGCATGGGCCGGTCGGTTATGTGTTGTGTTTTGGCTCTGATAGATATTGGGGTATTGATTTCTATTTTGGTACTAGCCTTGACCCTAGTTCTGGCCTTGGTTCTGGTTCGCGTATCTAGATTGGTTAGCGCCCTGATTCTGATGGGTATACCTTTGTTGATTTTGATTTTGTCCAAAGCTACGCGGTTGGAAGTTCCCGTTACTAGAGTTTTGTCCTTGGTTAACAACGGTGTTGACCTATTCAATTCTTAAGGCTTTCTTATTATTTTTTGACTTAGTTCGCTAGAGGAGCCTATTTTGGACATGACGATAGATAAGGCAAGGTCTCCGCCTTTAATGTGTCATGCTAGTCAGCATGCTCGGGAATGAAGTGCAGTGAAGTCAGGGCAATTGCTTATGACAAGCGCACCCTTTAACAGTTCCCTAGTATTGTCGATGATAATATCGACCGAGTCCTTTTCTTTCATTGAAGTGTCGGTCCTAACGATAAGTTTTCTCCATTAAGCGACGAAGTTAACAAACTCTTCATCAGGTCCTTGCCTGGTGGCCATCAGGTCGCTAAGGCTGACTGTCTCTTAGATCAAGTGTTTATATTGGTCTAAGAATTGACCAACTAAATCGTCAAAGGTTTCGATCTTATAGAGAGGAAGTCCCGCGAACCAGTCTAAAGCTTCCCCTTCTAATGAACATTGAAAGTAGTGAATGAGAAGTCCTTGGTTGTCGCGTATAGGCCGACAGTCGTTGCAAAAGAGTGCTAAGTGATGATTCGGATTTCCTATGCCATTATACTTGGTAAATTTTGGCGGTTTGAATCTTATAGGCAGGTTAAATTCGACATCCCTATAAAATTTATCGAACCCGAATGAATGACCAGGACGCTCCCTCTTGGCCATGTACTCGTCAAGCATTTTAGGGAGATCTTCGATCTTAATGATATTGTCCTTTGGTGCCAACCACAAGCTAGCCTTATCTAGTGCGTTGTCGTTAAAGAATGTGTGAGCATGCCGCCTCAATGACGCAGCGCAAGCTGACACCGTACTCGGGGTAAGCAGTGGTCTTTCTTGTCACTCTTGCTCTTCCAAATTTTATTGTCCCCTAATGGTTTCATATGCAGCAGCCAATCCTCGAAGCAACTCTTCAGAGTCATCACCTCCTCTTTATATTCTTTGGATGCTAAGTTTTACGATTTGTTGAGTGGTGAGGTTTTATCCAGAGCTATTATTTCTATCGTTATGGCTATTACCGGCATGTGGGGTGGAGAAGGGGTTCTCTTGTTCACCAGTCATGTTAACTTCGGGTTGCCGTGGGCTAAAGGTATAAGGCGGTTCTTCCTCGTATGCGAGGTTGTCATGAAATCCCCACAGCGAAGAGTCTCCTAAACTTACTCTATGTATGCTAGACATCTCAAGTCTTTCACGAAGACTTATATATCTAAAAAGGAATATAAACGATGAGACGGGAAAGAAATAAGGAAATAAAATTAAACTAACAATCTACGAAAAGTTTGCAAAAGGGTCCCATCGAGATCGCCAGTCTGTTGGTGCACGCTTTTTCTAGGTTCCTCTCGGTTCCTGTTGAATCAGTGGCTTCCAATTCTGTCCAAGTGGACTCTAGCGATACGGTGTTTGAAATGATAAAGATAAATAAAAAAAGGGATTTTCTAGGAAGGTTCCTAGTTTGATTGCGAACGTCAGCTGCATATATTTAACGACAGTGTAATACGTTAATAATCACGCTGTGAAGCGGGTGTAGGTTACTTCTATACTTAATCGTCCGCCTGCGAACGTCAGTAGCAGTGCTTCTCCTCAGTTTAGTTAGTTTAATTCTCTTCTTATTTCCCTTTGTAATTATAATTCCAGTTAGTTTAGATTTTGCAATTCTATTATTATTATACTCTGATTGTATGAGCTTATCAAGGTGAGTTATTTTAGTGTTCTGATGCTATCAAGAGTCCAGTGAGCATCAAGGTTCTAGTATTATGAAGAGTTCAATCAGTTTCAGTCTCCAATTGGTACTAGGAGTGCATATGTCTCAATTCCGATAATATTCCAACTAAAATTAAGCATGCTAATTATACTGGAATTCTAATTAAAGCAATTGTAGTAATTTTACTATAATTCTAGCTAAAAATACTCATAATAATTCTACTATAATTCTAGTTGAAATAAAAAGACTGATTTTCGCTATGGGGCTAATTAAAGCAATGAATTTAATTTTCTTATTCAAATATTAACAAAAGAAAAAAAAGACTGATTTTTCTACGACCTTAATTATTGACGGATTAATGATTGCAAAATATAACTAATCATGAATAAACTAAATTTCCTAGAATTTGGATTTGGAACAATCAATCAAATAAACTTATGAAAAAGAAATTTTGATTTAGCATTATAATAATTATATCAAGGCCTAATTAATACAAATAATCAATTATGTCTAGATATAAACTAATTAAAGTAATTTATTAATTCTAAAAAAAAAACTCTTAAAAAAAAAGGGGTTTGGGGCCGCTATGCTAAGGAGGATTGGCCTCGTTCCCGAGTACCCTCCGTAAGCTCCCTTGGGCAAATCGAGTGGCTGAGATTAAAGAGGAAAAAAGTTAAATTTTGGATGGTAAAGTAATATTTTTGGGCTTTTCAGAATTGATTTAAGAATAATAGGAGCAAATTGAATTGTAAACTAGAATAATAAGACTAGAATTAATACTTAGAATTTTTGAAGGTATTTAAATAAGAAACTAAAATTGAGATTAAATTTTTAAGACTGAATTCGCGTCTGAAATCGAGAAATCAGGCCATATGATTAAGGACTGATTCTGAATCCAAGGATTAGAACCAAAAAATAATGATAGGACTGTAAGTTGTGATTTTAGAATTGAATTAAAGTCTAAGATCAATATATCGGACCGATGAATTAATGACCGATTCTAGAAGCAGAGAACTAGAACCAGATATAAAGAAGATTCTGTCCGAAAAGGGTGCTACGATCTAAAACTGAATATAAAATTAAAATTATTAGATGTAGAGATTATAAGCTATGGTCGGAATGCTAAAAAAAACTAAATTATTACCTAAGGGTCTGGGCTGCGGAGAGAAATCTCAAAGATTAGAAGCTTGAATCTCGAAACCATGATTAATATGCTCTATGGATTGATTCTCAGAGTGTTTTGGTTTCAGAACTCGTTCTCTCTTGAAAATTCTAGCCTTTTTTCGTCCAACCTCCTGGGCGAATTAAAAAGAAATCTTTTATAGGTTTTCCTTCAATTACGCGCCAATTTACGGGCGTTTAACTGAATTACGCGTCAGGATTCCGGCGCTTAATCGCTTTGAGTCAGTCACTGACTCAGTGAGCGACCGGCTAACTTACTCAGCGAGTCTCCTAGTCCTATCAAATTAGGACCAATTGCGAACATGTTATCATGCGCTCAATCTGATTAAGCGTTTAACCTAAAACATTTAATTAAGGAAGCGTAGGGGACAAGGGTAGTAAGACGAGGTCGGGCGTAGGCCAATTACGCGCTGGTGGTAAAGCGCTCAATCCAATCACGCGTTATGTTTCAGGCGCGTAATCGAGTCTCGAATCGGTCTGGGAAAGGAAGTTTGGTCTGAAAGGTGGACTGATCGCGTGCTTGTGGTTTTGCGCGTGATCGAATTACACTCTTGGCTTCTAGGGCAGAATTCGGGGTTGTCTAGGTATGGTCTCTAAAATGAAATGAAAAACTATTATTTCAGTCTGCATTTCGACTATATATTGTTGCTTAGCATATAGCCTACCCACTCTGGGATATGAGCCACAAAGATATTGTTTCAACCTATGTTCAGCCATGTACTATTGCTTCAGTGTATGGTTCCCACACCGCGGGTTTAAAAGGTCAAAGGTTGACCAAATAAAAAAGTATATTCCGAGAAGGCAAAATGGGGGTGTCTATAGCCACTCCCATGGAAGGGACGTTTGAAGAGACGCCCACCTCCCAATGCCCTGAACCATCTCACAAACTCTCGAGCATCCGCCTCATCGCGCACCCCCGTCACCCTAGTCCCCCCATCTCTAAAATCAGCCATCTGATCCGCCATCCGCCTTGTAAAGTCCCAACCCGGGGGACCAGTCATCCTCTTCGGATCTCCGAAGGGACTCCCTATGGAAGCCCTAACTGACGTGTCACCCGGGATAGGTGGATCCACTCCACCTTCTCAAAGCAGTGAGCCCAGATATCCACGTCAAAGAAGGGCCGACCAGTCCATATAACGGGCACATCGGCGTCCTCCCCGGCCGTGTAAGGCCTCTAAATCACCTACAACTGAATAAGCAAGCCAACCCATCAGTAAAGCCTTAAAGCCTTAAGCTCAAAATAAGATGAAACAAAAATGAGTACACGATGATATATACCTGCCCCTCATGCATGTCCTCGAAATGACCATGCGCGATCTAAAATCCGAAGCCCAATGTCGACTCCCCAATGCTATCCTCCACGCATGCATCCGTGGGAACATGAAAGTAACCTCTGCCGATACACGCGGGTGAAGGAAGGCAAAATGATCATACGCTCAAAACTAGAACACACGAAATACCAAAAACATGCCACTATAATGAAGGACTAGACAACAGAGATACCATAACACCAATGATACCTGAAGAAAAGGGAGAAAACCCCCAATCGTCATGACACCTCGTCCTCGACAGTAGAGCTGCTCATAGATATACGCCAACGCGGCCGCACCCCAAGCATAAGTAGGGACCCGGGCCAAATCCCCAAGAAGTCCCAAAAATAACCCGGTGACACACCCCTGAGTCTATGAAGAAAAGAGCACCGTACCAAAGAAGTGCATAAAAAAGGTCCGAAGCACTCGATCCGCCGCTAACCCCTGCTCAACCACGGCCTCCCGGCAGGCCATCGCCACGCAACGTGCCTCGAATGGCGTCCTCAGCTCCGAATGATGCCTCGGAGGGACGAACCCACTGGCAAAAGTGTTAAAAAACCAAGTCACTTAGACCATCCTTGGCCTCGAGCCGCTCGACCGATATGCGACACCGAGAATCTCCTTACACACCCTCAGATAATCTCCGACCATCTACCCCATAATCGGCTCCCCCTCGAATCAGAGCCTAGTAATGTGGACCCAATCCTCCGAGGTCGGCAGCATCATCCCAACTGGGAAAAGCAGCACCTGCTGCTCCTCCCTCCACCTCTCCAGGATCACTGTAATCAGACCACGATCAATCGGAGAGGGCTCTAACTCTAAGATCGGCCCGAAGCTGAAAGACACCAACCGTGCCCGCTGTAACTCAGGCAAGGTGCGATACCACGCTAAGCTAATAGCCTGCTGTGGAGGCTCCTACCGAATGATAAAGCATAGACAAAAAGAAAGAAATGACATAAGACTAGCACCTACGGCTACACTAAGCAATAAAAGTAAACCACCACGATAATTTACAATGAACGTATAAAACATGATAAAAGCGCTACGAAAATAGTAACCTAGATACGGCCTAGAACTAGATACACTTTATGCCCACAACCAATAACAAAAGTAAGTTCAATGTAAATAAAAGGGTTTTCATATCCTAGGAAGTCTACGTTATAACCTACAAGCCTAAGTAATAAAAGGAACTCTTGCTCACGGGTACTTACCTGGTCTCGCGCAAAGAACTCCTCCAATGGGATACGCCTCACGCCTTGATCCTCAGCACCCTCATCCTCAGATACCTCCTCCATAATCACTACCTCATCACCCTCAGGTACCTCCTCTCTGACCATCACCCCAACCTCCTCTTCCAAGGCATCGGCGTCGGCCCGAGCCTCGGAAGCCTTGCCTATCTCTTCGATCATCAACCCCTCTAACTCGGAAGCAGCCTAAAACGGATGATCGGATCGCAAGATATCACGAAAATTAGAGCATAGGAAGACAAGGAAACAGAGAATTGAAGAAAAAAATGGATGGCGTGGGAAGAATGAGGACTTTCCAAGCATATATAGAGTGCGGTTAAATCACACGCCTTGCTTAGGGCGCGCAATGAAATTGCGCACTATAAGAATCGCACTTAATTCCCATTACACACCCTCCTTTGAGCACATAAACAAAACGTCGCCCTCTCAAAATAGCCCAATGCCCCAGCTGCACACCGCAAACCAGACGCATAATTATGTCATGCGCCAGCATCACGGCGCGTAAATCTCAAAGGTCACCCGCATAGTGACCAGGTGTCGCCCCAATCCCGCGTCCTAAAACATGCATTTAATTTAGTTACGCGTCAGCATACCGACGCGTAATGACCCCCTAGAAGCCCTAAAATGTGCGCGGCTATACTGACACTCAATTTCATTATGGCCTGCCTGGTGTTAAACGCATAATTCCCCAGGTGGAACACAAAAATGTGTGCCCAGAACAACAAATCCAAAGGCTAAAATAAGAGCATTTTAAACACTGATTATTGATCCGAACTACACCCTTGCTAAGACAAATCTAAAAACACTTCAAACTTAGAAAACATATACTCTGAAAACTAAAAAAAATGCCCCCCAACATCCCCAAAGAAAATAACTTACACACCTAGACCGAACCAAACCGAACCGAAAGAAATAAATGACATCATGCTCAAGTAAACAAAATAAGCCGCAAAGTAAACCAAACCAAAGATTCACCAAAATTTTCACTCCATAAATAAATCAAATCATTACAAAATGCACTGAGGGCATACCCTCTGAATATACAGTCAAAAATAACCAATCTAAAATGAGAACCTTCAGGCCATGCCCGAATCTGGATTTATTCGAGAAAGAAGAGATCCTAGAGAGGCCTGGAGAAGAAACACACCTTAAACGAATTCCAACAAGAATCCCATCTTCCCCTGCTGAGTTGGCAGGAAAGAAAGAGTGGCTCACAGAAAGCCACCCAGGATCTGTGGGATACACGTATGGAAGCCTACCCTAGAAAGCATAACAGGGAGGGCTAACAAAAGAACAATCCACAAAGCATACCGAGGAGTCATTAGTGTCGGTCACGAGAACTCTGACCCGACTCTTTTCCTCGGTTTTCTTTCCACCACCTTTAACTATTCCATCTCCTCTCCCAAGGGGGTGTCACTTCGAATCAAATTGACATCACTGACCCTAGCGCCACCTTGCATTCCCAATTCCATCCATTCCCAAATAAAACAAAAGTAAACACAACCTCCTTAGGGTCTAGTACCCGGGATACAAATAATAAGGAAGAAAGGACATTAATGGAACAAGAAACTAAAAATCCCCCCAAAAATTCTAACCAAAAATACATACTGCTAAACCTTTTAATTTAAGACAAAGATGTAAAATGAAAACTAAACCCCTAACCCCTACTTATAAGCTAAACCTCTTCCACCACAAAATGGCAAGTGTTTCATTCCTAAGCACCCTCCACTTGATTTAACCCAAAGACAGACACATGCCCTTTAAAAGACTATGATCCATGACAAAATTAGATTGACCAATCCTCTCAAAACACTTATCCCTCAAGAAACACAAATCCACCATGAAGTAGATAGACTAATAAGATTAAGACACCTAACACTCATCTAGAAACCCTAAGTCAAACCCCAAATTTACACACTTCTAACAAGTGTCACCCCAAATCAAATGTAAAAACAAAATACCAAGAATTCTAAACATGGGATTCACACCCACCTTAAACAAAATGAATGTTGGAAAATAATCCCCCAAGCAAAACAAAATAAATGCCCCGACAAACCTAATTAAATGAAATCCCAAATAAAACCCAATATGTATAAAGAAAATTTGAACAAGCCCTAGACAAATTAAACAAATTGCTCCTAAGTAAACTCTAAATAAACCTAGAATTCCAAGTCCTAAAATAAGATCTTGAACAAATCCTAAATAATTCAAATCGACCAAGTCAGTCAAATAAAATTAAATAGATCAATACCCAAATAGGTCCGAATAAGCATAAACAAAACAAATACAATAAACAAAATACATCCTTTATACATATATCACTGGAAGCATACCTCCTAAATTACAACCCAAAACGAAAACCGAAATACCTATCTAAAACCCAAAATAAAAACTAAACCTAAAAACGAAGACCAAGCGAGGAGCAGCGCCCGACTTGGAGCGTCTAATTAGAGGCTTCAGGAAGGATTGGCTGGGGAATCCATCCCTCCACTTATAATGCCTCCTCTTCCGCCATCTTCACCTCCACCGCCGCCACCTCCACCTCCTCAACGTTGCCTTCACTACTCCCTAAAAGGGATCGATGTAAAGGCTAACCTCCTCTTTCCTAAACTGCCCATCCTCAGAGTCATGCCATTCCCAAGCACCACCTTAGGTCGAAGAAGGTGCGAAACAACAAACATCGACAGAAATGACATCCTGAACGAATGATTGGATCGCACAATATCGCAGAAGCGCGGATACCTGAGCGCTATGCCAGAGCTTAGCGGCCTAATCAGCCATGCCCCCACATTCCATCACGAAAAACCAAAAATAAAACCTCCCGAACACCATACCATTACAAAAGGCCATGCCCCGTCGCGATCTCGAGACTTCATCATTGTCCCACCGCAACAGTTCAGGAGTTGTTAGAACCAACCCCACCACACACTCATGAACACGCCCCACCGCAATTCGGATATAATCCGATCTCATATAAGCCAAGATCTGCCAAAGAAAGAAGCACCACCATTGTCTTATCACGACATTGAAACAACTAAGGAGTCAACGACATGCCCGTCGCAATGCCGCTATAACTCAATTGCCTCACAAACTCGTTTCATCGGGACACTATCCACCGAGGCACTTGGACACAACCCATCACGACGCACAAACTGAGGGGAAGCCTCGAGCACATCCCATCACGAAAGCATAGAGCCCGCCTCCCAAACACCTTGTCACGCACCAGATATCACTGCTACAGGAATATATGAATGAAGGGACTCGACCCATGTCCCATCACATCTGACTAGTATCAACCTCCTAGCGCGAGCATCTCATTAGAATCCCCAATGTACCACCGTGCCTCAACCACAGGGACTCTTCACGGCACACCGTCGTAGGAGAAGACTACCATGATCCCATCGCAAACTTTACCTTCCCAAGACGCTTCCTCACACGGATGACCCCAAGGTCTCGCTGTAGCGCCAGCAAAGAAAAGAGGAATCTCTCTAGTATCCCATCACAACATCACTACAACAACCGATCAATCCCAGCATGAACTATACAGGTAAGTATCACCCCCTCAGGTAAGTATTAATGCTCTTCTTTATACTCAGTATTCTCTCTAAAATATAGTTAGTTATGATTACGTCAAATGTTTTTAAAACCTGTCTCTCTCGACTTTCGAATCACTATAGTCCTCTCATAAGTGACCATCATCAGTATTCACGAGAAGGTTAGACGAAGCATCCAACATGCCAAGTGTCGTATTGACAACCACGCAAGCGGTTGGGTCCACAAATCTCGTACCTGTAGATCTGCTTAGCGATATCTCAAAAGCCACGTTTTCCATAAATTTAACACCGAATTGATCTTAAGTTAAAATCTCAAACTTTCAAAAAACAAACAAATACTTCCAAAAAAAATTAATGAATAAATAAAAATGAATTTACAATACATAGACTCCTATCAATCAAAATTCACTTATCACCCCAACCCATTCGTTCCCCTCGAAAGTCGAACTTTGAATATACTCAACCTTGAGAAATTACAAATGCCCGCTAGAAAAGGGATGCTTGACGTGCCATTGGTGTGAGCAATGACGCGCCCGGCCTGACATGATTTGCAAAAGCCTTCGCCATTACATGATATTTTATCTTATTATTTGGTCTCTAAACCTTGTCTCTGGGCATTCGTATGATGCCCCCCGGTACCTTGATTGTGTCATTTCCCTCTATTTGACTGCCCCTTGCAGTAGGTCGCGACACGCGACGAGATACCCCTTGCACCCACAGATTAGGATCTGATGATTCTCCTTTCCATTTGATTGTCACTCGCAGTAGGTCGCGCCATGCGATAGGATGTCTCTTGCACCCGCGGATTAGGATACGCTGACTTCCCCCGTTGACTACTACTCGCAACACGTCGCGATACGCGATAGGATGCCCTCCTGCATCCACGGCCAAGAATATGCCTTTCGACAGCTACCACTGGGCCCTCAAATGCTCCATTTTAACTTTCACTGATTGATAAGAAAGTCAAGTATGTCATATCAGCATCCCCAGTTTACATTAGTGATTTCCCAGAAGAAATGAGAAGGCACCTCAGATGAGGGGTGTCTACTTCTTAGACGCATTCTTATTCCACAAGAATGCACTAAAGAGGGGCATCTGTAAACACCCCCATTTTACCCTCTCGGAGTATATAAGTTTGTTTGGTCAACCCTTGACCTCGACTGTGGCTCCTTAGAAAGGGCTTACCTTCTTCGAGGGTTTCGAAACCCTAATATGGGAACCATATACTAAAATAATAGTATATGGCTGGACATAAGCTAAAACAATAGCTCTGTGGCTTAGGCCCCATGACATGTGGGACCATATACTGAAACAATAGTGTATGACTGAACGTAGGCTGAAATAATAGCTCTGTGGCTCAGATCCTATAAAGGACGGCACCATATGTTGAAACAATAGTATACGGCTGGACATAGGCTGAAACAATAGCTCTATGGCTCAGACCCCATAACCCCAAGGCAGGAACTATATACTGAAATAATAGTATATAGCCAAAATGCAGGCTGAAACAATAGTCTTGCGCTTCGGACCCAACCCAGACCCAGGACAATCCTGAACTACACACCCTAAACCATGCACGTAATTCGATTGAGCGCCACACCACCAGTGCTTAATCAATCCTCGTCAGACCAAACTTCCCATCCCATTAACCACCTTGAGACTCGATCGCATGCCCTAACAACCGTGCGCAATCAGATTAAGCGCCCAATCACCGACGCTCAATTGGTCTACTTTAGACCTAGTCTCTAATTCCCTGCACCGCTAAAACTCCATGATTAAACGCGACTAGTATGGAATTTAATTCAATTGTGTGTACCAAATTGGGCACTATTATTCACTGAAAAGTATCACTTTTCACCTCTTAACTTAGCCTTTGCTGGACCTTGAAGCAGACTAATAACTATTTGTTAAGTGTGTTTTATAGTTAGCAATAAAATGTGCAGCTTAATAAAAACTCCTTACTTTTTAGCCCAAAAGAGAGAGAGAATGCACTCAAAGATGACAGCTGAGACAAGCCTAATGGAACACCTTGGTAGTACTCACTATGGTGACTCATTATTGCTGATAATCATTGACCAAAGTCTAGCAGATGAATGAAGTTAGCTGAGAAAGGATGAGACTGTGACAGCAGCAAGTGCAATGCACCAGAGCAACAAAAGAAACACCTCACAGAGTTGAGGAGCTTCCTCGCGAAGCTAAAGATGCAGTGGAAGCGGCCCTCTCATAGATACACCATGCAGTCAAGACAGCTGAAATGACCTTGCAAAGATCTCACAGGTTAAAACTCTCAAAATTTGCTATCGTGATGCTCTCGCGGAGATCAAGCCTCAAAGCAACTGCACAAAGAACCCAGTGAATCCATATGTACACTGAACAGAATGTCACCTAGCATAGTTCTTGCCTAGCCCTGGATGAGAGAGACGCTCAGAATTCTCTTCGCACAAATCTTGCGCACTCTGAAGCCTTACCATTAACTATGCGAGTGCAGGAGCATAACTGCGTCAGTACTTAGCGAGAGAGAGAGCTTCTGAAGCTCTACTGCGTGAGTACTCAGCGAGAAAGAGCTTCTAAAGCTCTACTACGCGAGAAGTCTAGGCACTCCAGATAATCTCTGCGATAGCATTACAGCGTAAAGGAACTGCGCGACGAACTAAGGATTCACTGTATGAGCAAGCACTTCCCACCAGCCACAGCGAACCTGCTCAAAGCAAAAGCAATGTCTTGAATGAGCTAAGCGGATACCAACTCTCAATTTTAACTGAAGGACTTTTTGGGAATTTCCCAAAGCTAGGGCATACTTCCTGAGGTGCAGATTTTGAGGCGCATATCTCCAGGCATCCAAGAGTTTAAATAGTGCCATGTCTGCTACAAAAATTAGGGTTAATCTCTTTAGAGCCAAGGTCGTTTTGACAGAGTATATAAGCTGTACTTAGAGTTTATTATTTTCATCTTTCCTTCATCCTCTGTCAGCTGAGAGCTCCAGTAGGCTAGGGTTAGGGTTTGATCACCTCTTTTTCCTATTTTTCTTCTCTCTTAGCTCAGCACTTGCTAGCTAATCCCCCTGTAAGCAACTAGGTTTAGTTTTGTTTCAGTCTTGTAATAGATTTTGTATACATTGGGATCGTGGGAGCAGTTGTCTATAGGCTGCAGCCAGGAGACAGTTCATTGTAAGTTTTGCTGTTATCAATAAACTATTGTTTTAATGTTTAATCAAGTCTATAGATCTTATGGTTTCTTTATATGTCTATAGGATCCATGTATTTGGGACTAGCCCATTCAGTTTCTAGTAGATCTATTATTTACCATCTGATTTTCCTTGGTTTGATAGACACATGGAAAGCAATGTTGGATCTGTAGTGAGATCTGGAGAGCTCGGAGGCCTGCGGACCATGGTGGTTGCAGCAGTTTACATGTTCTTTCTCAAACCTCTGAGGTATGGACAGACCAATAGGATACCCTGTGGCCATTGTAGTGGACAGAGTATAGCCCTAAGGTTGTGTCCAGTCACATGTTTAGGGAGGATTCTTTTCCCCTATACATGAGCTTCTAGAGCCTTGTGAGGAGATTTGTACAGTAACTGGCTCCCCTCTGTCTTACTTAATCGACATTATATGTTAAATCTGGTCTCTTTGTAGTAATTGTAGTTTGAGGCTGAGTCATTGCAGGCCTAGCAATGACCAGCTGAATCTAAAGCCTTATTCAACCTGTTGCATGGTCCTTTTTATGGGCATCACGTACCGCTGGGCTTGGCAAAGCACTTAAGATCTTATGGGTTGGAATACCTATGGATGTCAGCCAGATCTGTGCACATGTCTGGAGAGCTTATAGCACTGGCATTACATAGTGTTGTAATAGTATTCATGGCTAGAGCTGATCCAGTGGCTGGGGAAATGATCAGTCCACTCTCCTGGATTAGACTAGCAAATTTCTGGTTTAACTAATAGGATTTGACAGACTCAATCAGATACCCTGTGACCATTATAGTGGACAGAGTATAGCCCTAAGAGCGCCCCAAATGGCATGGGTTAAACTGGGAGCTTATACCTTGTTAAGGCTATTAATAGCGTCTCAGCAAGAACCACTGCAGAGACAGACTAAATATGAGTTACATTATTGCATCATTAACTCTAGCTCAACCTACTTACTTCTCACCAATTTTTGTATTTTATTTTGACACACTCCATCACCATCTTCTGTTTAACCATTTCTTTAGGATAGGGTTGCACTTTATTTCTCTTCTTCAGTATTAATTTAGTGTAGTCGTGACACCCAACTCCCTTCCTTTAGGATTGTCAGATCTGTAGCCAGATCTAGAGGCCTACTATTATTGTCCAATTTGGGTTCTTGATCATTTTCTCTGTGGGACAAACTCTTACTTATCAAAACTTGCTATAATAGACCCTATATCTTGCAGGACTGTGTGTATTTCAGACTTGCTGTGCTGACCCATCTCCAATTCCCCACTCTTGAATTATTCTCTCCACTGTTCTTAATAAAACATGCAGCAAGAGTCTCAAAAAATGAACAACAAGTTTTTGGCGCCATTACTAGGGATCTTGATCTTTTTAGTAGACCTGAGTTGTACTATAACTTAGAATAACAAATTCTTTATAGTTGTGTTTAATCTAGAATTAAAGTACTACTGATTCTTTGTGGAATTTTACAGAAATGGATAGCAGAAGAAGGGAAAAGCTAGAGCTGCAAGTGGAGTGTAGCTAGCTCTGTTTGCACTTTCTTTCCCCTAAATCTCATGCCATTTATGTTGAATCCCCTGTTATTTTGTTTAGTGTAAATCTACGCAGTTATTACTCTTTTTTTATTTGAAATTTTTTCTGTGTACTTGTAAGCATTTTCATTACTGTTGGTGAGTGTATGCTCGGTAGAAGATCCTTAAACCCTGACTTGGAACCCTCAAATTCAGAGGTGAAAAGGATCCTTAGACCTAGACACACCACGCAAAGCCTTGCTAGTGAGACTGAACCAGCTACCATGGCTGAGAGGCAGAGGACATTAAAAGAATACAATGCACCTGGAGAGTACACCTCTCCCTTTTGCATTCAGTTTCCCTCTGTTGAGGGGAACTATGAAATTAAATCCTCCACCATCTGTATGCTGCCTTCATTTCATGGGCTGAGTAAAGAAGATCCCTACAAGCATATCGACCAGTTTTTAGCACTTTGCACTATCTTCAACATTGTTGGCTAGGGGCCTGAGGCCACTAAACTGAGGATTTTTCCTTTTTCATTAAAGGACAAAGCCAGCACATGGCTATCAAAGCTCCCAGTCAATAACATACAGTCATGAAGTAACCTTCAAACCAAATTCCTGGCAAAGTTTTTTCCTATGAACAAAACAAGCTAGATGAGGACGAATATTATGTCATTCACTCAGTCCTCAACTGAGAATTTTTTGAAGCTTGGAAAAGATTCTAGGAGATGTTAAAACAATGCCCCCACCACCAAATCCCAATGTGGGAGCTTGTTCAAGTATTTTATCAAGGAATTAATGCCAAGAGTAGGGATATGGTGGATGCTTCCTGTGGTGGTAGCTACCTCCACAAGACAGCTGAGGAAGCTTGGGAGTTGTTTGACATAATAAGAGAAAATTTCATGTAGCAGGAGTCTCTGTCACATAATGACAGTCAGATTCCAGCTAAGATGGTGAAAGAGGCCAGCCCTAGAGGTGGAATATATGAAGTAAAGGTGCAAGGTGATCTGGAGAGGTAGGTGGACAACCTGAGCTTGAAGTTTGACAAATTGATGAATGTGATGTAGCCTCGAATGGTTGCACAGGTGGAAGAGGCATCTGATATGCCAATCCCCCATACATTCTATTCATGATTGTTCATCTGCCAACCAATTTTCGAATTTTGTTATGGAGCATGCCAATGCTGCTCAAACCTTTGGGTAGCAACCTGCTGGGTATTCTTGGAGGAACCACCCAAATCTGAGGTGGAGACAAGACTCATATCCTCAACCCCAGCAACAACAAATGGTAGCTCCCTACAGACCCCAGCACCAGGTTAATCAAGGTTACCCACCAAGGTAAAACTTTCTGCTACCTGCCCCACAGTCTAACCAATTGGTCGTGCCCCCTCAACAGTCCAGATCCTGTTCATTAAAAGAGCAGATGCTGGTTTAAATACAGAATTTGGGGAACTTGGTGTAGACTGTCAATTCTCATGGACAGAGCATCAAAAAGATTGAGGACCAGCTTGGTCAGATCTGTAATGCTCTGAACAGGAGGGAGGAAGGAAAATTGCCTAGTCAGCCCCTAACAAACCCGAAAGGTTAGTTTATGATTGGTGATGCATCCTCTACTCAGGAGGAAGCTAGTGCCCAGTGAGCCAAATATTGGTAATAATTGTTTCATATGTATGAAATTTCTGTGTTAATTTGTGTTCTTTAGACTTCTGTCAGTCAAGTTTTTCGTGTGTTGTTGAATTGTTTGTTTTGCGTTGTTTGTGTTTCAATTGTTGTGAGTGAATACATGTGCCTATGGTTCATCTGAATTTGAACTGTGTTTGTTGAAGAATGGTTGAGGTGCCCTCATCAAAATTTGCATAAAGATTGAGCTGAAAAACTATTTTAGGATTTTGCAATGTTGATGAACTACTGATTGCAAATGGGCATATATTTTGAATGAGTGAAATGAAGTACCTGTCTGTACCTTGGTGCTCATGCACAGTTGTTGGGTGCACAATAACATAGATGCACCAACCAATGTGTTACACTAGGCTAACAGAGTAAAGGATGTGCAAGAATGCTAGCTCGCTGAGTTGAGGTGCTTAAATATGTTGTGTGAGCCATCCTTTGGCTTCCTCGCGCGCTAGAACAATAGAGCATTGGCTAAAAATGTGCCTCGCAGAGCTACCTTTTACTTCGCGAACCTAATCTGTGAGTTAAGTGTGGGTTATGTTGTTCTGCGCGAGCACCACGCGAGGTACAATTCTGAAGCCAAATAAGGTCTCGCGCACCTAAGCCACTGTTGCCAACTCCGCGAAATTCACTGGATGTCAGATACTCTGTTGCGCGATAGAATATCTTGCGGACTTCAAACCCAACTGTGCGAGAAACCTACTCCGTGAGGACCTGTTGCCAACTCTGCGAACCGCTAGATTTGCTCTATAAACTCAGCGAAAACTCTCATTTTCTTCATTTTCACTGTCTGCCCTAGTTTCCAGTGCACTCCATCAAAGCTCCCAGTTCTTTCTTTCTTCTCTACCTCTTAAGCCTCTCCACCTAAAGCTTTTTCCTCTTACTATTTTGTTCCCCAGCACCCTCCAGTCTCTTTGAATAAGGTTTGAGGGGATTTGAGCCACTGTGAACACGTTGAGGTGGAACCCTAGCTCTCAAATGGTACGATCTCCATTCCCTCTCTGTGCTATGATTGATTTGAGTTTCAAAGAGTAGTAGGGCTAAAATTTGATGTTTATCAGTTTACTCATTGCGTTCTGCATTTTCCAAGATTTGTGAACCCTAATTTTGAAATTTTGAGCAGCCATGGCCAAGAGTTCAAAATTCGTCGATACATTGGCGGCTATGCTAGACCCTACTCCTAGGGGCAGCCCTGTGGCCACTAGGAAATCCATAAGGACTGCAGAGGCCTTCATATTGGAGACCTCTGAGGTGCCCTCACCTGGTATTAACCCTACAATTTTGAAAGAAAAGAAGAAATATGCCCCAAAGAAGAGGGCCAAAGAGCACCCACCTGCTATGAGCCCTGAAAAATCAAAGAAGAAGCAGAAAAAGGGTAAGGTTGTGACCCCTGTGGCTCCTGAGGTTGAGGAGGAAGAGAATAATGAATACCTCAGGGTCCCTTTTGAGTTTGTATTGGCAATTCCACTGGAGGCTGAAACCATTTTTGATAAAGCCTACTTTGAGGAGCTAGCAGAGACCTCTGCCTCCATTGAGTATCTGACCAATGCATCTCTACTTCCCCTGTTGAGGCCCCCTATGCAGCTGGTGTTCCCAAGATTAGTCAGATTGCTTTATCAGAATATGAGGTTGAAGACTGGAGATGATGGGAACCAAGCATTGCTAGTACTGATTGATAATTTTGAAATATTGTTTATCCAGTCTGACATTGCAAGGGTACTAGGGATACCAGCTAGGTATGACCCTAAGTTTGGCTTGGGACCCCCCTGACTGCCACCATTACAGAGATAGCCAGGGAACTAACTGAAGGAATCATGGCTTCAGGGGACTCAATCAAGAAAGAGAGATCTGCACACCAACCTCAGATTCATGGATGGGGTGCTGAGGAGAAATGTGTATTGCTCGGGTCATGAGTAAGAGAGGAGGAACCCCATAGCTGATGCCCTTCTCTCATTTCACTGAAATCACTACTTGGATGTAGCCAAGTTAGTGTTTGAAGGGATTAAGGATTTGTGTGAGAAAGTGAAGGTTAACAAGAAACTGCATGCCCTTCCCTACTGCAAGTTGATTACTGCACTGCTGAAAGATGGGAAATATTCCTTCAAAAGGGAGCAGGAGACAGTGGCCCTGAACCCCAAAAATAGTGGAAAGAAATAATGGGGTACCAGTAGCACAATGATGGGAAAGAGGGAGAAGATGAATGAATTATTGAGAGAAGCGGCCCCTACAATTCAGGAAGCTGCTGCAGCTACTGCTGCTGCTACTGATGAGGCAATAGCCTCTGTTGGGCCAGCCAGGCCACCAACCTCATTGCCAGCACCAACCCCCTCTCCCTCAACTTTATCTACACCCATTGCCCCACCACCTCCACCCTTCATCCACACATCACAACCCCTCATAGGCACAGTACCCTTACCTGAGCCACTCCAGCCCACATCCACCATGGCCACCTTATCCATTTCCACACCCTTACCAATTTTTCTAGCCCATACCAACCCACCTATAAAAGTTTCCTACACTAAGAAAAGAAAACTTACAAAAGGCACAGCCCCCATAGCACCCCATCCCACCTACATTTCCCAAACCATTCCAATCCCTAATACCACCTTCATTCCAAACCCAATACCCACAGCCTATGCACCATAACCCCATACCTTTGACACCCCCTAGCAGCCCAGTGAGACTTCCCCACCTTTTGTACCTATCCCTAGTGAGCCTGTAGACCAATCCATTCCCTTATCCCATGATAGTGAGCCATTTTCAGGAGAGTTTTTCACTATAATGTCTACTATCCTAGGAGACATCAACCTAGAGTATGCCCCTCTCCCCGACTCACCTCCCACCCCCACCCCCCCCACACACACTTTACACCACCACAGACCACTACCTTCACTCATAGACCCACATCTCCCTTCCAGCCAGTTTCACCCATCCCAATACCATACCAGACCTCTTACCCCAAATCCTACACCTCCTACTGTCCCTCCAATCACAAATGTAAACCAATACCCAAAACCAATCAACCCTCGAAGCCCACCTTCGCTTTATTCACTCCACCCTACCAAACCCTACCTCCATCCCCACCATTTTACAACCCATCCACACAACTATATCCACTCTAACCCAAACTTCCCAACTGTCACTTGTTTCCCCATCAATCCGTCATCCTTCAACTACTCCCACACCCATTGTCTCTATCCTAGAAGCTTCTCCCATTCCCTCTAAAGATGCTTTCACCCAAACTGACCCCGAACCTCAATCACACCCTGAGCCTACCCTTGACATACATCCAACTATATCATCCTCCCCACCTTTGCCTACACCCACCCCCTCTACTTCCATGGCTGGGCCCTCCACTGTTGATCTGACCTTATTTCCTGATTCTTCTACTCCCATGCCACCCTATCCCACCCTACTCCGAGACATGCAAGCAAATGCCTACATAGAAAGGGATATAATTCAAGGCATGGCTGACTTGAAAGCAGTAGTGCGGCAACCCCTCCTGGATAAAATTCAACTCCTAATGCTTTCCCACAAGATTGAGAAAAAGGAAATCAATGATGGATGGAGAGAGATTATGGTCCAATACAACCAGGAGAAGAAAATGGTGGAGAGTCAAAAAGATGCTATCAAAGAACTAAAAGAGAGACTCCGGCTGACTGAGGAAAGAGCTTATGATTACGGGATGACTATTGCAGCCTTAGAGAAAAGGACAAATGCACAAACTGACCGAGAGATGACCGAGGCTCTTTTTAAAGAACTAAACCCCGATGTACCTCTCCAACAAATAACTCTGGATGCCACGGGTCCTAGACCACAAATCAAGGACCCTACTCCAAAGTAATCACCCACTTCTAAGAGAAAAAACACAACCAAGCCTAGAAAAACCACTTCAAAAAGACCATTGTCTAAGGCTGTTGCTTTAAAGATAGCAAAGGGTAAAGAGATCCAGGAACCACCTACTAAACACAAGGACTCGGATGATTGATATTTGCACATGTTTTGAGTTAGGAGTAGTGTGTTGTAAATACATTTTCTAATATAATGAACTTTCTTTCTGTTACTTCTGTGAACCTATTACTTTGTTTCATCTTTGTTTGTCTATTTGTGTGTTTGTTAATGTGTTGTGTGTTTATTTCTTAATTTTCTCTGCTTTAGTGCAGTGTTTTATATATCTCTGTTTGTTCACTGCTGTACAACTATTGTCCTTTGAATTAGTGAGGACACTGCTCCTCATAGGTTTGGGGGTGTGACAGGTTCTGCCAATGAAATGGTTAACCCAAGTGCAACAGATTCAAGTGAGTAAGATAGAAACAGAACCATGTTCACCTAAGAATCATTAGAAAAATGAGAAATTTAAAATTTTGCAGACCTTTAAGCATTACAAGCTTTTAAATTTTAACTTTTTCATGATGTGAAAACCAAGTAAACTCACTTATATCAGTACTGAGTGAATCATTAAAAAAAGAAAAAGGTAAGAACATACTTAAAAATTCAATGGAAGACCATAACCAGTGAGAGTTGGGCCTACAAAAAAAAAAATTCCTTCCTTCGAGGAGTGACTGAGATAATTCTTCTAGCTCTAAGGACTGGCTGAGGCAATGCCCTCACTAGAAGTTTGGCACCTCCAAGTTGAAACAACTGACTGCATTCATAAAACCTAGGAAAGGATGAAGGCCTTCTCTTGAACAGTTTGAGCTTAAACAGACCAAATCCTAATCAATTGCCCTTGTGCACACACCTGTTGAGCCTGAATTTCTAATTTTCTTCAAAATACACCTAAGTAATTGCACCTGAACCTATGGACCTAACTCAAACGTACCCTCACTCTGAGAATTCAGAAGGTAAAAGAGAAGGAGCTGAAGATGGACAAGATAGGGTCAATATTGGGTGAATGGAGAAGATATACCTAAAGTTGAGCAGTGTAGTAGCTGAGGAAAGAGGTGGCAAGTCACAAACACAAATATAAAAATAAAAATAAAAATGCAAGAAAAGAAATAAAAACAATAATAAAGAGGAGTGAGAGAGGAATCAAGAGGAAATGCTCATTGGAAAAATCAAAATGAAGAGGAGAAGCTGGCCACTTCAAGTCTGAAAATTGTAAAAGAAAATGAAAAGGTACTGAACTAAAAAGAGGTGAAGTCATGAATCACCTCCTTCACTTACTGATTTCTCATTTTTGAATCTCTTTTCAACCTTCCCTTTTCTCACTAATTAGACTAGGACTGGAACACCCCGACTGAGCCAGTCAGCCGGTCACGCATTGAGTCGGTCACCGACTCAAAGTGGTTAAGCACCTGATACAGGGCGAGCAATTCAATTAAGCACCCCAGATAGGGTGCGTAATTGAAGTTGACCGATTAATTAAGCGCACCCCACAGGGTGCATAATTAGTAAAATACTTATCAATAGATTCCCTTGCCTCAACCATAAAGAACGACTTCGAGATTTGAGTTTTGAGTTTCTCGCCTTCAAGCTTAGGATTTCGAGATTCCTCTCTGCAACCCTGGCCTTAGGTATAATTTTCCTTCTAGTTCTTTATTTTCAGTTCTTAGTTCTTAAATCTTGGGTTTTAACTATTAGTTTAGTTTTCAGTCTTAGACCGTAACACCTTTTTAATCTGCAATTTCAATACCTGGTTCCAGTTCTTAGTTTCTAGAACTAGTTCTTAACCCAATTATTTAAATTCACAATTTTAAATCTCATTTTCACCGCAAAACCTCAATTTTCAGCTATATCACTACTCTTTGGTTATAGTTCTTAGTTTTTAGAACCAGTCCTTAATCATACGGTCTGATTTCCTGATTCCAGTCCCGATTTCAATCTTTAAATTTTTTATTTCAGTCTTAATTTACAGATTTTTTATAGTTCTAGATTTTAAAAATCTCGATTTATAGTTTAGCTCTCAATTTCTAGTCCCAAAATTTAATCCATAATTATAATCCAAAAATTATTGACTTCTCAATCCAAAAATATCATCTTACAATTCAAACTCAGATTATTTTAATCTTAGCCACCCGATTTGCCCAAGGGAGCTTATGGAGGATACCCAGGAACGGGACCGATCCTCCTTAGCATAGTAGGCCTAAAACCCCTTTTTTTAGATTTTCAATAAAATTAGTAAATTTTTAATTAAGTAGAGTTTTAATAAAATTAGTATATTTATGTTAATTAGAATTTCAATAGAATTAGTATGTTCCTAAGTAGTTTCCATAGAATTGACGTATTAGACTCCTAGTAGGATTAGGAGACTAAACTAATTAGAACCCCAATAGGACCAAAATACTCAACTAGTTAGGCACCTAATAGAATTAGGAGACTTAATTAAATTAGACTTCTAATAGAATTAGAACACTTAAAATAATTAGATTCCGACAAAAGTAAGACATTAGAAATAATTAGACTTCTAATAGAATTAGGATAGTTAATCAAATTAAAAGCAAAAGACCAAAAATAGTTAAAAGTTAGGATAACACCAAAAATCCTACGCATAACCAGACTCCCAGTAGGATCAAGAGACCTAAACTCATTAGAACCAAAGCAATAAAAAGAGAACAGATTATCTAGACACCTGAGCGACCTAGTGTTGCTGACGTTGGTCAGCCAACGATTCAGTAAAGAAGGAACTCACACCTCCTCACAAGTGCGATCAATGATGTGTTGCAGCGTAGATAACTATCTGCAGCTAGCGATCGCAACGAATCAAGTATTTTCGTTCTGAATTTACCTTGTTAAGTTTAACACTTATTATTTTCTGATTCATCACTCCACCACCCATCGCCAGAGTCCACTTGGGACCTAATTGGGCCACTCTTTTCGGGGACCGAAAGGAACCTAGAAAAAGCACTTACCAATAGTGTTGGCATTCCAGAGGAGTGATTACGGGAATGCATATACCCGCAGTGGAGGAACCATCCAGGTTTGAATTATGGTTCCACTAGTGGAGCGTAACTAGCATCATTTGTCGTGCAACAACGATATCCTCCTGCCCAAGTTTTCCACCAAAGACCACCAACAACGATATCTTTAGAAAATTGTCACATTTTGCCCCGCGAGGGAGAAATCATTAAGTTCTACGATACCCAACCAAAGATCGCATCCTTGATTTCTGCCATTCGAGCCGAAAAACTACTACACAAGGGATGTTATGGATATCTTGCCTTCTTACAAGAGGGAAAGGAAGAAAAGGTCAATCTTGTTGATATTCCCATCGTACGTGACTTCCCAAATGTATTTCTAGAAGAATTGCCTAGTTTACCGCCAAACAGAGAGGTTGAGTTCGCCATAGACTTAGCTCCAAGCACACAACTGGTGTCAAAAGCTCCATATTATATGGTACCAGCTGAGTTAAAAGAACTCAAGGAGCATCTACAAGAACTTCTTGACAAGGGGTTTATTAGACCGAATGTTTCACCATGGGGAGCACCAGTGCTGCTTGTCAAAAAGAAGGACGGCTCTATGTGTCTTTGTATTGATTATAGACAGTTGAATAAGTTGACGATAAAGAATCGGTATCCACTCCCAAGGATTGATGATCTTTTCGACCAATTACAAGGGGCAAGATTCTTCTCTAAGATAGACTTAAGGTCGGGGTATCATCAAATGAAGGTGAAAGATGAAGACATCCCAAAGACAGCCTTCGCACGAGATATGGTCATTATGAGTTTCTTATGATGTCATTTGGGTTAACCAATGCACCCGCATCTTTTATGGACCTCATGAACCGGGTGTTCAAGCCTTATTTAGACAAATGTGTCATGATCTTTATTGATGATATCCTCATCTATTCAAAGATGAAAGAAGATCATGAGCAGCACTTACATCTAGCACTTTAGATGCTTCGAGACTGCTAGTTGTATGCAAAGCTTAGCAAGTTTGAATTTTGGTTGAACCAAGTGAGCTTTCTGGGGCATATCATCTCAGAAGCTGGAATCATAGTGGATCCAACTAAGATAGAAGCCATGTTGAAGTGGGAACAACCAAGAACAGTGACCGAGATAAGGAGTTTTCTAGGACTAGCCAGATACTACAAACGATTTGTCGAAGGATTTTTGAAGATTGTTGGGCCACTCACACAACTCACTCGAAAGAATGCCAAATTTCAGTGGACTGAGTCATGTGAACATAGTTTTCAAGAACTTAAAAGAAGACTAACCTCCGCACCAATACTCGTCATACCATCAGGCAGTGGAGGATTCGCAGTGTTCAACAATGCATCCCACAATGGGTTAGGGTGTGTGTTAAACCAGCATGAGAGAGTCATTGCATATGATTCAAGGCAGCTGAAAGACCATGATAAGAATTATCCCACACATGACTTTGAACTGGTTGCGATAATCTTTGCATTGAAGATATGGAGGCACTATCTCTATGGTGAAACATTTGAAATCTTCACCGATCACAAAAGCCTCAAGTATCTCTTCACCTAAAAATATTTGAAACTAAGGCAGAGGAGGTGGATGGAATTCTTAAAGGATTACTGTAGACACCCCTATTTTACCCTCTCGAAATATACAAATTTGTTCGATCAACCTTTGACCCCTCAACCCTAATTGGGACCATATACTAAAATAATAGTATATGACTGAACACAAGATGAAACAATAGCATTGTGGCTCGGGCCCCATAACCCTAAATTGGGAACCATGCACTGAAACAATAGTACATGGCTGAACACAGGTTGAAACAATAGCTTGTGGCTCAGGTCCCAACGTAGGGAGACTATATACTGAAACAATAGTATATAGTCAGAATGCAAACTGGAATAATAGTCTTGTATTTCAAACTCTTTAGCCCTAATATGGGGACCATATACTGAAACAATAGTATATGACTGGACACAGACTGAAATAATAGCTCTGTGGCTCAGGGCCCATAACCCTAATGCCAGGACCATGCACTGAAATAATAGTACATGGTTAGACACAGGCTGAAATAATAGCTCTGTGGCTCAGATCCCAACGTAGGGAGACTATATACTGAAATAATAGTATATTGTCAGAATGCAGGCTGAAACAATAGTCTGGCATTTCAGACCCGATCCGGACTCAAACAGCCCCGAATTATGCACCTAAAACTACGGCGCAATTCAATCACACGCTAAACCACACACATGTAATCAGTCCCCTCTCAGACTAGACTTCCTTTCCCAGACCATTCCAAGACTCGATCACGCACTTCATATGCAACGAGCGATCGGATTGAGTGCCCCACCACCGGCGCGCAATCGGCCTACGCCCGACCTAGCCTCACTATCCTTAACCCCCAAGTTTCCTCAATCACGCGCTTCATATGAAATGCGCGATCGGATTGAGCACCCTAAAATGGGCGCGCAATTAGTTTTAACACTGTTAGGACTAGGAAACTCGCTGAGCAAGTCAGTCGGTCGCTCACTAAATCGGTGACCGACTCAAAGCGATTAAGCACCGAGAGACTGACGTGCAATCCATTTAAACGCCTAAAACAGGGTGTTTAATTGGAGAAAAACTTATAAAAGCTTTTTTTAATTTGCCCCAAGGGAGGCTGAACACGAACGAGAGAGAACGGATTTTTGAGATTTCGAAACCAGAGAATTCCGAGAACAAATACATAGAGGAATATAGCCATGATTTCTAAATTCAAGCTTCGAATCTTTAAGGTTTCTCTTCGCAACCTCGGTCCTAAGTAAAAATCTTAGTTTTAGACTTAGGATTTCTCTTAGTTTCAATTATTAATATTAGTTCACAGTGTTAGACCGTAGCACCTTTTTTTAGACCATAATTTTCTATATCTGGTTCTAGTTCTCCGTTTCGAGAACCAGTCCTTAATCAAACGGTCTAATTTACCAACCCTAGGCTTTAATTCTGTTCTAAAATCTTAATTTCTAGTCTCATCATTAATCTCTGGTTCTAGTTTTTAGGTTCCAGAACCAGTCCTTAATCATACGATCTGATTTTCTGATTTCGGGCCTGAATTCAGTCTTAGAATTTTAAATTATAGTTTTAATTCCTTAGTTTAATACTTTTAAAAATCTTAAAAATATTAATTTTAGTTTCTATAATTCTAGTTTTTTAATTTAGTTCACAATTATAATTCTAAAATCGACTCTGAAAAATCCAAAAAATACTATCTTATAGTCCAATATCCAATTTATCCTTAATCTCAGCCACCCGAATTGCCCAAGAGAGCTTACGAAGGGTACTCAGGAACGAGGCCAATCCTCCTTAGCATAACGGGCCCAACCCCTTTTTTTTAGAATTACTTTATTTCTTTAATTAGGATTAAAAAATCAGTTCTATTACTTTTCTTCTTAGAATTTTAGTATAATTAATTTACATATTTTCTTTTAATTAGTTCCTTATTTTAATTAGATTTCAGCATAGTTAATTCTTTTTTATTATTATTATTAAAATTTTAATATAATTAATTCATTGCTCTTATTATAATTCTAGAAAAATCAGTTCTTTTATTTTAATTGAATTTTAGCATAGATAATTCGTAGCTTTAATTAGAATCTTAGGATAATTAATTTCTCGCTCTGATCATAATTTTAGTAAAATTAGTTTCTCTATTTTAATCAGAATTTTAGTAAAATTAGTTCTCTATTCTAATTAGAATTCCATTAGGACTATTATATTTGCTCCAGTTATAATTGCAATACGATTAGTATATTTGCTTTACTTAGAATTTCAGTATAATTAGTATGCTTGATTTAATTAGAGTTTCATTAGAATTAATATACTTGCATTCCTAGTACAATTAGGAGACTGAAATTAATTGGACTTTTAGTAGTGTTAGGATGCTAAATTAATTGGAATTCTAATAAGATTAGGAAACTAAGATTAGTTAGACTCCTGATAGAATCAGAACACTAAATCAAATCAACATAGAAAATTTTCACACAACCAAACTCACAACAGAATTGGAAAGTCTAAACTAATTACAACAACAACAATAACAGGAAATAAAAGGAAAACTAAACTATCTAAATTATAAGAAGAGACATTACTACTGACGTTCGTAGGCAGACGATTCAGTAAAGAAGTAACTCACACCCGCTCTAAAGCGTGATCATTGATGTGTTGCAGCGTCGTTAAATATATGCAGCTGTCGATCGCAACAAACTAGGAACCTTCCTAGAAAACCTCTTTTTATTTATTTTATTTTACCTCCACCATTTCAAACGCTACATCGCTAGGTCCACCAACAAACTAGTGATCGCGATAGGACACTTTTGTAAACTCTTTTTTTTTAAATAGTTAGTTTTTATTTTATTTCCCTGTTTTCCTTTCCATCGTGCCATTTAGATTCCCTTTTAAATATATGAGTCTTCTTTAAAGACTCGAGATGTCTGGTATACGAAGAGTGAGTTTAGGAGACCCACCACTGGGGGGTATTATAACAACCCCGTATACAAAAAAAAACCACCTTATAATTTTAGCCCACGACAACCTGAGATTAATATGGCTGGCAAATAAGAAAATCCCTTCTCTACCCCACACATCGGTAATAATCATAATGGGAGAGATGGTAGCACTGGATAAAACCTTACTGCTCAACAAATCGTAGAGCTCAGTATTCAAAGAATACAAAGAGGAGACCATGACTCCGAGGAATTACTTCGAGGATTGGCCGCTGCATATGAAACCATCAGGTCATAACAATTTTTAGAAGAACAAGAGCGACAGGAGAGGCCACCTCCTACCCCGAGCACGGTGTCAGCCCGCGTCACACTATTGAGACAACATGCTCACACATTCTTTAATGATGACTCTCTAGACAAGGTTGGCTCACGAGTCGCTCCAAAAGACAGCACCATTAAAGTCGAAGATCTCCCTAAAATGCTCGATGAGTACATGGCCAAGAGAGAGCGCCCCGGTCACTCATTAGAATTCAAAAAATTATGTCAGGACATCAAATTTAACTTACCAATAGGATTTAAAATGCCAAAATTTACCAAGTATAATGGCACGGGAAATCCAAACCATCACTTGGCCCTCTTTTGTAACGATTGTCGACCCATACGTGATAATCAAGGACTTCTCATTCACTATTTCCAATGCTTATTAGAAGGAGAAGCTTTAGATTGGTTTGCGGGACTCCCGCATTATAAAATAGAAACCTTTGATGATCTGGTTGGTCAATTTCTAGACAAATACAAATACTTTATCCAAGAGACAGTCAGCCTCAACGATCCGGTGGCGGCCAAGCAAGGACATGATGAAGAGTTTATCGACTTCGTGGCTAGGGGAGAAAACTCGCTGCCAGGACCGACACTTCAATGAAAGAGAAGAACTCAGTGGACATTATCATCAACAATACTAGAGAATCACTAAAAAGTGCACTTGTCATAAGTGATTGTCCCGACTTCACTGCACTCCACTCTCGAGCATCCCGACTAGCGCGACACCTTAAAGGCGGAGACCTCGCTCTATCCATAGTTACGTCGAAAGTAGGCTCTTCTAGTGAATCAAAATCAAAAAATAATAAGAAGGCCTCAGGAACCGAGAAGGTCAACACCGTTGTCAACCAAGGACAAAACTCCAAAAATAAAAATTTCTAACTATGAAACTTCAGGCAAAATCAAAATCAACAATGGTACACCAACCAAAACTAACGCGCTAATCAACAAAGATATACAAACCAAAACCAAGGCTAGAACCAGAATCAAGGCCAGTATCAGAATAGAAACCAATATCCCAACACCTACCATAACCAAAATACAACTCAGAACTGACCGACCCACACGCCGAACTATAATAACGTACCCCCACCGGAAAACTTCAATCCAGCTAAAGGCCCCTACCAACCAAGGTGGGAACACTATCCCCCTTTACCAAATACGATTCCCAATATCTTTTGTCTCCACAACACTCAAAATCTCCTCTAATTCCCGTAAGAAAGACCTCGCCCATGGCCAACAAATCTAAACTATAGCAAATATTATGCCTTCCATCGATACACGGGACACAATCTAGAAGACTGTTGGGTTCTCAGGGACAATCTATGACATGAATAACCAAAATAAAATCGATTGGGAAGCGCTTAGGAATCCTAACCCTAATAATAACCAACCCCAATAAAATTTAGGGATCATTAATAACCCCATGCCTAACCACAACCAAACGACACCGGCTCAGGTCACCACCGTAGATCTTTCCAGTCGATCGTCCTTCCAGCCCTCCACCTTAATCACTCACATTCAACCCTCTAATACCTCCACCACACTAGCGAGAGTTCCTTCACCCCCGCTCCCCGCGACCCTGATCACTCGCATCGCCCCGCTGAGCCCACCTCCCTATCTAAAATTCACTCAGATACGAGTCCATTCCTTTAGGACCAGGAGACCATTCCTCCATAGTCACCCACCAGAACCTTCAACCCCTCCAAACCCTGAACCAACGCCATTACCACTCCCTTCATCCGATTTTGAACGAGGGTACGGGGATCACATTCTTCAAACTATAGCCCAAATTACTGCATGGGTAGAAAGTGTCACCCGAAAGACTCTAAGACGAGAGAATGAAAAAAAGACTGAGTGTTTGCTAAACATAGAAGAAAGTGAGCATGAAGAACATCCCGACCTATGCAAGACACTGGTCTCTGCTTTCCTAGAGGAGAAGGATTACACAGTACTTCCCACCTTAGAGCGACCCTATACAAGTACGCGCTCCGACCTCGAATTTCACTCACTTCACAAATGCATCCACGTCGAGCCACGCCGGGTTCGGTTAACAACCGACGTGCCCGATTCTCAAGTCAGGAACTAATTATCCACCATGGCCTTTCCCTTGAAATAAGAATTTTACAAATGCACAACCACTAGAGGGGAGCATAAGAGAAAGAGAGGTTAACTTACCGCCCCCACCCACATTATTCCTCCACCAATTTTCACACCTCAATCAATCCAACCACCCGTGCCCAAGGCTCATCGGCTATGCAAAGAAATGGCACTCGAGCTAGGACAAGAATATGATCTTCTGCAGCATCTCTAAAAGATTTCCACCTAGATATCCATACTAGAACTCATCAAGAAATCACCTGACCGTCACCGGTTGTTGATAAGGACACTTGAAGACACATTAGTGGATGAGGACACAACCCTAGATGAGCTTCATCAAATCACCTCAGTCATGGCGTAACCTCCAACGCTCACTTTCACAGACACAGACATGCCTAAAGAGTCAATCCGCAAAAGTGCGGCTCCCATATATCTTACAGTCATAATTAGAGGGTTCTCCATACCCCATGCGTTGGTTGATACTGGAGCGAGACTCAATATTTTCCCTCTCACAACATTAAAGATGCTTGAATACACAGAGCAAGACGTCAGGCCCTCGACACTGTCACTCGTAGCTTATGACGGCTCGCGTCGTTTCGTTAAAGGAACTATTAAACTCCATGTTCGTCTTAGACCTGTGGCGAAAGATGTAAACTTTCATATTTCTGATTCTGCTAGTACATACAATCTTATTTTATGGAGAAAGTGGCTAGATTCAATGAAGGCTGTCCCATCCACATACCATCAATACGTCAAATTCCCATATGAGGATTTCATCATCTGTATATACGCTAATGCACCCCTCCAGGAAATGGATACTAATTACACGGCAAGTATCTCGACAACCCATAATTCCGTATTAAATACGGGCCACATTCAAAAGACTCGAATCCCTAATGAGACAATCGTTGCGGAAGTCCGTCCTCCTACCCCTCCTAGTTCTCTCGCAACGCGTCAACAAAAATTAATGAGGAGAGATGTCAACCCAAACCTCGCCAAACTTTATGACATCAATTCCACCATGATAAAAGGGTGAGATCTTATGTACTACCTCGGATACATTCCTCACACCGGACTCGGTAAAAATAAGCAAGGTCGTGTAGGACCTGTCGTCCCAAAGAAAAGACGCAAACACATAGGATTAGGTTACCAATCAGATGGCCCACAAGCCAACTTGTTCTCTACCTCACCCAAATGGTCTCTATATGACCACTTCTTCTATGGGACCACTGAGAAAGCAGATGTACCAAGGCAGAAGGAAGTGTGCTTCACTAAATCCTAGGAAGGAGAAATCGAGCGAATGGCTAAAGCATTCAATGATTTAACAAATCTAAATGATGATATTGATAAACCGCTCGAGGGAATCAAACCCTTATTTGACATTAAGGAGCTTACAGAAGAAAGGAAGAAAGAACCTCCAGAACTCAAGCCACGAGTAGAAGATTGGGAATCCACTGACGACGAAGATTTTCACATAGCAAGCTTGCAAGATGATAAAGAGTACTTACACTCAATGTGGGGAGAGGATGACCTCCCACAAGACGATTTTAACTTGTATAGCATCCGCCTCGGCCTTGGCCTTGGAAGATGGGAATGCCTGTGGGACTCCCCTTGTATCGCTCACCCATACCAACCCCAACGTAGGGCATGCTCCAGCATATTAGAACGCTTCGCTAGTTGGACCCAACATTCTATAAGGGAAGAATAGAATCACTCCAACCTCATGATAACGGAAACAAGTAATGACCTACCAGCTCGGCCAAGGAGCAGAAAATCCCAATAGTCATCTGGTTGACCCAAGAGGAAACACTCACATTGCCCTCATAGAGTTTAAAGAGGAACTTGAACTAGACACTTCTTCATCTCTAGATGCGCCATAACTCAAAATATTCTGAAAATCTCTAGAGGAAGAGTGGCAACCTCCCCCGAGTGATGACGAGGACTACTGGATAGACCTCCCTGCACTCGAGTTAGCAGAGCAAGCTAACCTAGGATTTCAAACACTATTAGATCAAGAAGATGAATTTGATACCGACTTCGACTCTAAATTAGAAGGATGGGAACGTCCTTGGGGATCTCCCTACATTTCTTACCATTATCAACCCCACTGTCGAACATGCATACTCATCCTAACATATTAGGAAGATCAAGGGAAAGAGCGCACTACCCTGGAGGATCCCTTACGAAATCCCCCTTGGGGGAAAGAACAACCATATTACAACTCAGAGGATGATAGTTCAATTTACTACGATCTTCCGAGCCTCTTCAAAAAAGAGGCAATCCATCTGATAGAAGAAATCCAAATGTTGGTGCCACTATCACCAGCATCGCTTATTCAAAAAATCTCATCAGATGAGGACTCCAAAAAAAATGTCAAATTCACAACAAGTCCACGTTTCTCGAAGAATCGCCCGAATGGATCCAACAGCCATCTCGCTCCCTCAGTTAAAGGAAGCAACTCTTCCGGCACCCCTTGAGGCGACAGACCGCATACCATATTTATTATCAAAAATCAAAAAAATAGAAAAAACATAAAACCCTAAAAATTTAGAAACAAATAATCTGAAAAAATCAGAAAGCCTCATAAAAGAAAGGGAACCCTTCGTCCCGAATCAAGTTTGAGGCCAACAAGGAGACTTTTCTCCTAAGGCTTCTATCTCATCTCCTGCACGAGGATGTAAAGCATCCAGGCTAAACAAGAAGCTAGTGATCATACCGGGTGAGATACTTCATGACTTTGAGAGAAGAATCAGTAGTCTTGATCTTCACCTTACCAAAGATCTCTCAGTCATAGATTGTGCAGATGAAGGGCTACCTCTCGCAAAATCGAATCTCCAGTGTAACAATTTCGCAATATATGAGTTTACCGACGATGAAGAAGGAACACCAGTCACCGAAGAGGCACCAGACTTCCAACAGGTTATCAAGCATTTCAATGAGCAAACCCAAGCTGTCATAGAACCCACAGAAGAACTTAACTTTGGCACTGAAGAGAAACCCAAGAAGCTACTGATTAGCACAACGCTCAACTCTAAGGAACGCCAACAAATTACACAAGTCCTACAAGAGCACCTCGATTCCTTTGCATGGTCCTATGAGGATATGCCGGGTTTAGACCCAAGTTTAGTAGAACATCACCTTGTCTTAGAACCAGATGCGAAACCCGTTAAGTAGAAACTCCGAAGGATGCACCCATAAACAGCCCTTCAAGTTAAAGAAGAAGTTGAATAATTACACAAAGCTAAATTCATTCGAGTCATCCTCTACCCCAAGTGGGTCGCCAACGTAGTACCTGTCGCCAAGAAAGACGACAGAGTTCGAGTTTGCATTGACTTTCGAAACCTCAACCAAGCATACCCAAAAGACGACTTTCCGCTTTCACACATTAACACTCTAGTCGACAACACCGCTGGACATGAGATGTTGTCCTTTATGGATGGTTTCTCTGGGTATAATCAGATTAAATTAGTAGAGTCCAACCAAGAGAAGACTTCTTTCACCACACCATGGGGAACTTACTACTACATCGTCATGCCTTTTGGGCTAAAGAATGCAGGAGTCACGTATCAACGTGCCATGATGGCTATTTTTCATGACATGATGTATAAGTGTATAGAAGTCTACGTCGATTATATACTAGTGAAGTCCTAAATGCGAGCAGGACATGTTGAAGCACTCCGACTGGTATTACAAAGAGTTAAGAAGTATCAGCTGAAAATGAACCCAAAGAAATGTTTCTTCGGAGTCACCTCTGAAAAATTACTCGGTTTCATAGTCAGCAAGCGAGGGATCGAAGTTGACCCTGCTAAAGTTAGAGTCATCCTTGAGATGCCACCTCCCAGTAATATCAAAGAATTATGAGGCCTGATAGGAAGATTGCAATTCATCAGGATTTATCTCCCAGCATTCAGACAAATGCGATCCTTTCTATAGACTACTTAAAGGAGGAACTGAGTACAAATGGGATGACCAGTGTCAGCAAGCCTTCGACAGTATCAAGAAGTACCTCCTTAACCCGTGAGTACTATCGCCACCAGTCCCTAGAAGACCTCTTATCCTATACCTCTCAGCGAACAATAAAGCCATGGGAGTGATTCTGGGACAATATGAAAAAGACGGCAAGAGAGAGAAGGCTATCTACTACCTTACTAGGACGATGGTCGAGTACGAACAAAAATACACTTCAATGGAGAAGACCTGCCGCACATTGGTGTGGGCCTCAACCAAATTACGGCACTACTTCGGAGCACATAAAATACTAGTACTAGTCTGAATGGACCCTCTGAAGTACAAATTCGAAAAGTCCACAACATCAAGAAAGATCCCTCGCTAGCATATGCTCTTGTAAGAATTCGATATCACATACGTAACGCAAAAGTCGATTAAAGGACAAGTAATCACTGATTACCTCGCAGAGCTCCCACTCCCTAGTGATGAACCCATACACACGGATTTCTCCAATGAAGACCTACTCACTCTTCATAACGAAGAGCCCGATAAGACGTCATGGATCCTCTATTTTGACGAGCTCTAAATCACAAAGGAAAAGGCATCGAGATAGACCTCCTAAGCCCAGAAGGAGTAGTTATACCTAAGGCTTTTCAACTAGATTTCCCAGTCACTAATAATGTTACAGAATATGAACCTCTTATAGCTAGACTACGAGTAGCATTACAATTAGGCATTAAGTAGCTAAAAACCATTGGTGATTCCAAGCTAGTAATTTCACAAGTTATAAGAGAATGGAATACTAAGGAAAGGAGACTAATGACATACTTAGAAACCGCTCAATATTTAGTAAAGAAATTTGAAAGAATCTCTTTCACGCACATCCCTAGATTAGAAAATGAGCTCGAAGATGCCTTAGCCACATTAGCCTCGGTCATCCAAATACCCATCGGTCAAAGTACCAAGACCTTCTTCATCAAAAAATTAACAGTACCCGCCCATGAGGTAGCATGGACTGTCAAGAGAGAATTACTGATTCCCCCCACTAGCACAGGACCAAATGAAGCAATCACTCTGGAAAAGCACATCAAGGCAGAAACCAAAGTCGCTATGTTCAGATTTGAAAAATCACCAACCAACGATGGATAGACATGGTATTTAGACATCTGGAACTTCTTAAAGCATCAACACGTCCCTCCATATGCCACGAAGATCGAACGAAAGACTATAAGAAATTGATGCGCCCAATTCTGCACACTTGGCGAAACGTTATACAAAGAGGCCTTCACCAAAAGAGTACTACTATGATGCACCACAACTGTCGAAGGACAGTATATCATCCGAGAAGCACACGCTGGTGCCTGTGGCACCCACTATGGTAGACAGAGGATTGCCGATCAAGTTACACGACAAGGCTACTTCTGGCCGACGATGATCAGAGATTGCCACCTCTATGTCCAGTCCTACAAACAATGCCAAGAACACTTCGCACTCATCAAAGCTTCATCAGTTGCATTGAACACTATGACCTCGCCATGGCCATGTTTGATGTGGACCTTCAATGTCATCGGACCTTTCACAGACACAGTTGGGAACACTCACAAGCATGCGTTCAAACTTACAGCGATCAAATACTATACCAAATGGGCAGAAGTTGAATCCTATGTCAGAATCACCGCTTTAACACTCGTAAGGTTTATCGTTCGAAATATCATCACCAGGTTTGGAGTACCCAGGATATTTGTCACCGACAACAGACCACAGCTCATCGCAAAGAAGATGAAGAAGTTATGCAAGAAGTACGGCATCGATATACACCACTCATCACTGTTCTACCCTCAAGGCAATGGACAAGCAGAAGCTATAAATAAAATGCTAATTCGAATCCTGAAGCGCACAGTAGAAATAAGCAATGGAGCTGAAAGGCCCGAACGACTACCAGAAGCACTCTGGGCCTATAGGACCTCTATTCGTACGGTTACTGGCCAAACTCCTTACCTACATGATGGAGCCAGTCCTACCATATGAGATACAAGTACCATCCTTACAGATTCAACTCGGTGATGAGCTATCCTTAAATGAGGGGAGAATTGCCCTACTCATACAGCTAGAGCCGCTCGATGAAACATGTCTAAGGGCAGCTGATCACGCTCAGGTATATCAGAGGAGAATGGTCAGGGATTACGATAAGAAAGTCCTCGAACGAACTGTTAATATTGGAGAATTAGTCTTAAAGAAAATCATGCCTTCCAAGCATACCCATCCGAAAAGAAAACTGAAATCAAACTGGGAAAGCCCTTATGTCATAACAGTTACATACCCTGGAAATACATACAAACTAGCAAACCAAGATGGAGAAGAAGTCCCTAGCCCTTGGAATGCCATGTACCTTAGAAAATACTATCCTTAGTCCTGTGATCATCACATCCCGTGGTTAAATACTTATATTTATCACCGTCGTAGTCGTCACAACCCATTCATTAGTCGTACGTCATCAATTCTCAGAATATCCTTAAGACCTCCGATCTATCGCCCACCTTTTCTCACTCGAGCAATCTGATTAAAGGACTAGTAACCTACCTAACCTCCTTCAAAAGCATAAGTCACACCCGATCCTCATTTTCCTTCCCTCACCATTGAAGATGTTAGGTTCAATCAAAACTCATTATTCTTGTGCTAGCAGGATGCTTTCAAAGAAATATACATCAAAAAATTTTGAGTGAGAGCATTACAACGAATGAACAAGTCAATGAGTTTAGGAAAGCATAAGCAGACCGTGAGGGCATCTCTGGTACCTTTACTAAAAGTATATAAGCAAGCTGCGAGGGCATCCCTGATGTCCCCATACTACTAGATGTCATTGTAAGCTAGCGAGAGGAGGACAAACTCCTGCTAATCATAAAATGTGAGATTTTGATGGTATCAAAACATGACGAAGAGCTCGATCATGGCACCCCGTACCCCTATGAGAAAAGACTATTAGTTATCCCTTTTGGAAAGTGTTAGTTACAAACTATTCCCCATATCACTGAGCCTTACCTCCCTCTTATATTTTTATTTCGAACGATAAATCAGAAGCCTAACAGGATGGTCCTAGAAATGAAGCTGAAAACTGATGAATGATGATTGATGCAGTCACCCACTATACTTACCACACTTCTCTTTGATAACCACAAGATAGGATGACCACCACCCCAAGATAGACCCCCGTATGCAACTGATCTAATCAAAATGACCTCCCCTCGGTTCGATAACAGTACTAATGAATTTTTATTCAAAACTAACTCACCAAATACCCATGACTGCTTATAGACCCAAAGTGCTCATCTAACAACCCAGAAAGGCTCCATTGCATCTACACACTGGGGTATTTTTTTTTTTTATCAGAAGGAGAATCACATTAGAAGTGCCGACTTGTCTACAAAGAAGACGAGGAATGGCAAAGTTACCATCCAGAAAGTGCTACCGAAGATATTATACTGCCAGTCCTACCACGCTTCTATACTGGGGCATTTTATTTTTATCATTTGCTTTCCCTGTTGCATTATTTTTATTTCAAAAAAAAAAAGAAGAAAAAAAAGAGAAAAAGAAAAAGGAAAAATAATAATAATATCCACCTTTATTACCAGACCCCAGTCTGAGATACTCACCCCCCTTGACAACTAGCAAGGGGGAGAACAAAAACTACTGATAGCCTTACCTTTACATGTGCAGATACGAAGCAACCTTCAACCATCACCAGGCCAGCTCAGGAAGCATTCAAGTCCCAATGGCGGTCGACGGCGCTAAAAAAGCTAAAAAAGCAAAAGTGAACTCAAGAGATAACTAAAAGAAAAGGAACTAATCACATATATCTAAACTAAAAAAAATCTCCATATATATGTCAAATTTTTTCTTTTCTTTTTACACTTGTCACCAGGGGCATCCCCCTATATATACAATACCCACACACAAAAATACACACACACACCCCTACTCCCTACGGTGCCGCTGGGATGGCCGAGCACCGTTGTCCCCAGTATCATCGGCTAAGATGTCCGTAGACTGGTCCTCTGAAAAAACAATCCCGACACCCAGAGTCCTCCGAACCTGAAGATGACGAGGCCCCGCCACAGAGTCCCCCTCGCTCACCTGACTAACTGACTGCCTCGAAAGAGAATGAGGAGGATACCCCGCAAGAATCTCCTGAATAACAGAATCCTCACAAGCATCACCCCTGACACGATCACTAGACGTGTGACGAGACTATCCAGTCGAGGAACCCATAGCCCTCGACTCTGATTTGCCAAAATGACTAGCCAGCCTACGTATCCCCCGCTCGCTCCTCGCTAGACGATACTGCAGCTGATATAGAGTCACCTGCGTCTCTGCCCGCATCATCCTACGCGTCGCCCCCAATGCCTCAGCCTGAGTCTTCTATGCAACCAGCATATCGGCAAATAAGTCATCGTGTCTCTGCGTCTCCCCAAGGATCCGTCTCGCATCGCCTCTAGCCATGCCTCCTCTCGCTGACGAACCTGCATAACCACACTAAGTCAAAGAAATCCAATATATATATATGAACAAATAAAAAACTTTGAAAAGGAAAGAATTATACCAAACCCAACCTCTCCTCCAGAAGTCGCTCAACCATCACAGCAGTCACTGGATCGGTGGGAAGCACGAAAGGGACGACAAACGTAGATGGCTGCAACGAGAATGAACAAATACATCAGATAAATACTACAATAACAAATAAACTACAAATGCAATAACTAAAACATACCTGAGTAGGGATAGGAACAGACCCCTGAGGGGAGCCTCAGGAGCAGAGTCCGGAAAAGCCTGCACAACACCAGACAAGCCAACACAAAATATGTCAGAACAAATAAAACGAAGTAACCTAAACTAAATTACTCAAAACCAGAAATTATACCTAACTCTCTGGGCGTAGAGAGGCAGCAGTCGCCTCCCTCGTCTGAAGATCCTCGGCAACCTGACACTGAAATACCATATAATGTTAGTAAACTATAACACCCAACGAACTGTTATAATTACACAAACGAGTTAAAGGATTGAATGGAAGTTACACAATGATCTAACTCGGATTGAAGCTGAGCCATCGCTGGATCCTCTTGACTGGAGAAAGCGACTGAAGATGGATCAAATGCCGGAACGGGACCTCCAGCAGTGAGCTCGGCTCTCTACAAATAATAATAAACACATCAGTCGGCAAGCCCACGATGCTAACAAAGCGACTGAAGATGGATCAAATGCCGGAACGGGACCTCCAGCAGTGAGCTCGGCTCTCTACAAATAATAATAAACACATCAGTCGGCAAGCCCACGATGCTAACAATTAACAAAATCAAGGTCACGTATATAGACACTTACCAATCGATCAATCTCAGATCGCAAACTAGCCTCCACCTCTCGGCCAGCCTGCTGCTAACCGCGTAACAACTCGATCATCGTCACATGACTAACAACCTCGGCCTCTCTCTCAGACTGTCCAACATGAAATGAGACCCCATAATTATAAGACCGAGTTCACATAATACATAAATAGTTAAACCAATAAATTAACTCACCAGGAGCCGTCGAGTCTCCACTAACCGAGCCCCCAACTCACCCTCCGCTGCCCTAGCCTGAGCAATCGAGAGAGCTAAGGAGTGCAGCATCTCCTCATTCGAATGAGGAGCACACCCCATCTGCTCCATCACTCTATGAAGAGCATCTAGTGGCCCCTGCACACTCGCAGTGAGATGGCCCTGCTCTAATGCAACCAGCCTCTCCCTCAATGCTGACGCTGACTCCGGCCCACCTATCGCGAAAGAACCACTCCCATAGATGGGACAGTGAAGAGGCGCCCACCACCCAATGCACTAAACCATCTCCTATACTCTCAGACATCTGCCTCGTCATGCGCCCCTGTGACCCTGGTCCCCCCAACTCTGAAACCAGCTATCTGAAGCGCCATCCGCACCGCAAAATTCCAGCCATGAGGGTCGGTCATCCTCTTCGCCACTCTATGGCGAATCTTTGGAGGGACTCCCTGAGCAAGCCCCAGCTGTCATTCAACTCGAGATGTGTGGATCCTCTCCACCCTCTCAAAACAATGGACCCATATGTCCACATCAAAGAAAGGCGGGCCAGACTGAATCACTGGCACGTCGGCGTCCTCCCCATCCTCGTAGGGCCTCCAAATCCCTACAACCAAACAAGCAAGTCGACCCATCAATGAAGCCTTAGAGCCTAAAAGACCGAAACAAAATGACACAAAGCATACTCACAATGATATATACCTGCCCCACGTGCATGTCCTTGAAAAGACCTCATGCAGTCTAAAGATCCGAAGACTAACGGCGACCCCTCAATGCCTCCCTCCACACGCGCATCCGCGAAAACGTGAACCTCACCTCCAATGGAACCCCCGGGCGAAGAAAAGCGAAATAATCATACGCCCAAAACTAAACAAACAATAACAAAAGAAATGCCAAATAACTACTACAACAAAAAAACCTAAAAATCTCATGACATCAACTAACTAAAACTCACCTGGAGGACGGGAAGGAAACCACCGATCGTCGACACCCCCCATCCTCGACGGTAAAGTTGCTCATAAAGAAGCGCCAATGCTGCTGCACCCCACGCATAGGTAGGGACCCAATCCAAATCCCCGAGAATCATCAAAAACAACCCGGTGACGCATTGTTGAGTCAAAGAAGGAAAGAGCACTGCACCAAGGAAGTCCATCAAGAACGCTCGGAGCACCCTATCTGCAGCCAACCCCGGCTCCACCACAGGCTCCCGACCCGCCACCACCACACAACGTGCCTCATAAGATGTCCTCGCCTCCGAATGACGCCTCGGTGGGTTGAAGCCACTGGCAAATGTATCAAAGAACCAAGTGACTTGAACTACACCTGGCCCCGATCCACTCGACCTATACGGCACACCAAAAATCTCCTCACATACTGCCAAATACTCTCCTACCATCCGCCCCATGATCGGCTCACCCTCGAAACAAAGACCGGTAATGCGAACCCAGTCCTCTGGAGTCAGCAACATCATGCCAACTAGAAAGAGAAACGCCTGATGCACCTCCCTCCACCTCTCTAAAATCACTGCGATCAAGCCACAGTCACCTGAAAGGGCTCCAGCTCCAGGATCGGCCCGAAGTCGAAGGACACCAAACGCTCCTGCTGGAACTCTGGCAAGGCACGGTACCAAGTATGAGACTCGGTCCATGCCGAGCTGATAGCCAGCTGCGGGGGCTCCTATCGAACGAAACAATGACCAACACAACAATAATATTGAAAATGAGACTAACACATGCCTACGGTGAAAGACAAATGGTCTAGAGCTAAAAGCAAATGAAATATATCTGGACACACCCATTAACAACTTACAACAAACACACAAAATATGATAAGAACAACTGGGCAGAAACATGACCTATCTCTAGATGTCGTCATGATGCATGAGTGAACACACAACCAATAATCAATGCAGGTTTGACATAAATTAGAAGGGTTTCCAGATCCTAATAAGTCTACGTCATAACCTAAAATGCCTAGAAAAGGAGGGAACTCTTGCTTATGGGTACCTACCCGGCCTCGAGCAAAGAAATCCTCCAGCGGGAAGTGTCTGCGATCTCGATGCTCCTCACCCTGGTGCTCCTCAGTAGCATCCTTAGCTCTCACCCTCAGGTACCTCACCCTCGACCCTCTCACCCTCATCCTCAACTACTCCCTGCTCAATCTCGAGCACCTCCTCCTTGACCTCCACCTGGTCAACCTCTGGTACCTCATCTCTAGCCACCTCCCCGACAACAGCATCGGTTCGGGCCTCAGAGGTCTCACCTATCTCCCCCATCATCATCCTCTCCAACTCAGAAATAGTAAAATCATGCCTATCACCACCCTCACCCTCCATCCTAGAACGAAGAACTCGAAAAACTGAAGAGAATGAAACAAATGGCGCACGAAATGGATGGTAAAATATCACGAAAATACGAAAACTCGAGCACAAGGAAATAAGGAAACCAAGAATCAAAAACCAAAATAGATAGTGCGGGAAAAATGAATGTTTTTGAATTATTTATAAGACACGGCTAAATCGCACGCAGGAACTCACGTGCTCAAATCAATCATGCACCACAACACCCGTGCTTAATTCGGATCAAACGCCCAGCCCTGAGCGCTTAAACGGATTATCACCCGCTCAAACTAACCTGATCATTTCGTCGTGTGTCGCCAACCAGACGCATGATCATATCAAGTGCTCAAACCGGCACGTGCGAATGTCAATAGTCACAACAACAGTGACCGGCCACCACCCTAATCCTACGCTCCAAACTGTGCGCTTGACTCAATTAAACGACCGGAAGCCGATGCTTAATGACCTTCCAACCCTCTTAAACATGCGCTCCTATTCTGGCGTGCAATTTGTTTCTATGCCCGGAGCAAAGCGCGCAATTTCCCATAAACAAAAAAAAAATATGTGCCCAGAATAGCACATTCACAGGCCTAAATTAGGAGACTTACGACACTAACTGCCAGTCTAAATTACGCCCTCGTTAAGACCAATCCAAAAACACTCTTTACCTAAAAAAAAAAAAAACCAAACCGAACTAATCTAAAAAAAGATACCCAACATCACTCACACGCTCCAATTAAGACCAAACTAAACAAACAAAAAAATGCCTCCATCATTTATACACTCCAACTAAGCCCAAACTAAATCAAACCGAAAAAAATGCTCCTTACATGCCCCGATCCAAAATAAATAAACTAAATCAAACCAAACTTAAACAATTAAGCCTCACCCTCAAAACCAGTCAAATAATCTACAAAGTCAACCAAACCCAAAGTTACTAAATATGAATAACCACAAGTGAAAAAATATATATATAATCACTTCATAAATAAACTAATAATTACAAAATACACCGAGGGCATACCCTCTAAATATACAACTTTAAAAAAAAAATAAGAAACTTAAAATCAGTACGTTCATGTAATGCCCGAATCCGGATTTATTCGGGAAATTAGAAATCTCGGAGAAGCCAGGAGGGGGAAGCACCCCGAACAAATTCTAACCGTGATAACCTCTTCTCCTCGCCCCAAACCGGCAGGAAAGGAAGAGTGGCTCACGGAAAGCCACCCAAGACCTGCGGGATCCACTTTTGAAGCTCACCTTGGAAACCCTAAAAAGGAGGAGCAACTAACACTGAATTCGCAGAGCCTATCAAGGAAAAATAGGCATCGGTCACGAGAACTCTGACCATGCCTTATCCTTGGGTTTCCTTTCCACCACCTTCTTCTCCTCCACCTCTTCCCTTAGCATGATAGCAATTCAACTGCTACCTTGCATTTCCAATCCCGTCTATTCTCAATAATCTAGTCAATAATCATAATTCTTCGGGATCAATACCCGGGATACAAAATAGAGAGGAAAAAAAGATATTAATGAACAAAAATGCCCTAAATCACAGGACGAAAAAAAAATGTGCCCCAAAACTATAACCCTAAGCTTGAACCACAAAACAAAACAAAGCCTTTAACATGCATGTATAAACCATGCCCCTTAGAACCCTAAAGTGACAAGTGTCATATTTTGAAAACCCTTCCAAATCCAAAACCAAACACATACCCCCTTTGAAAGCCCACAATCCATGGCAACCTAGATAAACCAATAAACACACAACACTTACCCCTCCAAAGAAACACAAACCTAAAGCCTAGATAAGCCAATAGGATTTAAGCACTTAACACCCATCTAGAACTTTTGAAAAAAAAAAATTCACACCTTTTAACAAGTGTCATCTCAAGTCAAACAAAACACTAAAACAAAATACCTTAAACTTTAAATTCAAAAAGAGAAACTCTCTAAAATGAGATCCTAACTTGTGAGGGACCAAAAAAAATGCCTCCAACAAACCCATCAGAGCTAAGTAAACCCTCTAACCAAAGTTCAATCAAACAAACTAATCTCGGGATAAACACTAAGCCAAATTAAATCCAAAACTAAAACAAATCAAATAAATCCAACTAATACATTAACAAGTTTAAACCAACAAACAAGCATAATAAAATAAAAAAATGCCTCTTTATTTATAATTTAAAATTTTTACAAGTACCACCGGAGGCATACCTCCTGAAATTACAACCCAAAACAAAAACCTATAACCTAACTTATAACCTGAAACAAAAATCGGAAACCCGAAATCAACACAAAGCGAGGAGCAGAATGCCCAATCGGAGGCCTCAGAAGGATTACCACCAGACTTGGAGCGTCCAATCCGAGGCTTTAGAAGGAGAGGTGGAGGATTAGTTGGGAAACACATCCCCCCACTTGTAACACCTTCCTCTTTCGTCAACTTCACCTCCTCCTCCACCGCCTCCTCAACGCTGCCTTCACTGCTTCCTAAAAGGGATCTATGTGAAGACTAACGCCCTCATTCCCAATACCGCCCATTCCCAAAATAATACCGTCCCCAAACATCATCTCAGGGCAAAGATCACGCAAAATAATAAACATAGGAAGAAACAACATCTCAATTGGACGGTTAGATCGTCCGATATCACTAAAACATGAATTTCAGAACACAAAATATCCAGAAAAGGTCAAGACTCAAGACTAAACTAGAGAATGAAAAATAAATGAAGGCTCTCTCGCTTATAAAAAGTACGGACTCAATCATGCGCTAGAACACATGCATTTAACTTGATCACGCGCCACGCACACTGCGCATAATCCAAAACACGCGCTACGAGCTAAGCGCTCAATGAAACCATCGCCCGCGCCAACGGCGTGACGTTCCGATCAAGCGCAGGCTATAGGCCGCGCAACCCAATCAAACAACATACTCACACCGCGCAATACGAAAGGTCACCCATACACTAACCTGGTGATGCTCTGATCATGCACAGGCTATAGGCCACTCAACCCAATCAAACAACCAACTCACACAGCACAATATGAAAGGCCACTCGCACAATGTCCTGGAGATGCCTCAATCACGGGCTATGATTAGAGCGCGTGATCTAATCACACACACACTCCCACACCCATAAACAGCTCCTCAAGCCTGACATCGCACACTCGAAAGCAAGCGCACAATCGTATTGAGCGACCTAAAATAAGCGCGCAATACCTGACTTTGGATGAAATCTATACCCTCGCACCTTTTTATCACATCGCAGTCCAAATTTACCTGTCCCATCGCGTACCCTTACATGAGAAGGAAGCATTGACCGCACCCCTTGTCCCATCATGATAGGACACACATATCACTGACACGAATAACACCCCCTATCGCGACACAATAAAAGCAACCAGCACGCTACCCCGCTCCTCACGATCAGAATCACTTTCCACTTACCCCTATCTGGTCACGTAACCCCGTCACACATTCCCCATTGCGACGAGATGTACACACAATATCACCTCAATATCCAGTCCCATCACAATAAATTATCCATGCCCTCATGCATATAGCGAAAAGCCTAAAGAAAATCTCTCGAGAACGCGGGCACGCCACCAAAAAAAAACTATGCCAATTACGATGCAACCACAACACGACCTTACATAACCAAAGATCTGTAAAGGAAAGAACTAGGACATACCCATCACGCAAATATCTTACCAGCGTCCCACCGCTAACTATGCTCAGCCGACATCCCATCACAAACATCACTACTCGAAAGCTCAAACAGCACCTATCACGTCATAGAAAAAGGAGAAAGCTCGACTAATGTCCTTCGCTAAAGCAAAGAGCTCTCCTCCCGAATTACTCGCTACATAATAGTCACTAGACACCACTGCCACTGCAGAAATGCATAAAGATTCGGAACTCCTCCCATGCCCCTTCACATCCAACCAATGCCAAGTCCCAACGCGAATATTCTATTAGAATCTCCAGGTCCCACCAGGACTCATCCAGTACACAGCCAAAGAAAAGAAAAATCCCCAAGTCCCATCACGGCATCACCTCTCCAAGACATTACATCACACCGGCGACCGCCAACCACTGCCGCAGCAAACAAAAAGAAGAAAGGAAGAAATCTCCAAAGTCTCATCGTAGTATAACTCCAATAACCCATCAGTCCCATCACGGACCACACAAGCCACGCATAAATTCAGGTAAGTATCCCCCCCAGGTAAGTACTACCTACTTTTCAATTACTCAATATTGCTTATAAATATAGTTAGCTATGATTAAGTCAAAATGTTTTCAAAACCCATCTCTCTCGACTAGCGAATCACTGTAGTCCTCCCATAAGAGACAAACATCAGTATTTGACGGAAGGTTAGATGGAGCATCCGGCATGCCAAGTGTCGTCTTGACAATCACATAAACGGTCGGGTCCACAAATCTCGTACCAATGGATCTGCTCAGCAACATCTCGAAAGCCACATTTTCCGTCATTTTACCACCGAATTAATCTTAAGTTAAATTCCCCAAAATTGCAAATTTTCAAAATCCCTTACTTCCAAAGCAAAAATCTCTTACTTTCAAAAAGAAAAAGAAGAAGAAACAACATGATAAAAAAAAAATTAAAAAAAATAAAAAAATAAAAAAACCTCTTACTGCTTACTCCCCAAAACAAAAAAATCTTTTACTTTTGACCAAAAAATAAATAAAAAAGAAAACATACAAAGAGACTCACCTACCAAAATTCACTTCAATTATCAGCCCAATTACTAGCCTAAACTGGCCATTCCCTTGGGAAACCGAACAATGAGCATATTTAATCTAAGAACTTACAAACACCTATTAGAAAAGGAATGCCTAACGCGCATTGGTGTGAGCAATGACGCGCCCGGTCTGAAATGACTTGCGAAAGCCTTCAACATTATATTACATTATATTATTATTGGTCCCTGGACCCATTTACAGACATTCCGTATGGCGCCCCCTAGTACCTCGGCTGCGTCATATCCTTTTGTTTGGCTGCCCCTTGCAGTAGGTCGCGACATGCGACGGGATGCCCCTTGCACCCACAGATTACAATATGGTGTTTCTCCTTTTCGTTTGACTGTCACTCGTAGCAGGTCGCGCCACACGATGGGATGCCCCTTGCACCTGTAGAATAGGATACACTAACTTCTCCCATTGACTATTTATGACAATGGGTCGTGATACGCGACGGGATCGCCCCTGGGCATCCACGGCATGGAACACGCATTTCGACAACTACCACTGGGCCTCCAAATGCTCCATTTTAGCTTGTGCTGATAGATAAGAAAGCCAAGCATGTCATGTTAGCATTCCTAGTTCACATTTATGACTTCCCAAGAGAAACGAGAAGACACCTCGAATGAGGGGTGTCTACTTCTACGACGCGCTCTTACTTCGCAAGAGCGCGCCGAAGAGGGGCATCTGTAGACACCCCCATTTTGTCCTCTCGGAATATATAAATCTGTTCGGTCAACCTTTGACCCCTCAACCCTAATAGGGACCATATACTGAAATAATAGTATATGGCTAAACACAGGCTGAAACAATAGCATTGTGGCTTAGGCCCCATAACCCTAAATTAGGAACCATGCACTAAAACAATTAGTACATGACTTAACACAGGTTAAAACAATAACTCTGTGGCTCAGGTCTCAATGTAGGGAGACTATATACTGAAACAATAGTATATAGTCGGAATATAGACTAAAATAATAGTCTTGTATTTCAGACCCATTAGCCCTAATATGGGGACCATATACTAAAATAATAGTATATGGCTGGACACAGGCTCAAACAATAGCTTTGTGGCTCAGGCCCCATAACCCTAACGTGGGGACCATGCACTGAAATAATAGTACATGGGTAGACATAGGCTGAAACAATAGTTCTGTGGCTCAGATCCCAACTAGGGAAACCATATACTGAAATAATAGTATATAGTCGGAATGCAGGCTGAACAATAGTCTGGCATTTCAGACCCGACCCGGACCCGGACAGCCCCGAATTACGCGCCTAGAATCGCGCACGCAATTCGATCACACACCAAACCACACATGTGCAATCAGTCCCCTCTCAGACCAGACTTCCTTTCCTAGACTACTCCGAGACTCAATCACGTGCTTCATATGAAACGCGCGATCGGATTGAGCACCCCACCACCGACGCGCAATCGACCTACGCCCGACCGAGCCTCACTATCCTTGACCCCCAAGTTTCCTCGATTGAGCACTTCATATGAAACGCACGATCGGATTAAGCACCCTAAAATGGGTGCGCAATTAGTTCTAACGTTGTTAGGACTAAGAAACTCGCTGAGCAAGTCAACCGGTCGCTCACTGAGTCGGTGACCGACTCAAAGTGATTAAGCACCGAGAGACCGCGCGTAATCCATTAAAATGCCTGAAATAGGGCATTTAATTGGACAAAAATCTATAAAAGCTTTTTTTAATTCGCCCCAATGGATTTTTGGGATTTCAAAACCAGAGAACTCCGAGAACCAACACATAGAGGAATATAGCCATGATTTCGAAATTCAAGCTTCGAATCTTTGAGGTTTCTCTCCACAGCCCCGGTCCTAGGTAAAAATCTTAGTTTTAGACTTAAGATTTCTCTTAGTTTCAATTATTAATATTAGTTCACAGTTTTAGACCGTAGCACCTTTTTTTAGACCGTAATTTTCTATGTCTGGTTCTAGTTCTCCGTTTCTAGAACCAGTCTTTAATCTAACGGTCTAATTTACCGACCCTAGGCTTTAATTCCATTCTAAAACCTTAATTTCTAGTCCCATCATTAATCTCTGGTTCTAGTTCTTAGGTTCCAGAACTAGTCCTTAATCATACGGTCTAATTTTTTGATTTCAGGCCCGAATTCAGTCCTAGAATTTTAAATTATAGTTTTAATTCCGTAGTTTAATACTTTTAAAAATTCTAAAAATATTAATTTTAGTTTCTTAATTTAGTTCACAATTATAATCCCGAAATCGACTCTGAAAAATCCAAAAAATATTATCTTATAGTCCAAAATCTAATTTATCCTTAATCTCAGCCACCCGATTTGCCCAAGAGAGCTTACGGATTGTACTCGGGAACGAGGCCAATCCTGCATAGTATAGAGGGCCCAACCCCCTTTTTTTTAGAATTATTTTATTGCTTTAATTAGGATTAGAAAATCAGTTCTATTACTTTTCTTCTTAGAATTTTAGTATAATTAATTTACATGCTTTCTTTTAATTAGTTCCTTATTTTAATTAGATTTCAGCATAGTTAATTCTTTTATTATTATTATTATTATTAGAATTTTAATATAATTAATTCATTGCTCTGATTATAATTCTAGAAAAATTAGTTCATTTATTTTAATTGATTTTAGCATAGATAATTCGTTACTTTAATTAGAATCTTAGGATAATTAATTTCTCGCTCCGATCATGATTCTAGTAAAATTAGTTTATCTATTTTAATCAGAATTTTAGTAAAATTAGTTCTCGATTCTAATTAGAATTCTATGAGGACTATTATATTTTCTCCAATTAGAATTGCAATACGATTAGTATACTTGCTTTACTTAGAATTTCAGTATAATTAGCATGCTTGATTTAATTAGAGTTTCATTAGAATTAATATACTTGCATTTCTAGTACAATTAGGAGACTGATATTAATTGGACTTTTAATAGTATTAGGATGCTAAATTAATTGGAATTCTAATAAGATTAGGAAACTAAGATTAGTTAGACTCCTGATAGAATTAGAACACTAAATCAAATCAACATAGCAAATTTCCACACAACCAAACTCACAACAGAATTGGAAAGTCTAAACTGATTAAAACTACAACAATAACGGGAAATAAAAGGAAAACTAAACTATCTAAATTATAAGAAAAAACATTGTTGCTGATGTTTGCAGGCGGACGATTCAGTAAAGAAGTAACCCATACCTGCTTTAAAGCGTGATCATTGATGTGTTGCAGCGTCGTTAAATTTCTACAGTTGGCGATCGCAACAAACTATGAACCTTCCTAGAAAATCTCTTTTTATTTATTTTATTTTACCTCCACCATTCCAAACGTCGCATCGCTAGAGTTCACTTGGACAGAATTGGAGCCACTGATTCAACGGGGACCAAGAGGAACCCAGAAGAAGCGCGCACCAACAATTACGATTGTTCTATCCAATACCATCCCAGAAAGGTAAACGTGGTAACAAATGCTTTGAGTCAAAAATCACCTGCTCAACTGTCAAATCTCGTTACAAGGATACATAGATGACGATTAGTTGAGGACATAGCCTCATGTGGCACTACATTCAAGGTGAAAGACTCTAGCGCTTTGATAGCTAATATTAAGGTACGATCCACACTCTTCGATAGGATCAGAGAACTCCAATTGACCGATGTGGGACTTATGTAAAAAAACGTTGGGCTTTTTCTAAAATTTTCCTTTGGCACCCCTTTCCTTTTTAAATCTGATACGAACACGTATATGCTGATTTCTCTCATGAAATTTGGGGCAGTGGGTGCCATTTGCCAGATTTTTTCTTTTGTTCTGTGCACACATGTATATTGATTTTTTTTTCTTTTTTTATACAGATTTTTTTCCTTGCTTTTTTTTGCATTTTATATATATATATATATTATTTTTTTGGAATTTTAAAATGTAAGTGAATGAATTTATTAGTTTTTTTGCTGATTTCTTTTGAAATTGAAAGACGAGGTGTGCCCTCTTTTGGTTTTTTTGAAAATTTGGAAAGGATAGGGCAAACTTACCTTCTTTTATCTCAAAAAAAAATTTCAACAAAGCACCTGGTCTCTTCTATCTGTATCTTGTTGCCATCCTCTAATAATTGTTTTCTGATGCCTCTTTTCAGGATGCCACGTGGACGTCGGGGTGATGGTGACCAGGGCTTTGGGGCTGGTTCCGATGAGGTCATTGGTAGTGGGGGTGAGCTTGTGCTGGTGCACCGAGGCACCGAGAGGCATACCGTGGAACAACAGAAATGGTACTAGCTTGAATGCAAGGAGACGCGCCCCGCAGTGGCCTACTCCACTAGCAATACACCCATATCTCGCACTTTGAGATTGCTAGTGAGGTATGCATATTTCATGGTTTTTTCTTTACATTTTTGTGGATTTTCCTAGGATAATTTTGATTTATCTTGTCTTGATGTAGCATCTATGCCCGCCTCCCTTCTGTGGTGAGGGTTCTCCTGGCGTAAGTAGGCTTCAGGGATTTCCTTTATGCCGTACCATGAGAGGAGATTACGCCTACGTGATGGCCCTTGTGGAGAGGTTTCATCCTGAGATGATGACCTTTCATATGTCCTTTGTCGAGATGGTCATCACCCCAGTTGATTGGGCTATCATTATTGGGATTTTGATAGGAGGGGAGCCGGTGATCTACCCTCTCTTCTTGCCACGCGAGGAGGTAATTCGACTGATTGGGGCCTATCCCCCTGCCGATTGCATGACGAGACCCGAGGTGAAGCTGTCGTCGTTGGCGGGTCTTTTTGGTCTAGATGAGCAGCTCCCTAAGGATCAGCCTGAGATGGAGATACGCATTCCCCTTGCCCGCGCTCTGATCCTTGCTCGAGTGTTCCTTCTCTTCCTCCTAGGCAAGACGATCCTTGCTGTAACACCTTAGAATTTTCGAGGTTCAATCACTACAACGGGTATGTGCAAAACCATGTACGATTGACCCCTTGGATCAAAGTCAATCAAGGTACATGGATAGAAGTGTACCATGGAAATTGGGTACAATTAATAAATCGTGCAAGTACTGTTGTTTGATTCTGAGTGTGCTTGATTTATTTGTGTTTTGAAAACAGATTTGCAACTGCTAAGTTATAATGAATCTAGAACATTAAAAAGAGTAAAGAAATATCAGCACAGAGAGAAGTGAATTAGCCTGCAAGATCAGGGCCAATTGTAGCAAGTTTTAAATGTAAGTGAGTAAAAGATCGTCCACAGAGAATTTTTTTTAAATGCAAGATAAACCTCCAGATCTGAGCTACTAGATCTGGCCTCTTATCCTATATAGAAAGCACATAAGATGGGAGGTTGAATTTGTCACATTAACTAAATGATAAAAGTAAAAGTTAAACTAAATGATCCAGATCTGAGTTGGAGAATTTTGATGTAAACTTATAAAAATAGAGAAATAATATCTAACTTTGATTTGGTCCTTGAAATACAATGAGAATGACTGCAGATCAACTGAGAGATGATCCAATCTTCATCTGGCTACAAGCACAGATGTAAGAGAAATAAATCTAACTCAAGGATTAGATTTAGGCTTATGGCTATGGTCTGTCCACTTTAATGGCCACAGACCATCCAATAGTCTTTAATCTAAAGCCTTAATTTAGAACAAGAAGCATCACTACAAATGCCGTGAGAGATTAGGTTACAAACACTAATTCTCACAGGATTAATGAATCAAGGGAAATTGCATGAAAAACAGTAAATCTAAAGGAGTCTAATGCAATAAGGAGATCAGAGGGAACCCTTAACATGAGTCCAATTGAGAATATGTTTCTGACAACCTTTTCAAATTCACCATTACAATTATAGAGCACAGCTTAAACAGCTCTCAGATTTATAGTCTTGAATACAACTCCCTTTTGAATTACAGAAGTATCTCACAGCTCTCAATTGCAAGTAAAAGTGAGGCTATTACAGGGATTTCAGACAAACTATCTGGTTTGGAAATGGGGGAATAGGAATGAAACTCACAATCTGGAAGCCCAAATTGGGCAAATGGTTCGTCTATTTATAGTTTTCCCTAAGTCCAGCTTAGATGTGTATCAACCAATCAGAAGTGCTCAGATCTGTATCAACCAATGGTAGTCAAGCACAAGGATCCAGATCTGTTCTGGCCAATCAGAATTGCTCGATCTGGTTCAGCCAATCAGGCGACATAAGCATCAATTCTGTTATGCATTTTGAAAGTCTGTTAGAGTTTCTAGAAGTTCCCGCCAAGTTATTTCATCTCTGGGTGCTCACATGGGGTGGAATATGCCTTCGCTTCATGCTTGGAATCTTCTGGAATGTCCCTAGGTTTTTAAATGCATTGGGACGCGTGAAAAAGATTACTGAATTACCCTTGCAAAAGTTAGGAATCTCCAGAATACCATTTTGCATAGTTTAGGGGACTTTCATGAGGTCTGTAACTCGAAGCTCTTTTCGCATACGCGTTCGTGTTACATTGAAGGAGTTCTCTTCTTTTCGAAAAGGTCAATCATCTCTTCGAAGAGTTCAGGTTCTCTTCGAAAACTAAGCCTGGAGATTTTAGTTCTTTTCGCAGAGTTCAGGTTCTTTTCGAACAGTTCAGGTTATTTTCGAAAAGCACTCTGTAGTGCATTTTTCTGTTCGAATTGCTCCACACTTCTTTTCTGGGTTGAGACCAGGTCTTTGCCTCTTCAGTTCAGACCTTTTAACAGCTAGTGAGGTTGTCCCTTCTCTTTCTTCCTTTGGATCGACATGGATTATCATCTTTTTGGCACTTTTAAGCTGCTTTCATGGTTAAGCCTGTCTTTATTGTTAGCTGAAACACAAGCACTTAGAATACTTATTTAGTTCTCTCAAAGGTCTATAAGACTCAGGTTGAGGGGTGAAAAATGGTATTTTCCAGTTCTCAACAAGTACTGACACAAATCCTTGATAGCTACCCTGATAAGAGCTGGACTAGTTAACCTCAAGCCCAATAATCAAGACCCATTAGTTAATCATGCCTAAGGACTAAGACCCACTAATTGGGGCATTGGGATAGACCAGCACACCATGCCATGTGTGCCGATTACACACTAGATCAGACATCCCAAATTATAAAACCCAACTCCCACACATAAGTTGCATGGGATTCAAAATTGAGATTTAAAATCGAGAGTTGAGAGTCTTCTTTTCCTCTTGTCTTCCACCTTGGAGAGCCCGAACCATCCAAATTCACGCGACCTCGTTCAAAGAAACCTCTGCCTAAATCTTTCAACGAAGAAGAATCTCCATTGTATCAATCATCACAGCGTCATTGGGTCTTCAAAAATTCTATGATCGAGTAATCGAACAACCACGACCACATAAACAACGAGATATCTCCTCACCAAATATCGAAAACTCCGCATGCGAAGAATTCGCAAAGGTAAACGTCTAAACTCTATCTCATATTCGATTTTGGAATTCCATGTGAAGGAATTTCTAAAGATCGGGCGTGTGCGAAGCATTATAGTCAAATTCCCCGATCACGATCCTTTCGAACGTTGCATGCCCATGCAATGAGGATAGGAAGTCTCGATTTCCTAAATCTAAGTCCTATTTAAAAAAATTCAAGAAAGTCATGCTACGAAACTTCGAGAATCAGATGTGTGAAGGGCTTAGAGGCAGAGCGCACTGATTTTCACTGTCTCGGAACATTGCATGTGCAATCAAGTAAGATAGAGGCTAGAAATCTAACTTAATAATACAACTGGGATCGATTACATATATTGGATGGGAGTTATGTCTAAGACATTGGGTGTACGAGGCTATAAGATGAAATTAATAGGACTGCGAGCTTCCCAGGCTTGCCGCGGCGACTCTGAACCTCGCTAAGGCAAGGGGACCTCTGAAGAGCTCATCGTGGCGAGTGCTACGCATTTTTGAAGATAGATGCAGCACTATGAAAACTCGCTGCGGCGGGGCTTGTGTGCCACATGACTACCTGAACACCTTGTTGCGGCAACACTGTAGCTTGCTGCAACGAGGTGCTCTGTTTTGTGAGCTTAGGTCTTTGGGCATTTAATGCCAAACGAGACCTTGTTCCATGCCCAGTATGATTCGTTAACATGTAGGTTATGTACGATGTATGATTTAGGTTGATTACGCGGAACATTTAAGGGGGGAATTAGCTTTTATTCGTGCGAGTTTGCCTGCAAAGTTTTGACTTTAGGGTAGGGAAGAATACCTTGCCCGATTACTTGTTTTCTCGGATTCATGCCAATGATGGAAGTATAAAAATCAAGTATATTTTATAGTAATGTTATTCATGAAATCTTGAAATGCTTTGAATATTATAATTCGTTTTTCGTACATGATTTGCATGGTTTTTGTACTCCGCATCTTGCGATAACATTGTATTCGATTCAATAAGTCTCGGTTCCTAGATTTGATTTGTGTAATTGTTACCTGTTCTGTGAACATGTTCAGTTCTACATCTCTATTTTGTCTCAGCTCAGGTGACCCTGTTAACGTAGCTGACATCTCAGTTCAAGTGACTTTGTTAACTTAGCTCAGGGGCTTGACATTTCTACTTAAGTAACCCTGTTAACATAGCTCAGGGGCTTGAATTCTCAGTTCAAGTGCTATTAACGTAGCTCAGGGGTTTGACTTCTTGGTTCAAGTGGCCCTGTTAACGTAGCTCAGGGGCTTGACTTCTCAGTTCAAGTGACCTTGTTAATGTAGCTCAGGGACTTGACTTCTCGGCTCAAGTGACCCTGCTAATGTAGCTCAGGGGCTTGACATTTCGACACTGCTTTGATTTCTTGTATACGTATTCATGACTTGCTCCCTTGATTTGTTCTAAGTTCTGTTCATGATTGCTTGACTCCGTTTGCATTATTTAAGCATATTATTCTACATTTATGATATGATATATTTTGGTGCTATAAACAAACTCTTGATTTTGAAATTTATTGCATCTTTATAAGATATGAATTTGAATGTTTTGCATATGCATCAAGATCATGAAGAAGTATGATAAAAGGTAATTTAGCATTAGTTTCCTCCCTATTGAGCTTGGACTATAGCTCATTCCTCGACTATATGTCACAGTTGCAAGAGTAGATCTGGAAAGGGATCTTGAGCAAGTTTCCTCGACTATATGTCACAGTTGCAAGAGTAGATCTAGAAAGGGATCTTGAGCAAGAGGAGGATCCAGATTATAATCCTGAGGACGAGGGCCAGAAGAGTTCCTTCCTTAGCTGCCTTAGTTCAAGAAGTTGAACACTTTGAGTTTTTGTTAAACGGTACAGTACAATGTGAAGTTGAATACAATTGTATAGTTTTGTTCCACTGTTTAGGTGAAGTTCTGCCTTCACCGGTGGATTATATAGTGGTGTGGTAGCATGATGGAAATATTTTAAATTCTATGTGCCTTTTGCTTATAGCTATAGCTCTGCTTCCGTATTTTGCATACTTGGATTCCGTACATTAGTAAACTTACCAAATGCTTGATGACTCAACCTTTCCAAGTATCCTTTAGGGGAAGATCGAGCTGTCACAAGGTATCAAAGCATCCCGATACCAAATTGACTCTGTATTTCAGATCATGTGTATGATCTGATTGCACGGGTTTTATGGTAAGAAAATCTGAGCTATCATAGGTGGTATCAAAGCCTAGGCTGTAAGTCTCATGGGTGTTTAGAGCTATGACTTATGTTTGAAGCAACGAGATTAGTTTCACCCATTCCTTAGACTAGGGTCTTAGGATCGATCTGGCTTAGCTTTTACTTAGTCATGATAGGCCAACATGCCACCAAGAAGAGGGAGGCCATGGACAGTGAATACTAGAGATACCATGAATAGTGGAGGCTTGGCCTTTAGATCAAACACGATCCCTATAGGTAACGACAATCATGCATCTGGAGTGGGGAACAACATTGGAAATGTTCCCAGAGGAGAGAATAACTAGCAACTTCCAGAGACCATGGTGAACACCATAGCGATACTGGCTAAGAGAAGGCAGTCATCCGGTTTCCAAGATTTTTGGAGATTGAGGCCTCCGAGCTTTTATCGGCAGACCGATTCGCTTGAGGCAAAGCAGTGGCTGAACCAAATTGAGAAGGTGCTTCTAAGAGTCTGTTGTACTGAGGAGGAAAAGGTGAGTTGGGCCTTGTTCCAACTTGAAGGAGAGGCAGATCCTTGGTGAAAATCCGTCGAGAGAACCCGACTGCCAGGGACACCTTAGACCTGGACCGAATTCACCGAAGTATTTAATGAGAAGTACTTCTTGGCATCGGAGAGACGTCAAGTGGAGATCCAGTTTGCGAATCTGGTGCAAGGACAAATGAGTGTACATGAGTACGAGTCGGAATTCACTCGGCTATCGCGATTCACACCATTACTTATGGCCACTGAATTAATGAAGGCTCAAAGTTCGAATACGGTCTAAAGCCGATAATTAAGGAAAGAATTTCTCTATTTGAGGTGACCATGTACGCCCAAGTGATAAGATTGGCTCTCATCACCGAAAAGGATGTTGATAACATGTTGAAGAGAAGAGATGAACAAAGTAGAAGTAGAAAGAATCAGACACAAGCATATAGTTTGGAGTAGGCCAGTAAGAAGCCAAGATACTTGTTGCCACCACCATCGCAACCTACTCCAATGACATCATCAAAGCCACCGTACTCTGCATCTCTACCTCCAAGGCCCCCAAGGCCTGTCAATACACCAAACCCAACAACAGCGGGTGTATCGAGAGCACAACCAACAACCTCTCATAATGTATCTCGTACCGCCTCCTCCACACCAAACGATATATACTCAAAGTGTGGAAAGTCACATAAAACAGAGGAGTGCCTGTAACACCTGCCACATTCTGATCCTGACAATATTGGGTACAGACTCAAGTAGGTTCAGGCTTGTGCCAAAAACATGACACAAAGAACTAGTTTAGAATATTAATGATGACTATTAAATAATGGAACCTTAGTGGGCCAATATTAATAATTGAAACAATGGATTAGGTAGAAATTAAAATATTCGGAGCCCTCCTAAAGATAAAAATTTGCGTAACACAATTTTAAATAATACATAAGACTGGTAGGCACTGAAAGGTGTCAATCCTTTGACCCAAAACCCAGGTGTGCATGGAGTAAAATACCAACAAAGGCCTGATGGCCTCGCCTCAGCAATAGAGGCAAGTGAAATAGGTTGCCCCGGTCACTCGAGGCAAGCACCTTGCCTCGGCCACCTGAGGCAAGTAAACTAGTTGCCTCGGCCACCTGAGGTAAGCCTAAAAGACCGCCTCAACAACTGAGGCAAACCTACAAATAAATTAACTAATATAAAGCTTATATATATATATATATATATATATATATATATATATAGCACATATTTAATTAAACCAAACATGACGGAAATACCAAGATAGAGTAGTACACCAATTGGGTAGTAATGTATTGGTGGTTGCCACAAAAACAAAAGGGTTCTATAATACCTGAGGCAAGTAAGTATGGTTGCCTTAGTACTTGAGGCAAGTACCTTGCCTCGAGCCTTGCCTCAGCCACTAAATTATTTTAGTATATTTAAATAAATACTCTTAAACCATGCATAAGCTTTGTAAATACCGGCTGTCCAGCTATCTAAGAATACACTTAAAGTATATATGAGTTATATAAAGCCTATTTTGGCTTATATAGGTATACACCTTATAAAGGTGTGTGGGATTAGGATGGGATTGCAGCCCAAAACAGCTAATAAGCTATTTAAATTCGGATAGCCTCCACGCGTGCATGAGTCATTTCGACTCTCATGCACGCAAGTTACTCAAGCCATACAAGAACTTGCCAGCCTTCTTCTTATTCCTCCAAAATTTCTGCTGAAAATTCTGTTGCAATTTCTGCTGCTGCAAATTCTATAATCCATAGCCAAGAAACAGTGATGCTCACACACTTACGAGTTCGGCAAACTCGACACCGACGTAAGTTCGGCGTCATTGGAACAATAAATTCACAAAAAGGTACGCTATAAACAAATCAATTCCTAGACTAGGTTCAGGTTATATATTATTTTAAATCCAATATAATTTGTAGTAACAATCCCATCGTATCAAGGTATGTGTGCGAGTTTCGGAAAATAAATTTCAACTAGACATTTTCGAAATTTTCATGCAAATTTTATCCGAAATAAACTAGAGTTTCTGTATAATTTATACACTCAATTATAAGCTAAATATAAGCTACATATATAGGGTAAAAGACCCAGCAAACCATGTAAAATCAACGGGCAAAGTGGAGCAGAAAACACCCCGGCAAGCTAAGCCTAATAGGCTTTCCGCGGCAACTTTACAGGCTTGCCACGGCAACATTGTGCACTGACCACTATTTGGTATTTTAGTCATAACTTTTAACCCCGAACTCTAAATTAAATGATTCTTGATGCGTTGGAAAGGGGACAACGAGCCCTACAACTTTTATGAAATAACCAAGTTCTAAATTTGACGTTTAAAGAGTTAACAATTAGTAACAAGATGCGGCAAGGTACTCAGGCTTGCCGCAGTAACATTGTGCACTGACCACTGTTTGGTATTATGGTCATAATATTTGATCTCAAACTCAGATTAGCACGATTCTTGATGCGTTAGAAAGGAAACAACGAGCCCTACAACTTTTATGCAGGAATAAATTTCTGAATCCAACATTTAAGGGGTCAAAAATTGGTGACAAGTTGTGGCATCATGCTCAGCTGCAAAGCTTGCCGCGGCAACCCTGCATCTGACGCACTTGGTGACACCTTTGTCAGGGTTTTATGCTAGGATGATTTGCTAAGTTTGACCATGAGACTTGGGACCATAAATGGTCCATATTTAGGGTCTATGTTGACCCAATAAACCATTAAAAATATTAAAACTATGACCATAAATTCTAGGTATTTTGTGCACATGACAAGTTTGCTTAAAGACATGCGTGCACGGGTAACCAGTTACACATAAGCCTGGTATAAGATAGAGAAATTACCGTACTCGTTTATATTGAGTTATTGATTCTTGTTTAGATAAGCTATTATTAGGAGCATATAGATAACTAGAAAAGTTTTTAGCTATTTGACAAAGAAGTTACTATGAGTTCAGTGCATTTAAGACGTAATTCAAGATGAATATGTTAGTACCATCTGAAACATGAAGATGTCGATTCTGTTTATAAGGATGATAGATAATAGTTTTTGTGGGATGTTTTGCATGACTGTGCTTACATCAGTTTTGCGATTACCAATTATGATATCTGATTTTTATATAGATATGCTAGATTAACTTAACTACGAAAAGGATGATAAGCTTGAGATTAAGTATGCTTTAGCATGACTTGTGAATGATAAGCTTAGCAATTGTTTTTGTATGACTATGCTATTTCGGCTTTGAAGAGTTTAGCATTGATAGTGCAGCTTTTCTTTGAGAATTCAGTGGTAATGATTCAGTTTTAAAAGTACAGCTTTGATCACTTATTAGCTAGGTCCATTTTGTGGAATAAATAGTATAACCATGCAATGTCAGTTTGAATATGCTAGCTTGATAGTTCAGCTTTGAGAGTTCATCTGTGATAGGACAGTTTTAAAAGTTAAACTTTGATAATTGCTAGCTCAGTTTTGCTAAAAAGTAAATAGGATGACCATACTATGTTATTGTTGAGTATGCTAGTTTTCGTTATATACAAGCATAGAAAGTTCAGTTATGCTAGGCAAGATTTGAGATACGTTTAAGTTATTACATGATGTCGCATACTTGAGGTATATATGTGCATGATGTTCTCGCATGCTTGATCTTGTACATGGTCATTTCTTGATTCTTGATACTCATTTGCTTCATGTTAAGCCAAGTGACCCTGCTAACTTAGCCCAGGGGCTTGACCAGTCTTGTGTCAAGTGACCTTGCTAACATAGCTTAAGGGCTTGACTTCTTGAGTTAAGTGACCCTGTTAACCTTGCTTAGGGGCTTAATATCCCGGTCTAAGTGATCCTGCTAACTCGGAAGCTTGATTTTATCAGTCCAAGTGATCCCGCTAACTTGGGAGCTTGGTTTTCTCGGTCTAAGTGATCCCTCTAACTCGAGAGCTTGATAAGTGATCCCACTACTTGGGAGCTTGATTTTCCTGTCCTCATACATATCTTGTTTCAACATGATTCTTTGATATTATCTCGCATGATTTCCTTGTCAATACTTGTATTTAGTCAGCATGAATCCGTCAACATTGTCAGTATGATACCATAATTTCATGAATTAGTGCTTGTCTGTGATATACTGCTAGGATATATTGAGGCTAGAATAGACATAATATAAGATGACATGTACTTCATTTTATTTTGTATCTAGACATGAATTGATAAGCTTTCATATAAATTAGTATTTTAATTATCCCTGTTGAGTTTTGATGATAGCTCATCCTACGACTTTATGTCTTAGCTGCAGATATTGATCGTGACCCTCAGCACGAGGTTGATCCTACCTACCATCAGGAGGAGGACGAGGGAGGCAAGGAGGAAGATTCTGCGGAGAACTTCTTTCCTTAAAAAGTTTGAGAGAGAGAGAGAAATTTGTTTTTAAACATTAAACATGTATAAACAGCAGTGTGGTTTAAGATAGTTTACTACTTCAGATATAGGTTTTTGTTTATATTCCTGTTTAGTTTACTGCTTTAGATAAATGAACGAATATTAGTTGTTACCATATTTCTACATATCAGAGTTAATTCAATTCGTTTTCGCATACGTAACATTTTGTACACGATGCCCTTGTATGACAGGATCATGTTAGGTGATCCGACGGCGTGACCTTTCCCATTTACGAGAAGGGAAAAAGTTGGGCTGTCACAGTGCCGAAAGACAATGGGAGCATATTTTAAGTGTGGAAAGATGGGGCACCGAATTCAGGAACACCCTGAAATGAAAACAGCTGCAACAATGGCACCTATTCAGAGCTATTTATGGCTTACGGTACAAGGTCGAGCTTATGTTGTGTCAGCACAAGATGCCCAAGCCAACAACGACGTAATCCAAGGTATGACTTCCCTATGGATTGTCAATCTAAATTCTTAAATTTTAGATGAAGAAGGTGCATAAAAATAAATTCGATGTGGAATTTGATTTGCTTTCCATGTTAGAACCTTTTATGTGTACGTCACTCAATCGATTACAAATATATGTATCAATTAGGTACCTTATCTATGTACAAGAGGTCTGATATCTATTTTCACAAGGTTCAAGTGTTGACAGACCCAGGGTCTACACACTTGTTTGTGACACCTTAATCCGCAGCAGAACTAAGTTACATTCCCGAGCCCTTAGAATTTATCCTGTCTGTGTTGGTTCCGATCGGGGATTCTATGAAAACGGATACCGTGTGTGCATCAGTTGTCCAAATCCTAGGGAGTAGAGATACGTATATATTTTTTTATATTTTTGGATTTTTTCTGATGATGATTTTTTTTGTTCTTTTTTTCTTTTCTTCTTTTTTTTGTGATGCCTTAACAGTGAGATGAAGTAACGGGTCCCTTTTTTAGCATAATCGAATCCGTTCATGCGATCGAACCTGAGTGAGGTTCAGAATTTTTACCAAGGTTGGAATGCCCATCCCTTTAGATTGAATCAACCTTTTATCCTTACCCCGGGTCATGTGTTTGACGGTGTGGTCTAAAGATCTACTTGATCAGGACCCGATTTGAGCAAACATGAGCCGCCCAGTTGGCTATTAGATAATTCAAAATTATAACCAAGGGAGTAACCGATGACTTTCTCTTTTTCTTTTTCAACATTTTTTACTCACAACACCTAAGACGGGTTTTCGCCATGCCCGTTGTTGCCCTCATTTTAATTAGGATGCATATTAGTTACCTATATTAATAAAAAAGGGACTAACGTTTTCTTGAGAATGTACAGAAACATCAAATGGTCCAAAGCCTCGAACAAGCAACCTCTCAGCGATGGACAGATCAGATGAAGCATCTCACCACCGATGCTCGGTCTATTCGAAAAAAAATTATTTTGAAAAAGAAAAAAATCACTTTTTCGTCGCGCACAACTATGCACATGTGTGCTTTAATGCGATAAAATGTCAATATTTTATCAACAACGCAGCTTTGCTAAATTAATGTCCTCAATCTAAGGTTTGCCTTAGATCTTTGGACCCTACTTCAAAGTAGGAGCGATAGTGTCAATCTCAATCAGACAGTCAATGTTTCGATCGGTTTGATTCCACTGCTAAATGAGATTACATATCAAACAATTATGTTCAAACATGGATAAAGAATGGATCTTTTTCCCTTGATTTTTTCTTCATCGCAGGCTTAAAGCCTGCACAATATCCCTTAGATAGGCGACATGCATTTGGGTATCCGTTTGATGGTCATTTATTTCCATAAATTATACTCGAACAAAATCTGAATCGGGACTTCCATCGCCTTGCTTCTATTTGCCCCTAATGGGTCCATGGTTTTGCATAGTTGGTCTGTTGTAAAATCGTCGTCAAAAGTGGCACACACTCCCAAAAAGTGGTGCGATATCGATATTCGCTCAGCTCAGGTAGTCATGCTAAATTAACTTTGGGGTCGATGAGTTAGCTCACAAATCTTGAACCCTACAGTGTATAGGGGCACCCGTGCCAATCAAAGTGGGCCAATCAATGCCTCATGAGATCGACACAACCATTGGATCTTCCCGTTATTATTTTATGCTAATCTTTAAGTATGGGTCGATCACCCTCCCGCTCACGGGGCAACTTTGTTCGAAATAAATCTTAAACATCGTATATTTTTAATTACACCATCACAATTTTCCCCAATAATGTCGCTAAGCGCATGGGGACTGGTAGCCTTGAGGAACATACGCTTTCCTAAGTGTTGGGCTTCCGCTACTCTCAAGTAACGCACATTTTCCTAAGTGTTGGGCTTACATCACTCTTCATTTAGTTTTTATTTTTTTTATTTATTTTATGTTTGAGATTCACTTTGAATATGGCGGATCCATTAGCATGCCTTGGGCCTCTTCGTACGTCTCTTTCTTTGGCATTCGATCATTAGTGATCGGATACCAAAGAGGGGCATCTGTAGACACCCAAATTTGGCCAAGGCTTGGTCGACCCGTACTTCAAGAAAGGCGTACTCTCGAGCTTCCGAAAGCACCTCCCAAACCCTTAGAACTTAATCTAAACCTTTAAAATAATTCCCAAACTCTTAGGAATCAATCCTAACCTTTCCAAACCCTTAGAAAGTCTAAAACGGACCCATAGAGCTAGTTTCAAACTAACCAAAACAACTAATGAAAAGAGGAGTGCCAAAGTTTGTATAGATAGTTTTCCAACTCGAGGCTTATACCATTAGAAAGTAGAGGTTCACAACTTTCCAACGAGCTAAGAATAACCTAATTCGGAGTTGTACATCAAAAGTTATGGCGAAATGAAGATCGCAGATTTGTGCAGGAAATTGCAAAACTGCTGCGGGTCTTCAACTTCCGGCAGTTTGGGCCTCATTTTTCTTTAAAAAATAGCCGAAATTCATATTGGGGATTTGACTTGTGGACCATCGCAAAGTTTGGGGTGTGTTTCTTTAGGTCCCTAGTGCCCCTTTTAGCTTAAATTATAAACCTTATGCCATTCAAGTCACCACCCTATCATCTACTATTAAACCCAAATCCCTCTTCTCCAAGCTCTAGAAAACTCTAAAAACCTTTGATTGCCCATTATCTAATTTCTAAACCCATTAGTAACATAGCCCTTCACTAATCACCTTAACCTATATAAATAAAGACCCCCCCCCTCCTTGTTTAGACACTTTTTTCAAAATCCTAAAATCAAAACTGTAGCAAAAGGACCCCATCTCCAAGCTTTAAACCTTCCAAGATTTCAAATCTTAGCTTAGATCATTACCATGCCCTCATTTTAAGCTATCCAAGCCTCCCAACCTTAGATGTTAGAACCCCACTCTAACCCATAGTGCTATCGGAAGCTCATCGGTGTCGCTTTTTCGCGCAAGGATCCAACCACGGTGCTACAAGGGCCCGAGAGCTCCGGCTTTCCCCTCTATTCCTCTACCTTCTTTTCTTTTTGTCTATCCTAGAATTGAGCCATTATGCCGTCGAAATTTCGATGAGTGTGAGGGCTCAATAGGATCGAAGTGCATTCGGGCAAGGGGAAGTGCCACTTAATTTTTTTTCCTTTTATATATATATATATATAAATATAGACTTGGCTATAGTAGAGACCGCTTACGAGCGGGTCAATCGGGTGCCTAACACCTTCCCGATTGATAATCGCAGTCCTTACCCAAGAGGCTGTGGTGTTGATTACTGAATCAAAGACATATTTTGCACTCCGATGCTTATAATATTGATTTTGGGTATCCCGGGACACTAAAAGTTTCGAGTGGCAACTCCATTTTTTTAGTAAGCGCATCATCGCGATGGACCCTCAAAGTTCACAGTTGCACATTTTCGTAAGAAACCTTAGAGACCTTAAGAGAAGAAATTATATATCTACTTTTTAGAGATTTTCTTTTTGGAAGATCGGTAAGACCATCGGCATCGAGTTCTCAAGTGATCTTCCCATCCGTCAAGATTCATCATCGTGATGAGGGAAATTGATTGGGATTCAAAGATACGCATTTACGATCGATCGAGGTATGGAGAACACATGTCTTCCTTTAGAATTTAATTGTAGAATTAAATATATTTTCTATTTCATATAATATATGTTAATGCATAAAGGATGAATGTTTACGATTAGAATTAGTGAATGCTATGAATGTTCACTATGTTGTATTTCTTACACTCTTTTTTTATCTCATGATGACATAAGATTTTGAATGATCTAAGCTATAAGAAAATTGTAAAAATGTGAAGCAATGATCGTGTTTGATTAGACCCAATGTCTTGAGAGGGATGAAGTCTAACGAACATTTAATAATAAGCATGATTAGACTAAACGTTTTGAGAGAAACTGAGTCTAAAGAATATTGAATAATAAGCATGTTTAGACCTAATGTCTTGAGAGTGATGGAATCTAACGAACAATGAATAAGGATGTATTAGACCCAACGTCTTTAGAGGGGCGGAGTCTCAATGTCAACGTCTTTGAGAGGTATAGATAAAAAGTGGAACTAAAGTCAGAAAAATGAAAGCATGAGTGCATTGTACAACTTTTGGGTGCCAAATCGTGGCCACGAAGTTGGCATCTCGAGGCTACGAACTTGGGACCCTTCCTTCTATTTTCTTTTGAATGCAATGATCTCTATAAGATGATATTCATGTTATATGTTATGTTATCGTTCAAATTATTACGATTTTGCTCGTCATATGTATATGTAAGTTTCGTAATTACTTCAACACTATGATTCATGTTTTAATATTTTAAAGGAAAGTATGTCTGGTCCATACAAGTTTAACTTACACCCCTTTTATGTGGGTGGTCAGATGAGACATGTGCAGCTGATGATAATGTATGAGTGTATGGGGATGAGACTGTATGCGATGTTCAATGACCGAAGATAGGTGGCGATTGAGGGCTTCGTAGCCTAGTTATTTATTTTCTTTTCAATATTATGTGGTTCTCATTTTGATGAAATATTGAGTAGTTAAGAGTTCTCTTAGTTTGTTTAGACGTTATTTATGGTAAACATGAGTTTGGAATAAGAGACTTAATATGGATAATTAAGAATTTTACTTTTATGGTTGTGGCTATGTTCGAGATTGATAAAATTCTAATGGGCCTAACTCAACCTCACAAAACCGGCTTATAAGGTTAGGTTTGCCCAAGTTATATATAGCCCAAGACCTCCAAGCCAACAACCGATGTGAGACTATTTTAACACGCCCGCGCACGTGTTGGCGGGACTTAGCCAAATCACATGGACAATTGAATTGGGTGGTGTGGAGTGGGGAAAAACCTGGCTTTGATACCATGATAAAATTCCGATGGGCCTAACTCAACCTCACAAAACTGGCTTGTAAGGTGAGGTTTGCCCAAGTTATATATAGCCCAAGATCTCCAAGCCCACAATCAATGTGGGATTATTTTTAACAAAGATTTAATGTGATTCTTTCTTTTTGTATATATATATATTGAATCTTTCTGTTGTTTAAATGAACTCTTGATGTATTAGTTTGCGAAGCTATGTTTTATGGTATACGATGGTACGTCCTAAGATCTCATAATCTAAGATTGTGAAAACTCGGGTCGCTACAGTTAAAGTGCTAAAAATTGGCAATGAAAGATTCAATGACAGTTAAAGTAATAAAAAATATTAAAAGTGTTATTAGTTGGGTAACTTGATCCGTCGGGTACGTTCTACTATTTAGCTTTTCTCCTTTTGTGTTGCATTTTTCTTTAATATATACTTTCGTTAATTTGTTAGTTGCATTTTCAAATTATAAATAATAGAATGAAATATGGATATATTTGTAATCTAAAAGCAATGAGTATTGTTTTATTTATAAAAATATATAAATTGTGGCAATATATTTTTTTAAGATTAATATGAAAGAGGGCCCCATTTTAGGAACTTGCCTTGGGCCCCCAAAAATCTCAAGGCCGACCCTGCTCATTGAGAGCCCTATATCTCCACATAAATTTGGGAGATCGACTCTCTCCTCACTTGTATCATCTTTGCATGACAACTGATTGTTTTGAACATCATATGAACTTTGTGCAACCGCCACCCCAAATTCTCAAATTATAAACAAATAAGGATCCATAGTAACATGATATATATATATATACACTAGAGTTAATATAATTTATAGAAACTTAATGACTTATTCTACTATAATTGGTGGCCAAGAAGTTTGATTAACAAATACAATCTAAACCAGGCTCAGCTACATGGATTATTTTTCAAGCAATCTAAATCATTAAAGATGTATGCCATGGATATTTAGAGCACCAATATATTTATTAATTTAAAAATTTGTAAACATCTGTTTTATTATTCTAATTTTAAGAAAGCAATTTGTTCTTATTTTTGGATTATTTTTTTTTTCCAATTTTTTTTCTTTAATATTTTAACACTGATGCATTACATGTAGACGCTCGCAAATAATCTGATAGGTGCGATTAGAGGTTAGAAGCCCGCAAATAATCTGATAGGTGCAAATAGAGGTACCGTTATTTTAATTTTACGCAGGCAATAAGAGTCCAACTGCATTGGAACAACTACACTGACCACCAGAAGACTCAAAGAGAAGGATTTCATGTTTGTCGTGGACTTGATTTACTAGGGCTTGTAGATCGCAGTCAAAGCAAAGGATTCCAAAAGTGGAATGAAGCTCATAGATTTTATGAATTCTATTGAATCTCCCACAATTTCACCTGAAGAATCATAAAGCAGATATGAAATAGAGAGGATGGTGGGCATGTTTCATATTAACTATATATATATATTGGATAAGTAAGAAGGAATACTTTATAAAATTCGCGTTGACACGTTGCTCAGTTGATAAGATATTAGAAATGTTTAGGGGATTTGGAAAATAAGTTTAAAGGAAGGAGATCTTAAATTGTTTCCCTCTATTATCACCCATTGATAGTGATTTTAGGGCCACTTTTTCTGATCTCTATCACATTAAATAGAGGTATCATACATATGAATGTAGAGATGAAGAAGACGATGCAGAGAAGAGCTCTCTGGATAAAAACCAAGAGAGGCTAGCAGCTTTATTTTAAATTGTATTCTGTTAGCTGGAAACAACGGGTTATATAAAGCAGGAATAGGAAAGCCACAGGAAATTTCCTATGAGCTAGGATCCGGTACAATCACAAATACATTAACATCCCCCCTCAAGATTATGGTGCCTTTGTGTCCATTATCTTGTCATGAAGAAGCTTGAACCGCGGGCTTGAAAGTGGTTTGGTGAAGATGTTTGCAAGTCTATCAACACTAGCGATATGACGAACTTGGATTTGTTTGGAAGCCACTTTCTCTCGAATGAAATGGTAATCAACTTCTATGTGTTTCGTTCTTGCATGAAACACGGGATTGGATGCAAGGCAAATGGTAGAAACTTTGTCACACCAAATGATCAGAGTTTGTGGAAGGGGAATGCGAAGCTCAACAAGTAGCATACGAATCCAAGAAAGTTCAGTTGTAGTGTGTGCGAGGCATCTATACTCAGCTTCAGTTGAGGAGAGCCCAACTATGGCTTGCTTTTTTGCAGACCAAGCAATCAGGATTGTCCCAATAAATACACAGTACTCACTGGTAGAGCGCCTGTCAGTGTTTTCCTCAGCCCAATCGGAGTCGGAATAGGCTTGTAGAGATAAAGAGCCACGGTTGAAGTGAAGCCCATCAGTCAACATACCTTGTACATATCGGATGATGCGTTTGACAACGCTAAAATTGTGATTGTTGGGGTTGTGCATTGCTTGACACACTGAGTTGACCATGAATGCCAAATCTGGTCTTGTGATGGTAAGATACTGAAGACCCCCAACTAAACTCCAGTAGAGTGTAGAATTGTGAAATGGCTCCGAGGTGCTTGAAAATTTGTCTTTCTTGGTGTTGCAGGGGGAGGTGCAACTCTTGCAAGACGACATTGTTGTACGTTCGACTAATTCTGTAGCATATTTGAACTGGCACAAGAAGAGCCCTTGATCAAATTTTGAGATTTGTACTCCAAGGAAATAATGCAATTCCCCAAGATCTTTCATTGCAAATTGGGTGCCAAGCTTGGTAATGAGAGCTGAGATGAACGATGTGTCATTCCCAGTGACAATTATATTGTCTACATTCAACAACAAGAGAGTGATGTGTTGTCCGGAGTGTTGATAGAACAATGATGGGTCACACTTGCTCATCTTAAATCCATGAGATATGAGGAAAGAGGAGAACTGTTGAAACCATGCCTGCAACGCTTGTTTGAGACCATACAAGGCCTTATGTAATTTGCAAACATGGTTAGGATGACTTGAATCAATGAAGCCTTGAGGTTGACTCATGTATAAGTCTTCTTCAATCTTCCCGTGAAGGGTTGCTCATATCGAGTTGTTTGATGTACCAACGGTAGTGTAGAGCGACGGAGAGGATGATGTGAATGGTGTTTTGTTTGACAATGGGACTGAATGTCTCATTATAATCAAGGCCCTCTTGTTGGTGAAATCCTTTTGCTATGAGACGCACCTTGTAGCATGAAATAGAGCCATCGGGGTTGTGTTTAATCCGAAAAATCCACCTACATCCAATAATGTTGCCATGGGAAGGTGGTGGTACAAGGGACTAAGTGCCCTGAGTTTGTAATGCATGAAATTCATTGGACATGGCAACGCACCATTCTTTCATTTAGATAGCCTCGGTGAATGAGTGTGGTTCCCTTTGAGGATCACCTGTAGAGGAGGAGGCAAGAAAACTCAACCCTTTTTTTAATAATCCCATGTTTTGACCTGGTCATCATCGGGTGTATGGGTTTGGGTGAAGTAGCTGAATTGGTTGTAGAGAGTGGGGTGGGTAGGGTATGTAGCAGTGGATTTGTGGGGTTAGAGACATCATGAGGCTGATGTGTGGTGGAGCCTGTGTAGGGGTTTCGTGGAGAGGTGAGTTTTGATTGGAGGTGGGTGTGTTGGGTATGGGTGACTGATCCATGGTGTGAGGCGGTGGGAACCGTAGATGTCTTGGAGAGTTTGAGCCAATAGGTGTCACAGGGTTTTGAGGTGGAGGTGATTGGATTTCAGAGGTTGTGACACATGGCGAAGGATTATGAGGTCTAATTGCTTGGGGAAGTACAACAAAGGGAAGGTTAGTAGAGCGCAACTTTGTATTTGGGTTGGGGAAAGTGGACTTTTGAAAGGAAAAGATAGGCTCATGAAAGAGGACGTGTCGAGATAAGTACACCTTACCAGATGTTGGGTCCAAACATTGGTAACCTTTCGACATAGAACAATAGCCAAGGAAGATACATAGTGTGGATCAAGCATCAAGTTTGCCACGAGCATAGGGCCGAAGCCAAGGAAAACATTGCGATTCAAAAACCCTTAGGAGGAAATAATCCAGTGGAAGATTAAATAACAACTCATATGGTGATTTATTTTGTAAATTTTTAGTTGGGAGGCGATTGATGACAAAAACAATGGTGCATACTGCATCAACCCAATAAGATGATGGCATGGAGGCTCGATTTAACTAGGTGATGGTAGTATCAATGATGTGGCGATGTTTTCGCTCCGCGACCCCATTTTGTTGTGGGGTGTGAGGACATGAGATTTGATGCATGATGCCATTTGAGGAGCAAAATTGACTGAAGGAATTATTTACATATTCTCCTCCTCCATCGGATCGAAATATTTTCAGTTTATGTCCGCTTAAATTTTCAGCAAGATTTTTAAAATGAATGAAAACCTTCAACACATCTGATTTTTGCTTTAAGGGAAATAACCAAGTGAATTTTGAGAAGTCACAATTTCAAGAGGACATTTTATTGTGGAAGTAGACACACTAAATGGTAATCTATGACTCTTTTCTTAATAGGCAAACTACATGTGCTAGAAATAAAACGAAGAGTAGACACAGAGGGGTGGCCCAAACGATCATGCCAAATTGATGCTGGTACTCTGGATGCGACAAATGCAATAGGTGAAGTAGAACCACTGATTTCATGGAATGGATAAAGGTCATTTTTACTGCGACCTTGAAAATGAATCGTCTTCATGGCTTTGTCCTGGATAAAAAATTCATCCGCATAACACACACTTATTATCACAAGCAAATTTCTGTACTGAGATCAAATTTGTGGAAATAGATGGAACATGAAGAACATTATTGAGATGAAAAGAGGTGTAAGGTGTGATTAAGGTGCCTTATACCAGTATGGTGGATAGGGAGAGTTTGGCCATTACCCATTGCCACTTTGTTGGAACCGTAGTAAGCACCATGGATGTTCATGTTTGACAAATAAGAAGTTAGGTGGTTGCTCGCTCCTGAATCAGCATACCACGTGGATTCGCTTGGTGCACCTTGAGTAGCAACGAATGCTGGAGAGCTTCCCGGTGGTAATGCTCGGTTGAACGGCCCATTTGGTCGAAACCAACACCCGTTTGAAGAGTGATTGGATTTGCCGCAATATTGGCACCAAATGATTTGTTGTGGATGATAACTTCCACGGCCGCGCTTATTTCGTCCGCGGTTGTATCGGCCGCCACGATTAGACTGGCCATATTTTTTGTTCAGATTTGAATCCACTAATGGGTGTGGCTCTTTTTTAGCAGCAAGAGCAGAGGATACAATTTGGGTATCCTTTGGTTTTTCCAGAGCTATGTTCTTTTCCTCATCAAGCAAAAGAGAGTTGAGTTGCAATATAGATATTTAGCCAGGCCTTGTCCTGATAGAGGTCTTAAACGAGCTAAAATCAGATGGTAATCAAGCGAGAGTGTAGAGTATTATGTCACCTGGATCAAGAGGTGAATTGGCCATGGTGAGTTTGTCACAGAGCTGCTGAATATTTTGGAGGTAGACGGACATTTGCTCAGGTCCCTTCTTGAGCCGGAGAAGCTCAGTTTTGAGTTGCATAATGTTGGAACACAAATCTGAAGCGAACAATCGTTCGAGACCGAATAGCCAATGATCGACGGAAGGATGGTTGGAGAAACGGTTGCAAAGATGCAAGAGAGCAGCTGCTGGTCTTGCAAGGCCCATTCAGAGTATTTAGGGTTGGGCAATTCTTTACTATTTTCATTGGTGACGATCTGAGGTGGTGCTGGCTTGCTAAGGAGATGCTCAAATTGGTGAGCACGAAGAGCTATCGTAAATTGCATTTTCCAAGTGACATAGTTACCATGGTCAAACTTTGAAGTTAGCAAAAAAGAGGTATTGTTGATGAAAGATAACATCGGATTAGACATGATAAGCAATAAAGGCCTTTGGATCGATGGGAGTTTAGATTCGTAGATATTTAGGGGCTAGAGAGAAGAACGATGGTGGTCGTTAATGGGCTCTGATACCATGTAGAGATGAATAAGACAATGCAGAGAAGATCTCCCAGGATAAAAACCAAGAGAGGCTAGCAACTTTATTTTAAATTGTATTATGCTAGCCTGTAAAAATAGATTATATAAAGTAGGAATAGGAAAGTACGGAAGTTTTTTATGGGCTAGGATCCGATACAATTACAAATACATTAATAATGAATTAAACAAAAATAGCTTTAAACGGAAATCTTGTTGGGCACTTATAATAAGTTGGCCGTACGGTAAAGAGTCTAAAATGTGGCCCTAAAATCACTAAGGCGCGTGTGACACTCAAACGTGATTTTAGGGTTACGTTTTTACGATTTGTGTTACCTGAAATCTAGAAATGACCGTCTAATAAGTAGCTATGATGTCAAATTTCTTTTTTTTTGATAGAAAATTTGAACAAAATATAATCTCGATCATCTGATTTAATGCAATCAACGGTTGCTGGGTTTAAAACTACCCTCAAACATATTGAGATCCCTCCGAATGATTGTGGAATCCGAATTTTGTTACTGTAGAGTTAAAGTCAGATGTCGACACTTGACAAGGTTTAGGGTTTTAGCTCATCAGTCAGTGGTCCGAAAAGAGAGGTGGGAAAGCAGGAGGACGCAGACGCAGCAGAGCCAAAAATCCCAGTGAGAAATTTACCTTATCACTTAATTTCTGTAGATTATTATTATTAAATTTTATTTTAATGCACATTTAGGTTGAGCAAAGAGTCTAAGAGAGAGAAAGCATGGCATGCTATGGTGGAGCGTTGATGGGGGATTTGGTTAGGTGGCGTAAGGGTTCCACCTTTGCTCCCATGCTTCCACCTACTTCTGAATCATCATCTCCATATCACCAACAGATTAGGGTTCATTCTGTTCCCATGTCTTGTAAAGCTTGTGTTGATGGGACCTTGATCACCGGACGCCCACCCTCTTCAGTCTCCGTCCCCGCGCCGCTCCCGCCCAATCTTGGAGGTAAACAAATTCTAAACCTTACCGAATGTTATTTCTAAAGTTTATGGTTTTTGATGTTCATATGATTTTTGTTTGTAAGATTATTGATCTGGTGGATTGTTGGAGTTGTTTTACTATTTTGGTTATTGATTAACTTGCTACTGAGTTTTGCGGTTACAGTTGGCTGATTGATATACTATCATTTTTTTAATGTTTTTAAACAGGGTTTCGGTTTCAGTGATATGATACCCTATTGGTGCCGGCTGATACCTATTGGTCCAAGATTGGACTGATGCCGATACCGATTTTGATACCATAGTTACAGTGTTTTGTTGAATTGTATATGTTGGTTTTATCCTTGACCAGATGTTGAATTTTTAGATCAGCAAGCTCAAGTTCCAGCACCATTCTTGGGAAGAGTTTGATTGAATTTTATATAGGTTGTGGGTATGAAAGTTGTCCACCAAGTTTTTGATGAAATGCCCATGAAAGATCTTGTCAGTGTTATTGTGTTTGTCATGTGAATTTCTATGGGGAGGTGAACACTGCTCACTGATTGTTTGATGAAATGACTGAAGGATTTTACGGAACATCATGATTAATAAATATGTCAAAATCTGGGATATAATAATTTCTATTGAAATTTTTTGATAGAGTACCTCCAAAGATTTGTTGATGTACAACACATTTACGTGGGTTAGCAAAATAGACGTTTTACAATCGTCTGACAAAGTGCTTGAGAGGGGGACAAAGTTATGGGCAGTGTGGCTGATGGACTATATGCTTGAAATCTCCCATGATTTGGGGAAGGATCTAAAGAGATTTGTTGTATTTTTGGATCTGCCTGTGTTTCTCAATCCACCAATAGGGCTGTAAATGTCTGTAGCCGAAGTATTTGTTATTTGTCTTCAAAGAGAGCTGTTTTCTAGACTGTAATTGTGGCTGTTGCTGAATGGTCTCCTCCTCTATTTGGTGTCACTTCTTGGTTCAGTGCTGGCTACTCTAGTTGGGCTTTATTAAATTTAGTGCACATTGGGTGTTTGAGTGCTTGCATAGACGGTATTTCTGGTATTGGTGTGGCCTGATTTCAGCAGTGCTAGCCTTTCAGGATAGTTGTGGTCTTGTTTTTTTCCGATGCACGTTGTTCCCAGCCAGTGGCGGACCTAGGATTTCCTTTTATGGGGGGCATAAAAGTTATTAGGGATAATGGCTTCTCAGTGACATTTAAATACTAAAATGATGTTTTAAAATTATCTTACACCATCAAATTAGACTTTTTATCTTACATTATTGAAGTGTTTTATTATTATGTCATGTGGCACACTTTTTTTTATCAGTATAAATTGTCCAAGTGGCAATCCGTCAGTGGAGCATGTTTTAGACAAAGAATCAGTGGATGAGAACCATCCAATGGCAAACTTTAATATCGACAATTAAAACTAGGAGCAATAGTTGTTTTTAGAATGCATAGATCTGATGGTTCAAAACTCGCAAAACATGTAATTTTTGGCCCATTGCCCTTCAATAGATGATCTATCACTTTGACACCCACAACTTAAACCATTATCAATATAAACATCATTTTGGTGTTTAAATGACTGTCATGAGAGTCGGATCCTATTGATTAATATTAATATAAAAAATATTAAGTACTTTAACATTCGCTCATAAAAGAATGACTCTCATCACAAAGTCATTTGTAATTGTATCATCATTCACTTACAAAAAGTAACTCTCACTAAATTTTCCTTTACATCTTCCATCTGATGGTGAGATTTTGTTTTCATGTCATAGGCATCCCAAAAAGTGAAAATGATCATGAAGATACCATTAAACATAGTTTTAGGATCATCTTTTCTTATGTGTGCCACGTGGAGTTAACATCTAATCGTTTGATGATAGGCCCATGATCTCAAGATCTATTTTTGAAGATTGAGATGAAATTGATGATTCAAACCAATCAATGATTTCAGCACGTGCAAACTCAGGTTACGAAGAAAGTAACTTTGATTGCAAATAAGTGAATAACCATAGTCAGAATATTAATATAACCAAATTTTATGGTCAAGATTAATATAAACTCATGCACACCAATCGGACGGTGTAGATAGCGCTAGCACCATCTCAGTGTGCATGCTTACACCCCATCTAACACAACTTATCGACTGTTCTTCTTCTTTCCATTTCACTGTACTTTCTCAGTAACAAACTTTGACCAACAACATGAAGGGTAATTCCACTATTTGTTTTAAAATCAAGGGCATACATATCTGGGTAACACTACAACTGTTAAAAAACTGCACAGACAACTAACTTTTATTTTATTTTAAGTTAGCAGGGGCATGTGCCCCTGCTGGGCCTTAACTAGGTCCATCACTGTTCCCAGCTGCTTGCAATATCTGTGGTTGAACTTGATGGAAATGAAAAAGCTGTTGTAACTACTCTCTATTGCTGCTGCTGCTGCCTTCACTACAACTGATGAAGTTAATGGATGGTGCTTGGTTGATGTTCCGCCTTTAGCAAAAATATGTAAGAGGCTTATATGTGGGTTATATATTGTCAAAAATCCCTAGATTGTATTTTAGGCCATAGAGGCAATTGGATGGTACCAAGAACAACAGATGTTGTAGGTTAAGTAGTTAGCCACTTGTTTGGACCATACTGTGTACCACATGGCTGCTTGAGTGCAGTGTTGCATCAAGTTGTTAAGGGACCATAACGTGTATAACATGGCCACGTGAGTGCAAGCAGTTGCATCACATTGTTGATTGTTGATTCTTCGACATCTTCGCTTGTGACCATATCTCGTCATGGGGAGTTGATGGTATAGAGATATATCTTTGTATTAATTGGCAAGTTGAAGCATCCATGTCAAAAATGTCCAACTTGAGGGGAGTGTTGAAGATAGTAATTATATATATATATATATATATATATATATATATATATATATATATATATATATATATATGGTGTGTAGGAAGAAATAGTGTTAAGTATGAAGTGTAGTGTCCATATAAAGTAAGTAGGTGCTATTAGTTATGTGTGGGGTGTCCTTAGTGAATGTAAGTGGCTCCTCTATATAAAAAGACCACCTCTTGTAATTCATCAACATGACTTTAGTAAATTGTAGTGCTTTATGTGGTATTGAATTCTTCTCTCCCTCTTCTTTCTCTCCCATAGACTCTAAATGGGTATTGGTCTATCTCTTCTCTCCCTCTTCTTTCTCTCCCATAGACTCCAAATGGGTCTTCTCCTCGTTAGTTCCATTATTAAACTAGTTCGTAATTTTAACAGACACTTCCTTGAAGTCGAGAAAATTCTCGATCTTACTTAACCAGCTAATAAAGTTATTGAGATTAAATCTTCCATGGAATTTGTGCACTTCTTCTACCTTGGTTTCATAATCTCAATCATGATCTAGGACCTGATAATAGTGATCATTGACCTGAAGTGGTCTCGGAGCCCTCGTCAATGGTGGATGTTAATGATGGGAACTGTCCATAGCATCTTTGCTCTTTAATTTTTTTCTATGCCTATCTGTGTGAATATCTAGCATTCGGTTGATTTCTTCATTACTTGTTGTAGTTGATCAAGCCGTTGATTGATTTTTGAGGGGATCTTGACATGCAATTCACAAATACCCTAGGAACGATGTTCTCTGATGCTAATTTGATGCAAACCGCAGCTCACCTCAATGACAAGCAGTGCTCTTAAAATCGTTGGGCGGGTCCGGGCAGTAGGGGGATGTTCGGGCGGAAATCTCTATGCAACGCCCGGGTGGGTGCCTCAAGATTTGAGTGGCGCTATATATATATATATATATATATGTATATATAATTATATATATATATATATATATATATATATATATATATATATATATTAATATTATAATATTAATATATACATTAATATATATTCTGAAATAGATATATATTCTCAAATATATATAATAGGAGCAGTCAGCAGTGGATTACTGGATATATATATATACACACTGGCACACACACAGATATATATATATATATATATATATATATATATATATATATATATATATAATTTTTTTAGTATACACACAGAAACACACATATAACATATTCATTTTAGTGTATATATATATATATATATATACTGTTGTGTGCAGAAAGGAAGAAGAAGAAGAAGAAGAAGAAGAAGAAGAAAAGCAGATGTTGGCCAAAAAACAAAATGCAGGAAACCAGAAAAAGAAAAAAAAAAAGCAAGAAAAAGAAGAAAAATAAAAAAAAAGAAAAAAAAAACCCAGAAAAAAGAAAGTTTAGAAATGAAAAAAAAAATACATACCTGCTGTCGGAGGGTTGCCGCTGCTTCGAAGAAGAAGAAATAAACAGAAAAAAAAATACAGAGAAGAAGAAAAAAGAAATGAAAAAAAAAAAATACCTATTGTGCCGGAGGTTTGCTGCCTTGCCGGAGGGTTGCCGGAGGATTGTCGGTGCTTCGAAGAAGAAGAAAATAAGATGTAGAAAAAAAAAAAAAACAGACAAGAAGAAAATAAGATGCAGAAAAAAAAACAAAACAGACAAGAAGAAAATAAGATGCAGAAAAAATAAAAATAAAAATATACAGAAGAAGAAAGAAGAAACGAAAAAAAATAATATCGGAGGATTGCCGGTGGTCGCCTTGCTGTGGAAGAGCTGCCGGTGGAAGAGTCTAGGAGAGGAAGAAGGGAAGAGTCAAAGAGATTTAGGTTAGAAATGAGGAGAGGAAGAAGGAAAGAGTTGAAGAGATTTAGGTTAGAAATGAATATATATATATATATATATATATATATATATATATATATATATATATATATATATAGCCTGACCTGCTGCCTCTAACCAAACCCAATTTTGGACCCGCCCTAGCGGCCGCCCAAGACCCAGCCTTCCTAAAGTACCGCCCAACCCTAATCCGGATCGGCTGGGGACCCGATCCGCCCGGGCGGCCGCCCCGGCCGATTTTCGAAACACTGATGACAAGCAAGAAGAAATTTTTTTTTTGATTAGTAATTCAATATATTGATACGCAGTAAGACGCTGAAAAACCAATACAACCACGACAAAAAAGCAGACGAAAATAAATTCAAAAGAAGAGAGGAAACAAAGGACGAACACACAACATAACACACGGAACTGGCGACCTTAACCCGGATCCCAGCCATAAGAGGCATGACCCACCCCATCTCCGCCTCTAGCCACCCAACACCACACCAGCTCCGTGATCGATTTTATGATCATCCCTACTGGCCTACTTTTGTTCTCGAATATCCTTACATTCCTTTCCCGCCATCAACCCCAAAAAACAGCGAACACAGTCGCCCGCTAGTACTCCCGTCTCTCGCCCTCAACCTTCACAGCGCACCAACTCAGCAAATGTAGATAAGGTGTAGCCGACATCACCCAGTTCATACCGAAAGATTTAATGACAACACACCAAATCTCGTGAGCCACCTGACAATGTAAAAAGAGATGCGCAGCGGTTTCCTCCCTGTCGGGACACATCACACAATCACTCGAAATATCCTTCCCCCTACTCATGAGCTGATCCCTCATTAATATTCTATCCTTACACATCGTCCACCCAAAAAACTTAATCTTCAGTGGTATAGATTCTTTCCACAACCATTTTCCTTCAAAGCTGATGAGCGGGCGACACGACACCAGCTTATACAAACTTTTGACACTAAAATTTCCATCTTTGCTCGGGTCCCAAATTCTCTGATCATACCCTTGAGAATTCTATTGCATCCCATATAACCTCTGCATCAGATTAGAGAACTCCATCATCTCACTGTCCCTCAATAACCTTCTAGTAGCAACCTCCCACACAGTACCCCCTTGAGTAAGAGAGACAAATCCGTCAATCCTTCCACCCGGATTTATAGAAATGGCATAGATACCGGGAAAAGAGATCTTAAGAGGTGTACTACCCAGCCATACATCATCCCAAAACCGGATACGGGTACCACACCCCCAACTAAACTGCAGTCCTCTAGCATAAAGCTCCCACGTGCTACAAATACCTCTCCAGCAAGCCGATTTGCCCCTGTGGGCCGTGGAACAGATCCCCCAACTCCCAAAGGATTCCCCGTATTTCTCGACCAACACCAATCGCCAAAGGTTATTCCTTTCTTCCATCCTCCCCGCTCTCCAGAACCATTTTCCAAGCAGCGCCAGGTTGGTCCATCGCAACTACGAATACCCAAACCACCATAATTGACAGACAATTTACAAGTATCCCAGTTAACAAGGTGGTACCGCCGGCCCATCCCCACAGAGAAAGGAACGTTGGATCTGCTCAAGCCTATTAATAATAACCATCAGGCACTTGAACATCGACATATAAAAAATGGGCATGGACGAGAGGACAACTTTAACAAGAACCAGCCTACCTCCATGACTCAGTAGTTTCGCTTTCCATGACGACAACCGCTGTTCGAATCTTTGCACAACAGGTTGCCATTCTCGAGCAGAGGGCTATCTAAGACCAAGCGGCAGCCCGAGGTACTTAATAGGAAGCTTCTCAATACCACAGCTGACCGTTCTTGCGAATTCATCCAATACGGATTCCTCAACCCCAATCCTAGTGATCGCGGACTTAAGAAGATTGATACGCTGACCCAACATCACCTCATACACTGACATAACATCAGCCAAGGCACTGAACTCCATAACACCAGCCTTCCCAAATAAAATCGTGTCATCGACATATTGTAAGTGTGAGATGTATCTGCCATGAGCACCCACCTGAATCCCAGTAATCATATTTAGCTCCTTGGGGCGAACAATCAGCCCAGATAACGCCTCACCCACCATATTGAAGAGAAAGGGTGAAAGCGGGTCCCTTTGCCGAATACCCCTGGACCTCTTAACATACCTAGTCGGAGTACCATTAATCAGGACTGAAAACCACGACGAGGAATAACAATCCCGCATCCATCTCCTACAGGTAGTGCCGAATCCTGACCTACCGAGCATATAATCAAGACTCTCCTAGCTCACCCGATCATACGCTTTCTCCATATCCACCTTCCAGATCGCAGCAGGACGACGATGATTATGAGCCGACTGGATAGTCTCATGAGCCACCGCCACCAGGTCCACCAACTGCCGACCTCGCACAAAAGGCCCCCTGATTACACGAGATTATCTTGCTCATAACCACTTTTAGTCTGTTAGCTAGCACTTTAGAAATGATTTTGTATAGGCAATTGGTGAGACTAATCGGGCGGAAGTCGGAAATATCCTCGGCACCATCTTGCTTGGGAATGAGGGTGATAAAAGTAGAATTTAGCGACCTCCTAATAAAACCCGAAGTGTGAAACTCAAACATAACCTCCATCAGGTCCCCCTTTATGGTTTCCCAAAATGCTCGGAAGAACTCCATAGTAAAACCATCCGGTCCTGGCGCTTTATTCCTACCATCAAACCTGATCACATGCCAAACCTCCTCTTCGTTAAACTGTCGTTCCAAACCCATTCTTTCCTGCCAAAATGGCAATGAGTGGCAGCCCATCTAACTGTGGTCGCTGAAACCCAACATCCGTGTACATACGCTTATAAAACGCGATGATGTTCTCACGGACCTGCTCGTCTCTCGAATACCTCACCCCATCTACGACAATGCTACCCAAATACTTTGAGTTGTTATGGGCACTGGCGACTGCATGGAAGTATTTAGTGTTGGCGTCTCCCTCCTTGCACCATTGCACCTTAACTTTTTGGATCCAACACACTTCCTCAGCTTTGCAAGTGTTGATGAACTCCAACTTTTTAAAGTACCTTTCTTCTCTTTCATCTGTCGTAAGGCTTCTATTTTCTTCCAACTTATCCAACTCTTTCAGCCTCATGTCCTTAACGTGGAACAGCTCGTACACCTCACGATTCCACATCTTAATTCTGTCTTTAAGCCGATGGAGCTTGGATATGAACCTATACGCAACAGTCCCAGCAGCCACCGGCTCACACCACCACAACGGAACTTTGACTAGAAAGGACTCGTCCAACAGCCACATATTTTCGAAACAGAACGGAGACGGGCATGGGTCAAAATATTGTCCGATACCGATACGTATCGGATGATATGTATCAGTTTTGGACCTCACCGATACGGTATATTCAAGGTACCGTATCGGTGCCTTTCATACAAAACTCCAAAATTTCAGACGATACATTGGAATGTATCGTCCGATACCGATACGTATCGGTTTTGGGGTTGGATGATACGTATCGTTTTTCCGAGATTTTAACCCATGGAGACAGGCCCTTCCCCTTAGAATCACACATCAGAACCAAGGGCCGATGATCAGACACAGCTCGAGCAAGGGCTTCCAATCTAGTCCCCGAGAATATTTCTAGCCACTCCAAATTACATAGGAACCTATCCAACCTGTTGAAGGACAGAGTCTCCTAAAGATCCGACCACGTGAATCGCGCACCCATTAATGGAACATCCATAAGCACCCAATGCCCGATACGCATCGGTTTTAGGGTTGGACGATACGTATCGTTTTTTCGAGATTTTAACCCATGGAGACAGGCCCTTCCCCTTAGAATCACACATCAGAACCAAGGGTCGATGATCAGACACAACTCAAGCAAGGGCTTCCAATCTAGTCCCCGGGAATATTTCTAGCCACTCCAAATTACATAGGAACCTATCCAATCTGCTGAAGGACGGAGTCTCCTCAAGATTCGACCATGTGAATCGCGCACCCGTTAACGGAACATCCATAAGCACCCAATCCGAAATGAAAGAATTGAATTCTCGCATGACTCCCATATTCGGCGGCTCACCCTACTTCTCAGATCCCCATCTTATGGCGTTAAAATCTCCCCCCTGGCAACAAGGAAGGTCCCACCTGGCAGCAAGGGCCGCCAACTCGAACCAGAAATCACCCCTCTCTATCACCAGAAGGGCCATAAATACCTGCAAACATCCACTATTTCCTAGAATCCTTGTTCTGAAGCACCATCGAAGCCGAATACAACCCTATTTCCTCCTCCACCTTGTCGAAAATAGCGTGCTTCAGGCCACGAGGATACCACCAGCAGCCCCAACTGAATCAACACCGACCCAGTCCCATCTATCTCCACCAAGAACCGACAAAACTTTCTTCCTATCGCAGCTATCCCTTGGTTTCTTGAAGGGTGATGACAGCCGGTTTAATAGCCGCAATCACTTGCTTAACCCTAGCCTGTTTACCCCCATCGCATATACCCCTCACATTCCAAGATAACATCTTCATGATCAAACCGGAACTATATCCCGCCCAGCTCAGGATCGAGGATTAAACACCTCTTGCCCCCTCCCATTTGACATCTCCCACTGTAGTCTCGCAAGTTCCCGTGATCCACTACGACGCTTCTTTTTGTTAGCCTGTCGACTGACCAGAATGGACCGAAACACCTCTCGCAATTCCGCCTCAGAACCTTTGAAAGACATACCGAGATCCCGACCCAGACAGATCAACCGCTCAATATCCGCAAAATTACCAACCCCCTCAACAAACCATCCTCAACAAACCCATCCCCATTGGTGCCATCACTGATCTAGGAAGGCACAACACAATTCTGTAGAGACCTCATCTCGTCCCTCAATGAGACTCCCCTGGTGCCGGTCCGACACCATACATTTAGGGAACTACTCCGACAAGTCCTCCATGAGGATGAGATTGCGATTTCGGGATCTCTCCATCACCAATCCCTTCGAATTAGAGGAACCGAGTCGCCGAGTTTCGTTAACCCGCTGCATCACCCCACCCCTACAACAAGTCGACTCCAGTTCCTTCATTTCTCCCCACATACGCGGCACAAGGCCCAACAAATTCAACCCGACAAAGATACGAGCCATCCTCACCTTGGACCTCGTACCCGACCCGAGATCAAGCTTTCACGGGTCAGTAATGGAAAAAACCCATTGGACCCACCCTGCCAGCTGGCCACAACTAGACATACCGAGATCCTCTAGCATCCACGTGTCCATCTGATGATCACGTGCTGATAGGGAACGCCAAGTTTAGGAGCCTTGGATTTGGGGCAACAACAGATTTTCGGCGTCAGAAGAAGCGTAGAGGAAGCTCGAGCACTGTAGCCTCAGAGGAGAAACGGATACAAACCGTGAGGAGAACAGTGCCGTAGCGAGCCCTCGCTCGAGCGATCACTTAAACTCGCTCGAGCTATTATAATCCTCGCTCGAGCGAGCTACAGCGACGAGATTTTATGTGAAACTTACTTTTTTGTGTTTTATTAGTATTATAACTCTTTTATTGCGAATTTTATTTTTGGTAGCCTATATATAGAGGCTTGTAAAGAGAGTTGCTTTTGTGCAAACCCTAGAGAGCTTGTGAAGAGTTTTCAACCGAGGGAGTGAATCCTTCAAACCTTCAGGAGTGAGCAATCATTTATCGTGCGACTTGGTGCGAACCGACATACAGCCGTGGTGTGAAGCTTCGAAAAATCCTTGGTGTGAAGCCTTGGAATCTATCCTTTTATTTCGTCTTTTCTCTCGTTGTTGTCAGGTATTATTTTTCCTTAATTCCGCTGATAAAATCAAAATCCCCAAAATTGTTTCCCTTTGCTAAATTATTCTAAGTTTTATTTCATTTAAAATCCTCGAGATGTCAAGAGACGATATTGCGATTGTCGATTGATGCCCTAAACTAGAACGAATCTCGAATTCCTTCATCGGAGCCGTTTTTCTAGATCGGAAAATTTTTACGCATGCGATGCTAAAACGGATTAATCTAATTGTTTTATTACTTTTATTGAATTAATTTTATGTGTTGCTTGATTTTGAATATTTCTGATATTCAATTCATTCTAAAATTAATCTCAAATTCGCATATTAGGGTTTTAGCGTTTGTCTCGCGTCACGTGCCCCGACTATATAACCTGCCTTTACACCCCCTTTCGAAAGCGACCAGTGGTCAAACCTCGTCAGCGTACTAGATGGGACTCTAGACACTTCCATTGGTTGGTGACGTGTCAGCATCCCCACCCCCCTCACTCCCCGAGAAACCAAATAATGCCTTCTCCTTCGATGAAAAACCCTAAACCCCTTTTTGAGCTCAGGTTGGTACCTCCCTAAAAGGCAATTTACAACTTCGGTCTCCATCAGATCCCAGGTACGGCCACAGACCTCGTCCTTCCTCTCCGGCATCTCCATCCACTCACCTACCACCTTCTTTTGCAGTTGTACTTTGTCGGTTTCGTAGTACGAGAAGATCTTGGCTGTAGGAACTGTCACTGTTGGAAGATCGAGATTGACGCACGCAGACACCCCCGGGATCCGAAACTAGTGCCGATCCGCAGAGTATCGGCAGCTCTGGCGACCGAGAACAACCACGACCGTCCCCATCTCCATTGTCGATCCCCACACAAAAACCTTCCACCGTCGAAACGAAAGGCACACCCACAATTTCTCTTTCTTCCACCTCCCCAACATCGCAAGCCCGAGTAACCCCCAAGGGAGCAATCCTCCCTGTCAGTGTGGATGACCCCGCGTGTACACCGCAGAACGACGGATCCGTGGAAAAGCCCCCCTTCGACCGCCGCGATACGTTCCGGCCGAGCCTATCTACCCCGTCCCCGCATGGTTTGATTGCCGACGAGCCTTCTTCTGCGGTACAGCCGAGTATGTCTACCCCGGCATCTCGGGGCCATGCAGATTCATTGCTCGTCTGTTTCGGCACGAGCACCCTCTCCACGAGCGCCATTTCTATGAAGATCCGATGTTCTTGTCCGCAGAGTCAAGCCAAGCCCGATCTGGGGATGCACTCCCAGGACTCAAAGACAACGAGGATCCTAATGTCGCGGGTATCCCAAAGGTTGATGGAGCTCTGGTCTGCGGTAATGAACCTGCCACTGAGCTCCCCGATCCCCCTCAGAACCTCATTGGTCCAAGCGTGAATAGGGAGACCGATCAAGCGGATCCAGACCCCTCCCTCCCACCACTGTAGCTGCTGATCACCCACCGATGGTTCCCAGATACCACACTCCACCGGCGCTCCGTCAATCCGGAAGGACTTTTTGTGGCGAAGTGCCAAACTGTCATCCTCGAACGGGAACCTTAGGAGAAATTTAGTTTTTGTAATTATGGATAATGCAGGCCTATTAGCATAGTCCCAGTACTTCTATATCCACTTATGAATATTGAATAAAGTATCTTGAACAGAATGTAACACCATCCAATATTGCTGTAGATTATAGGCCAGAGACTGAAATTGTGGGGAGTTGAACTCCCGCAAAAGACTACGCGGTGCCCCATCAGCACTGAGGGACGACACGTTACCGGCGGGGACATACGATTTATCCACCGCCTCCCCGTCCCGCCGGTGATGTCCATCCTTCCCCACAACCTCGGCAAAGGAAACGTCGTGCCGGCGCTGCCCCCCCACCCCCCCCAGCCATGTATCGAGATACCCGTTGAAACCGCTTGCCAGCGACCGACCATCCCTCTACCAGGTCCCGACCCTGGCTTCCCTTGAGAATCACCTGGTGATTTCTATTCTCCCTGGGTGTGGGATCCTTTGAAGGTTTTACCACCACCCCCACCTCCCTGGTGGAGAGACACCCACGCCGATGACAGACTTTCCGCCTCCGGAAGTTGAGGTTGCGGCATAGCTTACAAACCCAGTCCCTCGCACGTAAAACCAGCGGAGCATTCATTGGGGTGTCCTAACAACCATAAGAACTACAATCAATGCAGTCTCAATTGGAGGAACACATCAAATATGCATGAACGAACTAAGAACAAGCAAGAAGAAATAAAGTAAATAAAAGGCTCTATCTCATTGCCAATTAGCGGATAGCAGCATATACTGGAAAATGCATTTAAACAAAGACGAAACTTGTTGAATAGTTCACCTAAAATCCTTACTTTTTCAATTGATTCTTAGTAACAATTCTTTGAATTTTGAAACATCTGTTGACTTCAATTTAGATTTCATACTCTGCTTCCCAGTGGCTTAGCTTGCAATTTCCTGTGTCTGGGTCTGTAGTGGAATCCGATTCCTTTTTATAAAATCATGTCTGTCACCAAAAGAAGGCCCTAGCTCATAGCAAACTGGCTTAGAGCAGAACCTGATTAAATACTAGGGGACAATTAAACTCATCGAAACTTCCGATACCATTTCTATCTGTCGTACTTTAGGAATTCTTTGCTAACAATTTTGTGTTTTCTCAGTCTCTTTGTAGCTGCAACAATTTATAGCGTTTACTAAACTTACATTTAGACCAAAATTCAGGCAAAGTTGTGATTCTTTGTTTTCCCCAGAAAGTCAATTGGTCAAATTTTTTTCCTGTAACTAAACTTATCCAGCCCTATTTATTTGATTCCACAAATTTATCATTGATTTCCACAATAAATGGAGTTTATAAATCTCCCTTGAACAAACTTTTCTAAAATATAAATATATAATGTAGAAATCATACCACACTGGTAAAGAGTGTTTATAGGAACGAGTATGTGGTGGTCGGTGGTGCTGGTCTCATTTCTTGGAAGATATGGAACACGTGATCTTAGATTTGGGCCATCCCTATGGCAAACAATCTTGGATGACACCAAGGTGGTTACAGTGGCGTGGTGAGGCTATGGTGAAGAGCCTCGCCATGCCATGGTGTGGCATGGGGAGGCTATTTATTAATTTTTTATAATTTTATTTTATCTAATAATTAGTAGTATTCTTATTTATTTATTTATATTTTTATATAGGACAAAACAAATTCAACTACTGAAGCATCATACTTTGATTCTAATATTGAAGATTTTCTAGGCATAAACAAATATCAATAAATGTAAATCAAATATGGAACATCAACAAATTTGTAACATGGTAAGTATAAATAAATAGACATGAAATATCAACAAATATAGAAAATTAAAAATATGAAATATCAAGTACACATAGCATCGTGTCGCCGATGTTGACATTTTGTTGACGCCCGTGTTGGTAGCTGCTGTGACACGCGCGCGAGAAAGAGAGAGAGAGAGAGAGAGAGAGAGAGAGAGAGAGTCGTTGATTTTGTAACTTATAAGTTGGAGTTTTGTAGCTTGTAAGTTAACTTTTGTAATTTATATATTATTAAAATGTCATAACTTATAAATATTATACGTTATTATTAAAAAAAATCGAATAGTATGCATAAAGACGCCATAGTTACTATTCCTTTATGGTGACGCTATGACGTTTCTATTTAGCCATCATGGCTATTTGGTTGCATATGACGTTTCCCATCGCTATTCACCATGTCGACGCTATAGTGATGCCTTGACAGCCATGGATGACACTGCCAAAAATCAAGTCAATTGGTTGATCTTGATTGTCCATTCTTGTGCCCGAACTCTGGGTGATGCATATTTGGCACTTATATATAATGCATTGTTAGGTCGATGCTAGGGCTTCTAATTGTCGCGTATCATATATAGAAAAACCTCCCCTTCAATTAATGCAGTTTCGCTTCAAAAAATGCGACATGACCCATGATGGATCTCTGCCTTTCTCATTTCCTAAATATTGTTCATTCTTCACCCATCGGTGCATTAGGGGCTGCATGCCACGATATCACTAATGTTCACACATCAAGAAGTGGTTGTCCTCTTTGTGGCATGTGACTTTGGTTCGTGCTCACATTTTTGTATGTAGCGGTCACATGGAGTCTCCATCTCTGGCATGCATCTTTGGGCACTTTTTTCCCAGGCTGTTAGCATCTGTAATTCCAAGTTCAATAAATTAAGGCTCAATGAAATGTGCCCCAGCAGGCTAAAGTTTCCATGTAACTCCTAAAGAAAGAAAAATTGCCTGAGAAAGCTCATAGATTTCTACTAATTGGATTAAAGGATGTGATCATGTTGACATACTGCAAAAGCTTAATTAACAAGAAGTTGCAGAAACCAAATAGATGACAATATGAATTCGATATAGCTCGGCTTCTTAATGTACTCAGATATATATAGTTGGTTTCACTGTCGTTAGTTATTGAGTTATGATTTCTGGCTTCCAATTACTGTTAGTGTTCTTATAAAATAAAAAATAAAAAAATCACTGTTAGTGTTTCTGATATTCATATTTTTTAAGTATTCAAATGTGGTTTAACACATTTTTATAATATATAATGAAAAAATTACCCTAATTTTTATTTTTTTAAGCAGTAAAGGTACTTAATATATCAAAGCAAACCAGCGAGGATTTGGAAACGTTACAATCACCGGGTGTAACCCCCGAAACAAAAGAAGGAAAAAAGACTCAATACAAAAAAGAAATAAACAACGGTAACGCACTAAGAGTTTGAAGGCGTGGCCCACATAATCAGCTGGAGATCAGCCAAGGAGGCGAGCCTTCACTGCCCAAGCGATAGGTCTGCCATCGCTACCCGGGGTCAAACATGGTAGTGTTGTCCCGAGGCCCATTCTTGTCCACCCTCGCCCATTAGCACATCAAGTCCCGCACACTCTTCATGATCATCCCTGTCGGGCGGCGCTTCTTGTTGAAAATGCGAGTGTTTCTCTCCAATCATATACCCCGTAACACCGCAAAGAAACCGACCCTCCAAAAGGCCATCGACTGACCATCTAAATGCATAACCTAGCCATGACGAGTAGAGGCTGGGAAGGGACTCGGGGAAGACCCACTGCATATTAAAGGATTTGAGGAGGATTTCCCACAATTCCCGAGCAACCCAATAATGACAGAAGAGGTGTGATGTCGATTCTTCGCACTGTAAGCAGATAGAGCACCGATTAGGCATCACTTTCCCCTTCCTGATCAGCTGGTCAACCGTGAGCACACGATCTCTCACTACCGTCCACGCAAAAAATTTCACTTTGGGAAGAATAGGAGTCTTCCAAAGCAACGCTTGGTCACAACGAATGAGAGGGCGACCAATCAGAAATCTGTAGTAGGACTTGACAGAAAATTCCCCATTGTTGCTCGCAACCCACCTTCTGTCATCCAGTGTTTTCGCATTCTGATTGGCTTGGTAAAGAATCGCAATTAGATGCTGAAAGCTAGTTATCTCTTTTCGAAGAAATCTTTTGGTGCATAGCTCCCATGACGGCTCTCCCCCAACTTCCACGAACAAATCAGCCACGGAACAACAGATGGACGTGGAGATGGCGTAAATGTCCGCAAACCTGTCCTTCAAAGGTCTGAAATCGATCTAAGGGTCATCCCAGAATTTAATCTTGGACCTGTCGCCCCAGCTAAACTGGATCTGTCGGACGAAGCCCCCCCACGTAGCGCAGATGCCTCTCCACCAGGCCGAGATGTTCCTATTTATATTGACTTTGATCCCCCAGTGACCATGCAACCAACCATATTTCTCCACCAGAGCCAAAACCCATAAATTGTTCCTTTCAGCCTCTAAGCCCGCACGCCAGAGCCACTTACCCAACATTGCCACGTTAACTTGCAGCAGGCAGCGAATGCTCAATCCCCTGTTAACAACCGGCAATGGACAGATCTCCCAACTCACTAGGTGGTATCTCCTATCAAAACTGGATTCTGCCCACAAGAATTCTCTCTCAATCCGCTCTAGTCTCTGAACCACCGCTATGGGGCACTTGAATAAAGACATGAAGAAAATAGAAAGACTCAACAAAACCGTCTTCAGTAATAGAATCCTTCCCTCACTGCATAGAAGCTTCCCTTTCTAAGACGCCATCCTTTTTTCAAATCTCTCAACCATCGAATCCCAAACCCTAACGTTGGGCTTGTTTATACCGAGGGGAATGCCCAAGTATGTGATGGGGAATCAGGCAATTTTTCCTTTCTCCAGTTCATCTAGAGAATCTAGAATATGATTTTCAACGCCGATACCCGTGACAGTCGATTTATGAAGTTGACCCGCTGACTAGAGACCGCCTCATATATATTAGTACATCCGCCACCGCCTGCACCTCTGACTCCTTAGCCTTACAAAACAGGATAGTGTCGTTCGCATACTGCAAATGCGTTATTGTTCGGCCACAATCACCCACTGAGATGCCCGAGATCCGATTCAGATGTTGCGAACGACAGAGAAGTCCATCAAGAGCTTTCCTCACCATTACAAACGAGAAGGGAGATAATGGGTCTCCCTGTCTAAGTCCTCTTGAACTCTGGAAATACCCTGCAAGCGATCGAGAACCATGCTGTGGAATAGCAAGACCGCATCCAGTTCCTCCACTTATCCCCGAAACCAAATCGACTCAACATATAGTCTAGGCACTCCCAGCTTACTCTATCATACGCTTTCTCCATGTCCACCTTCCACACTATGGTCGGGTCTCTATTATGGTAGGCCGAATGGACCACTTCTAGCGCGACAAAAACATTATCCACCAACTGCCTTCCTTGCACAAAAGGCTCCTGATTTCCGGAGATAAGCCGACCCATAAGGGGTTTAAGACGGTTGACGAGCACTTTCGAGACAATTTTAAACAGTACGTTGAGGAGGCAAATTGGTCAAAAGTCCTTGAGGTCTTCTGCACCCTCTGTCTTCAAGATGAGCGATATAAAGGTCGAATTCAGGCATCTTCCAATGACTGCCTTGGAGTGAAACTCAACAAAAAAAATCCAGCAGTTCCTCCTTAAGTAAATTCCAGAAGGACGTAAAGAATTCCAAGGTAAACCCGTTTGGACCCAGAGCTTTATTCTTCCCACTATGTTTAATAGCACTCCAAATTTCTTGTTCATCGAAAGGTCTTTCCATATCATTCCGATCCTCCATCGAGAGTGAGGAAAACGACAACCCATCTAGCTATGGACAGATCCACCTGTCGTCAGAATACAACCTATTATAGAATTCCACACACTGTGTTCGAATTTGCTCTTGCTCTATGAAAACCAAGCGCTCCACAAAAATTCTTCCCAGTCTATTCTTGTTCCCTCGTGCTTTAGCCATTGCATGAAAGTATTTGGTATTTTTATCCTCGACTTTCAACTAGTGAACCTTCGATTTTTGCTTCCAACACACTTCCTCTTCGAAACATTTTTCATTAAAAGCCATTTTGCTTTTGTGCATGTCCTCCCTACAGCCGTCAACTCTCTGGATTCCTCTAATTCAACCAGTTCCCTAATTCGCTCTAAAAGAATCTCCTTAGCAACATGAACCAGGCCAAACACCTCCATGTTCCACACTTGGATCCGTTTCTTTAGGTGTCTCAGTTTGGAAGTAAGCCTGTATTCGGTGGATCCCTGAGGAGACATTTCCACCCACCACATAGGAACTAAACCTCGAAATTCCTCATTGAGAAGCCACATATTCTCGAAGCCACATATTCTCGAAGCGGAAGGGCGAATGACCCTTTCCCACCCCATAAAGAACTACAAGAGGTCTGTGGTTGGAGATCGCTTGGGCAAGGCCCTGCAGAGACACGTTGGGGAATGAATCTTGCCACTTCGGAGAAACAAGAATTCAATAAAGGCGATATAGGGTCGGCGGATCTTGAAGGCCTGTCCATGTGAACCGAGCACCCCTCAAAGGTAAGTCAGAGCTCCCAGTCTTGTATGAATTGATTGAGACACTTCATCGGAGCCCTATCTGGTGGACCGCCCTTTTTCTCATGCGGCCATCTGATTGCGTTATAATCCCTGCCGAGGCAAATCGCGACATCTCACTGAGAGGCCACAGCTGCTAGCTTGAACCAGAAATCAGCCCTTCGTCCCTCCTCCGAGGGGCCATAAATCCTCGAAAAGGCCCAACGCTTCCCATCATCCCTGTTTTGCAGCAGCACCAAAGCCGAAATATATCCTACTTCCTCATCAATTTTATCAAACAAAGCGGAGTCCCAGGCAACAAGAATTCCACCTGACACCCCTTCTGAGTCGAACCCAATCCAATCCCATCTATTTCCTCTTAAAATAGAGCCCACCTTGAAGCGGTCACAGCATCCCCACTTCGTCTCCTGCAGAGAAATAACAGAAGGTCTATGGAGGGTGATAATTCGTTTCACCCCGACCCGCTTCTTTAAGTTACAGATGCCTCGTACATTCCAGGAGAAGTGCTTCATTGGTAATTGATAGAAAGCCCGCCCGATTTGAGAGACAAGGTCTCACACTCCCCCGACTTCCTTTCCATCTGACATACCCCATGCTAATCGGGCCAACTCTCTAGCTTTCCCTTTCCTCTTCTTATCCTTTGCTTTGTTGTTTCGCTTCGAAAGGATATCATGAAAACCCTCCCTCAGATCGTCATTGGAGCCTCGAAACGTCATGTTGTGGGCGCTCTCGAAAAGGATGATTTCTTGCAGGGCATCGGGGTTCGAAGCACCTCCAACCGTGCGCGACTCCCTTGGTTGAGCACAGACCGACCCCTTGTGAGTGATAGAGACATCCCCCCAAGCGCAAGAAAGATCACGTCTCAAAGATCTGATCGGGAGGACCTCAACTCCCGAGGAGAGTGAGGAATCCGAGTCCGATTTCGAGGAGGCATCCAAATTGGAGGACATAACATCGGTCGAAGAAGAAGACGCCATCTTTGTACTGAGAACATGCATGGCTTCTCCGTTAGAGACTAACAAGTCGGAGAGACCCGTTGGGTGAGTTCTCCCCATGAACACATGCCGGCCCAAATGTAGTGTAGAACCAAATCCCAGGCCCAATCTTTCCAGCCATGGGCCCAATGGCCCAGGATCCAGAGATAAAGGGTTCAGGTCGAGCCCAAGCAGCAGCTCCAACCGGGCCCAATCTGAGTCTGAAGTAGAATCCAGCTGGCCGCTGTCCCTTTTCAATTGTAGGCCCCAAAACCGCTTACCAATTAGTAAAACCGTGGGCTGGTGATGGACACTGTTCCCACGTGGCATTGTAAGGTGTCTCTCCATGCGACATGACTCAATCCGGATAAGCGGTGCCTTTGGATGCACCGTAGGGATCCCTACCATCCTCCTCCTATGAGAGAGTGCCACCTGTCCCCTTATTTTCACACGCGCTTTCAAGCACCATTGGATCAAGGGTCAGCTGGCCTTCCAAACTAGATAGTCGTCCACTCCACGACATGTCCACCTCCCCATTTCTTATGCTAAAAAAACTAGCCGTTTCTCTGTTGCCATCCTCGATCTGATCTAGTCGATACAGAGAGCCTTTGATCGGTGGGAGATTAGGAGACGATGTAGGGTTAGGGTTTTGCCCCACCGTCTCGTTCGTGCTCTCAAGCTCTAACGGTGGGAGATCAAACCCTCTAGGTGTTCCTCGGTCGACCCCCTCGTCCTTCGGCGTCACTGACCCAACGCCACCGTAGATTTCCCCCACCTCTCCTGGCTCAAAACTCTTCTGCGGAGCAAACCCTGCTGGAGAAGAGAGGCCCTCGAGATCCTCAGAGCAGCAGTCGATCTCTCCCTCCACAAACCCCGTAGACATGGTCGAAATTTTCTCGCCGCCATGGCAAGCAGAGGAAGAAGCGCGGTTGGCCTCTGTAGTCGTGACTGGTCCTTGAAGATTCGATATCAGCGTGGCAATATACCGCTCTGAGCCCTCTCTTCTCGATCTTCCCATCGTCAAATCGGCCTAATCTATCCGGTCCTGGACTGGGTTGATGAGCGACGGGAGTTTTTTGCCGGCACAAGCGAATACGAGTTTCTCACCTCCGACGGGCCTCGACTCTTCATTCTCCGCATACCCCGGGAAGAGAGTCCGCTCACCCAACTCCATTTCTATGAAGACCCGACAACTCTTGCCATTAATGAGAACGACACAGCTTCTGGGGATGTCCTCCCAACTGCCAGTAGCAATGAGGATCCGAGCGAATCGCATCTCCCACAAGTCATCTGTGCTTCGATCAACCCTGAGGAAAACCACACAGAACTCCCCCACACCTTGCAGCACCTCAGAGGTCTAGGCATATAGGGGTAGACCATACAACCTTAGCCAGACACCTCCCTCCACTTTTTGCAGGTCACGCCCCCCAGCTGCCAAATCCCATCGACGACACTCGACTGGGATGCTATCAATTCTTAGACCATGAAGTCCACAAATTTCGTCCGCCACTGCTTCGGAGGGCATCGTAGCAGAAATTCTGTAGAAGTAATTCTAGAAATCACCGGGCTCTGAAATAGACTCCACCGCCTGTAACTCCACTTGTAAATGTTTAATGGAAGTAAAGTCTCGCTTCTAGAACTGAGAATAATCCAAAAAGATGGCAGATTCCTTGCTAACACATCAAAGTGGTAATTAGAAAGACCAGCTTTGCATTGTCCCCACCATGGGTCAAAATATTGTCCGATACCGATACGTATCGGAAGATATGTATCGGTTTTGGACCTCACTAATATGGTACGTTCAAGGTACCGTATCGGTGCCTCTCATACAAAAATCCAAAATTTCAGACGATACATTGGAATGTATCGTCCGATACCGATATGTATCGTCCGATACGTATCGGCTTTGAGGCTGGATGATATGTATCGTTTTTCCGAGATTTCCCCACCATTAAAAGCCCCTTTCGCTAGATGGGGAGGGGACAAAGGGGGTGGGGGAAAGTGGACGAACGTCACCCTCCACGGGGTGATGTTAGCATAGGCACCTTCGGACGACGATTCCCAAAACCCCTTGGAACCTGGCCCACCTTGTCCAGCGCAGTACTCGAGACGCCTCAAAAACGCTTCCCTGCAATGGACCATCCTTGCTGAAAATCTTTGATATGGTTGTCATTGAGAAACCGTTGTTCTCGGTAGCCCCTCCTTGGGATAAGAGCCTCATTACTTTTCACGGAAATACCTCTGCTCGCACTCCTTCACATCCCCACCGATGGCAGACCGATCGCCTTCTAAAGTTGACGTTTCTGCATCAACCACAAATCCAGCCCCCAGCTCGCAAAATCAGCGCCATCTTTCAACTGTCACTTGTGCAAATCAGCACGATCAACAGCAAAGAATTTCAGAATAGAGGCAGCAATCCTACATACACATTTCAACAAACAGCTACTATGCAGTTTCCACCAACAACAGTAACCCATCAAAGTAACTCATCCAATATCAGGCCATCTCTGATGTTAAAGAAAATCAACCAAAGCATGATCCAAAAAAAATCAATAGGCTGTCCCTGCAGCAGTAACAATTCACCAGGTGTAAGAACATCAGCCATCTCCGATGTTAAAAAAATCAAAACCTTCAAGTTCTTCAGCAGACGTGGGATAGAAAAAAAATGCCAATCACCACAGATTCTTCAAATTAGCATAGAAATCACCAAACTGTATTCAAAAGATTCCTAGGACAGAGCCGAAGCAAACCCCAGAAGATCTTTAGATGATCACAGCCGCATGGACATCAGGGAGGTTCGCCGATCGATTTGCTTTGCGGGGGTGCTGGTTGGCAGCTGAACTCCTTGCCTACCCTCTAGTCGATTGGCAGCAGATCCTTTTGTGAAGACCATATTTACAGTCTTATTGGCTACAAATGTACTTATACTGATAATTTTTCGTGCTAGATACCTTTGCAATTGTTTCCTCTGGTTTCTCTAGGGTTTCCATGATCAAAATCTATCAATACCAGATGCTCTTTTCACTGAAACCCCAACCAAAACCATGAATCCGTGTCAATTTTTGTTTATGAGGTTTCGAAAAACCAAATTACTGGCTTTTGTATTCCCCCAGTGATGATCAGAGAACCTTACACAAAAGTAACTTCTCATGCATGTGTTGCATGTCTTTTTACTCAGGTAATGCAAGTATCCTAATAGACTACAGCCTGAGTGAAGCTGATCCTGATGTGAATTTTATAATCGAGAAGGAAAAGCAACGGCAGTTCAATTGCTTAGAGCTCATTGCTTCGGAAAACTTTACATCTCGGGCTGTGATGGAAGCTGTTGGTTCTTGCCTCACAAACAAGTATTCTGAAGGACTGCCGGGTAAAAGGTAAATGTTTGACAATTGACACATTTCATGCATTTGATGATGTGCTTTAGCTGTTTTTTTAATGGTTGGCATGCTATTAATAATTTTTTATGCATGTGGGATTCAGGTACTATGGTGGCAATGAGTTCATTGATCAGATGGAGACTCTATGTCAAGAAAGAGCTTTGTCAGCATATCACCTAGATGGAAGTAAGTGGGGTGTCAATGTCCAACCACTATCTGGCTCTCCTGCTAATTTTGCAGTTTACACTGCACTCCTTAAACCACATGATAGAATTATGGTAAGTCTGATAGTTAAATGTTGTTTCGCTAGCCATTTGCTCAGATATTTTTTTTTATTTCCTTCTCTTTGCGTATCTCATCTTACTCCTAACAAATGTGAGGAGCCATCTTTAATTTTTGTACTCGTAATTTACTTAGGGTCTGGACCTGCCTCATGGTGGGCACTTGTCTCATGGGTTTATGACTCCAAAAAGGCGTGTGTCGGCCACATCAATTTATTTTGAGTCAATGCCTTACCGGCTAGATGAATCCACAGGTGATATATTTTTCTTTCTTTAACTTTAAATGTTGTTAATTATAAAATGAGGTTGAATCAAATGTTGGTCATAAACACAGGTGGGCTTTGTTGGTTCCTAACTTCACCATTAAATGGCTAGGTTCACAGGGGAATTTAAACCTGATGAACTCAGTGTGTTGAACTGTCTGAAATACCCTTTTTAGTCACGTCCTTTCTACGGCCAGGTTATGCAACGTACATGGGTCAGCCATATCCATGATCAATACCACCAAATTTTCTCATACAAAATTGGCCATCTGTTGACGTAATACTGCACATTTTTGCGTAGATTTTTTATCCATATCTTTGTTATTCGTTTTGTAAATAGGCATTGTTGATTACGAAATGCTTGAGAAAACAGCTCTCCTCTTTCGACCAAAACTTATAATTGCTGGCGCTAGTGCATATCCTCGAGATTTTGATTACCCACGAATGAGGAAGGTAAGAATCTTATGCAATTTTATGTTCACAATCATAGCCTTTTTAAAGATATTTTCGTAGTTAGTTCTTTGTGTATACATTTTAAGCTCTAATTGGTCTATATATAATATATTTGGAAGATAGCAGATGCTGTTGGTGCTTTCCTTATGATGGATATGGCTCACATAAGTGGGCTTGTTGCTGCTTCAGTAGTTGCTGATCCCTTTGAGTATTGTGATGTTGTCACTACAACAACGCACAAGGTATCGATTTTGATATGCTATATTGTCATGCATGTAAATTTTGTTTTCCATGTCTATTATATTATCAAACTTAAGTGCAATTCTTGAGTCGTGCCACTAAAATGTGATTGTTTAGAGTCTTCTATATTTTTGGCATGAGAATCAATACTTTTGATTTTAATTCATTTCAGTTAATCGCCATGGGTTATGTTGTTTATATTTGATCTCATATCAATATTGAGTAGTTTCTTGATGGCTTGAGTGTTCAAATCAGCCTGTAACATTTTTTGATTTTTTAATTGATCCATATTTTCATCGATCATCCAGAAAAAAATTCTCATTTACACTTTCTGTAATCAAAATTATGGACTTCTTTTTATAGCTGAATCTCTGTTTTTAAATTCTAGTTGCTTGGATAACGCACCGATTAAAGTGAAATGTAGTATAATTTACTGTCAAACCCAGTGTACTTTGTGGATTTTTCGAGACTTCAGTTCCCCTATGTTGACCTAATGGAAAGGGAGGGTTTTATAATATTAACAATAAACCCAAAATGAAGAGAAAATCAGTTTGAACTTCACATTTGGTCGGTCTCCTCATGTTGATCAATAGAATGTTTTGTATCCCTTTTTTGTTTTTGTTTTTTTCTATTAAAAAAAAAACTTTGTTAATCATGACTTTATATTGTCAGTATCCATACATGGAACATTATGCTGGAATTTGAAACTGTTAGAAGTGTATACTGCTTTTGTGGACCCTATTGAAATGGGAATCAATATTTCATAAAATGTGACCTCATAGAAACTTGTCATGATTAAGCCAATTTTGTGTGGCTTGTGAACAAGTAATTAGTTGGTAGCTGGTAGCTGCATTATTGTGTGGACGTTTTAGACATATGTGCTAAGGGAAAAGATCTCAAGCAATATAATAGGTAAGAAGCAATCCCTGCAGCTACAAGGCAGCAGATCTTATTTAGAAATATATGAAAGAAAAGAACCTTGCATTTTATTCGTCCCATTCTTATTTGTCTAGAGTGTCCACAACGCTTTGCTACTTGCTTGGATAAATATGATGATCTTTAATTACAAAAAACCAATTTCCAAGTCTTCTTTTCAATGTAGATCTGAGTTCCGTTTGCATGATTTTCTTCTAGAGATCACATTCAACCAAGGATCAAAATGTCGGTTTCGTTTTCGGTTTCAGGACTGGCCAAAGCCAAAATTTTGACCGAAATTTTGCAGTTTGACCGATTTTTCGGCCAAAATTTTGCCTTCCAAATACTACGAAGCCCAAAATTTCAGTTTTAAATTTCGTTTCGATACTGACCGAAACCGATATATTTCGCTCAATAATTTGAATTATCAGCCGAAATTTTGATCCATGCATTCAACTCTATATGTTTACATTTTATCGTGTTTTACCATATTCATACAATGAATTGTTTCATTTGAGAGCATTAGAGAATTTAGGGTACTTTTCTCGCAATATTGTTTTTGTACATAGTGAATTGACAAGGCAATTATCTACTATGGTGAGAATTTTTTGTATAACGTTTTCTTTAATGATGATAGAAAACCGTGTATGACTACTAGTAAGAAAAATCCATCAAATTTTATATAACGTTTTCTTTTGTATGACTACTAGTAAGAAAACCGTGTGATGCACAAGAAAAGGAAAAATCATTGAGTGAAGCAGAGAAGAAAAAGATGAAATAAAATAAAAATAACATAAATTTGATGGATTCTTAGGGCTGCCAATGGGCCAAGTTACGGTCGGGCCTACCTAAAACCCAGCTCCACGTAGGAGCCAAGGCTAGACATTAGCATGATCCTAAATTGGGCGGGCATATCAAATGCCAGCCATAGCCCTAACCTAGATAGATATTTCAAATGAAAGAAAAGAAAATCCTAAGACCCAAGCTATCAAATATCGGCTGATACCGTTACGTATCGGCGATACATATCGGTTTTTTGGCAAACCGATACGTATCGGTATCCAACTCGGTATCGGTAGCGGCTGATACCGGCCGGTATCGGCCAATACATATCTGGTATATTTATTATTATTATTATTATTTTTCAAATAGGCCAATACGTATCGGCCGATATGAATCTGTCCTCCAAGGATCGATACCCGATGCCGATTTTGTTACCTTGCTAAGATCCCACTTTACTGATATTTAGAATCGTAAAATATCCTTGGAACTATTTATTTATTATTAAGTATTATTTTAGTATTTGATCGTAAATAATATAATATGTATTTTATACAACGATAATATATTTAATACATATAATTAAAAGAAATGCATGGCCTGGGCTGATGGAACTTGTTAAGCTTGTACGCGGCCCGACAAACAACAATTCGAGGCCGTAGCTCCTTCTCTTACCCAATTTTAACCCTACTCCAAAGATTTAGTGGTTGTGCCAGACAGGTTGATGGCCTGCCCGACCACCTTGATAGTTTTATGTAATACTGATCTAAATCCTTTATTATTCTAACAAAAAACAAAGAAACATTTATAAACCTGTCAATGTGTTCAATTGAACAATGAAATATATAGTATATTAACTATCAAAATAGTGACATCCAACTGAATTTAAGCTTAATCAATTTGGGTGGAGGAAAATTGAGGCTAAAATGATCGACTCTGATATTTATTTAAAGGCTTGCAGTCGTATTCAAGCTTATGAAATTGGGTGGCGGTATTTACAACCGAAGGCCCTCTCGTTTCAAATAATGGTTTCAATCATTAAAGGCGTCGATTGCCTTGGAACCAGATAAATTATAAGATGAAAGTCTTTGTTGGGGGAAATTTATGAAACTAAAAAGGAAGCAAAAGAAAAAGAAAGATGAAACATGGGTTTTCCCAAGATCTGCTATTGGGTATCCAACAGGAGCGCCAACGCTCTTAGTAGGCGGGTCACTTTTTGAGATGCCTGCAATGTGGAACTATCATATATTTCATCTCATTTAGCCCATGACCAGATCTATGATGCAAAAGATTAGATTGAAAGATGATCTCCATCATCTAGAATTAATGGCATGTTGGATGTACGTGGTCAACGCTAATTTTAGATGGTGTTCTACTTCCACCTATTTGACTCCAACAACATTTGGATATAGTTTTAGATCCCAATCATCTGTATACAAAATCTTTAGATCATGACACACCGTAAGAGGACACACATGATTTCATGTGACACATACCAAGAAGTGACCCACTTACCAAGTAATACGTACTCATTTCAAAGTTGTAAAACACATGCCCCTCTTTCTCAAACCAAATCATTGATAATTATGATACTCAGGGTCACTGTTGAGATGTATCTCATGTGTAACCACCATGTCAAAGTGATTAAAATTTTGGCACCCGTTGACAGCCATACCTATTCAATATACTATGAAACCCGGTGATTATCACCAGATGACCCCCCCAAAAATAAAATCCAAGAAAGATTTCAGCAATAAAATTTACCATGTTAAGATTGAAAGATGAAGCAGCTACATAGAAATCTCGGATCAATGACTACATGTGTACAGATGGCAGTGGTACCTGGGCGAAGCCATCTTGTACCAACTTTCTCAATGGAATCAGTGACCATATAGGTGTACACAGCAGTCTACACGTCTGTGTGACTGCTTGACGTGCACGGAATTCCAATGCATGGAATTCTGTGTACGCCAAGCAGTCACAGAAACGTGTGGACTGTTACCGCTCGTGATGGGTGGACACCCATAGTAGACTAACTTTTTTGTTTTTGATAAATAATAGAGGACTTCGTTAAAGCTAAAAAAACCCCAAGAATACACCGAAAGGCCTGGGGCCCATTGGAGCAAGGCACTCAATGAAAGCCACCCTCGCCAAGCGACCAAAATTCAAACCGGAAAAATTTTGAAGCTAAAAATAAAAAAACAGAGGATTACAAAATCACTAATATTTAAAGCATTTAGCACAAGTAAGCAGCTTCATCTGAACCTTGCAACAGGCCATATCCATGGGACGCTCTTTTCCTTCAAAAATACGTCAATTATGCTTGTCCATGTTAACAGCTTCGAATATTGAATTCAATGGGATCAAATAGGAAAACCTCATATGGTTTCCTCTTAATGTCTAATCTTATAAGCATATTATACAATGGTTAAAAAAAATCTAAGCCAATATTTCAGCAATTGCAATTTTACCATTTAAGATGAAGAGCAACCCAGTTAGAAGCTATGAATACAAATAGAACACCAACCCTTATTCCTCAATCTACACACAGTCAAAAGGATCCAAAGATTGACCCACTCTATTAGTTATCGACGACGTATGTGTGGAAGTTTTATGATCTCCGACCTGCAAATATCGATGAAGTTTTGGGATGTCTGACCTGTGCAAATCGATGGTAATCCCTGCTGCTATGAATGATACACATCCTGTTTGTATGGTGCTGCTGCTGATTGAGTGGTGGTTTGAGATGAAATCGGTGGTGCTTGTGATGATCATCAACAAATAATTACAAGGTGGTACATGTGATGAGCATCAACAACAAATCATCAGGCAGTTTTTTGGTGACTGCAATAGCGATGGCGATCGACAACAAATAGATCATCGGTTTTGAACGTTCTTGATCTCCTCTGATTCACCCTTCCTCTTCTCTGCTACTACTTCTTTTCTTACAATAAATTGAGTTAGCATCTCAGTTTTAGTAATAAGATGATTTCAGGCTTGGTTTTTAAAATTTAGGAGACCAAGAGTTTTTATATATTTAATGATGGATTTATTTAAAGTAAGGGATTTATTGTTAGGCGTTACATTAGCTTTTAATATCCTTCCATTTTGCAGAGAATAGGAGTATTTATTTTTAGAAACATAAAAAAAGGAAACAAAAGTGTGGTAATGTGGGAGAGAAAGAAGAAAAGAACGCTTGAACTCCTCTTCCTTCTTTCTAGATAATTTCTCGACCACGTGGCAACTTCGAAGGGAAAGTACGTAAAAAATCACAATTTCTTCTCTCAAGCCTCGTATGTGTGGCACCAAGCACATGTGGGAGTCATTTAGCTTTTATATAATATAATTGTTCACCAATTGATCTACTTTGGGAGAAGTTTTACTCATACTTGGATGCCTAACTCTACCTTCTGCATCATCTCTCACTCTTGAAGTTACATTTGTTTCTTTTCGGGCAAAAAGGAGTAGAAGAAGAACCAAATCATAGGGAGGATAAAAAGAAGTTTCAGAAGTTAAAAGTAAAATCAGCCTTAAAAAGATGAAAATAAAATTATTAGCACCAGAGGGAATGCTTACAAAAGTTTGGATTGTGGTAGGGGAAAGAGGACTTAATTGGTTGACCAAAGCTGCATTTGACAATGGGATGGACCAGTTTGCACCAATTCCCCGTTGCTCCCTACCTGCTCCCCGACAGAGCACGTAAAAACCCGCTTTGGGAAAGCCAAGGCTTACAGACCTATTTATAGTGCCACACGCTCCCCATCAGCTCCCCGTCTGGCGTCTGCTCCCCACACGGTTGCCAAACACGTTCCAGGCGGGCGCTGTGCTTGAGCGCGACTGAGAGTGTGCAGGAGCATTGCCAAACACAACATAAATTGTTGAATAAGATATCGAAAATGCTCGAGGGATGGAGGAAGAGCATTGTGGTCTCTTTCTAAAAGAGCAAGGGGGACATCCAAATTGTGTCAACTATGAAGACATTAAACTTATGAGCTTGACTATGAAACTCTCGGGATGAGGGAATGTGTGATGTTGGAAACAAAAAGTAAGAAGATGTATCCGAGAACTAACTCTCCAAATTGTTGTTTTTGTTCCTGTACCTTGAAAGAACTGACTCTCGATGAGAAGAGTACGTATGTTAGCGCACTAGTTGCCAGCTGAAAAATGCTAGCATGAGCAGCCGAGATAAGAATCTAGTGTATCAGAGAAGAGGTTTGGATTTATTTCGGAACGATCAATAACTGAGGCCTTTTTTTTTTATTGAGGCGACTTATGAAAAAAGTTAGAGAAGGAAAAACGTACATATGGTTCTATTGATTTGGAAAAGGCTTGCAATAGAGCATCAATGTAGTAAATTTGGTAGAGGCTAAGGAAGAAAGGATCTTGAACTTATATATTGAGATTATCCGAAATATGGGTGGAGATGAATAAGTTAGAGTTGAGCTATATCCAGGGTTTACTTTTGAGTCCTTAATAGTTTTCCTTGATCATGGATGTGTTCACAGTAGATATGCAAGAAGATATTCCATGGTGCCTGCTATTTGCGGATGGCAAGTCAAGAAAGGCCTTAGGTTCAAGAGGCTTAAAAATTAGCAGAACAAAAATGAAATATATGGATTGCAACTTTAGAGAACATCATTCGGAGGCAGATTTAGTTAAAATAGATGAGCATAGAGCCGCATGCAATAGATTTCCATATTTTAGGCTCTACTTTACAATCAGATGGTGGATATGAGGACATCTCAAATAGGATTAATGCATGTTGGATGAAATGGAGAGAAGCAAGTAGAGTATGGTGCGATCCAAGAGTTCCACTTCGACCGAAGGGACATTTTCATATGACATTGATAAGACCTGCCATACTATATGATGCAAAATGTTGGGCTATGAAAAGGTGGTTAGAGATAGGGTGAATGAGGTTGAGATGCATATGTTAAGATGGATAAGTGGAGCAACAAGAAAAGATGGCATTAGGAGCAAGTACATAAAAGGAAATTGAGAGGAGCACTTACAAATGAGGAAGTTATGATATGTCGTTTGAGATAGTTTTGACATGTTCATCAAAGGTAAAAAAACAAACCTTGTACTATGCAGGATTGAGATGTTACAAACACAAGGATGTAGAAGGGGAAGACTAGTGAAGACCTAAAAAAATAGTGAGAAGTGACATGCAAGATAGCAGAGTCACATGGGCTAAGTGCTAAATAGAAAAAGTGGAGAAGTAGCCTCGTAAAGGAAATGATGATGATGATATTCCATGGTGCTGTTGTTTGCGGATGCCATAAAAAAAAGAACCAAGGAAGCAAGTAAATGATAAGTCAAAATTATGGAGAAAGGCCTTAAAAATTAGAAGAACAAAGACAAAATATATGGATAGCAACTTTAGAGAACATGACACCTCAGAGGAGGATTTAGTTAAAAGAGAAAACCATATAGAGCTGCATGCAATAAATTTCGATATTTGAGTTTTACTTCACAACCATATGGTGGATATGCGGTGGACATCTCAAATAGGATTAATGCATGTTGGATGAAATGGAGGTAAGCAAGCAGAGTATTGTATGACGCATGAATTCCACTTGGATTGAAGGTACATTTTTATAAGACATTGATTAGACTTTTTGTAATATATGGTGCGGAATGTTGGGCTACGAAAAGGCCGTAAGAAGATAGAGTGAATGAGGTTGAGATGCATTTGTTAAAATGGATATGTGGAGCAACAAGAAATGATAAAATTAAGAGCGCGTACATAAGAGGAAATGTGAGAGGAGCACTTATTACGGACAAAAGTATGAGATGCTGTTTAAGATAGTTTGGACCAAAGTTTCCATGAGTTGGTACAGGGTACTGGTACGTTGAGGTGGAAAAAATTAGCGGGTACGTTTTTTATTGATTTGTCTTTGGTACGATGTTGGTACAACATAGAAACGTAATAGATACGTTATAGGTACATAATAGATACAACATTAGTACGACATAGACATGAGATGAATTTGTTATGGAAACACTAGTAGTGTGACATAGATTTGAAATAAATGTGGCATGACGTACATATATGATATTGGTATAACATTGGTGCGTCTTTTGTACAATTATAAATGAGAATCATTGATGCGGAATTGAAGCCTACACACTGAGATCGTGGCCGGATAAAGAGAAGACATCGAAAGAGAAAGTGGACCCGCGAATGAGTTTTTAAAAGGCTCGTTAAAGTCCCGTGTGCACGTTATTTTAGGCATTTTTATCTAGGTTTAGTTTCCCTTTTTATTAGGATTCTTTTAATAAGTGGGTTGTTTTAGGATTAATTTCCGTATTTGAATTACTTAGGGGCTAAATACATGTATGTGATATGTGACTATTAATTTCGTTACATTCAGCTCAACTATCAGAAAAGTGGTCATAGGTCTATCACTATATGATGAAATTGTGTGATTTTTGTTTTGTTGGAAAGCTATTTCGCATCAATTGGACATTGTTTGACCCTTTAAAAGTGATTGCGTAATAAAAAACATGATTAGTAGTGAAATTAATTATGACCGTTAGATTAGAAAGTTTTAATGTTTGATTAGGAGTTTTATTTTTAGGGTTTCATTTCTTTATAAATACATATTATAATATCTTATGAGAATATTGAATGGATGATTAATAAAATTTATGAGTTTTGCTTTGTGCGAATTCTAGAGAACTTGAGATGAGTTTTCGTTAGAGGAGTGATTCTTTTCCCGCGTGCAGTTTGATGTGAGGCCAACTATCTTCCTTGGAGCGATTCCTTGGATCTTCTATCCCTTTTCTATTTTGTCTTTTGATTATTGTTAAGTAATTTATCTAGTTTGTTTTTATTTGAGCCTTGAATTTTAGAAATTTATAATCTTCTTATTGATTAATTCCGCAATGATTCGAAAGTGTCTCTTTGTGCCTTAAGCTAGATCGAAACTAGAATATATCTTTAGACCTATTTTCTGGATCGGAAAGTTCATAGGCTAACAGACGCTAAATCGAATCAATTAAATTACCCTAATAAATTTATTAAATATTTAATGTGATTTGAGATTAATTTCTATATCTCTGCAGTTCGATTAAATCTCAAATTGATTTTAAAATTGTATAACTAGGGTTTTAATGCTTTACTGCATCAAATTGGTATCAGAGCACAATTCTAGTTTAGGGTTTTTGCATTAGGAATTTTATTTTGTTTGCATGTTATGTCAAATAGAGTTAGGGGATACCCTCATCATCGTGAACCTGAGTACGACCCTATCGAGTTTCTAAAATCTATTCGGGGTGAGGTTCTAAATTTTGAGGGATGGATGAACCCTAGAACGTTCGTGGAGTGGTTGTTTAGTATAGAGGAGTATTTTGATTGGTATGATGTATCGGATGAGTACAAAATTAAGCTAGTTAAAATAAAGCCGGAGGGTAACGATAAAAAATTTTGAACTCGTATATAACGTCGTATTGAATTTCTTTAGAGTAAACCCATCTCCACATGGGAGGACATGAAGGTTGAGACTTATTGAAAAGTATGTTCCTTTAACACACCGTCACCTACTACGGAGTTTGAAAATCAAGACAGATAAGTGTCCTGATTGCTCTAAGTGTCAAGGGTTCAAACATTTTGCCTATCAATGTCCCACAAAATTTCCTGTTCAAAGTTTATTCATTAAAGATGAAGTACATAAGGAGCAAGGAAAACTGAAAATAGGAAAGGAAGTGTATAACCCTAATACCGTGATGAGTGAGGAGGAGATAGAAACAAGCCTAAGTTGTGTTGAAGAAACCACTATTTTCGTTATAAATGATAGTTCCGTGTTGGTCACATATGACTCACTCGAGCCACTTACGCATGAGTTGTTAGTGTCACCTAAACATGAAGATATAGAGTTCGTAGATGCACATACACCTCATATTCTCGAGTTGCATTTTGAGTCATCTCATGAGGTGCATACTGATTCCCGATTTGAGTCATGTTGTGAATCAAGTCTCAAGTCACATTCTGCATTGCATTGTGAGTTACCGTCTGATTTTCATTCTGAGTTGCATGAAATTAGAGATAAGTTTGTATTGAGCAATGGAAGTATCGAAAACTTTCTAACTCACAAAATTTGTTTAATGGATTTAAGGATGGTGATTTTGTTTTGGTTAAATTTAGACTCGAACAAATCTCGCAAGAAATTGTAGAGGGTTTGTTCAGATGCTATATTGGAAATATTCTGATCGTTAAAATGGGTCATTATGATAGTCTAGATTTTCCTCTAGACATGAGTACTAATGCAATGATTACGTTGGAGGATCTTATACCTTTTTTAGATCCAGCGACAAAACCTTTAGACCCATTCCTTGATGCCTATCCACCTGAGCCCAATCTTATTTACCCATTGATTTCCAAATACCTGCCTGAACTATATGTGAAAAGGTCAGATGGAAAATTTTTGGGAGATCCATGTTTTGTTACCAAGGTAAAGACACACTAGGCATATCGAGAGTATCTTCTCAGGTGGAAAAGTAAACCGAACATTGACAATGCTTGGACTACAAGGAGAAAGCAATCTGGGAAATAGCAAGCATACCTCATCAAGTGGAAGGGTAAGCCGAATACTAAAGTTACATGGATAATAAGAAGTATGCATACCGAAAAGCATCAACAATACCTTATTAAGTAGAAAGGCAAGCCCAAGGTTGAGAGTACATTGATTGCGATGAGTAGACCACCTAACTCATCGGACCTATATGTTGTTTGTGACCTCCGCAATAAAAATCCATGTCAGCCAAAGTTCGAGGTCGAACTTCTTTAAAGTAGAGGGAATGATGCGGAATTGAAGCCTACACGCTTAAATCGTGGCCGGATAAAGATGAGACATCGAAAGAGAAAGTGGACTCGCGAATGGGTTTTTAAAAGGCTAGTTGAAGACCCGTGCGCACTTTATTTTAGGCATTTTTATCTAGGTTTAATTTTCTTTTTATTAAGATTCTTTTAATAAGTAGGTTGTTTTAGGATTAGTTTCCTTATTTGAATTACTTAGGGGTTAGACACATATACGTGATATGTGATTGTTAATTTTGTCTTTTTAGTGCAACCATCGGAAAAGTGGTCGTAAGTCTATCAATATATGTCGGAATTGTGTAATTCTTATCTTGTTAGAAAGCTAGTTCGATAAGCTTTCAAACAAGACCAATTTTACGTCAATTGGACATTGTTTGACCCTTTAAAAGTGGTCACGTAATAAAAAATGAGATTAGTGGTGAAATTAATTATGACCGCTAGATTAGAAAGTTTTAATGGTTGATTAGGAGTTTTATTTTTAGTAGTATTCTTAGGGTTTCTTTTCTTTATAAATATACATTGTAATTTCTTATGAGAATATTGAATGGATTATTAATAAAATTTATGAGTTTTGCTTTGTGCGAATTCTATAGAACTTGCGAGGAGTTTTCGTTAGAAGAGTGATTCTTCTCCCGCGTGCGGGTTGGTGTGAGGCCAACTATCTTCCTTGGAGCGAATCCTTGAATCTTTTATCTCTTTTCTATTATCTGGTAATTTATCTAGTTTATTTTTATTTGAGTCTTGAATTTTAGAGATCTATAAACTTCTTATTGATTAATTCCGCAAGGATTCAAAATTGTCGCTTGGTGTCCTAAGCTAGATCGAAACTAGAGTCTGTCTTTAGACCTATTTTCTAGATCGGAAAGTTCATATGCTAACAGACGTTAAATCGAATCAAGTAAATTACCTTAATAAAGTTATTAAATATTTGTTGTGTTTTGAGATTAATTTCTATATCTCTGTTGCTAAATTAATTCTCAAATTGATTTTAAAATTGTATAGCTAGGGTTTTAGCGCTTTACTGCATCAATCATTTTTTTATGTACAAATATTTATAATTTCAAATTGAAAGTTCAAACACATGATTCATTGAATTCATATATCAATGGGTGTAAAAGCACATGATTAAATTTGTTATATGGAAGAAAGCAATTTGTTTCATATTTAAGAATAGAAGTATCAATTAAATAGGAAACAAGTTTATTTTTAAAAAATCAGTTTCTATATAAATTAAACGAGTTTCTTCTATGACAAAAACCAGTTTCTATTCAAAATGAAACGAGTTTCAATTATACATCGAAGCATGTTTCGGAAACGTTTCAGAAAAATTTCAAAAGAGTTTTGTGCCAGTCCCTGGTACTTGTACGCATGGGGATTGGTACGATAGGGTAAAACGGGTTTCTAGGTAACTATCACCAGAGGTCAGAGGAAAACTTGTACTATGAAGGATTGGTTACAAACACAAGGAAGTAGAAGTGGAAAGCTAGTGAAACCTAGAAAAGCTGTGAGAAGTAACATGAAAGTTAGTAGAGTTAAACAGAGCTTAGTGCTGAATAGAAACAAATAGATAAGTTGGATTCGCATAGGCAATGGGGAAATCATCATTATTATTATCATCATCACCATCATCATCATCATTATTCTTGTGTTAAGGGCTTGGCAGCTTGGTCATTCTTGTGTCATTTTTGTTACGTTTACTCCTTATCTCTGTAATTCTGTGTGTGCTATATCCAATGTTAATATTATTGATCCTTTGTGTTAAGGGCTTGGCAGCGTGGTACTGTCATCTTTGTTACATATACTTGATATCTCTGTAACTCTGTTTGTGCTATATCCAATGTGCTCATCTCTTTTGGCTGGTATAAATAATTTATGACAAAATGAATGGTGTCAACTTCATTATGGGTTTGTGTTTCTACGGTTACAGCAAGTTTCTGCTTGATAAAAACAAAATTTGTTTTATTAAAAAAAGTTTCTACTTGATCTCTATCGTTGACAATGGTCTATCCCCTTTTTTTCAGAAATTGGTAACCTCTATTCTTTTCCATTCTGATTCAATGAGAAAAATGTGTTGCAGTCCCTACGAGGTCCCCGTGGTGGCATGATCTTTTTCAAGAAGGATCCAGTTTTGGGAATTGATTTAGAAACTTCGATTAATAATGCTGTTTTCCCAGGTTTGCAGGTCAGTGGGGTGAATCTCTTTTGTTCTGAGGTTGTATTCCAATTATAACTGAGAAGAAAGTAGTCCTAAAAACATCTTATCTGATCTTGCTGAAATGACTGCTTTTGATTAACTGATTCATCTACTACACGTAAGTTAGGTGCCACTGTCCTCAAAAGGGCTCCTTGGCTGTATGATATGTATAACTTGATAATCAAGTGAAGAGACTTCCAGCTTCTTTGTTAATAAGTATAACAAAATAATGTGTTACCGAAGATGCCATGTTGATGCAGGGGGGTCCTCACAACCACACGATTGGAGGGCTTGCTGTGTGCTTAAAGCATGCTCAGACTCCTGAGTTTAAAGCTTATCAAGGCCAGGTACATCATTTTCTGTTTATTGTCTTGAGAAAGTTTCCAGGACTTACGGGATTGTCATATGTTATAGATGTTCAAGTTGAAGCCGATTCAAGCTCTCAACATTGGAGCCCAGATCATTCGGCTCCAATATCAATGTGATATTGTATCATGTTGTCCGATGAAACTTGTATCGAAAGATGTGGTTAAAAAAACTGGAGATTTGATGATACAAACTCATCAGGTGATATGAGTTTGTATCATCTGGCTCAATTAACAAGATTTTAAACTATGATATAGAGGATTCTAACAATGCCCGATCTAAAATTGGACAGTGTTAGAATGGAGGAACAGCATATCTTATCGCCTGTTATAAACATAATGTGATGGAATACCCCAAGACCATTCAATCATGGAGTATACAGTGTGATAGAATCAATTTTATTTTTAAATGGGAAACCCCAAGACCATACAATCATGGATTTTTCAGTGATATATTCGATTTTAATTTTATCTTTGTTGTAAATGGCGTAAAAGCATTCTACTGGATTTTACATTCATTGCTTGGCTGCTGTTGCTACAGGTGGTATCCAATTGTAAAGCTCTAGTTGACCGATTGATTGAATTGGGGTACAAGCTGGTTTCTGGTGGGAGTGATAATCACCTTGTTCTGGTGGATTTGAGGCCTCTGGTAAGATGCTCATTTTTTCGTTTCCTTTCCATGCTTGAATTTTCACACCTTGACAAACTGCTTGATAACTGATTTAATTGGTTCAAAGTCCTGATCATTGGTGGGGCCATTATATTTTGTGAAATTATATTTTCATGCTCTTGAGAGAGTCCTCTTGGCACACTTTATTTGTACTGGGAAGTACCAGCATTCAGTTTCCTTTGGCTTTTCTGCTTACTCTGGCTGAGATTTGGTAGTTCTTTTATATTTCTAGAATTTAGTGATTTAGCTTGGATAGGCATATGGAATCTGAGCAAAATCACTTAAACTAGAAAGTAGAAACTCAACAAATCAAATACGAATATCATGTTGAAAGGAACGTGGATGCAGGAAAATTACACACTAACCCTAAAATAGCATAAATTTCACACCATGGGGGTTAGAGTTCTCAATCTTCAATTAAATAAAAAATTAAAAGAAGAATAAGATAGAAGATCTTCGGAATCGCTCCAAAGAGGCTTGTCGGCCTCGCACCAACGATTACTTTGAAGAATCACTCCTCAAAGGTGAAAACTCATCTCAAGTTTTCTAAATGAAAGAGTCATTCTTTCACAAAATGCATAAAAGCAAATTAATTTTTTTTATTCATCATTCACTAATAAAATTTATTTTTGCATGCCATTAAATAGGCTAAGGCAATATTAACTAACTAAATTCAAAATAAGAAACTAACTAACTGAAACTGCCAATAACCGCCAACTTGCGGACGTTCATTCTATAACCACGGATGTCTGTTCTGAAGCCACAAACGTCCATCATATGTTGATGAACTTTGCTTCACGGATCGTTTGAAAACTCATTTGTGGGTCCACTTCTTCCTTGTTGACTTTCTTTGTTTTACCCGGCCACGATCCAAACATGCGGATCTAAATTTCGCATCAAACGTGTAACCTGGTCAAGAAAGTAAAACCCATTTCTGAACTTTTAATATGATTTGCTCGGAGTCACATCTTCTAGTTCTTCTTTAATTATCTGTTGTTTACAAAACTTTACTGTCCCAAATGGCAGAGACCATATTTTCCCAGTTTGAAGTTACTGTGTCCATAAGTGGTATAATAATATTTCTTTAGCTGCTCTTTTTTTAAAGTACTTAGCAAGCTTGCACTTAGTAACAGGTATAATAAGGTTTCACAAACCTTATGCATAATAGTCTTTGCATATAAAAGCTGGTCAAAGTGAAATATGTGAGACTTCATAAAAAATGTTGCTTTGGGGTTCTCACATTTTACATAGGGGAACTGACATCAATAGGACAGTGTAACGTCCCCGGCTGACAACTATAAGACAACTATAAGGCTCTCACAACCCTTTCATGGTGCCCATGGGTATAGACACTAGAATGACCTTAGAAGGCTTTAGGAGGCCATGGACTGCTCTAGAAACTGTTGAATGTTCTAAGAGGATCTAAAAAGTTCTAGCACTCTAGAGTGTTCTTGTAGAATCTAGAGATCTAGACTGATCTAAAAATCCAATGTGCTAGTATGTCTTAAAGAAGTCCACTAGAAATCTGTCAGGCCGAGGAGCTATATTGTAGGGAGGGATCATGTCTGCCAACTTGCTTTTTTTTGTTCGATAAGTGCGCTTGAGGTTCTTGGTTCCTCACCCTTTTCTTAGAAAAAGAAGAATCTACAAATGTACATAAGTTGTATACAAGTCTTCTTCAAGAAGAGAGGTGAATGAATAAGGAAATTGGTTGATGTTGATCCACCGAACCACCGAGCTACCTCAGTACCAGCCCTGGCAAGAAAATCTGCAGGTCTATTATACTCCTGCCAGATATGCACAAAAGAGATGTTTTCCAATGGAGACACAGTTAAGGATGCTATCAATGGCTATCTTCCAGTCAGCCTCAATAATCAGATTTTTAAAACCCGATTCCGTAGCAATATCCATTCCCATGGATATGGCAGAGAGCTCTATTAGGGTAATATCCTTCATATGATCGCTTGGGCCATGAAATGAGAAATGTCATCTTCCATTGTAGTCTCTGAAAAGACCACCAAATCCAGCCGCATCACTCCTTTTCGATTCATCGGTGTTGACCTTTACATAACTGATAGGAGAAGGCGTCCATCTGCATATTTTCTCAACAATAATTCTACATGGCATAGAGAGAGTCCATTGAGAATATACTTCAGTATTTATTCACTATCATAAGAGAGTCATTGGCATCAATCTTTATCAACACTTTGTCTACAATTCTGAGCAAGATATTTTTTCTTTGGAACTGTGTTTCTTCAAATATCCGCATGTATCTCTCCTTCCAAATCATTTTTCTTTGACACTTCGTCTACCAACTTGCTTTCATCTAACTTTATAAGAAAGCCAATCATTCTCTTGATTGGATAAAAGAGAAATCCAAGATATGAGAAAAAATAAAAAATTAAGTACCTTCAACTATTTAATCCACCACAAGAAGAGAGAGCAGTCAAACTTAATAAATTGAGGTTTCACTGCTCACTCAAACACAAGTTTTCAATATTTCATGACATCCCCAAATCTCTCAATTGAGGTTCATATTTGTCTTTAAAAAGATGAACGTAAATCTCCTATCCTAGTTTTCAATTATGAGTTCCATAAAAAAAAAGTTTTCCTGTTATGAGTCAATTTCAGTTCTTTTAATAAGTAAATTACATAAAAATATTTCCTAACTAAAGTTTCCTTGAATAAATAAGAAATAAAAGAGGATACTAGTCTCTCTCTCTCTCATATTTAGTCAAATGCCAAATATTAACTCCACTCTTCAAAGTGTTAGTGATGTTAGAGTGCATGTTATAATAGATAGATGGGCGTGTAACTATAACTATTGGGTGCATAGTGTGTAATATCAAGTGGTATATATAATAATATTAGTGATGTTAGAGTGCATGTTATAATAGATAGATGGGCGTGTAACTATAACTATTGGGTGTATAGTGTGTAATATCAAGTAGTATATATAATAATGTTAATATGGTGTTGAAAACTAAGCCTGATGACTCTAATTCTCTTAATCTTTCTTCTTATCTCAAAAACTCAGAAGTCCTTATTTCTCGTTCAAGGTCTAGATGCATCTGTTTTTAGTCCTATTTGATTTGACTAAGTTTACTATTTGTTGCAAGCTCAACTGGGAGCTGTATCTGGTCTGGCAGAATAGTGGCCACTGCATTCTAAAAGAAGTTTTGTGAACAAGACCATAGCTAAGTGAATTGTTTGTTGTGTGGGAAGATTTGATCTTTTGAATTTACTGTTTCTCCGCTAAAATGAAAGAGCTTAAGGTAATGTGTATGTCTGGTTGTTGCTGAAAATGATGGGTATAATGAGAATTGTGTACTAATGTTATCTACCCATTGTAATGATTACGTATCATCGCCCCTCCCATTCAAAGTTCACTGAGACAAGTATTATTAAATCCTCTCATTTTTGTATGTCTTCTCAGGCTCCATGGATCATTGATTCTGGAGCTACGGATCATATGTCTGGTATGTCCTTTTTAAATTCAATATCTTCAGTGAAAAATCAATGTAATGTTCATGTTGCCAACGGATCTCTTGTCCTGGTTGTTTGGACGGGGATTATTCAGGTAAGAAATTCCTTTGCAATCAACCCTATGTATACCAAATATGCCCATTAACCTTCTTTTTGTTAGCACTGAGAGTCTTAATCAGTGGCAGATGCAGGATTTTCTCAAGGGGGGGGGGGGACCAGACGGTCTTTGAAAAATCATTAAAAAACTCACAACCAGGGATGTAAAAAACCGATAGATACTGGCATATTGGTTGGGTCCCATGACTCAGTTGTGATGTGTTGCAACAGCTGCCCTTGACTTTTCAAAGACAGCTGATATATCATGCAGCCAATCACAACTCGAGCCACCGGCTTATGCAGCATGACTCGAGTGAGGAAATCATTTCCCATTTTAAAAATATTATATATATATATATATATATATATATATATATATATATATATATATATATATATATATATATATAAAATTCCCCATATGTGTTTTTGGTGTTACGTCCGGTTCATATCGGATACATAACGTTTGGTATAACCCGATATGGCTGATATGACCTAATATGAGCCGATATTGATCGACATTTGACCAATTTGACCCAATATTTTACCATATATCAAATAGGCAGTGTATATAGTATCATATCGTATCGGAGGAGGTCTATCCCGATACATATCTCTTTAATCCTGATCGGTAACTATGATATAAAAGGTTACTGACCTGGGTCATTCTTGTTTAAGCAAGATAGGTGAATGCGTGGGAAGTGCACAACTCTTTATAAGCATCAGTGAAAAAGGATACCGGTATTTGCCACTGAAGATTTGATCTCCGTAGCTGGGGGTTTCCACCATTAAGACGTTGACTTCCTTGAAACAGACAATCAAGATCCTTTTTTACCCAATCTTCCACATAATTGTTCTTGAGATCATGGCCCACCTACTTGACGGTCAGGTGTTGATTCCACATGGCACACATCCCCAAAAGTGATTGCGATCAGGTGTATGATCGCATCCCCAAAATGGATTCAATGAGAGTACAAACTGTCAGTTACTTAAAGATATGTGTCTTGGTATGTTGAATGAATGTGGCGAAGAGATTGTGGAATGAGGCGGTTCTTAAGACATGTTTTCTCATTAATTGGATGCCTACGCCTGCTCTTCAAGGCAAGCCCCCATTCGTTTGTTGTCTCCTCTCTTTCCAGTTCCACCTAAGGTATTTGTTTTTTTATGCTTGACCCAAATAGATCGTTGTGAAAATTGGAATCAAAGCTTTTGGATGTGTCTTCATTGGGAACCCACCATCTCAGAAAGTACAAATGTTATGACCCTTTGGCTGGAAGATGGTTTGTGTCTATGGATGTTACCTTTCTTTGATTCCGCATCTTTCTTTACTGCCATGAGTACCCTGTGCCATCCTCAGAGCAAGAATAGGAAAGAAGAGCACGTCGCCGTTACCATTTCCTATACTACCGTTATCGACTGAGATTGAAGATCAATATCTAGAAAAGAATGAAACGAGGTACAAGTAAATGTGGAAAATATTGGTCGAGATGTTCAAGATGATGATGATGCACCAGTTCAAGCTAATGGTCCAATTGGATAGACAAAACAAAAGGGTCAACGGAACAAAAAAATTGTAAAAGGAAAATGGAATGTGGAGAAGGAACAAGCCCACTTTCTCTGGGAATATGGACCAGATTTCAACTCCAAAGGTAAGTCAACATGAAGGAGAAATTCCTCCTAATTGACGAAGTGCATTACCTGGCTCAAAGTTATTCTGAAATTGTAATAATGGATAATCATGCATTAAAGGCAGCTGGCGTGGCAAAGATGAGATGGATTTGGAGGGAAAACGTGCATATGCTGCACATGTGACTTCAGCCCATTAAAAACCCCAACAACTGATTTTCTAATAGGGTTTCCTTCCTCACCCCATAAAGGGGTCGTTTTTTAGCAGTGAGAGATCGGTCCTTTCATTGGCATGATCAAAAAACCCCAACTGTCCGATCAGATTTCACAAGTTTGGTAGGGAAAATCAATCCATGGGAAAGGAATTTTGGTGCGCCCAACTTTGGAATACGATCAAGAAAGGTTAAATGTCGCCGGAAATATCACTTTTCAGATCGATTCGTACGGGAAGGTTTAAAATATTACTCAACACCGATCAAAAAAATAAAAAAGGATTCCTAACGAGAAGGTTTTACAAATTGACCCAGAAATCAAATATTAAGTTTATTGATGATTTCGATCAGAAAAATCCAAATGAGTCTGATTGGTGTCGCGGAATTGAACTGTGTTTCTGAAGTTTCGAACAGAAAACCAAAAATAGCCAAAAAGTTGGGCCATTTTACGTGAAAAAAATACCAAAAAATAATCCAATCTGGGAAAAAACAGGTGAGAAAATCTCTCTCTCTCTCTCTCTCTCTCTATCTCTTTCTCTGAAATCTAAATTAAGAAAAGAGTATGGTACGAAACCAAGTTACATTTTTTGATGAATTGAAGACCTATTTGGGTGGTTTTTCCAAAAAAAAATCGTTTAATAAAAACCGTTTTTTTTTTCTCGGTTTCGATTTTCGATTGCGTTGTTTGACTTGGCTGCAATTCGATGAATTTTGCAGGACCAAAATGTGAATTTTGCAAAGAAGATGAAACTAAAGAGTGTTGCACGCCGTTCGTTTGTCTACATGTGTTTCTTGATGTTTGAATGTCTCTTTGATTGCTGCAAGTGGAACATGATTTCTCCTCTAGCAATGCCAAAATCTTCAGAGGGGATCGAATGGAGGAAGACAGAGTTTGTGGACGAAGAAGCAGAGTTTGGGAATGAAGAAGCAATGGTCAGAGAAGATGAAGATGAAAAAGAACAAGAAGACAATGGTCTGAAGTGAATGAGAAAAGGCTTTTTAATGGGCTGAAGTCACGTGCGCTGCACATGCATGCTTTCCCTCCAAATCCATCCCATCTTTGCCACGTCAGCTACCTTTTAACGCATAAATGATCCACGTAAGCCTTTTCCGTTGCATTGTTAACGGGGCGTGACGGTATAGGGGTGATTTTGGTACATTTGTTCCCAAACTTCAGGTGTTGTAGGGGCATTGAGGTGAAAGTTCTGGAGTTGTTTTGAAAATTTCCCTAAAATTAAACTAAACTTATGTGAGATCAAGAGATGAAAGAAAATAAATCGGATGGATTAATTGGCCTCGCACCAAACTGCAAGTGGGAGAATAATCACTCTTTTAGGTTGAAAGACTCACTCTCTCAAGTTGAAACAAAAGTTCAAAGCATTCAATAATATTCATTAACCGTTTTCTCAAAATTTATTACAATATATTTATAAAGTATAGAAACCTAAGAATATTGCAAAAATTAAAACTCGAAATTAACTATTAACTTTCTAATCTAACGGTCACAATTAATTCCACCACTAATCTCGTTTTTTATTATGTGAGCACTTTTGAATGATCAAACGATGTTCGGTTGATGTAAAATTAGTCTTGTTTGAAAGCTTATTGAAGAATCACGCAATTCCGACATGTAGTGAACATGAATAAAAAAATCGGATTTCCGATACGTTCAATGTATCGGTGATACATTGACTGTATCGTTTTGATACATTTTTTTTTTCAAAAAAATCCAAAAAATACTCTAAAAATCAGATGACCAAATTATCGGGCAATAATTTGAAATTATCGTCCAATATGGGCGATACTGACGATAATTTGACTGTTTCAGGGGGTACTCGATAAAAACCATTTTTATCGTATCGTCCCCCCTCCAAAACGATATGTATCGGTATTGTTTGATATTTTGATCCATGGTAGTGAAGGGCTTATGACCATTTTTTCGATGGTTGTGCTGAAATTAGTGGTCAAATAAATAATTCAAATCAGGAAACTAATTCTAACCCAAATTGCAAAATAAAGACTCCTAACAAAAAAAGAAACTAAACCTAGACATGATCGCCTAAAATAATGTGCACATGGGTCTTCAACCTTTCTTTAACGGGCCTTTTAAAATCCCATTTGCGGGTCCACTCCCTCTTACGCTTTCTCCACGTTATCCGACCACGATCTCGGCGTGTAGGCTTGATTTCGCATCATTCCTCCTTTGAAAGAGTTCGACCTCGAGCTTCGATTAAAGTAATCTATCGGTTTGAAGATCAAGGGTGGAAAGTTTGGCATCTCGATGGAATATGATTTGGGTACTTCAACGAGATATAATTTGGGTAACCTCAACGGAACACGGCTTCATCACTTCAACTAAGCACTGCTTTGGAATCTTGATCGGATCTTGTTCGGGGATTTCAATCGGATTTGGTTTAAGCACCTCACTTGAAGTTAGCTTTGGCATTTCAATTGGAAGTTGCTCGAAGTACAAGATCAATATGCTCAATCTAATCAATAGATATAATCGGATCTTCAAAGGGCACTCAGATTCACCGCGGGTACGAAATCTTCAATGCATTCAAGGTTGATAGGGATAATGACGGGTAGAGGTTTTTCATCAACCGGTATGAGATCATTAATGAGTGTGATATTTTCAACGGTTATGAATGGTTTTGGGATCTTCAATCGACATAAGTTTTACACTGGTTATGGGGTTAAGATGGAAGGGTGGCAATGGGGTTTGGTTGAAGGAAACCAAATTTGTGTACTTAAATTTCAAAGCCTTAATCCTCGTCGACATGATGTCTTCGTATAATTCGTGAATAAAAACTTAGTGAATTTTTTGAATGAAACTTTCGCGTACCACTATTCGACTTGACTTTGTCAACTCATAAAATCTTGAGAAGAAGCGCCCTATCCTCTAATACTGAACCATATTGATTTGTCAATTTCGAATCCCTCAAATTCATCAATATAGCTTCTCCTCGTACCATACTCTCTCCACTTTATCAACCTTTTGACTCGATCCCCAACTCACAAACATTTTCATGCTGTACAAAACACTAATCTACTATGATCCACTTTTGTTGGATCGGGAATTGTAAATCGCAGCGGAAAATAAAAACGATCCGGTACAAATACCATTTTCAAACCTTTTGCGCAAAATAAATATTTATTTAATTATTTATTCATACCTTAATTTTCTGATTTAATTTACAATGATGGGAAATCCACGTCAGCGTAGATCCTCTCTTGATTACCTTTCTAAAGAAGCTTTACCTAATATCTAACGTAGAATCGAACTATGGGCTTTTGATTATCGCTTCATAAATCTTTTTCTTCTCTCACAAGAGTTAGGGAGAAAACACAAGAGTTAGGGAGAAAAAGTTACAGAGAAATTAGGTTAAAACTTTTGAGAGGGGCTTCAAGAAGAAATATATGAGTGTAGTAATTTTGGGAAAAAACTTAAAGGTCCTTTTTCAAGCAACAGATTTACTACAATGATTTACATGTCCCATAATATTAAGCCGACGTATATTTAATTAATAAATATATTAATTAATTACCCTCATCAACTCCAATGAATACTTCTATAACTATCCATCACGATATATATCTACCACACCTTCCATTGCAATATATCTATTATATCGAGAAACATGCTCACTAAACACACGGTTGTGTCAGATCGCCAATCTCACTCCACCGAATCAAATTCTAATGCATATAAAATGAATCATCATCTCTCATAGGATGACCACCGCTAGGTTTGGTATCATCGAAATAATCTGATGGCTTGAAATGATACATACATATAAAACGATGAATTCCATATTTGGCCCATCCATCGGTTATCTTATTAAATGAAATATCTCCCAATTTACCCATATATTAGCCGATGATTCGACATTAATGGTTGGTGAATCAAAGAGCACTCTCATCAATAAGATTTGCCTTCATGCAACCTTAAATCTAGCATCTTAAATGCATCGAAATACGAATCCATGGATGCCCGACAGAGTCATAGTGAGCAAAAGGGCAAAGGATCAGAAGCCAGTCCAATGTGCACACACACTCTCCTATGCCGCTAAATATCCATATCAACCGACCTAGATTAGTCCATTCTACCCATGGCAGTAGCCTACATGAAATAACCGTGACAGTGCATTGTCCCGACGTACCCCTAGTTATGGACATTCTAGATTTGGATAAAATTGGTCAACTATGTCTAGCTAAGGTATGGCAGAACCATACCTCCTAGTTACCTACTAATGGTCCCTAAGGACACAATCTCTAACCAGTAGAGACTCAAAGGCCCAAAATAAATAAAAACACACCATCATTTGATGATTACAAATATGAAGGAAAGAGAGATCTTATTAATTAAAAGAAAGTGAGGAAATAGTCAACATAAAGTGAACAAGCAACAATAGAGGAAACACAGTAAATATGATCCCTGAAATTGGTTATCCGAGGGCGCACTCCAACAATATCCCACTTGCCTTAGAACTAATCCGTTACATATCTAACTCCCATACTCTCAACATGCCTAGAGAAGACCGTCGTAAGACTCTTAGTCATGGGGTCTGCCAAGTTTTCCTCAGAGGAAACTTTATAAACAATTACATATTTGTGCTTAATAAATTGTCTAATGATGTGGTACTTTCTTAACATATGTTTTGCTGCTTAAGGATCACATATATCCTTGCAAAGTGAATTGGCTGCAGAATAATCACATAAGAGCACAATTGGTTTTTCAGCCTTGGGAACATCACCAAGTTCCTCCAAAAATTTCTTTAGCCACACAACTTCCTTAGAAGCTTTGCTAATCGCTACATATTCGACTTCCATTGTTGAATACGCAATGTACTTTTGTTTAATACTACACCAATAGATACACCCACTCCCAAACATAAAAACAGTCCCGCTTGTAGAATTCTGTTTGTCCATGTCCTTTTGGAAATCCACATCCGAGTAACCATGACCTAACAAATTCTTTCTACCTAGGACTAAGCTAAAGTCGCTGGTGCGATGTAGATGTTTCATAATGTGCTTTGTAGCCGTCCAATGCAATTGACCAAGATTTATTTGGAAACTTGCAACCATACCAACAACATAACAAATGTCAAGACGAGTACACAACATATCATACATGAGGCCTCCAACGGCAGATGAGTATGTAACTCTCGCCATAACTTTTTTCTCTTCATCATTGGTAGGACACTGGCTCTTGGATAGAGAGATTTTGTGCCTTAAAGGCACCTCACCGTTCTTAGAATTGTCCATCGAAATCCTTTTAATACTTTTATCGTGCCCTTGATTCAATTCAATTAGTTTATTAGTTCCGTGACAAAAAACCTTAATCCCAAGAATATAAGAAACTTCACCCAGGTCTTTCATGTCAAAATTCTTTGACCACCAAAGTTTGGTGTCCGTAAGAATTCCAACATCATTCCTCGTCAAGAGAATGTCATCTGCGTAAAACACAAGAAATACAACAATGCTCTTCCAGAGGAGTCAAATCGGAAGAGCGGTGAGAGCAAAGTTGTATTTCTTGTGCTTTACGTCGATGGCATTCTCTTGATGGGGAATGATGTTGGAATTCTTACTGACACCAACTTTGGTTGTCAAAGAATTTTGACATGAAAGACCTGGGCGAGGCTTCTTATATTCTTGGGATTAAGGTTTTTCATGACAGATCAAATAGACTAATTGGACTGAATCAATGACACAATAAAGTATTGAAGACATTTTCAATGGAATATTCTTAGAGAGTTTCACTGATGAGGAGAAAAAAGCTATGACGTGAGTTTTGTACTCATTTGCTCTTGGAAGCGTCCTGTATGCTATGTTGTGTACTCGTCCTGACATTTGCTATATTGTTGGTATGGTTGCACGTTTCCAAAGTAATCCTGGTCAATTGCATTGGATGACTTTAAAACACATTATGAAATATCTGCGTCGCACCAACGACTAGGGTTCTCAATGGGCCGGGTTAGGGCTGAGCTGCGATACTCAGCCCAAGCTTGGCCCATAGTGGGCTGGGGTTGGGCGATTTAAAAAAAAAAAAAAAATTTGGTAAAAAAAATTTCAAATCAATTTTCAACGAGAGAGTTCGAGGGAGCAAGAGACTTGCTTGCTTAAACTTGGGACTTGAGATGGTAGAGATTGCGATAAAATAAAACCCTATTTCAGGGTTTCTATTATGAAGCTAGTAACGATTGGCATTGTAAGTGCATTTTTACTTAGATGTCGTTGATTTAAAACTGTTCAACTGTTTAATCTCAAGGCATTTAATTAAAATGCTCTTAACTTTATATATATATATTATCCGGTCGGGTGTTGGAACATTCAACCCAAGCCCGGCCCGGATCAATCCGAGTCACCACATGCTTAGTCCGACCTGGGTACCTAGCTAGGCCAGGTTGGCTTCATAAAATATACCTCTTTTTTCGGGCCAGATGCGAGCCAAAATTCGGGCTTGTCCTCGACCCATTGAGAGCACTACCGGCGACGTTAGCTTAGTCCTAGTTGGAAAGGATCTGTCAGGTCTTGGTTACTCGGATGCGGATTTTGAAAAGGACATTGACAAATGTAAATCTACAAGTGACAAATAAAAATCTACAAGCGGCTCTATTTTTATGTTTGGGAGTGGGTGTATCTATTGGCCTAGTATTAAATAAATGTGCATTGCGGATTCAACAATAGAAGCCGAATATGTAACGATTAGCGAAGCTTCCAAGGAAGTTGTGTGGCTAAGGAAATTTTTGGAGGAACTTGGTGTTATTCCTAAGGCTGAAAAGCCAATTTTGCTCTTCAGTGATTATTCAGTAACCAATTCTCTTTGCAAGAATATACGTGAGCCTAAAGTAGCAAACATATTGAAAGAAAGTACCACATCATTAGACAATTTATTAAGTAGAAGTATGTTATTGTTGATAAAGTCTCCTCTGAGGAAAACTTGGCAGACCCCATGTCCAAGAGTCTTGCGACGGAGGTCTTTTGTAGGCATGTTGAGAGTATGAGAGTTAGATGTGTAAGAGATTAGTTCTAGGGCAAGTTGGAGATTGTAGGAGTGTGCCCTAGGATGAACCAATTTCAGGGATCATATCTATTGTTTTTCCTCGAATGCTGCTTATTCACTTTATGTTGATTTTTTTTGCAACTTTCTTTTGATTAATAAGATTTCTCTTTCCTTTTATATTTGTTATCATTAAATGATGATGTGTTTGTATTTGTTTTGAGTTTCTACTCTTTGGAGATTGTAGGAGTGTCCCCTGGGATGAACCAATTTCAGGGATCATATCTATTGTTTTTCCTCAAATGCTGTTTATTCATTTTATATTGAACTTTTTTCTGACTTTCTTTTGATTAATAAGATTTCTCTTTCCTTTCATGTTTGTTATCATTAAATGATGATGTGTTTGTATTTGTTTTGAGTCTCTACTTGTTGGAGACTGTGTCCTTAGGGAGCATTAGTAGTAACTAGGAGGTATGGTTATGCTCTTACTTTAGTTAGACCTAGTTGACCAATTATATGCAAACCTAGAATGTCCATAACTAGGGGTGCATCGGAACAATGCACTGTCATGACTATCGTATATGGGCTACTGCCACGGGTAGAATGGACTAGTCTAGGGCCGTTGATTTGGATATCTAGTAGCATGAGAGTGTGCTGTTTGCACATTGAACTGACTTTCGATCCTTTTCCCTTATGCTCACTATGATGTTGCCAGACATCTGTGGATTCATTTTTTGATGCATTTAGGAACTTAAACCCGAGGTTGCATGAAGGCAATTCTTATTGATGAGAGTGCTTTTTGATTCCCCAACCATTGATGTCGAATCATTGGCTAACGTACGAGTGGATTGGGAGATCTTTCAGTTAATAAGATAACGCATGGATGTGCAAATAAGGAATCAAGGATCAAAATTTCAGGTAAAATTTTGGCTGAAAATAAAAAATTTGGCCGAAATTTTGAGTCATACAAATTTGGACCAAAATTTCGGTCCAAATTATTGTTTCGGTGGGGACCGAAACTGATAATTTCGGCTGAAATTTTGATCCTTGTAAGAAATTCATCGTTTTATGTGTCTGTGTCATCTCATGCCGTCGGATTATTCCGATGATGCCAAACCCAACGTTGGTCATCCTTTGGGAGATGATAATTCATTTTGTATCAATTAGAATTCGATTGGATGGAGCAAGATTGATGGTCTGACACAATGGTGTGTTTAGTGAGCATGATTCTCGGTGTGGTAGATATACATTGTGATGGAGGGTCATGGATGTAATCATTGGAGTTGATGCTAATTAATGTTTTAATTAATTAAATATAGGTCAGCCTAATGTTATGGGACATATAGGTCATTGTAGTAAATATGTTGCTTAAAAATTGCGTTTATATATTTTCCCAAAATTTACTATACCTATATATTTCCTCTTGAAGCCCCTCTCTCAAAAGTTTTAACCTGATTTCTTCGTAACTTTTTCTCCCTAACTTTTGTGAGAGAAGAAAAAGATTTTTGAAGCGGGAATCGAAAGCCCATTGTTTGATTCTACATTGGATATTAGGTAAAGCTTGTTGAGGAAGGTAATCAAGAGGATCTACACTCACGTTGGTTTCCCGACTTCGTAAATCGGATAAGAAAATCAAGGTATGAATAAATAATTAAATAAATATTTATTTTTGTGCAAAATGTTTGAAATCATGGTATTTGTTTGGGATTGTTTTTTATTTTCGGTTGCGTTTTACGATTCCCGATCCAACAAAAGTTGGATTAGTGTTTTGTTCTGCATGAAAATGTTCTTAAAGCCCCTCTCCCAAAATTTAGGCGATCTTGTCTAGGTTTAGTTTCCTTTTCTGTTAGGAGTCTTTATTTTGCATTTTGATTTAGAATTAGTTTCCTTATTTGAATTATTTGCATGTGACCACTAATTTGTCACTTTCAGTGCTAACCATCGGAAAAGTGATCATAAGTCCTTCAATATACGTCAGAATTGTGCGATTCTTGTTTTGGTGGAATGCTAAGCTTTCAAACAAGACTAATTTCGCATCAATCAAATATCGTTTGACTCTTCAAAAGTGGTTGTGTAATAAAAAATGAGATTATAGGTGAAATTAATTGTGGTCGTTAGATTAGAAAGTTTTAATGGCTAACTAGGAGTTTTAACTTTAACAATATTCTTATGAGCTTTATAAATACATTGTAATCTCTTTTAAGAAAACAGTTTAATGAATGAAATTTATGAGTGTTTTGAACCTTTGTTCGAACTTGAGAGAGTGATTCTTTCATCCTAGCAGAGTGATTCTTTCATCCTAGCAGAGTGATTCTTCTCCTGCTTGCGGTTTGGTGTAAGGCCAATAATATCGCTGGTGAAATTCCATTGATTTTTTGCATCCACTTATTCCTCTATTTTTATTTATCCTGGGGATCAGAACCCTAATCCTATCGTACAGGATTTATGCTACTTTAGGGTTAGCATTGTTTGTCCTTCATCAAAAAGTCAAATAAATAGTGAAATGCACAATATTATGGACTGTTGGAGATTCGAATTTTGAGTTTTATAGCTGTTCTTGAGCAGGCCTGGAGCAATTCAGAGGAGATCTGGAAGTTGGAGCAGTTAACTGAGATTCTGGAGCAGATCACAGTTAAGGAGCTGGAGCATTTAAAAAAAAAAAGAAATGGGCCTTATGTGACCACTTAAGTGAGCACATGAGGCCGGGGATCTGCAAGATTAAATCTCGACAAGATTGCCACCAAAGTGATCACGTGAAGTAGAGGAGAGGGGTGGGGGTGAGACCTTAAGCTCGGGAATGTATCGAGATCGCAAGTCTTTTTTGTTTTTGTTTTTTCTTTTAATTTCTCTTCTTTCGTAAAGTCATCGAGTCTTAAGGTTTAGGGAATTAGAGTTCTGGCAAAACCGGAGGTTATTTATTTCTTTATATAGAGTCCAAGAAAATTAGGATACAGAGAGTCTTTCTCTTGTTAGGATAAGGTTTTCTGAGTGAAGATATATGGGCTTTTTTGTTATTTTTTCACAGTTTGAGTTTTTTTTTTTTTTTTTTTTTCTTTCTTTTCTTTTTAACAGAACATAGAATAAGAAATATGATTCTGTATCGTTGCTTTTGTAGCTGCTTGAGTTATTATCTCTTCCATTGAATCTCTCAGGATTCTGCTGAAACCTGAATCTGCATCTATGTGAATGCTGCTGCCATCTTACTTACCATTAGCTGCTATTACTCATGTTGGTGGTTACATTGATCTACTGCTGAAATCGGTGCTTCACCAAATAAAAGTGAGCTGATCCTACTCTCTTAACCTGCCACCAGCTATTTTCTGAATATCAACTAAGTTATTGATTGTTTAAAGACCACAATCTGTGCTTACATTTATAGTAATAATATTGAATTTGTAGGAAGTGTTCACGGACATCTTTGAACGGATTTAGCGATTATTTTCGCTGCTGACCTCTATGTTCTAACACATAATTTGGAGTCAACAAGAGCCAGTAGGTCATTACCATCATTACTCAGATGAGTGTTGACTGTATTCTCTTCAACAACGAGATAATTAAAGGGGTTCTTACCTCTGTAATTACCTTGGGCTGCGGTCTGAGTTATTTCTGACATGAATTTTCCCACTGCACTACATAAGGGTTCTCGTTCTTGTCCTTCTCACCCTATTAGTAAGTATGTTTCATAGTGTGCCTTGTCATATTTGTATTCCTCCTTTATATCATCTTTGGATTCTATCTCAGTTCCTACTAGCGTCACTGATACTTCCTTCCTGCCAAGATGGAAGGAGGCATGATTCAAGAAATGAAAGCTCTTGATCAGAATGACATGTAGGATTTTATAGTGTTACCAAAAGGAAAAAGAGTTGTTGGTTGCAGATAGGCCTATGCCGTGAAGTATCAGCCAGCTGGGTCAATTGAAAGGTACAAAGCCTGATTAATTGCCAAGGGTTCTACAAAAACTTATGGAAGTGATTATCATTTCATTTTTGTTCCGATTGCCAAGTTAAATTCAATATGACTCCTCTTATCCCTAGCTGCCCAAAAGAAGTGATCTCTTCATCAATTTAATGTGACGAATGCCGTAGTTCTTGGTGACCTTAATGAGGAGGTATACATGGCTGTTCCACCCGGATTTACCCGAAAGGGGGAGGAGTGTTTATGTGATCTTAGAAAGGAAATAGCGGATTAAAGCAATCACCAAGTGCATGGTTAAGAAGTTTAGTGATGCTATTGTCAAGTTTGGTTATCACTTATCACTTTACTATTTTTAAAAAAAAGGTTTGGTTATCACTTTGATCACACCCTATTTGTGAATAAGGGTGCTTGACTCACTGCTCTAATTGTTTATATTGATGACATTGTTGTTACTGGTGAGATGATGAGGAAGAGATTAGAAGACTCAAAGAATACTTTAAAAAAAAAAAGAGGTTTGGTTATCACTTTGATCACTCCCTATTTGTGAATAAGGGTGCTTGACGCACTGCTCTAATTGTCTATATTGATGACATTGTTGTTACGGGTGATGATGAGGAAGAGATTATAAGATTCAAAGAACACATGAGGAAATTGTTCAATATCAAATATTTTCTTGGTATCAAAGTTGCAAGGTCTAAGAAGGGTATTGCAATCTCACAACGAAAGTATGCACTTGATCTGTTAAAGCAGATATGAATGTTGGGATGTCGACTAGTGGATTCTCATATTGAAGTAATCACATGCTAAATTTTGAAGAAGGAGACGCCTCGAGAGATATTCGCATGTATCGTCGCCTTTTAGGGAATCTCATATACATTACTCGTCCAGACATGGCATATGATGTTTTGTGTTGTTAGCCAACATATTCATTCTCCACGGAGCTGCCATCTAGAAGTTGTTTATAGGATCCTCAGATACTTGAAATCCAACCGTGGAAAGGGTTTGTTGTATGGAGGGCATGGTCACCTAGATGTAGAAGTATTTACAGATGCTGATTGGGCTAGTTAAGTTAGTGATAGAAGTTCCACTACGGGCTATTACCCCTTTTTGGGAGGCGACGTAGTCATTTGAAAAGGTAAGAAACAACTTTTGGTATCTAACTCAAGTGTTGAAGGTGAGTACATAGCCATGTCCCAAGGGACCTGTGAGGGGATGTGGATTCGGTTCATTTTGGCAGATCTTGGTATACATGTGAAGCTTCTTATGATTGTATATGGTGACAAAGAAGCTGTCATTCACATAGCAGTGAATCTTATATAGTATGAAAAGACTAAGCACATAGAAGTTGATTGTCACTTCATCCTAGAAAAAGAGGAGGCTTGTATCCCTCTGGTTGCATAAAAGGATCAACTGGCATTCATTCTTACCAAGCCTGTTGGGAGATAGACTTCGTGACATCACCTCCAAGTTGGGCATGATAGACATCTATGCACCCACTTAAGGGGGGGTGTTAGTGTACATTTTACAATAGATAATAATATTAAAAGGGTGTGTAAGTGTAACTATTGGGTGTGTAGTGTGTAATATCAAGTAGTATACATAATAATGTTAAAAGGGTCTAGGGGACTAAGTCGGATCCCCTAATTCCTCAACTTGAAGCACCTCTATTTTTCTCCATATCGTTCATTTTCTGTAGAGTCGATCCCAAAATAATATGAACTTTTTCGTTTGGTCGAAGTTGACATTTTGTGTTTGACCTAACACAGGACTCAAATTACTGGGATTTTTAAGTGCCCGTGTGGGACACTTAACTGGTCCTGTGACCACTTATTTTATCTAGTGGTCACATGATTCATTATTAGCTCATGTGTGGGTTCTTTATTTGGGGGCTTACCTTATATATTATTCCTTCTCTTCTTCATTCTCTTTCTTCTCTTTATTTCCACCTCTTTCTTCTTTTTTCCCCCTTCAATTCGCATCCCTTCCTCCTGATTGGAAGAAACTCTTCCTCGAGCTATATGTTTCACGTCTCCTCTATTTCTCTTTTAATTCCCTTGCAAATTAATTTGTAAGTGATGGTGTAGGCCTATCGTGTGTTTCAACATGTTCACCATGGGGGATTGGACCACTAGTGTAGTGGAATGTTGACAATATTGCAACCTCTATATCGCAATTTCAATCCTAGGTTACCTACTAAAAAAACACGTGCATCATGAGATTCCATGGTACTAGGAACGTCGCCTCTTGTTCTCAATCAAATGACTCAATAACAACCACGATGTCACTTTCGAAGGCTTGATTGGGAATGAGTGTTCATATATTCATTATCATGACATTATCTTCATTCAATCCACAATCTAAGCATTGATATTGACGAATGGTAGATTCCTGTAATTACCATCTAGTTGATATTCATATTGTTGAACTTTATCATCGTCCACACATTACCATCTCGATGGTTGGAAGATGATTTGGCACTCCGACTCCACCATGATCCTCACCAGACCATTGATCGATTTTAAAATGATGATATGGAACTTCCTCGCTATTGAAATCTTTATCAAAACCGATGTTCTGCAGAATGATAATTATGGACCTTTTCATCTTCAAAACTTAATTGGACCATATATCATCTACAAACGACGATGTAGAATTCTCATCGTCTAAACCTTGATCCATTTATTGATCAACAATGAGATGATTTGAGACACAACCACTCAAATTACGATTCAGTAAAGAGTTGCTTTAAGGTATTCCAACACCTCAAAGCACGATCGATCTGTTGTCCTTCAACGATGTGTTGAACTGAGGCGTCCAGACTATTCAAATTTTAATATTGTTGTTGATTTTCCACAAAGATAGTTTTTGAGGCATATCCTTCGTTTATGTTGCTATCCTATTGCAAGGTGTCAACTCGGGTACCGGTATCAGGTATTGGTCCAGGAAGGACCGACACGAGTTGACTCGGTGAATTTAAAAAATAAAAATAAAAATTGGGAGGTATCGACCGATGCCGATACCTAAATCCGAGTTGATAACCGATACGTATAGGCGCCGATATGTATCGGTATTGGCTGCTTTTTACCAGCTTGTCCTATTGTTGATCTTTCACTAGAGCTTTTCCAACACATTTCTATCAGCCTAAATCTGATCTGACTTGGGGAACTATTTTGAGACATCTCCACTGCTTGAACTACGATCGAACCATCTATCTTAATGTATATTTGGAACCTTGCATGATGGCCTTGAATACATTCAACATCTTGCCAATTACTACCATGAGTTCTAAAATGAAACATCTGAAATTTGCGAAAAGTTCGGAACTTCAAAATTGATTCCTTAAGGATCCATTTTCTTTCCTACCATGAGTTCCTTATGGATGCTTATCAATGCAACCAAAGTCATGTTAGTTGATCTAATTGCACTTGAATTCGTTCAACATCTTGCAAATTACTACCATGTGTTCTACAGTGCGACATCTCGAATTTGTAATAATCAAGGAACTCCAGAATTGCTTCCTTAAGGATCAATTTGCGTTCCTACCGCTTATGTGATAAGGGAGAGAATCCGTGTCTGTGGCTGTGTGTGTGTGCCCTAAAATAATTGTCACTTCTTGTTTTAGTGAAACTGGAGACTAATTATTGAAATTTTTAAGGGGCCTCTTGTATTTAGGTGGCGGAGTAAGACTCTTGTATCGCACTATCCTATATATTTTTAGTTAATTCCATCATAATAGGAACCATGTGTTTTACTCGGATGTTTGACAGTAAAACAGGACTCTAATTAGTTGGACTTTTAAGGGGCACTTTGAGGCACATAAGTTGGTTATGTGACCATTTATTTTATATAGTGGTCACATGATCCAATAATGGCCCACGTGACACCTTCTTTTAATATTTTTATGGATGTTCTCTCAAGGCTTGATGGCCAAATGGGGGCATTTTATTTGGGGCGGAACCTTTATTATTCCTTCTCTTCTTCCATCTCTTTATCCAATTTGCTTCCACGTCATTCTTCCTTCTTATTCAATTCACATCTTCTTTCTAGTTACCTACTTTTGCACATATGAACACAAATAGCATATTTTTTTACTAAATCACAATTTTTGTTTTGGTATTTAGAGATTTTTGGAAAACCTTCAAATTCAAAAATTGCAATTTATTAAAAATGTGGAAATTTCACATTTTTGCCGTAAGCAAAACAAAAAGTAAAATAAAATCCTTTGGTTTTCAATGAAATCCTATAGGTAGTACATATTTAAACAATATCTAGACCTATGGTTTACAATATCTAGACCTCCTTTACCGATAATTTAAAAAAAAAATATCTAGACCTTAGGTTTTAAAGCAGGGTCAAGCACTATTTCGTTCAAACTGTTGAAAAGAAAGAAGAATAGAAAATAGTATACGTATGTACACTTAAGTGCAAGTTGATGCTCTGAGATGCCAATATGGAAAATCCGTGAAAACCTATCTGATGTTTTTAACATTTGCAGCTTTGTTTGTTTGTGTTAAGCACCAATCTTTGATTATATCCATGGAATAAATATTATGCATATATCCATCATAATACTCAAGATTATACAGTAGGGTTCAATCGGAAGGATCTGAGCACAGCCCATTACTTAGCATAAACTTAACTTTGAATATGTTTTTCAGAAGAGTGCTGATACCTTGTAAGACTGGTATAACTAGAAAGTTATACGCCCTGATTACGGTCACAAATTTCAGTGGGTAACATAGCTATACCAAAACCTAAGAGGATTCATCTCATGTTTTAATGACCTGTGAAAGGATTATCAAGCACAGGAATAATAGTCTTTTAGCCAAAAAAATCCTATCAAAAACTGATGGACAGGTTTTTTAAGGGGGTCTGACATGTATATCGTTAATTGAACTGGTAGTAGTATGTGTTTTGTAAGTTATTAGAACTCAACAAAAATAAGAGAGTTTATATTAACTGATGCATCCAGAAAAATTAGTGTATGTATGTTACAACTTATCAACCCTCAACACAAATTGAAAGGATTAAAATTACTAATGTATGAAAAGAAAAAAAAAGATTTTTGAATGTTACAGCTTCTCATCCTTCATTATACGAGTTTAAACTAGCTAATGTGAAGAAAACATTATATAACATTTTCCCCTTTGTTGCCATAAATTTTGTAACTTAATATCCTTGTCTATTATACAAATTAAATAATGATAATAATAATAAACTTGGCTATAAGTAAAACAGAAATGGGGAAATGCCTCCGGATGCAGCCTTGGAGGGCTGCACGTGATGCCAAATCACATTCCAAATGGCATGATCAACCACCCAAAATAACACTTGTTTTGGGTTAATCAGACATGTGGCATGTGATTCAAAAAAAAAAAAACTTTTTTTTCACCTCCATATGATGGGTCAAAGATAAGGTGACACCCCACAAATTTGGTGCATTGATTTTATCGACCTTTGACCACATTTTTAACAGTGGATATGCATCGGATATAGCCCAATTTTTTTGTGTGATACCTGATTGATGTTATTAAAATGGCCGTTGGATCCGATCCTCTTGATTTTGCCACGTGGTGCCCAAATGGTTTGGTGCAGCCCTCAAGGCTACATCCAGGTGCACAGTCCCGGCCTCAGGTATAAATTTCATACATACAATAGTGCCCACGTCATGCCAATATCGTACCTATGTTGTATTAATTATGTATCTATGTTGCACCAATATCGTACTTACATCATACCAATATCATACCAGTAGGAAACAGCCCAAAGTGTTTTTTTGCTATCGTGCCGATGCTAGTATGAGGACGCCTGACAACTATGCCTCACTTCACTCTCCAAGTTTCCCCTTGGCCCAAACATGAATGAACTTTGCCACATCACCATCAAGTCATGGAGCTATTACATATGGTTATTTACTTATAACTAGGGGAATGACCACAATATCACATTGTAAAGTTACCCCATAATGTGGCTATTACAGCACTGCACCTGGAACAGTTGGATTTGTATTCAATGGCGATAAAATGCTAGTCCTGTGTATTGTTGAAACATGGTTTTTTTGGTTCGTTGTCTTTTTCCTTCTCATCAATGGGGATGAGTCCAATGTTGATAATGGTACCATGCCGTCATTCTTTATACCTGGACTTTTTTGTTATATATTTTCTCATTTTATCTTTGGCTGAATAAATTTTCTATGAAAGGGCATTGATGGCGCTCGAGTTGAGAAAATACTTGATATGGCCTCGATCACTCTCAACAAGAACTCAGTCCCAGGTGAGTTATCCTTTTGATTTTCTGTGTCCATAACTGTACATATGTTATCCTTCTTATGCAGAATCTATGACCCAAAACGAAAAGATTAATGGAAGATGAGTGCATTGGGCCATGAATCCCCCATTTGTCGGCCGCGTGGCACAATTTTTACCAAGTTATCAAAGTGGTTGCTCATTTTGAGGGCTATGTTATGCCTGAAAATTTCATCGAATGGGTAATTTGAACCGTGATCTAGGCACTCTTATATGAACAGATGTATATATATTTTTTAACTGTTGATAATAAAGTGCATCGATCAGGATGGTTCCAATCCTCCGATTGACATGAGTTTTCGGTTGAAACATGTGCCAATAATTAGCTGCTGGGATAATTATATGGACTGATCAGTGATTTGTGCCAGTGGGTGCTCCCAACCCTATTCATTTAACTGCGCTAGTTGAGTCGATCTCCCAAAGACTTTATATTTAAGCCAGATATGAATAACACTTTGCTCTGAGACTGGACATTGTTGGGTTTGGAGTCACCACGTCCATTCGTAGAGAAATATAGGATGAACATACTGGCTCCACATGCAACCGCCATCCGATCATTTGATGGAATGTTGCAATATTAATTTAGATATAGCTATTTCTTTTTAAATATAACCCTTGTCCTTTCTGTCTTACGACATTGATTTATTTATTTTTTTATTTTGCGAAGGCGATAAGAGTGCATTAGTGCCCGGGGGTATCCGCATCGGGACACCTGCACTGACCACCAGAGGATTCGTGGAGAAAGATTTCATATCAGTTGCAGACTTGATTCACGAGGGCGTGCAGATCGCGATCGAAGCAAAGGATTCCAGCAGCGGGAAAAAGCTCAAAGATTTTATGAGTGCTATTGAATCTCCGGAGTTTTACCTGAAGACACGGATAGCAGATCTGAAAGAGAGAGTTGAAAGCATGGCGTGCCAGTTTCCTATGCCCGGAGCATAGATGGGAATAATTTATATATACGCGTTGATACGTTGCTCGACTCGTCAATCGGCCAGTCTGGCTTGATGCATACATCAGCAGATTATGTGAAGAGATGGATTATACAAGTTACCTGTTTGTAGAAGATTTGTCAAAACTTTGCTCATTATATTTTGGAGGGAAACTAAATAGTGCTAATGATTATATAAGTGCATCATGAATGTTTTTCAATTTTGCCCATATAAAATTATGAAGAGAAAGTTACAGAGTTTTGATTGTTACTACTTTTACTAGTAGTGTATGGTGAATTTGTGTCTTAATGAGTAGGTGCAAATTGTGACTAAAATTTATGAACTTGCACTCCAGATTTGTTCTGTGGCATAACGATTGAAAAAAAAATAATTAGGAGTATTCAACCAAAAATGCCCCGTCTACTACACACGATAGAAAGAATGGCTCTCCTTTTTCTATTCCACAACTAGGTTGGATTTGTAAATAATAAAATAATGCAGAGAGACAGTATGGATCCTATCAGTCATAGTTCCTCCGACTCTAAGTTTCCTCACAATGTCGCAAGTTTTCACCGGTTTCTTTAACTGATTGCTCACTGTTCAAAATCTTAGGTTTTAAAGCAATATTGAGCATTATTGTCGAAGTTTGTTTTTTTCGCTAATATGGATTCATGGAGAAAAACTTGAATCATGGAGTCGTTTGCATTTGTATGGCAATTGAAGGTGTTATGGTGAAGATTTTGAAGAGAGAGAGAGAGAGTGAGAGAGAGAGAGTGCGCCCCGCCCCTCCATTGATGAGATCTGTGGTAAGGAAAAATAAATAATATGAACATTAGAGATAATTTATAAATCACCTGGGAAACGAAGATGTTGAAATGGGTTAAGTTGGAAGCGATTTTGAAGATTAAGGCTGTGGTTGACATAGCTCTTTATCAGCTCCTTCCCAGAGCTGGATATACTTGCTTTAGCAGGGTCTCTTTCTCTGTGCTAACTCCCTATAAGACATGAGTTACCTGCTCCAACAGCTATCTCTTTGCTCTGTACCAACTCCCTGTCAGGTCTACTTGCTCTGGCAAGGAGTGAGCAGAAAACAGAGGAGAATTGTTGGAGCAAGATAGTCTTGCGTAGGAGGGAATTAGCACGGAGAAGGAGGACTTGTTAAAGGAAGTAGCAAAGATTTAGCAAAGAAAAAGGGAGCGGCTAAAGCAGGTAAGCAAGGCTCGCGCAGGAAGCTAGCAAAAAGCCCAAAAGCAATTCTAAGCCCAGCCTAAATTTTCTAAGTATGTTTTCATAGTTCTATTTGTCTCTTCCTTTTCTAAGGATAATATACATTAACCATCAATTATTGTAACTAACTCGGATTTTCTTAAATTTTTTTAATGGTGTTAGATGATATTTTGCGCTATGTACGGTGTTAGCACTCTACATTGGAATCTACCCTACTTTTAGAAAAAATATTTTATTCTTTTTTTCTTATTCTAATCTTTTGAGAAATCTTAGCCGTCTCTTATTCTTCTCTTCTTTTAAGAAATTCTAGCCATCCAACCTCTCTTAACTCATATTTTCTAAAACTCTCTAATATGCAATTAGGTAATAGAAGTCTCTATTTATAAAAGTGAGGGTAGTTAGGGGGTACTTTAAGAGCTAATGAGATTAGCAATTAGGTAATAAAAAATCTAAGGATTTTGAATTTTTAGGAGCTTGGATAAATAGAAAATGAGTTTTAATGGTAGATGATAAGGTAGCCTTCTAGATGACAAAAGGGTTAAAAAGAGGGCTAGCGGGGGTGTAACAGTCCTAACAAAACTCATCTCGGACTTTGGGATGGTCAATAAGTCAAATCCCAAATTCGAGATCTGGATATTTTCCTAAAAAATACTATTCCTAAACTTAGCGTGTATATTATACACACTAGGTTTGGGAACAGTGTTCCTTGAGAAAATAGGAAAGTCTGGGGCCCGTGCCTGAAGTAAAAAGCAAAAGTAGGCTTAGCGTGCATATTATACACTCTAGGTCAAATTCTGTCATAATTTGCCTTGGCATGTATATTATACATACTAGTGTAAATTCTCGCATTTTTCTCATATTTAAGTTGTCATAACTTTTGATATACAACTCGGATTGAGGCGATTCTGGGCTTATTAGAAAGCTAAAAACATCCTCCCTCCAATGATATAGGACTTAGTTCTAGAAGATGTGTTTGTAAACTATGGCATTCCTCTTTCCATCCACTGTTCTGGAGGGTTTGAAATAGGCTCGGAAAGGGTTTTAATGGGTTTGGGGAACGTTAGGGTTGATTCCTAAGGGATCAGGAAGGGTTCTAAAGGTTTTTTGATGATTCCTAAGGGTTTGGAAAATGCTTTTAGAAGCTAGGAGGTACGCCTTTCTCGAAACATGTATCAATCGGGCCTTGAGCTAAATTTGAATGTCTATAGATATCCCTCTTTGGTATCTGATCACTAATGATTGTAGGCTAAATAAAGAGATAAGGCCCAAGGCAAACGCTATCGGGTTTGCTTTATTCAAAACAAACCTCAAACATAAAAAATAAAAGAAACATGGAGAGTGACGTAAGCCCATTACATTGGGAAAATGTCCGCTACTCGAAATGAAGAGTTGCGGGAGCCCATATCATTGAAAAAAAAAATCTGTTCCTCAAGACTATCAGTCCCCAAGCGCTTGGCGACATTACTGGGCATAACCGAGATGGTGCGATTGATGATGTATGATGTTCGAGTTTCATTTTGATCAAAAGAGCCCCGAGAGCGGGAGGGTGATCGACCCACACTCAAAGATTGTCGTAAAGTGAAGGCGCAAAGATCCAACAGTTGTACTGATCTAATGAGGCATTGATTGCCTTGTTTTGATCGGCACAGGTGCCCCTACGGTAGGTAGGGTTTAAAATTTTTGAGTGAACTCAAAAAATCTCAAAATTAATTTAGCACAACTACCTAAGCGGAGCGAATATTGATGTCCCAACGCTTTTTGGGAGTGTGTGCCATTTTGTGGTAGCAACTTGTCACCACTCTTTCTCTTTTTTTTTTTACATATATTTATGTATTTATTATATTATTATTATTATTATTATTATTATTATTATTATTATTATATATATATATATATATATATTTTTTTTTTTTTTTTGGGTTTCTATATTATTATATATATACGAGAGTCTGGCGTCTCGCGTGCACAACATGTTTGCCAGGCTTAACCTGGGTAAAAAGAACAACCTCTTGGAGGAAAACATAAGCCTTGCGCGTATATCATACCTGCTAGGCTAATTCTGAAAAAAATGAGCTTAGCGTGTATATTATACATGCTAGGCCAAATCTGGGAAAAATAAGCCTAGCATGTATATTATACACGCTAGGCCACGTTATGGTTTAAAATGGCCGAGTACGAATAGAGACCCAAAAAAAGGCTTTATTTCAAAAAAAAAATTCTCCTTTCTTCCTCCAAACAAAAATGGGTCCCCCCCCCCTACCCCATTGATCAATCTTCAACTCGCCATTGCGCCAGCATTGACATTGCCGATTAACCACTCATCCCACGTCGGATCTAGGATTTATTTTTCAACCAAGGTAAAATAAAAAAAAAAAAACCTTTTTTTCCTTGAATTTTTTTATTTTTACACCAATGTGACTAGGGTTCCTACATCTAGATGACAAAATGTTGTTTTTCCTTGTAAATGTAGCCATTTGTGATCCCTATTTGTGATTTATGTGCATGTTTGCATGGAGTTGGTGAAAAATTGACTGATTTGTGCCCCTTTTTTAGATTTTCTTGATATTTTATTTATCAATGCATTAGGGCTTTTGTATCTAGGGCACAAAAAGGGGTTTTTCTTGCAAATATGATTGTCCTTGACTGATTCCATGATGTAAATGCATGTTTGGAATGGATTTTAGCACGATGTTGGTTGATTTGTGCTTATTACTTTTGGATTTTCCCGATTTCTCCATAAAAATGGGTTGGGTTTGCATATAAAAAGTGTCTTACTCTACGAATGCAACCCAATCCGACCCTTTTCCGATCCATGTGCATGTTTTAAGGGAATTTTGGTCGGAAAAATTGGGGAAGTTTTTGGTGAATGGTAGCCCCCTCTTTTTTTCTTTAAAAAAAAAAAAAAAAAAAAAAAAAATGCGGGGTTCTTAAAATTTGTTATTTGGCAACCCTTTCTCCTTTGAATTTGACACGAATAGGTATATGCGGATTTTTCTCATGAAATTCGGGGTGATGGGCGCTCTTTACCAAAATTTTAGCCTCTTTTGTACACATGTGCATGTAGATTTCCTTAATTTTCCTTGGCAAAGATTTTTGAAGGGTAAATAACCCGACTTTTTTTTTTTTTGCTTTGTTTATTATTTTCTTGTTGAAATTAAATAACTGGGCATGCCCTCTTTTGATTTTTTTGAAATTTTGGCAGGAATGAGGCTTACTTACCTTCCTTTGGTCCGGCGTTTCTAGCAAAGCGCTTGATTTCCTTTTTCTTAGCATCTCCTAATACTTGCCGTTTGTATATCTCTTTTCAGGATGCCACATAGTCAATCAAGCGATGAGGATCAGGACCGTGAGGGTAGCCCCAACGAGATCTTCGGTATCAGGGGTGAGCGCCTCATTCAGGTGCAGTGCTCCTCTCGCTGTTGGTACGAGATGCGGGGCGAGGCGGCCTGCAATGGGTTGCTCCATCAGTAGTATACCCACATTTCCAACTTTGGGATTGCCAACCAGGTAAAAAAATATATTCCTTGGCTGCTTCCTTTTATTCGTGCTTCTTTGTTTCATGATCTGACATTTCTCGTTCTTTTGATGCAGTCTTTGCCTCCGATCATGTTCCGTGGAGGCTGATTCGACCTCTAACGCCTTTACATCCATCTCCCTCATGTCGTGAGGTTCCTTTTAGCTCAAGCCGGCTTTGGGGACTTCTTATTTTACCTTGCTATGAGGGGTGATTCAGCCTACGTGAAAGCCTTGGTGGAGAGGTTTCGTCCGGAGACGATGACCTTCCACATGTCCGTGACCGAGATGGCCATCACTGTTGTTGACTGGTCCATGATCAAGGGGATTGCGATAGGAGTGGTGCCAGTGGTCTGCCATCACATAACTGATCATGAGGAGGTGATCTGATTGATTGGGGACTGCCCCCACCAACCATATGACCCACTCCGAGGTCAAGTTGTCTTGGTTGGCGGATTTGTTCAAGGCCGATGAGTTGGTTGATCCAGACCAGCCCGATATGGATATCGTCGTCGAGCCTGACAGATATCTTTTTGGTATATATATATATTAATATTTTTATTTCTTTTTCAAATTTGTAAAAGGGGAAATAGGGTGTCACACCAATTATCTTTTTGGGTAGTGGTGCAAGCAAAGTATAGACATGAAAATGGGAAAGGGCAATTTATTATCTTATATAAGTATTATCTTCTTCTTTTTTGATGTCTTAACAATGAGACAAGGTGACGGGTCCCATTTTGACCATAGTCGAACCCGTTCATGGGATCGGACCTGAGTGCGGTTCAGAATCTTTACTAAAGTCGGAATGTCCATCCCTTTGGCTTGAATCAACCTTTTATCCTTACCTCGGGTCATGTGTTTGACGGTGTGGTCTAAAGGTCTACCTGATCAAGAACTGGTTTGAACTAACATGAGCGGCCCGATTGGCGATCAGATAACTTGAAAATGTAATCAAGGGAGTAACTGATGATTTTCTTTTTTCTCTTTCTCTTTTAACCTTTTTACTCATAGTGCTCAAGATGAGTTTTCGTCATGCTCATCATTGCCCTCTTTTTTATCCGTAGTGCCCTTTCGGGTTTCTACTACGTCCGTAGGTATGCATTTTTATCTCAGGCGCTTTTTCAGATTTACACCTGGTCCGCATTAGCTCACTCTTTTTACCTGTGGCGCCCTTTCGGGTTTTCACCACGCCTATTTTGCTTTGAGCTTGTATATTTTTATTTTCTTTTCTTTTTTCGAAGGCCACGACATGGATGTCGATAACATCATAGCCGATTGGATGGAATTCTTTTGCCATCTCTCAGCTTGGCTCATGATGACTCAACGGATACCATGACTGCTCGTAGACCTTAGAGAGGGTTTTTTCTTAGGATGAATTGCGGCTATGGGATAGGTTAGAAATTTCGGAGGTATTCTTGGGTTTAAAGGTTTTTCTTGATTGGGTTCTAGTTATCGTGATATCTTTCTTCCTTGGGGGATTCTTATTGTACATGCCCCATAATTTTTTTTTCTTTTCTTTTCTATTTTTATTATCCTTTTTGCTTCTCTTCTGTTTGGGATTTTACTTTTCTGATGTTTTTGGATTTTGGTGGTAACTCTTTTTTTTTTTTTTGGTATATACACTTCTTTTTTCTTCCCTTTTTGGGGAGGGGTTTATGAAAGAAAGGTTAGTGGCTCAACGGGTGTAGCAAAGTGTATGAGTATTCAAGGACGATTTTTTCGCTATTTGACTTTGAAATGATGACCTCTTTTATGGGGTCTTTAACCAGTCACGTATTCACCTTATCAAAACTTACCTTATCGTAGGAGACTAGGAGTAGAAACGTCGATCATATCCAACGTTGATGGGCTCAAGAAAATGATCTCCATCCATGGTGGCGAGACGAAGTGCAAATCCGGGGAGCACTTCTCGGATGATGAAAGATCCTTCCCAGTTGGGCATGAATTTCCCTCTCGGATCATCATGGAGAGATGAGAAGATTTTTTTGAGTAGCGTGTTATCCACCTTTAAATCTCGAATGTGAACACGCTTATTGTAAGCGCGTGCGATCCTTCCTTGGTAGACTTGAGTGTGACGTAAGGCTAGGAGCCTTTTCTCATCGAGGAGGTTTAGCTGTTCGAAACGGGATCTCTCTCTCGCGACTTCTGGTAGATCGGTCTCGATGAGGATATGGAGGGAGGGTACTTCGACCTCAACTGGTAGCACGACCTCGGTTCCATACACAAGAGAAAATAGTGTTGTGCCTGTAGCTGTATAGATTGACGTTCAATAAGCCAATAGTGCGAAAGGTAGCATCTTGCTTCAGTCTTGGTATGTGGCAACCATCTTCTCAAGGATTCGAAAGACTATTTTGTTAGCTGTTTTGACGACCCTTTTGCAGCCTATATGGTGACGAGCGATGATGTTTGATTTTGTACTGCTTGTAGAAGGTTCTGATACGCTTGTTCGCAAAGTTGGTGTTGTTATCCGTGATGATGTCTTTGGACACACCGAACTGACAAATAATATTATTCTTGATGAACTTCTTGACATGATTGGCCATGATGTTTGCATAGGATGCCGCCTTTACTCATTTTTTGAAGTACTCGATGGCGACGAGGATGAATTGATGTCCGTTAGAAGCTTTTGGGTTGACCTTTCCGACGACATCAAGGCCCCATGTGGCGAATGGCCATGGAGCGATTATGCTGTGAAGATCTATGGCTGGAGCATGTATCATACTGGAGTGCTCTTGGCATTTGTAGCACTTTTGAACGTGCTTGCAATAGTCAGTTTTCATGATGATCCAAAAATATCTAGTCGTAGGATCTGTTTGGCGAGCATGTGGCTATTGACGTGGGCCCTGCATACTTTCTCATGGATCTCTTTCATGATGTGGGCTGCCTCACTTTCACTTAGGCATCTGAGCAGGATATTGTTATATGACCTCTTGTAGAGGCATTCACCATAGATGACATAGTTCGTCACTAAAAGTTGGATGGTCCACCTGTCCTTCTTGGACGTACCTTCAGGGAAAGCTCGTGTTTCTAGGAAATTCTTGATATCTAAGAACCATAGAGGATCATCATCTAACTTTGTAGATCCCTCAATCTGGAGGAAAAAGGCTGGCTCATTTCTCTGTCCAATCATGATCGACTTCATTTCGACGCCACAGGGAATTTCGACCATTGATGCCAAGGTGGCCAGCGCATTGACAAATCAATTTCTTGCTCGCAGGATATATGAGAAAGTAACATCATCAAAGCATATTATCAGATCTTCGAGGTGTTCATGGTATGGGATTGACTTTATATCCTTTGTTCTCCGGTCTCCGTTGGTCTGACACATGATCAACTGTGAGTCACCAAACACCCTGAGATGAGTTACGTTCAGGTCTAAAGCTGCTTGCAGGCCTGCTACGCATGCTTCATACTCGGCCATATTATTGGTGTAAGGAAAGTTGAGCTTGATGGACACTGATACATGGGACCCTTTCAGCAAGATTAGAATAATGTCAACTCCTTGACCTTTGGCATTTTATGCCCCATCAAAATGCATTACCCAGGACTCCTCTGCCACTTCTGTGTCATCCTCTTTCATGAATAAGATGTCCTCATCAGGGAATTCTATTCTCAAAGGTTAGTAATCAGGTAAAGGATTTTTGACAAGATGACTAGTGAGTGCTTGCCCGGTGATTGATTTCTGGGTGACATATGTGATGTCAAATTCTGATAGAAGAAGTTTCCAGCGTGTAGTTCAGCCAATGAAAGCGAGCTTTTCGAATAAGTAGTTCAATGGATCCATTCATGCCAGAAGGAGAACTGCTTGAGATAGCAAGTAGTGACGAAGCCTCTGGGTAGCCCATACGAGAGTCACCCATGCCTTCTCGAGATGAGAATAGCGCACCTTGTAATCGATGAACTTCTTGTTCAGGTAGTAAATGGCCTGCTCTCTTCTTCCAGTCTCATCATGCGGCCCTAGGATATATCCCACCGAGAATTCTGCTGCGGAGAGGTACATCAAGAGCAGTCTTTGTTGATCTCTAAAAAGTACCACTTTTCACCCCTTAACCTAACCTTCAATAGACCTTTGAGATGTTTAATAATGGTGTTTTAAGTGTGTTTGTGTAGATAACAGGAATTTATAGCTTAATAATGCAATCCATAATATTTCAAGCTAAGAAGGAGAATTTTTATGCTAAGTTGTGGAGCTAAAGAATTTATTGGGAATGCACCATGGTGGTTCACACCATCAGGACAATTTTGACATGCTTTGGGACCTTTGAAGACCTATTAAGGGTGAGAAGTGGAACCAAGTTAGTGCACTGTTGTTGCAGTGAAGTAAATAGAATACCACTTCAAGTAGCACAACAGAGAGCTCAAGGAAGATTGAACCGTGCTAGGCTGCACATTTGCTGCATTCCACCTCTAGAACTGTAGACCTGCTACATCAATCCCCAAGAGTTGAGAACTGAAATAGAACTGCTGGTTTGAACCAAAAGAGCAGCAGCAAAGTGATCCTTGCGACCTGAAGTTGCTGCAAATGAACCTTGGAGCTGCACACATTAGAGCTTGGCAAGCGATTTGAACTTTCAGATGCAAGTGTCTTGCAAAGACAATCGCAAAGAAAGAGTTTAGCGGTGCTGCAAAGATAGAGCCTAGCGGGCAGCCAAAAGAGCCTTTCATTTGATCTTCGCGAGCTGCTGTAATTGGAAGCTGCACTGTAGCAGCTGGAACCTCGCGAGCTTTAAAGCAGCCCCCATTTGAGCCTAGCAAGTTGCTGTTGCACAATACATTGAGCAGCTGCACTTAATATATGGGAGTACACTCAAGAGCTACTACAATAGCTGCACATTCATGCTCCCAAGTCAGCCGCCACGCACCACCAAATGGAGTCAGGACATATCTCAAACGCCATGCAAAGAATCGCAATGAAGAGCCATCCTCCGTGCAGCCATCGCAATTGACTATCAAGCGATAGTCAAATACAAAGGTCAGCCACTTTGTCAGCAAAGAAGCACTTGAGCTACTTCAAGGTGAACTTTCCAAGCTGCTGCACCCTACATCTGAACCACCTTGCTGAAACCACCAGGGGTATAAGTAGATTACTGATGCAAGTCAAGCAAAGAGCAGAACAGCTGTAGTACTTAAATCATCTGTGCACTCTAACAACTGCACCCACCTTTCCAAGCCTAAAGCTAATGTGCAGCTGCTGTTGAGCAGTTCCTGCACTCTAAGGCTGCAACAAAGAATAATTTGGATACATTAAAGGCCTGTTGCAGCACACATCACAGCAACTACAACATCAATCGTGAGAAACTGTTGTTGCTGTAGCCAAGTGTGCAACAACCCACAAATGAAGGAATTCAAGCAAATCTGTTGCTCCACTCTCCAACTAGTCGAGCAGTTTACATTGGTTGCAAACCAAGACTTTTTGGAACCTCTCAAGCACATTCAGGTGAGCAGCTGAAAATAGCAGCTGCACTACACAATTTAAGCGGCAAAGCAGCTGCATTGAAGAACATAAGCTGTAAACTTGCATATTTAGCACATTGGAGCAGCGTATAGGCTGAAAGCATTTTATCAAACAGCTGTTGTGTACTCTCGAGGCAGCTGTGGAGCACCCTTGAGCAGTTCAACCAAACCCCACGGGCTGCGGACTCGAAGTCGAGTGGTGTAGAGCTAAAAAATATAGGCATTTGAGTTGTTCTGCTGTTGAGGCATTCTGTCGAACAGGTGCAGTGTTGAAAAAATATTGTATTTCAGCTCAGTGATATTTAAGTTGCTGAAAAGTACTGTATTTCAGCCCAACGAGATTTAACTTCTGAAACATTTCAGCCCAGCGAGATTAAACTTCTGAAGCTGCACACCGAGATCCTAGCGAAATCTCAGCGAGATGCATACCTGAAGCTGTCATCTACACGAGGCACGAATTCCAGCTGCCTATTTCAGCACCCAAGGATATTTTGAGTATTTTACACCTTTTAGGGCATGCATCCCAATGTCCCACACTTCCCAAAACATCCAAGGGCCACAGAAGGGCCATAAAATCAACTCCAAACCTTCTCAAATCTGATTGGCTAATACATATTAGGGTTTCAAGGGTTGCTTATATAAAGGATTGTTATCTACATTTATAAACTAACCAGGAATAGCCTGTGTTCATCTAGGGTCAATCCAGGGTTAGCCTGCGATCACTTAGGGTTAGGGTTAGGGTTTGATTACGTCTTTTTCCATTTTTTCTTCTTTCTTTGCCCAGCACTTGCTGGCTAAATCATTGGTAAGTATTTATGTATAGTTTTATTTCAGTTTTATAATAGATCATTTAAACATTGGGATTTGGTGTTGAGTTGTTGTGCACAAGCTTGTTGCCTTGAGGGATTTCATTGTTAATAACACCAGATCAATGAAATCTTTTTTTGAATTCTTACTCAATCTGTTATTCTCCTATTTGTTCGTAGTTCTGTTCAGGCTATAGCATACATTTAGGTTTTGAGCTTATTGAAAATCCCATGGAAGCTTGAGCGTGATGCCCTGGGACCATGGTGGTAGTCAGCAATTTTCATATTCTGTTTTTAGTATTTGTGGGTAAGGGAGCCTCTGTGGATAGCCTGTGACCATTAGAGTGGACAGACTATAGCCCTAGGGAAAACTTGGTCTTAGATCTGAGATGGATTCTTCTATTTGCACTTGGACTTGTGGCCTGGTGAGAGATTGTGCAGGAATAGACTCCCCTCTGTTTTACTTGACCGCCATCAGATGTTTGCTTTGGCTTCCCTGTAGTGATTGCGGATTGGGAGGCTGAGTCACTGCAGACCTTTTTTAGCAATGATCAGCTGTGCTTAGATCCTTATTAAACCTATTGCTGGTCCTTTGTGTGGGCATCAATGTGTCTTTGGCCTTGACAATACACAGAGGGTTTTATGGGTTAAAACTTCTATGAATGTCAGCCAGATCTATGCGCAGAACTGGGGTGCTTGTAGCCTGAAAAATATAGTGTCTGCAATGGTATTCATGACTTGATTTGATTCATTGGACGAGGTTTGATTAGCTTACTCCTTTGGATTAGATTAACAGCTTCTGTATTGATCAATGGGATTTGACAGACTCTATAGGATAGTTTGTGACCATTTGAGTGGACAGACTATAACCTTAGGAGCACCCCAAATGGTATGGGTTAAGTTGGATACTTCCACCTTGTTGAGGTTAGTAATAGCACTTCAACAAGGACTTGCTGCAGAGAGAACCCTAAATCTGAGTTGCATAACTAAATGAACCTTTAACCTAAGCTGCTTACTTCTCACCCTTTTATCCTTATTTTAACACATCATCATCCTTCTTTATCCCTTTCTTTAGCTGTAGTTTATTCTTGTCTTTTCTTAGTTTTTAGTATAGCTTAGTGACACCTAAAAACCCTTCCTTTAGGACTGTCATATCTGCAGTTAGATTTGGAGACTACTATACAACCCTTGTGATTCAAATCAATACTCCCTGTAGGACAAACTCGTACTTATCAAAACTTGCTATAACAGGCCCTGTATCTTACAGGTCTGTGTATTTTTTAGACTTGCTGTTTTGTATTTTTCAATCCACCTTTGATTTATTTTTACTAACACATTCTTACCACTATTTTCAAATAAAGTTAGCAGCAAGCATCTAAAATAAAATAACAAGTTTTTGGCGTCGCTGCCGGAGAGTTTTGATCTAGTATAATAATCTGTGTTTATGTTAAGCTATATTCTTTGTAGATGTAGTGTTTGAATAAATGCCGGCTTTAGTTTTTGTGTGATTTTTTAAATTTCTTCATTTTCTATTTTAGATTTTTTATGTCTTTGTAATGTTTGAATAAAGTACAGTTGTAATCTTAAAAAAAAAAAAAAAAAAATGATATGTCAGCAGATGAGGACTAGCAGTACCTCATCTGCCATTTCCTCAAATTTTTAAAGGTCCTTCTCCCTCTCATAAGGGGAAGGATATGATGGAGGAAATAATATTTGTTAAACAGTTGCAGTCCTTGGTGAGCTAGAGGATGAGACCTTACCCAATCTGCTGGATTTGGGCTGAGGTATTTGCTGAAAATTTTGAAGTATAGACTGAGGAAGCCCCCACCTATGTGTTGAAAAGTACCATTTGGGCTTCTCAGTGGGGTGAGTGCACCACTTCACTTAGACAACTGCCCTCAGCCATTTAAGGCACCTTTGCTACCTTTTAAGTAGCTAGAGTTGCTCCCTACATCTCTCATGCAACTGTAAACTGCTGAGCTGGAGGACCTCAGGTTTGTTGCAAATGCAAAGGTATGGCCTTTCATTTTTATATTACAATTTTGTTCAGTTTAACTGAGTTCCAGATGGGTTGTCATAATTTTTTGTCATGCATATACCCCCATCTAGACTGTTGAGATCATGAGCCTTAATGTTGGAAAGAGTCATGAGGGTTAATGATAAGAGGTTACAAATCTGTGTTGAAAATTCTGTTGAGCCCTCTAAAATCATTCACTTTCACGTCCTTCCACTGACAGTTGATTCAACATTGTGTACCATATGTAACATAGTTGTTTTTAGTGTTTTAAAATTCTGTCTATATAGTGTTGTGTGATTTGATTTTGTATGAATCCTGCTTTACAAAGTGTTCTTTTAATTTTCAAAATTCTGTTTCATCAATTCTGATTCATACTCAAATCATTTTATAAAATTTTGTGTTTAGAATTTTAATTGTTCAGTTTAGTTTATGTTTTATATACATGCTATTTTTACTGTCACTTCTGCAACATATAGTTGCTGTTTTTAGGAGTTTGTGTAGCTGTTTTATTTTTTTTCTTTTTCTCCATCATAGTTTACTTTTCTGCATTATTTTAGTTCATTTTTCTCTTTATTTTCTGCTGTAGTTTAGTGTGTGTCTGTCTAGCACCCTACTGCCCCTATACATGTTTGCATGAAATAGTGAGGACATTGTTTACCTTAGGTTTGGGGGTGTGGCAGGGTAGTCCTACCAATAGAATAGTTAACTTTAGTGCAGCAGTGCTGGTTTAATTGGGATAAATAAAGTAATTCCCTCCTAACTTGTTAAAATGAGAAAATTTGTGGAAAATTAAAAATTTTTGCAAACATTTTGAAACTAAATATTTTAAAATCTTTGCACCACCATGAAGCTAATATCATAAAAAATTTTAGTTAGTACTTAGTGAACCTAAGAGGAGAGAAAAAGGTAAAAATACACCCCATGGGTTAATTTGAGGACCATACATAGTGAGATTTGGGACCATCATTTTCCTTTAAAGAGTGTTTTTGGAATTCTTTCTGCTAAGGACTGATTGAGTCCAGACCTTTTCACTAGAAGTTAGACACCTCCAAATCAAAAACTGATTGACAGCCTCATGACACTAAGGAAATGACCCAAGGCCTTCATTTGGACAGTTTGAGCTTAAAATTTCCTACTTATTCAACTTCCCTCTGCTTACACTCTTTGAGCTTTGAAAATCCTATTTGTCTTCAACAAACACCGAAGGACTTGCACCTTAGCCTCATAACCTGATTCAACCTGTCCCTCACTATGAGAAGTCAGAAGGTAAAGGAGAAGTTGAAGATAGGTGAGCTGGGTCCAACATTTGGTGGAAGTGGAAGGGATGTAGTCTAAAATTAGCAGCGTAGCAATGGTTATGTGTGCCAAACCAAAACCAAAATGTATAAAAATAAATAAAATAATAATAATAATAATAATAATAAGTCAAGAAAAGTACTTCATCTGAAAATTGAAAAGAAGAGAAGAAGCTAGCCACTTTGAATCTTAAAAATGTCAAGGAAGATGAAGTAGTGCTGAAATGAAGGTGGTGAAGTCATAAATCACCTCCTACCTTGCTGATTTCTCAAATTTGATCCATTCTATCCTTTTATTCCTTATAAATCTCACCCATAAGCCACATTACAGCCCATCATAAGACCTTGTTGATCCTAAGTGAAATGAGCTGTCATGTGGGGTTGAGGAGTTGGCTAATCTATGGTGAAAAATCAAGAGGATGTCAAAACTTAGAAGCAAAGCCAATGCTCATGCTTCCAGGCCCACTTTAGGTCTGTAACTGCTCTTGAGGTGATGAGAATGTGAGCACCCTTTTGATTTTCATTGTTGAGAGATAGCCCCTGTAAGGATTGGGTCTGAATTTTAATTTCATTGGGGTTGTACCCAACTTGATTTTTGAATTTAAGGCAAGCTTGGTACTGATTTTTTTGTACTTTAGATTTCTGATGTAAAATGATTAGTGGTGATGCAAACACCTGCTGATTTTGAGTTTTAAAGGGGTGCATTACTGCTATAATTTCTTATGACTTTTGAAGAATGGGTGTGGAATGAAGCTTTATTTATTTAAATTCATTTTATCATTGACTGTACTAGTTTTAACTATTTTAATGGTGAAGTTTGTGGGTATCTTTATTGAAAACCCTCAGGAGACTTCACTCCTCCACTAGGGATCACCTAGGGGTTTAAAAGGCTTGGTGCATATGCTAAATGCATATGTGCTCCCTACGAAAGTGGCATTTTTTATTTTTAATAGTTATTTTTAATTTTTATTTTGCTCGAGGACTAGCAAAGATTAGGTTTGGGAGTGCTGAAAAGTATCACTTTTCACCCCTTAACCTGACCTTTAATAGACCTTTGAGTTGTTTAATAATGGTGTTTTAAGTGTGTTCGTGTAGATAACAGGAATTTATAACTTAATAATGCAATCCATCATATTTCAAGCCAAGAAGGAGGATTTTTATGCTAAGTTGTGGAGCTGAAGAATTTATTGGGAATGCACCATGGTGGTTCACACCATCGGGAATATTTTAGAATGCTTTCGGACCTTTAAAGACCTATTGAGGGTGAGAAGTGGAACCAAGTTAGTGGACTGCTACTGCAGTGAAGTAAATAGAACACCACTTCAAGTAGCACAGCAGAGAGCTCAATGAAGATTGAACCATGCCAGGCTACACATTTGCTGCATTCCACCTTTAGAACTGCAGACCTGCTACATCAATCCCCAAGAGTTGAGAACTGAAATAGAGCTGCTGGTTTGAATCAAAAGAGCAGCAACAAAGTGATCCTCGCGACCTAAAGCTGCTGCAAATGAACCTTGGAGCTGCACACATTAGACCTTGGCGAGCAGCTGCATTTGAACTTCGCGAGATGCAAGTGCTGCAGCATAGCTGCAACAAAGATCCTAGCGGGCAGCCAAAAGAGCCTTTCATTTGATCTTCGCGAGCTGCTGTAATTGGAAGCTGCATTGCAGTAGCTGGAACCTCGCGAGCTTTAGAGCAGCCCCCATTTGAGCCTAGCGAGCTGCTACTGCACAATATATTGAGCAGCTGCACTTAATATATGGGAGTACACTCAAGAGCTACTACGGCAGCTGCACATTCATGCTCCCAAGCTGCTGCTGCTGCACCACCAAATGGAGCTGCTGGACATATCTCAAACGCCATGCAGCAACTGCAATGAAGAGCCATCCTCCCGGGCTGCAGCTGCTGTCAATTGACTATCAAGCGATAGCTACAAATACAAAGGCTGCTGCACTTTGCTGCAGCAGTGAAGCCATCAGCACTTGAGCTACTTCAAGGTGAACTTTCCAAGCTGCTGCACCCTACATCTGAACCACCTTGATGAAACCACCAAGGGTATAAGTAGATTACTGATGCAAGTCAAGCAGAGAGCAGAACAGCTGTTGTACTTAAATCATCCATGCACTTTAACAGCTGCACTAGCCTGTCCAAGCGTAAAGCTAATGTGCAGCTGCTGTTGAGCAGTTCCTGCACTCTAAGGCTGCAGCAAAGAATAATTTGGATGCATTAAAGGCCTGCTGCAGCACACATCACAGCAGCTGCAACATCAATCGTGAGCAACTGTTGTTGCTGTAGCCAAGTGTGCAGCAGCCCACAAATAAAGGAATTCGAGCAGACCTGCTGCTCCACTTTCCAACTAGTCGAGCAGTTTACTTTGGCTGCAAACCAAGACTTTTGGGAGCAGCTACACTTGCTGGCCAAGGAACCTCTCGAGCACAGTCAGGTGAGTAGCTGAAAACAACAGCTGCACTACACCATTCAAGCGGCAAAGCAGCTGCATTGAAGAATATAAGTTGTAAACTTGCATATTTAGCACATTGGAGATGCGTATAGGTTGAAAGCATTTTATCGAACAATTATTGTGCACTCTTGAGGCAGCTGTGGAGCACCCTTAAGCAGTTCAACTAAACCCCACGGGCTGCGGACTTGAAGTCGAGTGATGTAGAGCTGAAAAATATAGGCATCTGAGTTGTTCTGCTATTGAGGCATTCTGTCGAACAGGTGCAGTGCTGAAAAAATGTTGTATTTCATCTCAGCGAGATTTAAGTTGCTGAAAAGTACTGTATTTCAGCCCAGCAATATTTAAGCTCCTGCTGTATTTCAGCTCAGCAAGATTTAACTTCTAAAGCATTTCAGTCCAGCGAGAGCTCAACTAGATTAAACTTTTGAAGCTGCAATCCAGTGAGATCTCAGCGAGATGCATACCTGAAGCTGTCATCTACACGAGGCACAAATTCCAGCTGCCTATTTTAGCACCCAAGTTTATTTTGGATATTTCACACCTTCTAGGACATGCATCCCAATGTCCCACACTTCCCAAAGCATCCAAGGGCCATAGATGGGCCACAAAATCAACTCCAAGCCTTCTCAAATCTGATTGGCTATTGCATATTAGAGTTTCAAGGGTTGCTTATATAAAGGATTGTTAGCTACATTTGTAAACTAACCAAGAATAGCCTGTGTTCATCTAGGGTTTCGATCCAGGGTTAGCCTGCGATCACGTAGGGTTAGGGTTAGGGTTTGATTACCTCTTTTTCCATTTTTTCTTCTTTCTTAGCCTAACACTTGTTGGCTAAATCTTTGGTAAGCAATTAGGTGTAGTTTTATTTTAGTTTTGTAATAGATCATTTTAACATTGGGATTTGGTGTTGAGCTATTGTGCACAGGGCTGCTGCCTTGAGGGATTTCATTGTTAATAACACCAGATCAATGGAATCTTTATTTGAATGCTTACTCAATCTGTTATTCTCCTATTTGTCTGTAGGTCTGTTTTGGCTATAGCATACATTTAGGTTTTGAGCTTATTGAAAAGCCCATGGAAGCTTGAGCGTGATACCCTGGGACCATGGTGGCAGTCAGCAATTTTCATGTTTTGTTTTTAGTATTTGTGGGTAAGAGAGCCTCTATGGATAGCTTGTGACCATTAGATTGGATAGACTATAGCCCTAGGGCAAACTTGGTCACAGATCTGAGATGGATTCTTCTTTTCTGCACTTGGACTTGTGGCTTGGTGAAAGATTGTGTAGGAATAGGCTCCCCTCTGTTTTACTCGACCGCCATCAGATGTTAGATTTGGCTTCTCTGTAGTGATTGCGGACTGGGAGGCTGAGTCATTTCAGGCCTTTTGTAGCAATGATCGGTTGTGCTTCAATCCTTATTCAACCTGTTGCTGGTCCTTTGCGTGAGCATCAATGTGCCACTGGCCTTGACAATTCACATAGGGCTTTATGGGTTGGAACTCCTATGAATGTCAGCCAGGTCTATGTGCAGAACTGGGGAGCTTATAGCCTGACAAACATAGTGTCTGTAATGGTATTCATGGCCTGATTCGATTCATTGGATGAGGTTTGATCAGCTTACTCCTTTGGATTAGATTAGCAATTTCTGGCTTGATCAATGAGATTTGACAGACTCTATGGGATAGACTGTGGCCATTTGAGTGGACATGCTATAGCCTTAAGAGCACCCCAAATGGCATGGGTGGTTAAGCTGGATACTTCCACCTTGTTGAGATTAGTAATAGCACTTCAGCAAGGACTTGCTGCAAAGAGAGAGCCCTAAATCTGAGTTGCATAACTAAATAAACCTTTAACCTAAGCTGCTTACTTTTCACCCTTTTATCCTTATTTTAACACATCATCATCCTTTTTTATCCCTTTCTTTAGCTATAGTTTATTCTTGTCTTTTCCTAGTTTTTAGTATAGCTTAGTGACACCTAAACACCCTTCCTTTGGGACTGCCAGTTCTATAATTAGATATGGAGACTACTATACAACCCTTGTGGTTCAGATCAATACTCCCTGTGGGACAAACTCTTACTTATCAAAACTTGCTACAACATGCCCTGTATCTTGCAGGTCTGTGTGTATTTTTTAGACTCACTATTTTGTATTTTTCAATCCACCGTTGATTTATTTTTTCTAACACATTCTTATCACTGTTTTCAAATAAAGTTAGCAGCAAGCATCTAAAATATCCTAACAGTCTTCCAGGTACTGGTGGTACCACAAGAGGTTTGAGATGGTAGCCTTTGATTTTATCGAATGTTGCTTGAAAATCCTCGTTCCATTCGACGGGCGAGTCTTTCCTTAGGAGCTTGAAAATCGGGGTGCAGATAGGAGTTAACTTCTTTCTCGATAGATGGTGGTGGCATTTCGACGATGGCTTTCACCTTGACTGGGTCAACTTCGATGCCTCTTCTGCTGACGATGAGGCCTAGTAGCTTTCCTGACATGGCGCCAAATGAGTATTTCTGAGGGTTCAAACACAACCTATATTTTCTCAACCTCTCAAACAACTTTTGGAGGTTCATCAGATGATCACCTCTGTCCTGAGACTTAGCTATCATGTTGTTGACATACACCTCGATTTCTTAGTACATCATGTCATGAAAGAGTGCCGTCATTGCCCTATGATATGTTGCCCCAGCAATTTTCAATTCGAATGGAATGACTCGGTAGCAAAAGGTTCCCCATGGGGTGATGAATGTTGTCTTTTCTCAGTCTGCCTCTACCATTTTGATCTGATTGTAATCGAAGAATCCATCCATGAATGAGAGCATCCCATGCCTAGTAGTATTTATTAGGAATCTGCCTTGCATTTAAAAAGGGGTTTAAATTCACTCAATTTAAGGCAGATCATACACACAGACCTGCAAGTATTCAGGGCCTGTTATAGCAAGCTTTAAAAGAGTAAGTAAGGGAATGTCCATAGGGAGGTGAGTTCAAAATATGGTAAATCTCCAGATCTGAAAAGAGATCTGGCACCCTACCTAGTAAAAGAAAGGGGAGAGGTTTTTAAAGGGTTGTCACTTAAGCTAAATTATAAATAAAATGCAGAATTAATTGGGATCGAATCCAGAGTTCAGAACTCATAATTGGAAGGGATTAAAAACAGAAAATGGAGAAGAACAGCTTGGAGTTTGGACTTACTGCAATTGGGTTGAGCTGATCGTGTTATAGGGGATTCAAAGCACACCAAACCCTCAGCTAGCTACAAGCACAACTGCAGAGTAGAAGAATCTACTTTAAACCAAGGGATTTGACTGATCTTAAGGCTATGATCTGTCCACTTCAATGGTCATAGACCATCCTATAGACTTCATCTGACTCAAAGGTTTAAGGTAGAGGAATCCAAGTGAAACCAGAGATTGAACTGATCTTGAGGCTATGGTCTGTCCACTTCAATGGTCACATGCCATCCTATAGACTTCCTCCAGCTCAAAGGTTTCAATCAGAGCATTGAAACTACTACAGATGCTGCAATTACCAGGTCATAGACACAGGCAATTGCAGGGATATCAGATCTAGGGAGATCAAATGGTATCCAAGAGGTCTACCAGTTAAGTGGGTGAGCTGATCAGCCAACTCCTCTACACAAATCCGATTGAGCATCAAATGAAACTAAGGGAACTATAGATCTAAATAAAACAATCAAATCAATATTTACATTGCATAAAACTCACGCTATAATGAAATGCTCTCAGATCTATAGTCTATGCAGCAATTGACCCATAAATAACACTCTCAACCTTACCCAATTACAGATCAGACCTCACACCTTGTTGCTCCGAGGGAGTTAGCCAACCATCGTTGAGCTAAAGGAGGGAGAACAGAATTTGGTTGCAAGCCCTAATCTCCATATTTCGATCCTCATCTCGATCCCCCCCAATTACAAATGGGGATCTCATTATATAGCTTTTCCCTCTCGTTTCTCCTGCCAATATTCCCTTCTTGAAGGTCCTCAGAGTTCGTTAGAGATCTATTAGAGCATGTGGGGTTGGTTAGGGTTTCCTAGGGCATCTTCAGGATCGTCGTGCCGGTCACCCAAGTGCCTCGGATTGCATGCAGGAGGTCACTAAGTTGCAGTGTGTGAACAGCCTACTTTCTGAGAAGTTCTTCACACGATTTCGACAGGTTGAGGAAGCTTCTGACAGGTTCAAATGGAGTTTTTTGGTCCTTCCGCTAGGTTCTCAGATCTCTTCGATAGGTTCCGATAGGATGAGTCTTCTCTTGACGCCTTAACGTTCTCAACCCTTTGCCTGAAGCATTCGATAGGTTGGGGAAGCTTTTCGATAGGTTAGAAGACCATTTTGATAGGTTCTGCTCTCCATGCCATCATCCGACAGGTTCAAAAAACCATTTGATAGGTTCCCCTTACACCTCAGGCAGGCTTTCGATAGGTTCTTGGATCCTATCAAACTCCTCAATCCACATGAATCCATCCTTTCTCTGCCTTCAGATCCTATCGAAACCTTTCCAACTGCATGAATTCCTCTATTTTTAGCTCTCAGCTCCTATCGAAGTCTTCAGATAACCTCTCGATAGGATGTTTTCAGCCTGTTTTCACTTCCTTCGCTTTGCCTCGTTGCATACACGCCACCTAAGGGCCCAATGGTGTGCACCGTGTGCTATCGGGTCTCAGCATCTTGAGAGAGATAGACTTCTTTGTGTGGCATTCTTGAATGGTTTTCTGCATTTTTCCTATCTTTTATTGCTATCTACAAAACAGACTCAACAGAGGTTTATTAATGTGCTCATGGTCCTCAAGAAAGGTCAGTTAAGGGTGAAACGGTATTTTCACCACTTAACACACCCCCAAACCTAAGCTTTGCTAGTCCCTGAGCAAAGGAAAATTAAAGAAAATTAAAATGCTACTTTCATAGGGAACACGAATGCATTTAGCACATGCATGAAGCCTTTTAAACCCCTAGGTGATCCCTAGTGGAGGAGTGAAGTCTCCTGAGGGTTTCCAGAGAAGGTACTCACAAACTTCTCCAATAAAGTCAGTTAATAATAGTGCAACCTGTTAAAGCAGAGTTTAAGTAAAACATATTCACACCATGCCCATTTATTAGAGGAAAGTCAACAGAAAAAGCATCCATTTGAAACATGAAAGTCTGCTACAATTCCTTCACCATCACTCAGTTCATGTCAAGACATTTCTCCTAAAAATTGATGCAGAGTTCACCATTCAAAAATTCTGTTTTGATACTGCCCCATCAAATTGGATTTCAGACCCAAGTCTCACTAGGGCTGTTCACTCAGCAAAACAAATGAAGGGTGTAGTCTTTCACACATCTCAAGAGCAGTTGCAGCCCTCAAATAGGACTGCAAGCATGAGCATAGGCATTGCTCTATTTTCTGAAATTGTTCAACTCTTTACACCATAGATTAAGCAGCTCATCATCTCCACATGACAGCTCAGTCCATTTCAGATCAGTGAGCTCTTTTTATTGGGTTGCAATGTGACTTAGGGATGAGGTTTGTAAAAGAATGAATAGGTAAAATAAGATTCAAAATTGAGAAATCAGTAAGGGTAAGGAGGTGATTTGCAACTCAACCTTATTCACTTCAGTATAATTCCATTTTCTTCTTGAACTTTCAGAGCTAAAGTGGCCAGCTTCTTCTCTTCTTTTCAATCTTTTAATGAAATGACTTCTCTTTCTCATCCTTTTGCTCTGGTTTTTTTTTTTTCTTTTGTATACTTGTTTTCTTTTTATATTTTTCTCCTTTTTTTTTTTTTTTTTTTTATAGGCTGGAATGCTACAACACCACCAAATGAGTTTTCCTCTTACTCAACCAAATTTTAAACCTTGCTCCTCTAACCTCACTTCTCCTTCTATCTCCTAATTCCTAAGATTGAGGGTGAGCTGAAATAGGTCAAAAGGTTTTGGGTTCAAATTTTCTAGTTTTTATCAAAGAAAAACTGAGATTTTTAAGGCTCAAAAGGTGTGTATCAAGGGCAATTCAATGGTGGGAAATTTTTGGCTCAAACTGTCCAAGGGATGGCCTTACTTCATGTCCTCCATGTCATGAATGCTGTCAAGCTATTTCAACTTAGATTTGCCTAACTTCTAGTGAGCAGAATTAGGTTCAATCAGTCCTCAGAGCAGAAAAAATTGCCAAGACACTCTTAAAAAAAACTAAAAAATTTCCAGGCCCAAATTTCACTGGGTATGGCCCTCCATCAAAATTTCTGGAGGGTATTCTCACAGTCTCCTCTCATTTCAGGTTTACTATACATCAACATTTTTTCAAAAATTGTTGACATTTGCTTCGTGAAAGGTGTTAAAACTATAGTTTGTTTCAGTTTTAAACAGTTTTTAATTTCCTCTTTTTCCAAAAAATCAGGTGAGAAATCACTTTAATTTCAAAAACTTTTTCAACATAGCTGCATTAGCATTAACTCGTTTCATTGGTATACCTGCCATACCCCTAAACCTAAACTAAACAGTGTCCTCACTATTGGGAGCATGGTAGTAAGGAAGCAGGTAATACATAATATTAGAAAATAAAGAGAAACAGAAATTGAAAGTATACAAGCACAGATGACATTAAAAAGACATTTTATTGAAAATAACACACTACAAATTTGAGACTTATCTCTACAGAATAACAAAATCCATTGTCACTCAAAATTCGTCGTCCCCCTGGCGCAAGGATATCCTCACCCTGCTTACGATGGAAGAGGAACTGCAAGATAGGATGGGAGGAAGAAAAGGAAAAAGAAAAAAAATAATTATGGATCAGGGGGCAGGGGGTGGGGTAGTGGGGGAGGATGGAGGTGGGGATGCCGGAGGCTCGATCTTCTGTCTCTTCTTCTCCCTCTTGTTCTTTTTTGTTTCCTCCTTGGCCAGGATTCTCTGTACCTCTTCGTATTCATCCCAAAGAAATTGGAGAGGATCAGGCTCGACCGGTGGTGGTGGTGGTGGCCAGACTGGGTAGAACTTGGTTGGCAGGTCTTGAGGTTTGTCGTCGGCCATGAGTGTGGGATGGAAGGATTGCACAAGTCAGGGGGAAATAGATGTGGAAGGGCTGGACGAGGCTGATATTTAAGGTGTATGGGCGTTGGAATATGAATCGGTACAATAAATTTTTTGCATTCTTCCAAGCTGAAAATGAAAGTGGGAATAAATGGAGCGGTGGTTGTTGTGTGGGAAATAGACCGTGGACTGCATGATGGGCTATTTTTAGGAGTGGTAGTTAAGTCAAGGAAGTATGCGTAATGAATTCGGAGACACTGATTTGTGGATAAGGATGAAAACGTGCTCTGATAGTAAGAAGGGCAAATGAGGAAGAGGGAGCTAGGGTTTTCAGTAGGTGTCGAATGGAAGAGACTGTCCTAACGAAAGGTTATAGATAATGAAAGACGTGTTCGATAGGATGAGATAAGTGATTTCGATAGGTCAAGGCATCCTATCAAAATCATAGCGAATAAAGCTTTCCAATGGAATGATTTGATGGGATTCCGATAGGTGGAATCATCCTTTCAATAGGTTTATGGTGGGTGATCCATCATATCGATAGGTTCCAGATAGGTATCCAGAACCTATCGAAGCCTTCTTTCTGTCCCTCTTGATCTTATCGAAGAGTTGATTTCATCTATCGACCAGTCTCAGTGCCTATCGAAAACCTCAAATAACCTCTCAAAATCATCGACTGACCTCACGAAAGGTGCAAGTAACCTATCAAAAGGTCCCAAAAGCCCAACTCTATTGGACCTTGGATATATGTGCATATGACTCATGTGAGTGACGATGGTGGGTATTCCATCGGGGGCTTGAGGCTATAGTTCCTCATTCTATTACTTTAAGTAAATCATCTTTAAGTTTCTTCTTTCTTATGTCGGATTGGAAATGTGAGCATGTTCATGAAACCATCAGCATTGCATGTGTGTGTTAAGGTTATGAGAATCACCACTTGGCATGTGTTCAAAATTATTTCGTTTTCGTCGTTCCATAAGATACATGTTTGATATTATGATAAGCATGCTATGAGGTATTTCCCTACTGAGCTTGGATGAAGCTCATTCCCTTATTAATGTCTCAGGTTCAGGTGAAGGTGTTGAGGCGGAGATCCCAGAGAAGGAAGATCCGGACTACTCCCCCGACGAGGACCTTGGGGAGCCCCATCCTGAGGATTGTTTCCTTTGTGCTAGACCTGGGTAGGTCTGGCCCTGAGTGACGTATTAAATTTTGTCCTGTTTTGGTTGTAAGGAGATAAACTCTCAATATTAGTTTTTTTTGGATTTTTTTGTTGAACCATGTTTCGGTAAGGAAGGTCCTTATCGGTGGTTCTCAATGGTTCTTTTCCCATAGGCTTTTTATGGAATTAGAACCATTTGTTTATTGTGGGTTTTTGAGATTGAATGCTAAAATACTTATTTTGCTTATGCTACGAGTTGGAATTGGTTCTGCTTAGATTCCGCTGTGCATGTTGTGACGCGATGTGTTCCGCTTTTCAAGTCGTACTTTTAGCGCCAAAATTTCACCGATTTCCAGACGGGTTTCGAGGTGCCAACCGGGTCATTACATGATTTCTGTGGGTTGCGATCAAGCTTGCATTTATGAGATTTAAGCCTGTCGCAATGGAGGTACGTTATTCCAGCATCGATTTGTTTCAGCGGAAACTCCACAAAATGGCATCAACTATGAAAGTACAAGGAGATACTACAAAAAAATGAGGAAGATCTGTCACTTAATAAGGGCTTCTTACCTAAAGTAGCTCGCTTACAAGAAGAATGGCGAAGATACGATGAAATGCTAGGGTCGCAAAGAAGAACCTAATGGGGGAACAATCTCTGGAAGTTGGTTTGGTTTACTCAACTACCAATTTCCGGCGAGAATCTGGTTAGACTGGCAGCTTCAAAATCTGCAAAAAAAAGCCACAGAGAGTCGTTACAGATGGTAATACAGAAAGGAAGAAGAAGAGAATAGAGAGAGAGAGAGAGAGAGGACTTCTCCTGGATAGCTAGGGACAAACTTGAACGAAGATAGAGAGAGACAGAGAGGACCTTATCTTGCATACCAAAAGCATTCTCAAATTCCAATTTGACCAAAGTATTATGTGGTTGGGCGGGAAATCCAGTGATATTTTGTCATTTTCAATTTTGAATGTCAATTCTCGGTAAATTCCTTAAGGGTCTGTTTGGCAATTTTTCAGAAAACATAGAAAGAGATTTTATAAATCCAATGGATTCCAGCTCTTTGGGAATTCATAGGAATTCATTATTTTTCGGTGTTTGGATTGTGTAATTGGCATATAGAAAATAGAAAATGACCATTATCGATAGTATATCTCACACACCCAATAAATTTAATTTTCTATTATGAAGGAAATTTCGTGAGAGAAAGAAAAATTAGGAAAGAGAAAAGTGAGTTGAAGAGAGAAAAAAATTAAGAGAAAGATATTAAAATAAATATGTAGAGAGAGAAAATTTAGGAGAGAGAGACTCGGAGAAAAAGACATCTAAAAAGAAAATTGATAATAGAAAACTAAGAAAGAAAGAGAGAGAGAGAGAGAAAGATTTAATTTTTATTTATTTATTATTATTTTTAATTTTTTTTTCTTTTTAAATTTTTTTTAAAATTTTGAAATTTTTATTATTAATTTTATATTTATTATTTTTTTACTTTAATTTTAAAATAAATAAATAAAAATTAAATAAAAAGTAAAAATATAAAAATAATAAAAAATAAAATCACTCTCTCCTCTCTCTCTTTCTTTTAATAAAATAAATAAAATTTAAAAAATTTAAAATAAAATAAATAATAAAAAATAAAAAAAAAATTCTTTTATTTATATTATTTGATTTTATTATTTGATTTATTATTATTATTATTATTTATTTTATTTTATTATTTGACTATTTTATATTTTTACATTTTTATTTTTATTTATTTTTTATTTTTTATTAATTTTTTTTATATTTTTTTTTGTATTTTTATTTTATTTTTTAAAATTTTAAATTTAAAATTTTTTATTTTTATTTTTTATTTTAATTTATTTTATTTAAAAAAATTTATTTTTATTATTTTTAATTTTTATTTTAAAATTTTTAATTTATTTTTTTATTTTTTTATTTTTATTTTTTATTCTAATTATTTTTTATTTTTTTAATTAAATTTTTTTAATTTTTTAATTTTTACTTTTTTTGCATTTTTTTTAATTTTATATTATTATTATTATTTATTTATTTTATTTTAATTTTTATATTTTTATATTTTATTCTAATTTATATTTTATTATTATTTTTTTTGTATTTTTTATTTAATTTTTTTTTAAAATTTTTATTAAAAACTTATTATTTTTTAATTTTTTTAATTTTTTAATTTTTAATATTTTTAAAATTTTAAATTTTAAATTTTTGGTATTTTAAATTTTTATTATTTATTTATTTTATTAAAAAAATAATTTTTATTTTTGTATTTTTTGATTATTTTAATATTTATAATTTTTTAATTTTTATTTAATTTTTATTTTTTAATATTTATTTATTTGTTTATAATTTTTTTAAATTAATTTTATTTTATTTTAAATTTTATTTTTTATTTTTATTCTTATTTATTTTATTTTATCTTTATTTTTTTACTTTTTAAAAAAATTTTAATTTTTTATTATTTTATTTTAATTTTTGTAATTTTTCAATAGTTGATTTTGTTTCAATTTATTCATTAAAAAAGAGAGTGAGAGATAGAGGAAAGAGAAAGAGAGAAATCGAGAATGACAAAAGTTTCCCGATGAAATCCTCCTATTTTAGAGGGATTTGTCGGTTTCCAATGGAAAAGAAAATTTTGAATTTTCCTATGATTTCCAGTGACACAACTTTGTTGCTAAATATAGGAAAGTATCACGTATCCTTTCCTTTCCCCCTATCCAAAGAGACCCTAATATTAGTTATAAATTATGATTTTAGATTCTATTTTTCAATTGTTATAATCATGGTTTGAAATCTCGCCCTAGAAAAGAGGTCTCGCATCTCTAGCTCTGGCGGTACGAGATCATGGGCTTACCATCAGACGGTCAAATTTTGATATCACATGGCACAATTCGAGAAACTGAACATGATCATGAGCATATATCAAACATGGTTCTTGGATCACTTATCAGGGCTAGTGAAATGTGAAATCATGATCTAAGCACATGATGAAAGGATCATGATCTCAAGATCTATCGTGTCGAGGATTAGGCCAAAAAACAATCTCCATCATTGGATTCAAAGCAGTCAAAGGTCTAAGCATGTAAAATCGGGGTTGGGAAGGAAGAATCTTAGGTTGTAAATGGAGGTACCCTAAAAGAAAGTACCCACTACTGCCACCACCCAGTTTACCAAGATGCTCCAAGCGAATTTTATGTTTATATACATTTAAAATTATTTTATTATGCTTATATATATTTAAAATATATATTTTCTCAAATTTGGTAACCAATTATAACAACATATCACACCATCTCTCAGAGACGCGAGATATCTCGGTGTCCGAGACAACTCGGATTTCCGAGATTTCAAACCATGGTTATAATTGGTGCTCTTTGGCGAGCTCACTTCGTCAGAACATTGATGTGGTGAAAAATGATATTTTTGGTTACATAACGTGTATAACGTGTTCTCTGTTGGGCAATATTTGTACTGTGTCACATGTAATGCTAAAATGCGATTTATCACTTCATATATTGGGGGCATCATTGATATCGAAATAGAAACTCGTCTGATAGGTGCGACATTATCTCGAGATCGTTTGAGTAGATGATAAGGCCACAACACGATCTGTATTTTTAAGAAGTCTGGCCCAATCAATGGGTTTGTGAAAGTGGGTGGAGGGGCAAACATTGTATTGTTTTTGTAAGTTGTTTTATTTTATTAAAGAGTATAAAATCTAGCCTAGTGCCTCAGATAGTCCAAGTAATACACTAGGTAGAACCCAAAGCATTGCTATCTGGAAAATTGGACTTCTCGGAGAAACCAGAATAAGTACTTCGGTGGCGTAGGAAACCCGAAAGAAAAGGGAAAAAACCTACACCCGGAGGAAACCGGAATGTCAGGGAAAAAACCTCCAACAAACAAGAAAAGGAAAACCAAAAACCCCTATAGAAAAGTGACCCCCTTACAAAGAGTGAAAAAAAGATAACAGTTGTTCCATTCGAAGCTTCTAATGGTGAAGAGAGAAGAGTCAACTTTGTCATCCGCTATCGCCCAATTGCAAATGGTGATGATACTATCTTGAATGAGCCTCTTAGCATTAAAAGAAGAGTTGCTCCATTTGCTGTTGTTGCGAGATATCCAAATGTTCCAAAGGGTGGAAATATGGAGATGATCCCATATCTATTTCTTGAAACTCGTAGCATTGCATTGATCCCAGCTTGAAAGAAAAATAACTTTGTTCTTGTGTATGCAAGATGAGAAACCGAGAGCTTTAAAGATAACTCCCCAAATGGGCCATATTTTCTCACATGTAAGAAAAAGGTGCTTGATGTCTTCTTCTGCGCAGCCGTAAAAGAAACACTTTTGATCAAGTTGCATGCCTCTTCTGATAAGATTGGAGATAGTAGGGAGTTTGTTCCAGCAGACTATCCACAGGAAGAAACTTATCTTGGTCGGGATACGGTAATCCCAGATGAAAGCCTAGTCCACGAAATGGAGATGTGGATGCAATGATTTGAAAGCAGATTTAACGAAGAAACTTCTTTAATTACCGTAGTTCCAAACTCTGAGATCGTCACCATCCAAGGCTAAATTAACATTATCCATGATGTCAGAAAATAAAGAGTACTCGGCTATTTCAACATTGGTAAGTCTTCGTCAGAAACTAATAAGCCACTAGATGGGGTTATCTGTACTAAAGGTATCACTTATTTTGATATTGGGATCAACAACGATGTTGAATAAGATTGGAAACTTAGAATGCAGCTTTGGTTCTCCTTCTAGCCATCTTTCGGACCATAAGGGAATATTTGCCCCCTTACCGCAAATAAAAAAGATATTTTTAGGAAATCTTCTCTCACTGATAGAGCGCTTCACCACCAGGAAGAGGCTCTATAATTTTTGTTGCTGATTTCTCAACCCTTTTGACACATATAGTATTTGTTGATGAAAATTTCTTTCCACCAATGATCATAACCATCCCCCAAACGCCACCACCATTTCATAAGGACTTTATTCATATCCTCAATTGAATGGATACGAAGGCCTCCGAAGCCTTTAGGCTTAGAGACCCTATCCCAACTTATTAGATGTACTTTATTTTTTTCTCCGAGATCATTCAAAGAAAATTCTTTTCAAGCTCTCAATTTCATTACAAACCTTGATGGGGCAATTGTGAAGGGAGAGAAAATATGTAGGAATAGCACTACGAACATATTGGATCAGAGTAAGTCTACCTCCTTTGAAGATTAACTTACTTTTCCAGCCTTAGAAATAATTGGGTCTCATTTGGAGTTTTGTAGTTTACCGGTACCAATAGGAATGCCCAAATATTTAAAAGGGAGTTTGGCCTTGGAAAAATTCGCGTCAGCAGCCCAAGAGCTTCAGGTGATTTCATCAATATTTAGCCCATATATGTTAAATTTACCAAAATTCACACATTGATCGGAAACATCCTCGTAGATTTTAAGAAGGTTTCAAACCTGAGATATCTGACTAGGATCTCCATTGCATATGATAAGAGAGTCATCCGCATATTGGAGAAGATTTACTCTGGAATCACTCCTCGGATTAGAGAACCCCGTAACCAATCCTTCGAAGTCTGCTTACTGAAATAGGAGGGAGAGCCCTTCCCTCGCGATGTCAAAGAGGTAAGGAGACAGAGGACATCCTTGTCTAAGGCCTCTCGAAGCTTCAAAAAAATTACACGCTTTCCCATTAATAATGATGGAAAATGGGCATTAATAAGGCAGCCGTGTATCCAAGACCGCCATTTGTCTCCAAATCCCATTTGTTTCATCATCCAAAGGAGATAATCCTAGCTGACCCTGTCGTACGCTTTTTTCATGTCCACTTTGATCAGAACGTCTGCTTGGAAACATGCTTGGACTGGACACACTCTTGAGAGATAACAGTAAGATCAAGAATATTTTCATCTTTGATAAAAGCACCTTGTGTCTTAGAAATGACAGAGTGGATCACCTTTTTAATTATGTTGGTCGGGATTTTAGCAATGATTTTATAGAGGCTGGTCACTAAAGAGATGGGTCTAAACCTCTTTATTTCCGCAGCTCCTTTCTCCTTCAGGATAAGAGTAATAAAAGTAGCATTTATAAATTTGTGCATAAATTCATCCTCCTAAAACTTAGTAACCATAGCAATAACTTCAGCTTTAATAGTGTACCAGAATTTGTGGTAGAAACCAAAAGTGAAACCAGGGGCATGATCGGCCTTGCAACCCTTTATAGCTCTATGGATTTCTTCTTCATTGGTCAACTTTAGAGGGATTGAGCTTTTTCGGTTGGATATTACGAAGTCTGGGCCGAATAATATTGGTCTCTCTGAATAAATTTGAATAGAACTCAATGGAGATCTAAGCAATTTCCTCATTCTTAGAGAAGAGAACTCCATCTTTGCGGATCAAAGAAATAGCATTTATCCTTCTTCTATTATTCGCAAAATCGTGAAAATAACTAGTATTATGATTGCCTTCTTTGAGCCACCGCACACAAGCTTTTTGTCTCTATTCCTTCTCTTGGGTGAGGGCGATATTTTCAAAATCAGCTTTAGATCTTCCCCTTTTGATGATCTCATCATTAGTTTAAGCTTTTGTTTCTTTCAACTTATCAGCAACTTCGATTTCAGCAAGAAGGTTTGATTCGGTAGCCTTAACACTGGTGCTCTGATTTTGTTCCAATTGGAGATTTGTTTTTAACTTGTGAAGAATGGCTGAAGTGGAGTAGCTAGTGATAGATGCTTCGGACCACCATTTGGGTACAAGATTGGCGAAATCAAGGTCTTCTAGCCCATGATTAAAGAAACGGAATGGAGCAGGATCCCAGTCAACACCTTTTAAATTGAGTAGTATGAGAGTATGGTCGGAGGTAACATGAGTGATGGCTTTGTAGTCCGTTGTGGGGTAGTGGGCATCGAACTCGGCATTTATTAAAAAACGATCCAATCGGCAAAGGGTTGGTGGGTTTCTTCCATTCGTCCAAGTAAAATGGGCCACCGCCATTGGGACATCAATGAGCCCCGAAGTATTAATAAATTCCGAAAAGTTTCTCATAGACGGAGATGATTTAATGTTGTTTGATCTCTCGCTAGGATGAGCTATGGCATTGAAATCGTCGCTATGGCATTGAAATCATCACAGAGCCACGACACATTGTTTAGGACTTTCCACCGATATAAATCATCCCAAAACTTAAAATCCGCACCTCAAACATAAGGACCATAAATAGTCGTAAGAAGAAATATATGATTTGTTCTTTTACCAAACAAAGAAACAGTAACATTAAACAGACCAACCCACTGACCTGTGCAATCGAACACCGAATTATCTCACATGATGATGATGCCCCCTCTGGTACCAATGGAATCTTTAATAGCCCACCCCCAATCAGGGTTAGGGGCGATGGAACGCATTTTATCGACAGTGACATCCTTCCATTTGGATTCCTGTAATGTAACGATACTGGCTTTGTGTCTGTTGATGGTGCTTTTTACCACGGCGCATTTACTAGCCCTTCGGAGTCCTCTGATATTCTAAGATATAATCGTCATAAAAAAAGTATGAAGGCAATTGGAAGCTATTCATGAAAAAAGTATGAAGCAGACATTGTATTTATAATAGTCGGTCCAAACTGACACAAAAATTGATTCAATACCGCTTTTGGTTTAGTTCAGTTCCGAATGTCAGAGGCAAAAACTAATAACCATTTTGAAGGGAAGGGTTATTCGAAGAAATTCCGAAATCCCTAAAAAATAAGAAAAAGTAGCTCATAGTGGACTAAGCGAGCGAACCGGAAGCGAACTAGACGTTCCAGGTTTTGGTTTGGTTGCAGTTAAAGCAAATTATGACTCAACCCGAACCAATTCCATTTTAGTTTGGTTTTCGGTTTCAAATTTAAATATGGGCACCTTTACTCTCAAACGAAGATATATATAAATCCTAACCATGAACTTATGAAGTTAGAGATTGGTTTAACTACAAGCAAAACCGATACCGAAAATATTATAGTACTATTATGAGCTAACAACAACAACCACAGGTAGGACAAAGGAGTTTGAAGATGGCAATCTTAACTTATGCAACAACGAAATGCTTCCCTCCTGAATTAGAGAGGGACGACCCACAATGAAGTGGCCGTATTACCACTGGACCATCATGTCGACCTTTGGGATACAAAATTTGACTGCACCATTCATGCTGAAGGCCTCATCATCCTCATGTGGTACCCGATCCGATGCGGCATTAATTTGCATGTAGGTGGACCGCTAGCTTTCATCTCCTCTTCTCAAAAAATTTCTTCCGCGAACACGTACGATAACAAACAAGAAAATGTTGACAAAATGAATTGATCAAAATGAGGAAGAAGATTACCTCCCAGATCCTCTTGTTTAATCGGATAAACTTCATTGTGCGAACCATTGTGGCCTCCTTTAACCCGAATGCATAGACGGCATCACGATGATCTGTTCCACACCAATCAAAAATACGAAGTACGAATTTAGACTTTCCCCTGTGCGCACAATAAGCGGGTGTTAATCATGCGTAGAGATAATATATTCATTTGACTCGGATTTGTGGATTAAGACTTGCGCTTCGGAGAACAGGTAGGTCAAAGCGTGCATGTTCTCGGTAGTTTGACCGAAGGATTCACGATTCAGGACCATGCTCTCGTAGGTTGTTGATCCCTCCTCCGCTAACGTGTCTATCATGGTTTTCATGCTGTCACTGGTAGCATCTTCCATCTAAACACGGTAGAAGGAATATTTCGATTTAATTTAAATCACATATATGAATTGAATGATTATGAAAAAGTTAAACGGTCAAGAAGAATTGAAGGAATACTATTGTAATATTGAAAAATCGTGCTACAGCGGTAAGTATAAGACTCACCCCAGATGGACCTCCTATTTATACCGGTTACATGTAAGGTAATTACAACACGCTCATCATAGCATTTAGTTGCATGGTGGTCAGAAGGGATCAAGGTAACAAAATCGGTATTGGTATTGTGAAGACTCAGACTCACATGCCACAATATTGTTCGAGCCTCTAATCCTTTTGTTCATCACGATGACAGCCGGAACGTTATCGCTATGCGACGATTCTCAATGGCAACATCAACCAATTTTGATTCAGTAGTAGCACAATTGGGCATCAATATTAGTGTTGGATTTTTATTTCGACTCGAGCGGTTTTAAATCCATATACACGCATCAATCGAGCCCAAGCACCGCAACACCAACTACGAACACCTCTCTTGTGGTGTTTAAAACAAGCTTCAACAACTAAGTGTGTTGGCATACACGAACGCGATTTGACCTGGTCGAAGAATCCGAGTTGCCGCGGCGCGTCGAATATCCGAACTATATCACTCTGAACCCGAGCTGCAGCAATGCGTCAAATCCGATTTCTGTCAATGTGAACCCGTCAATCCTGATCAATCGAATCTTCGCAAAATCTTCGTGATCACGCTTCAACAGGTGGGTGCCTTTCTATCCATCCAAATCTATGTTTTTCCACTTTTTTTTATGATTATATGAAAACTGCAATATTCCATTCTTAGGTTTTGTGTGGATTCACAAGACGGTTATGGTCAAAGGGTTAACCCTATGGTTGAACCCATCGGCCGAGAATTATAGTGTACTATACTCTTCCACATGACACACAAGTGTGCTGGCAAAATAAACCCTGAGGACTATAAATCGGACACAACAAAAAGCCCAGGCAAGGTATGGGCTGATGTCCTATTTTTGTTTTATGCACAGTAGGCCTAAGGGTCCCTGTTTGACCGCTTAGATCTCGATGATCCCAACCATTTTGAGATTTGTATCAGTGGGTAAGCCCCACATACTTCTTGACGGTCTATTCATCTAGACGACTAATACTGCTCATGATGTTATTATTTTAATTCTTTTCTATACCTTAAAAATTCATGAAAATGGGGTATTAACACATTAATTCTATTGGTTCCTACATTTGTAGATAGGCGCACATTGGCCCAAGGGTGCACTTTCACGCCTTTTCTTGAGCAAACCATGAGCCGAAACCCATGGACCTAACTATAGATAATCAAACCATCTGTCAAATTGATGGTCAAATTTTTATCTTAGATAATAGACCTCGATATTTGTGTCACTTGACATAGTACACATGCTTACTGGAAAATACACTTTATAGCTAAATTCTCAAATTGAGACGTAAGGATCCTAAACCTTAAAATAGGTCTATATTCTTAACCATATGGATCCTACAAGACCCACAAATCATTAATTAAGTCTATGGATTCCACCAAATGGACCTATTTGACCTTTAGACCCTAGATGGGCCTAAGTATCCAAGGAGCCCAAATACTCAATTTAAGCTAAAGATTTCTGAGAAGTAGAAGCCCAAACTTTTGGCATAGGCCCAACCCACCTTCTAAGTTTATGAAAACTATTTAGAGGCATCTACTACCCACGCTATGAAGGTGTATATATCCTGAAAATCGTGTAACGGGAATCCGACGATCGTAAATTATTTCAGTCACACGGGAGTCAATCCTTAGCTAAATTTCACAAACGACCTGTCCATAACCATCAGATCGACAAGATCTATCTGATGAGATCAGTGTAATATCACTTTGAGTTACGTATTTTAGAACTAAGGTACCTTCATCGTAGGTCACCTTCTTCTCTCGCTTAATGATGAGCGAGGCGTCCGAATTACGAGTAATATTAGTTCCCTTATAGTTAGATATTTTCTTATTGTATACTTTATTTATATTGTGTAACATTCATCACTTAGATGATACATTAGGACATAAATATGGTAGGTTAAAAACGAATAAGATACGATACACGACTTATAAGCCTTCGTCACGGTGAGATTTCTTTCACGGTCACGTGAAACTTGGTATGTAGGCGTCCATATACGGATGTAATCCTTTATGATAGTATATGATGCCACACGAAGTACATCCAGGTTACTACGAAACCCGTCCCTTGAAAAACATGATTTGTGAAGTCTATCACACCGTGACCCATTCTAATTAAGTTTAAGAAAGATGAAACATAAATATATTAAATTACGAAATATTAAGAAAATGGAGGCTTAAGTCCACATAAATATGAAAATGGGACAGGAACTTAAGCCCAGAACCGAATAATGTTATGATATATTAAGAAACACTGTGAAGGGCAGCTGAATATGAAATTAAGTTCCTACACGTGTCATGTCTTGCGTGCCATCGTAAGATCCAACGTATGCAGCCAAGACGAGTCTTAAGGATAATATAATATAACAGTGTCTCGACATAAGATGACACTGATTTTTATGCGCACAATCTCATCCGATTGGATGGTGGTTTATATTATGGAGGTTAGGTAGTTATCTACACGTGGACTTGGCGTGATAGGCTCGAGCAGCAATCCTGGCATAGATCGTTTAAACAAGATAAATAAGATACGAAGTACGTTGTATAGGCATATAGAGTAATAATAATACTTTTGATATACCACATAAGTTAAGTTGACAGGACAAGTAAGAAAAGTAATAAACATTAGAAGCATCATATGCACTGAAATACGTTATATTCTTTCAGTTTTGTAGCTTTATAGTTATGAAATATATATGAGAATAGTTATTATGTTATTTACATGAAATTGTAAAAGATTCACTTTCACTCACAAGGTTGCACTCACGACCACCTAGGTAGATTGTGGTGGATCGGTTATGCAACCTAATGAGTTTATGTGACTGAGTAAACTCACCCCTCTTCTAAAAACTAACGACTGCAGGTGAAGATATGGACTACACTGGCCGGTAGACTTGATGTATTGGTAGTTGATACGATTTATAAAGTTGACGACGTGGATAACTAACTAGACGAAGTCATGTATATATTAATTATTTAGATCTAGTAGTTGTGGTCATTTAGTGTTGTGGACTTCAAATTTAATATAAGTTTAATGAAGAAAATTTTTAATGTAGAAGAAATTTTGGTTCACGATTTTTGGGAGCCTAATTTTTATGTAAGATCTAGTAAGATATGTATGTCCGCTTATCGCCTTAACAAGCGTGCGGTGCCATAACAAGGAATTCTAGGCCCTTAAAATCGTCTAGGATTCTGGGTCGTGACAGAGATGGTATCTTCCGCTGTACGCTCTGAGATACGGATGACGCGTTTTGGGTGGGGGGACTTAAGCACATGTCAAAAATAAAATCGGGGTGGGGATCTAAGCCCAGAACTGGACAATATTGTGACATGTGAGTATGAGTTTTCACAGGTATCGAGTATCTGTCCATGGAGTACCGATATGAATCGGCCGATACTGATACATATCAGCTTTAAAAAATAAAAAATAAAATATAAGTATCGATCGATACCGGATACGTATCGGCCGATACCGATATCGAGTTGGATACCGATATGTATCGGCGCTGATACATATTGGTTTGTCAAAAAACCGATATGTATCTCCTATGCGCATCAATATCAGACGATATTTGATACGTGAAAGGGACACTGCTGGACTTGAAACGAAACTCTAATGTAAAACAAAGTAGATGTACTTGGTATGGCGATGTGACCTTACCACTTAGAGTCGCGATAAATGCACCCATTTCCTATTTCAAAAACATACATTTCCACCATGCATTAAATGAATGACTAGCATGAATCAAATGACGGAGATTGTAGATTATTTTTCCTCCTAATCTTCCACGATATATATCTCCACATCGCGATGGTGTTTAAATGATTTTATATCATTAAAATGTTACTTTTTAAGTCTAACGGGATTAAAGTGTGTTCGATCATTGTACCATGTGGCACACGATTGTCAGCAAACTAAATGTCTGAAGTGGCAATTCATCCTTTGAACATGTCGCAGCCAAAAGTCATGCTTCTAAGTGGATCTAAACCATCCAATGAATAAACTTTACTGTCAGCTGTCATAATCAAGATCAACCGTTCAAAATGAAGTGCACAGATCGGTTGCTTCGAGTCTCCCAAAAAGTGAGTTTTGGACTAATAGCGCTTAAATTGATAATATATCTTTATGAGATGAATTTTCAAGATTATTCCCTAATAAATGGTGTAAGAATCTTAAACACCATTTAGTGTTTGACTGACGGCTAGGCCCGGCGGCACTCGCCGGCATATGCCTTTTTGTAAATCCTAATTATGTCAAGTAATTTCTAAGCGCTAGTCATAAAAACAGTAATTTCAAAGTGAAGTAACAACCATCGGATCGGAGGTCGAGTAACTTTTCCAACAAACCTGAGAGACCCAATGGCATTTGAAATGATGATATATCGATTTGCAGGCATAGATTCCCCCAAAGCTGAAGTCTGAAGCCATTAAATGGTGTATTATTATGGGTCAAAATCTCAAGTTACCGATACGAATCGTTCGTGCTCCAAAACAATATGTATCGGTATCGTCCGATACCGAATGATACATTGAATATATCGTTCGATATCCGCCATACAATTGGACGATACAGTACATTAAATGTACTGTATCGTTCAGCTCCGACACGTATTGTCCGATACGTATTAGTATCGGTATACATTAAGGCATCACTTTATGTGACGCACGTAGGTGGCTAGTATGATCTATCATTGTGTCACACATCCATGATATCTAGATGCCCAAAATCATTACTCAATAAATGGAGTATGAGTTTTTATATGGGAAATTTACCTGATCGGCCCTGTCAGATACGCCTTTTACGTCAGAGGCCCTATATTTTCACCTTTACCCAAATCGACCAGCTGGAAGCTTAGCCGACCCTAAGGATAGCAAAAAGTCTATATTACCCCCGTTCTTTAAGGCACAAAAACATCTTCTTCCTCATTTTAATCTGGTACAATTTTTAAAAGTCAGAGGTGGCGAAGGTGACGGCGTCTTCTCCTCAATCCAAATTATTCCGATCTGCTATTTGGATCGACCCAAATACACCTTTTTCGTCAGAGATTGTAGCAAATTAGAATGAGGAAGAAGAGGATATACTTATATAATTTAAAATTTTAAATATTTACATTTTTCTATATTTACGCGATGTGAAACGAGATCTATTCCGATTCAAACTATACCGATCTGCTATTTGGATCCACCCAGATACTCATTTTTCATCAGAGACTGTAGGAGATTAGAATGAGGAAGAAGAGGATACACCTATATAATTTAAAATTTTAAATATTTGCATTTTTTTATATTTACGTGATATGAAACGAGATCTATGCCGTCTGATTTGAAGGCCATAATATAAAATCAATAGTGTCAAAGATAGATATGAAAAAAATGCAATATCAACTCTGTACACAGTCGATATCGACTCTGTACATAGTCGGTACTGACCATTTTAAGAGTCGTCAACAACTAGTTATAGAGTCGCCATCGACTCTTTACAGAGTCACCATCGACTCTGTACAGAGTCGATGGCGACTCGGTAGAGAATCGTCATCGATTATATATATTAAAAAAATATATATATATATATATATATATATATATATATATATATATTTATTTATTTATTTACTATTATTTTTTTTTTATATATAATCAATGACGGCTCTTAAAATGATCGATGTTGATTGTGGTAAGAGTCTTCATCGATTATTAAAAATTTTTTTTTTTTTTTAAAGAGACGATATTGCCTTCATTTTGTGTTTATCTTTGGCGCCATTTATTTTATTATGTGGCCTTCAAATCAGACGGTATAAATTTGATTTCATATTGCGTAAATATAAAAAAATATAAATATTTAAAATTTTAAATCATGTAAAAAAAAAAAAAAAAAAAAAAGTGTAAGAAAAGGTATTTCGAACTTTTTGTGTTAGTTGAAAATGACTTGGCTAAAAGCTGATTGGTTTGGATAAAGGTAAAAATATAAGGCCTATGACGGAATAGACGTATCTTCCAGGTCGGGTCAGTAAATTTCCCATTTTACATCTGCTGCTGCAAAAATCACATGATAGCCATTCCCTTAAACGCCACTAGGGTTTTGGTGTCCCAACTCCCAAGCATCAACCTCAGAGCATGGCTGTACTGCATTTAAATTTAAAGTTTGTGACCAACAGAAGGAAGAATGTACCGTTGGCCTGTAAACTCATGTTGCCTCAATCGGACTGGTTAGCCAACCGTATATAAATGAATGCTGCCAGCGCACGCGGCTCGAGACAAGGTAAAGACAGTATAACCTGCTGAACGAGACATCTAGTCAAGTCCTGACATGTTCAACTGGAGCACGGGATCGCCCTCATCTCTAGCCCTTGAATGTGTTATAATCTGGACTTTCATGGTTGTCACGTTTTGTTGGATGTCGTGGGGTCAACATTCTCCTACTTTCGAAAAAAGCAGATGGGATTGATCTCGAAATGTTAAAAAAAGTGGTTTCGACAAGTCCGTAGCCCCATTTTCTACCGAGCCTACTGTACGTCTTCAGCATTGAAATACAATTTCAAAGTCCATTGTACGCTAGAATACCCACTCCCATTCTCCCAATCTATCTTCTACCACAAAAAAAAAAAAAAAAAAAAAAAAAAAAAAAAAAAAAAAAAAAGGTTTTTTGGGCAAATAGCCTCATGTTATACTAAAATTGCATAAAACCTTAAAGTTATACCTATTTACACTACACCCTCTACTTCTATGTTTCTTTTATAAATGTCCTATGTTATTAAATGACACTTAACTAAACGTTATTTTTTTAATTAAATGACTCATTTGCTTTTAATATTATATACAATATAATAATTATTTTTTTTTTAACTTTGACTGTATTTTAAACGGTGGATAAGTATAGGATTCTGCTCAAATTTTTTGGGTGAAATATGATTGACCTCTTCTAAGTTGCCGTGTTACCCGATTTTCGATTTGGGTGTCCATAATACTTAATTAGTTCGTAACAATGGTAGGGTCAGGATGATACCAACGGGGATAACATGTTAGCGCTACCCACGAGTCAAGTGAACGCAATAGACACCCAAATAAAAAATCGAGTAACACGACAACTTATAGGCGATCAATCATGTTCCACCTAAAAAATTTGGGCACGATTCGATGCTTATCTATAGTTTAAAATGCGGTCAAAGTTAGGAAAAATATAATAATTATTTTATATATAATATTAAGCAAGGGCAAACACATCATTTAATTGAAGAAATGAAGCCTAATTAATTGTCATTTAACGGCAGGAGGATATTTATAAAATAAATATAAAAGTAGGGGGATGTAGTATAAATAGATATAACTCAGGGAGTTTTATGAAATTTTAACATAACATGAGAGGGTATTTGAAAAAATTCAAAAATAAATGAAAATTGAATTTCATATGCCACCATATGTATGAGGGCAGCTTACAACTGTTTGGTTAAAATTTTTGGCCGCAAATTAATGGCTGAAGGATATCAGTTTCGGTGTTGACCATAACAAGTTTTTTTCGATCATTTCAAATGGGCACCATAATTATCGCCGAGTTTTGTTTAGAAGGGGAGCATAATTATCGGCTTTGCTATTACGGCCTAAACCACGCATAATTATTGGTCTTGCTCTTATGGGCTAAAGCTTATTCGAAAAACTCCAGCTAAATCTATAAGGATAGCTCTATTTGTGCCCACTTAATCACTTAAAGCGCCCATATCAGAATCCCCTTCAAACCTATTGTTTGCTTCGGTTCTGTCACGACCCAGAATCCTAGCCAATCTCAAGGGCCTAGAATTTTGTGTTATGATACCGCACGCTTGTTAAGGTGATAAGCGGACATACATATTTTACTAGATCTTATATAAAATTGGGCTTCCAAAAATTGTGAACCAAAATTTTCTTCTACATTATCAAATATTTCTTTCTTTAAACATACATTGAATTTTGAGTCCATTATACTAAATGACCCGGGAAAAATATACGGTCAACTACTGAAAAGTATTTTCATACAGTTAATATATACCTGATGTCGTCTAACTGGTCCTTCACGCCTTCACCCTTACAAACTGCATAGTCTACTAGCGCATCAAGTCTACCTTACAGTATTATCCATATCTTTACCTGCAGCTGTTAGTTTTTGGGAGAGGGATGAGTTTACTCAGTCACGAAAACTCAGAGGGTTGCACAACCGATCCACCACAATCTACCCAAGTGATCATGGGTGCAACCTTGCGAGTGAAAGTAAAACCTTTACAATTTTATATAAACAACATAAGAACTATTCTAATAAATATTTCATAATTATAAAGCTAAAAAACTAAAAGAACATAACATGTTTCAGTGCATTGCTTATTATTTTTTTTAATTGTCTTGTCAACTTAACTTACGTGACATATTGGAAGTCTTATTATTACTCCATACGCCTACACAACGTACTTTGTGTCGTACTTATCTTATTTAAACGATCTGTGTCTGGATCGCTGCTCGAGCCTATCACGCGATATCCACGTATAGATAACCACCTAACCTTCATATCATAACATAAACCACCATTCAGCTCGATGAGGTTGCGCGTATAAAAATCAGTGTCCCCTTATGTCGAGACACTGTCGTATCATATTGTCCTTAAGACTTGTCTTGACTGCAGACGTTGAATCTTGCCGTGATACGCAAGACATGACATGTGTAGAAACTTAATTCATGTTCAACTAGCTTTCACAGCGTGTCTTAATATATCATAACATTATTCAGTTATGTGCTTAGGTCTCCGCCCCGATTTCATATTTGCATGGGCTTAAGTCTTCATGTTCTTAATCTCATAGCTTAATATATTCATATTTAATATTTTCTTAAACTTAATTAGAATGAGTTACAGTGCGTTAGGCTTCACAAACTACGCTTTCCAAGGGATAAGTTTTGTAGTAACTTGAAAGTACTTCATGAGGCAGCTCATACTCCGATAGAAGTGTTGCATTCGTATATGGATGCCTACATTTCAAGTTTCACGTGACCGTGAAAGAAATCCCACTGTGACGAAGGCTTAAAAGTCGTATGTTGCATTTAATTTATTTTTCTTAACATACATATGCCCTAACGTACTTTTAAGTGATGAATGTCATACAATGCAAATGAAGCATATAATAAGAAAACATCTAATTATGAAGAAACTAATATTACTCGTAATTCAGACTATGATTCAAATATATAAATCAATCATAAGAAGATGTTAGAAATACTGATATCAAATCGATATTATAAAATGATCAGTTAGACTTTAACTCTCAGAAATTGGATTGAACTCTAAGACCTTATAGGGTTTAAGCGTGATCTAAGAGTAACTACGGGTATCTCTCTCATTTTTAAGAGAGAGAAGATGGTGACGTACAGTGAAGGTATATATGTTCTAAAATATGTATCACAAATTGATGATAGATTGATCTCATCAGGTAGGTCTTGTCGATATGATAAAAACAGACTGGTCATTTATGAAATTTGGTTAAGGATTGACTATTGTATGACTCACACAAGTTTCGACCGTTGGATCCTTGTTACACGATTTTCATAGTATATACAATCCAATTTAAATCGATCTAAACTTATGGATATAGTCAAGGAATAGGATATTTGGGTCTCTCAAAGTTTCGACCCTTGATTTGGTCCTTTGGACCCTTATCTAAAAAGTCATCGATTCGGGTCAAGATCATGTTAAATACGATTGTCGAGGTGTCTACATTCTCACTGTGTGAGTAAAATATACACCTAACAAGTTATTCTAAGTTTAGAAGTTAGATTTGGGCCATTCCTTGAAGATTGGTCCGCAGTTTCTCAAAACGCGTGTTTGACTATATTGGATATACGAGCCCATTAAGGGTCTATAAACTAGACGGGCCCACCAGGCCCATGGTCCTTTGTAATGGTTGGGGGTCTTGAAGGACCTATATTATCGATGGACCAGATCTTATTTTTATCGTTGATGACCTAATTTTACTAAAGTAAGTCATAGGCTCAAAATTTATCGATTACACCTAATGACCATGAATCTTACATTTTGTGAATCATAAGATTCGGTGAAGATTTTAAATCCGAAAATTTTGGTGGACCTAAATTTTGCACACTAAACTTTTGTCAAATGTGGAAGAATCCACATGAAATGTCGCCCAAAGTGATCTATAAAAAGAAGGGCTCACATGTGCATTTAGGTCAAACTTTTTTGAGTCATCGGATTTCATCAGGAGTGATCAGTCCTAGAGGCGTTAAAACTTTCCAAACATTAGGTTGGGTCCGTGTTTTGGCTAATACAATAGATTGACCAAAAATTGGGTCAAATAGCGGGTCAATTGACCCCTTTATCCTAATTGTACATGGCTCAAATCCCTTAATTTTCCTTAGATTTTCATGCCTTGAAAAACATGTCGATAGACACGATGAGATTATTCTGATATGACAGACTTGACTAAGTTTTTGTCGAGATCATTATAAACCTGAGTACGTTGGCTGATCCGGCCCGATTTTCAAAAGTTCAATGAGTCAAAGATGACCTTGACTTAAAATTTCAAGTGGCACACACATACAACAATCATGAGACTTTTTCCATTTTTTTGAAGTAGCACTAAGGCCGAGGTATATTTATTTTCAAAAGGATCTGACCATCCATTGTATAGATGGTCAGATGATACAAGATTTTTCCTATGGCCTTAGACCAATGGTCCTTAGTTTGGGTGCAATAGGGGGTCAAACAGGACCCTTGACCCTAGTTCACATTAGTATAATAAAGTTAACAGTCTATAAATTTTATGATTTTCTTTAATTTTGGAGCATAAAAATAAAATACTATAATAGCATGAAAGGTAAATCTAGACCGTTGGATGAGAAGAACACTAAAAGTTGTGGGGTTTCAAATTTTTGACTAAAGAACAATAGTGCCCTGATACCTAAGATCTGTGCCATCAAAGGTTGTGCTTCGCTACGTGTGGCCCAAAACTGTCAATAGGGCAGCAGACCCGTTTTGAAAATTTATGCCTTTAAGGGCATCTTTTCCATACAAGGACTATGTCATTTTGAAGGGCATGATGTCCCACACCTTTGGGATCCAAGGGTTTGACCACATGATCAACTATTTGACCACAGGGGCCTCTGAAATCCATAAAAAACGTTATTTTCTGATTTTCATATGATTTATGTCGATCTTTTGCGATCGTTGGTATTTTCACGGATTCTCAAATGTGTTGGGTGGATAGATTGAAGAGGATAAGAAGTTACCCACCTCGTTCGTAGCTTTCACGTGAGATCGGACGGTCCGGATTGATATGCGTTGACGTAGTTCGATTTCGACACACATTCTGATAGCCTTAGAGAAACCTTCTCCTTGCCTGATTTTTCCAGTAAGATTATTCAATGTTGCAGCCGAGTTTTAGCACATAAGATGATGCTCGGAGGAGGTGATGATGATGGTGGTATTGGCCACTGTTTTGATAGCGGCGACTTGGACAAAAATGGTGGGGCGATTGTGAGAATAGGAAGAGGATGAGAGAGGTGCCATGGTTGATGGAGATCGGATATGATGATGCTAAATCATTGGGATGTTTGCTATCAGGATGTATGTGGTGAGAGAGAGGGAGGGAGAGAGAGGGAAAGATTGAGATCTTGGGCTGCTGGCTGCTAGGGTAATCAAGAAAGAGTCGTTAATATAGAGAGAGATATAGAAAGAGAGGGAGATAAAGAAAGTTGGGTCTCAGTCGAGTATAAAAAGAGAGGGAGATAAAAGAAAGAGTCCAAAAGGACTCGTGTTTTTCCCTAATTAAGCACACAAGGTGGGTTATAGAGTGGAGCACCCTTAATGAGATTGGTGCTCCACCCCATCTATCATCATTGGATAGGTCTCAAAAAACACTCAGGTCATAACACTATCTGCCCCTAAAAGAAATTTTCGTTCCTGAAAATTACGTAGCTATTATTTCGAAGATTGGTTCAGATTTCGTACTTGTGCACTCTCCCTAAACAAAATAAAGGTGGGTCCAAAGGCCACATCAAATGGGTCAATGGTTCGACCAGGGTCAAATAGTCACAAAAGTCAAAATTTTTTCAAACGTTAACGATTCAACATTAGCGAAAATCCAGGTCATTACAGATTCAGAGGATGGAAATTTTTTTTCAACCTGATTCCACACAGTGGATCTTGAGATCATGAAGAACCAATCAAACGGTCCGTTTCTGATTTCAAGTATCACATATCTAAAAAATCAGGCCCTTTAATTATAAGACATACATCACCCTCAAACACGATTTTAGGGCCATATGTTGGAGATCGTTGACACAACGAATCTAAAAGTTGCCGGTTTAGAGGTTGGTCGTTAATGTACATTAAGATTCTCTATGGCATGTGAATGTCCTAATTTGATTTTCTATTTAGTGTTTTTAATAATAAAGAGGTGACTCGGGTATAATTGCACTATTGCCCCTGTTTGTTGATCTCCCTCTCTCAGCCAATCTTCCACATTTTCGAAATTCAGTTGCATAGCTTCCTCTGCTCACATCACTACAAAAAATAAGACTATTAGCAACAGCCAAAACTGTCGCTATTAACAAAAGAACTATTGATATTAGTCTTGTCGCTACAAAAAACTACTGCTATTAATACTGTTAATACCAAAAACTATCTTAAGAACAAGTATTGCTGAAACACTTTATTTTTGTAGTGCATTTTATTGTCAATTTGTAACACCTGCCTCTCCAATTATGTATTAGTCAATCTGTTGACTGAGATCTGACTGCGCCAGGTAACGCTTGAGACTAGGACCACCCAAATTTGTCAAACACCTACCTTAGATTGATGGGATAATACACATTTCTAGTGGCACCCATAGGGCACCCCTTTTATTTGAATGGATGAGTTAGTATTTAAGTGAAAAACACACCACATCTCACACCACATGATAAGCCCGAATTGACTTTTGATGAACCCTGACTCGAGATTTGACTCGAATTGGGACTGAGCCTTGGTATTGAAGTGGAGATCATCACCAACTGTTTAGATTTTGATAATCATTATGATAATGGTCAATGCTTTGAGTCAAACATAGACCCATAAATCTTAAAAGGCTAGATGTGCTAATATTCTAAGAGTTGTGTATGTACCTTGCATGGTGCAATGACAATTCTTGTAAATATTAATTAAGCCCAAGGGCATTTACATCTGATTTACCTAATTTCTATAATTATAAAATAGAATTTTGCTAATCTCTGGTAAATCCCAATCACCCATCTAGTTGACTAAACTTTGACCCATCTATGACTACTGAAAAACTTTAGGGAAATCTATGGTGAGAGATGGACTCTCACACATGCACCACAAGATTAGTTTGAAAATTTTAAATTCACAAAATTTGAGGACATTGAAGCAATTAAAGACAAGATGAGACCAATTGTGTGGATGAAAAGTGAATCCAAGTGGAGTCCACTATCCCATGTGCCTATGGAAAAGGAGGAGAGAGAGAGAGAGAGAGAGAGAGAGAGAGAGAGAGCTTGGCTTGGGAAGTGAAGTGTGGACACTTTTCCACCTTCATGAAGAGCTGGTCCCCCCTCCTTGCAAATTTTGAATTTTGCATGGGCTCCTCCATTCTCATCTTCTTCTTCCTCTCATTCCACTATTAGAGCTCCGCCTTCTCTTGAATTTGCCCTCCCAATCCCGCCATCAAACTTGAGATCTAAGACCATCAAACTACTCCCCTCCCTCTCCTTAACTACATACCTTGAGCTAAGCCCCATTCAAACTCTTTACACCACAAAACTTAAAGTAAATCAACAAGGAGAAACAAGGATAAGAAAGGTAATGTCATGGTTAATTTAGTTTTGATTTTCTAGGCCAAGTAGAGTAAGATTTTTGACATAGATGTGGAATTTTTGTGAGTTTTTTTTGTTTAAAGTTCTTAAAATTATGTAGCATGGTTGAATTAGAACCATGGAATGTCATGCATGTGATCCCAATGATCATGCAAGGCCATCCAATGGTCCAAAATTAGTCAAAATGGACTATGTTCATTTGTAGTGTAGGATTTCGATATAGATTGAATTTTTGTATAAATTCTTTTAAAAAAATTTAAATTTTTTGTAGCATTAGTTAGACTAGAACTATGAGATTCCATGCATGCAATGGCGGAACCAGGATTTTCATCTAGCCGAGGGCGCAAGTCATAGAGACAAATTTCAACGAAATTATTCGAAATTAGCTAAAACAGAGGTCAGACGAAACTTTTAACGAAATTTCTGTGATTTCTCTGAAATTGCAAAATTTTCATTAATTTCAACGAATTTAACAAATTTCGCCAAAGTTATGGGACCACGATCTTAAGATATGTGGTATCGAAAATTGGGACGGAAAATAATTTCCATTATTTGATTAAAAATGCCAATAGTATTAACATTTAAATGCATGTGTGAAGAGATCTACTTTTGGAGATGAGAGATGGGTACCTCTATTTGCGCCCACACATTCTTTGAAAGCGACCACGTCTCAGACCCCTTGAAAACCATTGATTGCTTCAGATTAGGTGATGGAGATCGTTTTTCACCCCGATCTTCCACACAATTGATCCGAAGATTATGTCTCACTTATCAGACGATCCGTTTTTTATTCCATGTGTTAAAGATTCCAATGACTCTAATTCACATTTGAGTATGATGTGTGCCATATGATGCCAAAAATATGTTATATGATTCATGAATTTTTTAGGAAATTGTGACACATGGAATGAAAACGGTCCGTCTGATAGGTGAGACATGATCTCAAGATCTATTTTGTGGAAGATCAGGGTGAAAAACGATCTCCATCATCTGATCTGAAACAATCAATGACTTTCAAAGGATCTGTTTTAGAGAATGCGTGGGCGTAAGCGGAGATACCCATGAGAGATTTAGGGAGCAAAAATAGGTGCTTAGTTGAGTAATGATGTACTTTATTATTTGCAACTATAGATTTACTCTTTATAAACGGGTGTAGACACACTTTTGCGGATGTGTGCCATGTGGAATCAACATGTGGTCGCATGATAGGTGTGTCATGATCTCAAGATCTATTGTGTGGAAGATTGAAAAAAAAATAATCTCCATCGCCTGATTCAAGGCAGTCAGCTTTTTTTATTGGGAGTGGGGATCACGTGTTCTTCACAAGTATAACGGGTGCAAATAACACCACCATTTAAAAATGATGGATCTAATGTTAAATCTCATGTTCTATTCACGTGTAGATAGAAATTTTATTCTATAAAAAAAAAAAGATAGAGATTTTATAGGGATGCGAGATTCACGGAGGAAAGAAGGGGCGAAGTTATATAAAATATGTACCATTATTTGCAACCTTAAATTTTTTGTTCTTAATTGTAGTTGCAAATAGGAAACTCGTTCATGTATATTTCAAAATACGCTAAGAGATAGAAAAGATGCATATTGTTTTAAAATCCAGTGCGGGCGGATGCCCTCACTCGTCACTTAGTGCGTCTGCCACTTCATGCATGTGATCTTAGTGATCATGCAAGGCCATCTAATGGTCCAAATTGGTCAACTATGGGCTATGTTCATCTATGATCTAGAACTTGCATAAAATGTTTTGGTCTAGTGAAGACCCAAAACACCTTGGAAATGACCCATGGACCCTAACTCATATGTTTTGATTTTGATGGAGTTTCTTGAATTCTGAATTTGATTTTTGTTTTGTTTGATGCATGGCCTGAGATGAGGAAGTAATGTGTGTGATTTTGATAATTACACATTACCTTAACTTTAATCGAAATGGTCTATGATTGCTTTTGGAGCAATCATGGTACCTTTGAAGTTTGAGTAGAGAACATGTGTCATCATGGCTTAGCATGACTCCTCCATAGGATACCACCATGATGACCATAAGATCTTAGAAATGATGAAAAACCTCTATGTTATAATCATATTTTGAAAGAAAATGAATGGCCTTTGATCAAATCAATTTGCTTTGGCTTTGCTTTTTAGAGTCAAGCATTAGAATTTCGATATTTTTTTATTAGATAGAATAGATGATATATATGACATCTGATGGTTATGATGATTAGAATAGATCGTTTAGATTTCAGAATTTTTAATTTTTAATCACTTTTTTATATATATGAATGAATGGTTATAGATGCAGTATAACAATTTTAAGACTGTGCAGTGTAGTCTTGAATTTTGCCTTTTCTTTTCCATAAGAATAAAATGAAAATAGTATCATGATCATATATGAGATTATATTAAATTCTGGTTTTATTTCTCAGAAAATCTACTTGTAAAAGTTTGCTTAGATGATGATGTAAATGAATGGCCATAGATGCATGATAGGAATTAAAGCTAAATATAGTGTAGTATTGAAATTTTGTCATTATTCAATAAAATAAAATGATAATCTGAGCATATTAGTGGCTGTGATTAGATGAGTTTATGGTTTAATTTCTCATAAAAATTACTTTGATTTACTATTTTAATGATGATGCAATCGAATGGCTAAAATTGCATGAACTTAGATCTAATAGATTTGCTTACTATGCTTAGCAATTTTACTTAGAATTCATGGATGGGCTGGTTTTTTTATCATGAGAGTTAGATTTACTAATGTGATTGGTTTGGAACACTGATTTTCATAATATGTGTGATGAGTTATATGTTTGAACATGAAAATTTTGAATGGTGTTAGATGCTTGTGTAGGAATCTTGAGGTGTGCTCACATTATAGGGTAGCAATGTTTAGGACCTTTAGATGGCTAAATGATTGAGATTTGACCACTTTAATTGACTTGTGGTCTGATGAGTTTTCATACCTTGGAAACTCATGATCATTGTTGATCACGAATGATCAACGGTAAGTGATTAATTTTCAATAAATCCCTGAAAATTTGGGTAATTTAGGCCATTGTGCCATTGGGTAATTGATTTTGAAATTCGTTTGAAATTGTGACAGCCCCAGATTTTTGCATCCGGAAACCCGCGCCGTCGGACCGCCGAAAGGGCGATTCCCGAATGAATTGAACACTCGAACACTTGGTACACCCACACACAAAGCGAAAAATAAAGCACAACTCTAACTACGCAAATAGAGTCATCATATAAGCAAAAGAAATCTTCAGTTCTACTATTAAAGTGCGCTTAAAAGAGACACATGGACCAAAGAACCGAAAAGAACCACCGGTGATAGCCATCCATCACCGAAACATGGTTTACAAAATAATATTTATAATGTTTACATGAATATGAAATCTGAACATAATGGCTGGACGTACCAAGCCGAATCTACACACAAAACTCAAAAGTCTATGACCATAATTTCCCCTAAGGGAAATAGTTTTCAGGGGAAGGTTCTAACTCTTCCTCTGGCACAAACTCAGGATCCTCAAGCTCACGATCCCCCATACTAGAAGCTACACCTGTACCTGTGACGTATAGTCAAAGAGTGAGCTAACAGCTAAGCTTAATAGGGAAAAACTCTATAACATGCTTATCATCACATCACACATATATTTCATGACAGATATCAAATAAATGAGAAACTGAAATCAAAAGCATTTGAATCAAAATGAAGTTGATTTAGATGCGAGTTTAAAAGTTAATCATATGATTTGCAAGGTCTTTACACACACAAGAAGAAATTTAAATTGATAAATTAACTACACTCTCAAGCATATATAGCATTGTGAGCCACAATATACCGATGGGAATACCCACCATCGTCGTTCAATAAACTATTTTACATAGCCAAGCCCCTGAGCTACGTTAACATGGTCACTTGTGCTTCACATTGACCATTTGCGATCCATAATGTACGGATATCCCGCCGTACCTGCTACACAAGTTGTATGGATATCCCGTCGTACCGGTCACGGATATCCCACTGCGTCGGTCACGGATATACCGCCACGTCAGTTGGGTATTCATACACAAACCTCAAATCAAAGTGTGAAATTTAACTTATAGTTTATTACCGCGAATTGTAGTAATATATAGCTAGGTTTAGGGTTTGGAAAACTAAAGTTCACACACACACATACTCATGTCTGACTGAGTTCACACATACACATATTCGTGTCTTATTGAATTTACGCACACATGTATTTCACACAACTACATATTTACACTTGAATTCGTGTACAAAGCTCATGCATGTTAAATAATGAAGTTTCATAATTTTCACACACACATATTGATCATATTAGAATTCACATGCTTATTGTAACATGACACATGTTATAGGATTTTTCCTACTTCACACGAAGTCACATGAAGGTCCTTCTTTGTCAAAGTACTCCCTTCATCACGCACCCATGATCTTAACCTAAACATATCACATTTATGTCTTACACGCCAGAAGTGACAAAGAAAAATAAGTCTCAAAAGTCTTTTTTCTCAAAACAGACAAATGCCAGAATCTGACAAAATCGATCGATCCAATCCCAATCCGATCGATCAGTTTACAAAATCGATGGATTGAAATATTTTTCGATCGATCAATTTCCTTCCAAAAAGACACAGATCTCTGTTTATATAATCTGTCACACACTTGATCGATCTGATTCAAAATCGATCGATTTGTTTACTCAGAAACCAATCTCTTATTCACATTTCATCCTGTCGACTCTACATGAACCTATCGACTTCATAGGTAATCCTATGGACCCTTCAGGCAACCTGTCGATCCTTCAATGGAGCCAGTTGACACACAAATTGATCAATCAAATTTTCATTCGATCGATCAATTTTCACTTAGAAAACCTTCTTTCTCTGTTCTGTCAATCTTCATATTCTGTCAAAATCGATCGATCGGTTCTCCTTTCGATCGATCGGTTTTGACGGACTCTTAATAACACGGGTTATTTCTCTTAAGTTTGTCTTTCCCCAATTTCTTAACACATTTATTATAACATTTTTAGGGCATTGATTTCCCAACTACCAATAATAATCACACATGCTTTCAAACATAATTTCTTACCTGAAAATTAGAGCTCTTTGCACATCAATGGTCTGAGCCTTTAATTCTCTGTCTCCTCTTTTCCCCTTGCCCGAAGGCACACCAATTTTATTGAGCCTTTCCCGCTTACCGAAATTTGGACAGCGTAACGGCTCAATTTTAGGATAGAGGAAAAGTAAAGAAGGTAGAGGAATAGAGGGAAGAGCCAAAACCTTCGGGCCCTTGTAGCACCGATGTGGACCTTCGCGTTGATGTGTCTTAGATGAGCTTCCGATACCAAATGGGTTGAAGGATGGGTTTGAATATCTAAGGCTTGGTAGCTAAGAGGTAAGAGAAGAAGGCTAGGGGCTAGTTCTAGCTAGAACTCAAAGATTAATGGTAAAAAATGAGGTCTAAAGGATGAACTAGGGTGCTGGAATTTTTATGGACAAATGCTAAAAGGGGAGGAGAGGAATAGCTAAAGCCTTTTCTCTCTTTTAAATTTTTTTTCAAGCCATTTGCAAGGGGGGGTGCCTCTCTATTTATAGAAAAAGAGAGGGTTAAGGGGTACTTAAAAGCTAATTAGGGTTAGCAATTAGGTAATAGACAATCTAAGGTTTTTAGGGTTTTCTAGAGCTTGGAGAAGAGGGATTTGGGTTTAATGGTAGATGATAGGGTGGTGACTTGAATGGCAAAAGGGAGATAACCTAAGCTAATAGGGTCACTAGGGTCCTAAAGAAATACACCCTAGACTTTGGGATGGTCCACAAGTCAAACCCCCAATGTCAATTTTGGCCATTTTTGAAGGAAAACTAGGGCCAAATTGTTGGAAGTTGAAGACCCGCAGGGGTCCAGCCCGGTATTGCAATTTCCTGCATAAATTCGTGATCTTCATTTCGCCATAACATTTGATGTATAACTCTGATTGAGGTAATTTTTGGCTTGTTGGAAAGCTGAGAAAGTCCTCTTTCTAATAATATATAACTCAGATTCAGAAGAAGTTTGTATAGATTTTGGTATTGCTCTTTTTAACCACTGCTCAGGAGGGTTTGAAACTCTATGGGTCCGATTTTGTAATTTCCTACACAAATTTGCGATCTTCATTTTATCATAACTTTTGATGTACGGCTCCAAATTAGGCGATTCTTAGTTCGTTGAAAAGATGGGAAGCTCTACTTTCCATTGATATATGTCTTAGGTTAGGCAACTATTTATAAAAACATTGACACTCTTCTTTCTAACCGCTGTTCAGGGGGGTTAGAATCGTGCCCGAGAACGGTTCTAATAGGTCTGGAAAGGCCATGGTTGATTCCTAAGGGTTCGAGATGATTTTTAAGGGTTTTGGGATGATTCCTAAGGGTTTGGATAATACTTTCGAAAGCTTGGGGGTACGCCTTTCTCGAAGTATGTATCGATCGGGCCTTGGGCTAAATTTTGGTGTCTACACACCTTTATCATCTTAGATTACGTGACCTGACGGACATGCATCCCGAGTCGGATGGTTCGGAAATTAAAATTTTCGAGACATTATAGAAATATGATTTTAAAAATTTTGATTTTTATAAAATAAATTTCTGATAAGATAATGTTTTGAAAAATTTAATCATACTCAAAAAATTGGAATCGATCAGATGGCCAACAAGGCTAGCTGAATTTTCCCGATGTAGAATTAGAAGCTACTCGATGAATAGGATAATATCGACAATGATTCGTGTTGTTAACTTGTAGACACCCAAATTTGGCCCAAGGCTTGATCGAAACATATTTTGAGAGAAGCACATGTCCGAGCTTTTGATGGCGTGTATGGAACCCTTAGGAATCACCCTAAACCCTTAGGAATCACCCTAGATCCCCCAGGAACTTACCCCGAACCTTTAGAAACCAACCCCGACCCTTAAAAACCCTTTTTAAACCCTAACCTAACCTTCCCAGGCAATAAGGAGGAGAGGTGCACCAAAATTGGCTACGACCCTCTACAGTGACCAACTCTTATACCATTGAAGAGTAGAGGTTGTCAGCTTTCCAACGGTTCAAGAATTGCCCTAATTGGAGGTATATATCAGAAGATACGACAGTCCGAACCCGGAGGGCAGGAAGGTAATTTCAAGGTGGCCCCCCCCCTAGGGATTTGGCGCGACTATTAGTTGCACTAGGCTATTTCTCCCTAGAAATAGCCTGGCGCAACTAATAGTTACGCTAGATATAAATTTTGCATGGCACAACTATTAGTTGCGCCAGGCCAATCCTCCCTAATTTTAAGCCTGGCGCAATTAATAGTTGCGCCAAGGTTAAAAGATGGCCCCCACCTCGCGAGCTAACTTCCAGCACTGTTCCTCACTATTTTACTGTGCATTTGCCTAGTGCAACTATTAGTTGCGCTAGGCATATGAATAATAACTATGGGTTTTTGCCTCGAATTTTGTGTTTGGGGTTTGACTTGTTGACCACCTCAACCTATGGGGTGTGCTTTGATAGTTCTGTTGCACCCATTCCTTACCTATTTGCAACCCTCCAAGTGGCCTAAAGCCTCACCCCATCATCCACCATTAGAATCACCTTCACACCTTTCAAGGTTCCAAAAACCGTAGGAAACCTTAGATTTGAGATTACCTAATTGCTAACCCCAATTAGCATCTAAGTAGCCTCCTAATCCACTCCTGTCCTATAAATAGAGCCCCCCACCCCTTGGTTTAGGGGTTGAAAATTTTGGCCTAAGAGAGAAAGTGCTTAAAGTGAGAAGATCTTTCTCCCTTTGGTGCACACCTCCCATACAAATTCAAGAATTCACAAAACTCCTTTAGACCTTAGCATTTCATAAAAAACCCTTAGGTTAGGTGTGTGTGATCCCCTAGCCTCCCTTCCTTACCTCTTAGCTTCAAGCCTTAAGAGTTAGAGTCCCACTTACCACCATACAAAGCCTTCAAGAGCTCATCAAAGCAAGCCACGCAAGGCTCTCCTACGGTGCGACAAGGGCCCGAGGGCTCTGGCTCTCCCCTTTCTTCTCCTATCTCCTTTTGGCATTCCCTACTCTCTCATTTGTGCCGTTACGCCGCCGAATTTTCGGTAAGACCGGAGGGGCACATATAAGATTGGAGGCCCATTTAGGCAAGAGGAAATAATTTCCTTGTCTTTTACATCATTTTATTTTTGGCCATAAGTAGAGATCGCGTTAAGCGGGTTGATCGGGTGCCTAACACCTTCCCGATCGATAACCGAAGCCCCTACCCAAGAGCCTTTGGTGTGGACCGAATTCAGAGTCATATTTTTAGCACTTAGGTGCTCATAAAAATGAACTAGATATCCCGGGAAACCGAAAGCTCCGGGTGGCGACTCTATATTTTTTAACGTTAGAGAGCGCATCATCGCGACGGGGATCGTCCCTATTCCCACGGTTGCACAGATGGCGACACTGTTGGGGAGTAGCTAGTAGAGCTTCTCTTTGAAATTGACCCATTTATTTTTATTTTACTAACCCCTTTTATTTGCTATTTTTTTAGTGCATTTTTTCTACTTTTTTTACTCACCCCTCCGATTACGTCATCTTACTTACCCCTACGATTCGGCTTTAAATTGCAACAAATTTTGCCTAGTCACTTGACTGGCACCTTTGTTACTCACCCCTACATTTTCGCTTTAAATTTCAACAATTTTCGCCTAGTCATTTGACTAGCACCTTTCTTACTTACCCCTACGATTCCGCTTTAAATTTCAGCAATATTTGCCTAGTCACTTTGCTGGCACCTTTTTTTACTCACCCCTACGTTTCCGCTTTAAAATTTCAGCAATTTTCGCCTAGTCACTTGACTGACACTTTTCTTACTTCCTCTTACAATTCGGCTTTAAATTTCAGCACTTTACATTTCCTGCCTAGTCGCTTGACTGGCCCCGCCATTTTCTTTTTACTTCCATATCCTAACAGTGGGCGCCGGCCCATAGTGGCGGCACGGGATAATCACCCCCGGTCTTTGAACTAAAGAAAACTTAAAAAAAAAAAAGAGAAAAACTTTGAAAAAAATTAAAAATTGAACAAGTTAGGGAGCTTAATTAATTTGTTTTGCGGGTTAGATTTTTCAAAGGGGTTGGTTTAGGCACACATACAAACACCCGGGTCTTAGTATGGCGGCAGCCCCTAGTGGTGATGATCCAAAAAAGTTTCAGCCCACCTAGTATATGAGAAAGCGCTTGCACTAGAGGTATATCGGGTGGGTTCCCATTTCAAAGCTTAAAACCCTTGGGGAGCGCGCTAGCGAGTTATACCGGACTCAATCCTTTAGGTACGGTGAGGAGAGAATCGATCACCATAAAACAGCTTAGTTCTCAGAAGCCTAGCTTTCACAAAAAACCAAAAAAGAGACTCATTTCGGGCATCATTGGCTTCTGCTGTCTGTTCTGGAGAGGCAGTTTTTGCCTGGCGCATGTATTAGTTGCGCCAATATAAAAACACTGGAATTTATAATTGGCGCAACTAATAGTTACGCCAGCTTTAAACTCCCAAATTTTACCTTAGCGCAACTAATAGTTGCGCCAGTGTAAAACACCGCCCCTGCAACCTGGGCACAAGTATTAGTTGCGCCAGGTCTGTTTGGCAGTATCCAACCCGAATCCTTGGCCCTTTCCACCTCCCGAGTTGCCCGATCAGTGTGCATAGTGCCTTGTTTAGGCTCCGCCATCTCCGACACCCAATATGCCCCCACCGGTCAAGAGAAGGCAACTTCTTTTTAGCTAATTTCGGGGTATCGGATCCTTTGCCTCGATTTTCGTGCCTTCAATAGATCGAAGGTTCTCCTTCGATTCTTCCGAAGTGCATTGAAACTGTTACCGCGGGTCTTGAATTGAGGTACGAGAGCCACCCGAAAAGGGAATTCTAAGGCCTCGGAACCTTTGTTTTTCAAAAAGTTTTCATAAAATTCAATAAAAAATATATAATCAAAACCCAAAAAATATTTAGTTTGTGGTGCCGGCACAATGACATCATCTTGCCCTCTGTCGTCCCGTAGGGGAAGAAGGAGGAGGATTTTTGGGCCTTATCCAAGGCGCCCTTACCCAACCCGCTCCCGAAGAATGTCGTGGGTAGTGGACCCGATTTACGCCGACCCCGATTCATCCCCGCCACATCTCCAACCCACTCCCATTTGGGAGAAGTCTTTTCCACCATCCCCCTCACCCAACCCCTTTATCACATCGCCCATTCGCCCATATTCCCAACCACTACCCCCCAAAATATCCAAAGTCCAACCCCCCATTCCCCATCTTTTGCCCAAACCATGCAAAACCCTAACCCATTTTCCCAATCCACATCCATACCCCACTTCCCATCATCCCCCTACAGGCCCGATCCACCCACATTCACATATACCACTTCCACCCTATCCAACCCCCCGCAAAATCTCCCATCCATCCGGGTCATGCCCATTTTTACCGGGGCCATGCCTAACTTTCATCATCCCAAAACATAGCCAATACATCCCCTCATCCACCCCATACACTCCCACCTAACGTGGCCATGCCCAATTTTTTCACCACCTCCACCCCATCTATACCCCATCATCCCTTAAATCCACCATCCACATCCTACCCCCCTTCCATGGCCATGATGGAGGAGATGTTCCAAGCATACTCCTCATGGAGGGCTTCCCAAAATATCTCTCCTCCACACCCACATCCATGAATCCATCCCATACCTTAGCAAACCTCAATGCTTCACTCCCCCATGACCCCCATCAACCTCCCATAATTCACACCATCCAAACCCCCATCACCCACATACCCCAAGGCCCATTGGCCCAAACCCCCTTTTTGCACACATCTCAGGGCCCCATGGCCCAATACCCCACCATCCATGATCTCAGGGCCCCATGGCCCAATACCCCACCATCCATGATCTCAGGGCCCCATGGCCCAATACCCCACTACCCATCATCCCCAAGGCCCATTGGCCCAAAACCCCATTACCCATATCCCCCCGGCCCATTGGGCCAAACCCATCAAAGACAAACCCATCAGGGGCTCATGGCCCAAATCCACCAATGGACCATGGCCCAGACCCAACAAGGCCCATCGGGCCAGACCCATCAAGGGCTCATGGCCCAAACACATCAAGGCCCATTAGGCCAAACCCACCAAGGGCCCCATGGCCCAGACCCAACAAGGCCCATTAGGCCAAACCCATAAAGGCCCATTGGGCCAGACCCACCAAGGGCCCATGACCAAAACCCAACAAGGCCCTTTGGGCCAGACCCATCAAGGGCCCTTGGCCTAAACCTACCCAGGCCCATTGGACCAGACCCATCAAGGGCCCGTGGCCCAAACCTACCAGTGGCCCATGACCCAAAATGATCAAGGGTTCATGGCCCAAACCCAAACCCCACACTCATACCTTCCACAACACCCCCAACACCTAACCCAACCTTCACAGCTGGGTCAAACCCATGTCATCCCCCAAACCCAATTCCCCCATGGCCCCACACCCCAAGGCCATCTCCAAATCTTCCCCCATACCCAATGGCCCTACCAGGCCCCGCCTCAAAACCAAATTCCCATCACCCAACAAACCTTTCCACACCCCCAATGGGCTCACCCAACCCCTACTCATGTCATTCCCATCCAACCCATGCAGCAACAGGTTGAGAATCCCGTCTTCACTACACATTACGCCGATCAGCAGTATGAAGAGGACGAAATTAGGAACAGTGGGGCCTATGCTGGGGCATTGACCAACCTCAACCCTCCATCGGTAATTGCCCACCCCCTGGTAGCCCAGAGTGAAGTCCGACTGACGGCCGAAAAAGCGGCCCCTATATCGAAAGAGTCAGAGCAGCTGAAAGAACAGTTAGACAAAATACAAAAACAGCTGATGAAAATGGGTGGTGCTGAAATCCACGCCACGGACTTCACAGACCTATGCCTATTCGTTGAGGTCCCCTTGCCCCCCCAAATTTAAAATACTAGTATTCGACAAGTACAATGGCACAGGCAACCCAATCACACACCTCAAGTCCTATTGTGGGGACATGTGCCAGTACGGGGGGGACGAAAGACTGCTGATAAAAGTCTTTTAGAAAAGTTTGACCGGACCGGCCCTGAGGTGGTTCACATCTCTTGAACCATCCATGATGAAGACATGAAAAGATTTAGCACATTTATTCCAGGAACAGTATGTTTATAATATTGATATTGAACCACGCAAGTCTGATTTGGCCCGTTTAAAGCAAAATCCAAACGAGACCTTCGGTGACTACTTAGGGCGATGGAGAGCACTGGCAGCTCAAGTCAGAAATAGAATACCGGATGATGAGCAGATAGAGGTGATTTCAAAGAACACTCTGCCAGTAATTTCTGATTTCCTTGTGTACCAACAGTAGTCTAGTTTTGCTAATTTGGTGAGGAATGCCAACCGCTGCGAGGATGCCATCAGGGAAGGACGCCTGAATAAGAATACTTCAGGGGGCCCTAGCGGGGTCAGAAGATTTTCTGAGCAGAGGAACGAGAAGAGAACAGGGGGCGATGTCCAGAACATAGCCAACACTGTGCCAATAATAATATCGCCTGCTTCAATTTCAAAGGCCCCACCAAAGACCGTTAGGCTTGAGCAGATGAAAAGAATGGGGAATAGGTAAGGAATGCAAATGACTCCGAAACAGAGGAGAGCCCGCTACGACCTAGTCTTTACACCTCTGGGGCAATCTTTGAGTGTACTTTTACCCCAGTTAGTAGAAAAGGGATTGGTGACTATTCGCCAACTGCAATCTCCTCCTCACCCAATCCCAAAGAACTATGACCCAAATACCCACTGCAATTTTCATCAGGGTCCGAGTCACCTTATTGATCGCTGCTTCCCATTGAAGCACGCCATCCAGGATTTGATCGATGCCGGGAAAATCATTCCCCCTGCACCTTCTCAGCATGCTAATATTCATCAAGTACCACTGTCCCCACATCCTACCGGAGGAGCAGGTCCCAGACCCACCATCGGAATGATAGAAGATGAGGAGTTTGAATTCGACCCATTCGATTACATCAGTGATCGGGAGAGTTATGTAGCACCGCTGTTAAGAAATGTTGAAGAAAGGAATATAGGGGTAGTTGAACCCCTAAATTTGTCAGATTATTTCCCCAACCCGACTCCACAAATTGAACCCTTGGATCTTAGGGCATACTTTCCATCTCCCACACCCGTCAATTACGTGAATATCAATGCATACCAACCATACACCACAACCCCCATCAATTACCCAATGAGCCAATAGGCCCCCAATCCTGCACCCGCACCTGCCAGTCATTAATGGCCTACGCCCGCCCCATTCAAACTACCACCATACACCACAACCCCCATCGATTACCCTTTAAGCCACCAAGCCCCCAATCCAACACCCGCACCCATCAGTTATCAATGGCCTGCACCCACTCCATCACCCCTAGCTCAACCACCGGCAAGTTCCACCACCCCGGTCAATTACCTGACGACCCATCAGCCGCCAGCACCCACTGGCTATCAATGGCCTACCTTTACCTCCTACCCTCTAATGCTACCACCCTCAAGCTCCACCACCCCCATTTGGCCCAATCTTTCCACTCAACCCACTGCCGCTGGGGTGAATCAAGTATTGCCCACGCCTCCTGAAATGATAGTACAAGTACCTCAAGAACCGATAGCCATACCTTTCCAGCTCTCGAGACCCACATATGATCCTCATCAGGTCCCGCTAAGCTACGAACAAACAGATGTCAATGCAAGAAGCAGCAGTAGAGAAGGGGCAGTAGATTTTGTTACCAGGTTAGGGAGAATATCGAAGCAGCCCGAAGCACCAGCAGTAGCACCGGCCCAACCCGAAGGAAAGAAAGATAACACGGTGAACCCCTTTGAGAAAATGAGTTGAGAACATATACTAGAGACTCAGCTAAGAAGGATGCCTGCCCATATCACTGTATGGGATCTGTTGATGACGTCTCAACTCCATTTTCAAGCATTAATGGGGGCATTAAAAAATGCATATGTATCACTCCAAGTTAGCCCAGATGAAGTCGGGTAGATAATTGGTCAAGTAATGGCTCCAAACGCCATTTCATTTTCTGATGCCGATTTACCTGAGGAAGGAGGTAGCCACTCAGAATCTTTGAATATAACCGTTGAGTCCGAAAATATGATTATCCCCTTGGTACTAATTGATAATGGGTCTGCATTGAATATATGCCCATTGAGAACCGCCACCAAGATTGGGGTTGATCCGTGTATGTTAAGGCCCACCAGAACCAGTGCTAGAGGGTTTGATAATACTAGGAGAGAAATAATGGGAGAAGTTGATCTTGAGCTGTTGATAGGGTCAATGACCTTTTCCATCTTGTTTCAAGTCATGGATATCAAATCCTCATTTAATCTGTTGTTAGGGCGCCCGTGGCTACATGAAGTCGGAGCCATACCTTCCACATTACACCAGAAACTCAAATTTGCATCTGGACATAAGATTATCACGATCATTGGAGAGGGACACAGTGAGAAAGAAAAGGCTGCCAATAGCATTAAAAAACCCAATATGCTGGATGTACCACACACCGCTGAGGAAGTCAACCTCCACAGTTTTGAGTACGAGGTGTCGACAATACTCCAAGAACCCATTGAGGGTATCATGTCTAAAATGGGAGGCGGTATGGTAGCGGCAGTGGCAATGCTCCAAAAGTGGGGCTATTAGAAAGGAAGGGGTCTGGGACCCAAATTACAAGGCATAAGAGAGCCAGTTGTGGCTAAGGGACAAAAAGTAAGATTCGGGCTAGGATATAAGCCCACAGAGCAAGAGTTTCGAGAGGCCAAAAGAAACCCAGGGTCACTGCAGCTACAAGAGCTCGAGGAATCAACATAGAGGTGAAACCTCGCCCTAGGCCGCACATCAGGGATTCCTTTGTCAGCGCAGGGGTCATAAAGATCGATCAAAATGGGGCAACCCATTTGACCCCACACAAACCCATAGCCCCAGTCCATCCCACCAATCCCCAGATCTCCCTTCCCAACTTGGAGATAGATTTGGCCGCGTTGTCCCTTTTTCGAGGAACGACAGTCGGTACCTGAACAAACTCCCCTTGTGGTAAATCACCACAAAACTGAGTTATCATTTGAGGATATGATCTCAAATGAAATGGGGATCAATATGATGGGGGCTGACTCCAATGAGCCATATCAGTCAGCACCCTCCATCCCAACAGGTAAAGAAGCGGCCCCTCAGGTACGCAACTGGGCATCTTTGCCCCAAACTCTAGAAGCAGGAAGTGGCCTAAAGTTTGGCGCCTGCTTTCCAAAAAAAAAAACAACCTATAAAAAGTTAGATAAGCCCTTGGCAGGTAATACCTTGTGTATATAGCAACCCGCCATGCCAGGGGTCCGTCTCTGAAGAAAATAAAAATCTCAAAAACATGGAAAAAACACAAAATCCTAAAAACATTGAAAAAATCCAAAGTCTAAAAATATTGTCATTTAAAATTCTAGAAAATGTCCCACAAAAGGATGCCTTAATCAAAATACCCGTCCCACATGAAATCGACCCCTTCCCTATAGAAATACAAGAAGAGGTACGGATCACGAGTTTGGACGAGGATGTCCCCTTCGAGGAGCTCCCCAATGAGCTCCTTGACCGATTTACCAACATTGAGCATGGTCCTACCCCCATTGTCGAAGAGATCGAAGACGCCAATCTAGGAACTGAGGAGATTCTCAGGATAACCAAAATCGAAACGTCACTGTCTCCTGAGGAAAGAAAAAGCATGATCGACTTCCTTCGATCATACCAAGACATTTTTTCCTGGTCGTATGAGGACATGCCTGGTCTGGATACTGATTTGGTCGAGCATGAGTTACCCCTCTACCCTGATATGAAGCCAGCCAAGCAGAAGCTGAGACGTCTCAGACCCGAATGGATGCTGAAAGTCAAAGATGAGGTCATCAAGCAGTATGACGTGGGGTTTCTCATGGTATCCAAATACTCGCAGTGGCTGGCCAATATTGTGCCTGTACTGAAGAAAGATAGAAAGGTCCGCATGTGCATCGATTTCTGTAATCTGAACAAAGCGAGCCCAAAGGACGATTTCCTGTTACCACACATCAACATCTTGGTTGATAACACAGCTAAGCACGGGATGCTTTCTTTTATGGATGAATTCTTAGGATACAATCAGATCAAAATGGCAGAGGTTGATCGAAAGAAGACAACGTTCATTACCCCGTGGGGAACCTTTTGCTATCGAGTCATGCCATTCGGGTTGAAGAATGCCGGTGCAACGTACCAAAGAGCTATGACAACACTATTTCATGACATGATGCACCGAGAGATTGAAGTGTATGTCGATGACATGATAGCCAAGTCACTAGAGCAAAGCGACCATTTGGTAAACCTTCAAAAACTATTTGAAAGGCTGAGGAAGTATCGACTACGTCTGAATCCACAGAAGTGCCCGTTTGGTGCTATGTCAGGGAAACTGCTAGGGTTCATCATCAGCAGGAGGGGGATCGAGGTCGATCCAATCAAAGTCAAAGCCATCACTGAAATGCCACCACCGTCTATCGAGAAAGAGGTTAGAGGTTTTTTGGGTAGAATACAGTATATCAGTCAGTTCATTGCATAGCTAACTCCAATCTGCACGCCGATCTTCAAGTTACTAAGGAAGAATTTGCCCGTTGAATGGAACGATGATTGTCAGGCAGCGTTCGAAAAAATCAAAAGCTACCTCCTTAATCCACCAGTTTTGGTTCCACCTGAGCAAGGAAGACCACTCTTGATGTATCTCTCCATGATGGAAGTTTCGATGGGATGTGTTTTGGGGCATCACGATGAAACGGGAAGAAGAGAGCAGGCCATTTACTATCTGAGCAAGAAGTTTACTGATTACGAGACATGCTATTCTCATCTGGAAAAAGCATGCCTGGCTCTCGTATGGGCTACTCAAAGGCTCCGCCATTACTTACTATCCCAGGCCGTTCTACTCTTGGCCTGAATAGATCCGTTAAAATACCTATTTGAAAAGCCAGCTGTTACTGGATGAAACGCACGATGGCAACTTTTATTATCTGAATTCGACATCACGTATGCCACTCAGAAGTCGATCAAGGGGCAGGCGCTTGTTGATCATCTTGCCGACAATCCTTTACCTGATTATGAGCCTTTAAGAACTGAGTTCCCCGATGAGGACATCCTATTCATGACAGAAGATGATACAGAAGAAGCAGAAGAATCATGGGTAATGCACTTTGATGGGGCAGCAAATGTCGAGGGCCAAGGAGTTGGCGCCATCCTGATTTCACCAAAAGGATCCCATGTACTGGTCTCTATCAAGCTCAACTTCCCTTGCACTAACAATATGGCTGAGTACGAAGCTTGCGCCGCTGGTCTGCAGGAGGCTCTGGATTTGAATGTAACTCACCTTCGAGTATTTGGCGATTCACAGTTAATCATATGTCAGACGAATGGTGACTGGAAGATGAAAGACAAGAAACTGATCTCCTATCATGAACACCTTGAGGATCTGATAGCTTGCTTCCAAGATGTGACTTTCTCATACATCCCCCGAATAAAGAATCTCTTTGCCGACGCATTAGCAACTTTGGCGTCAATGATTGAAATCCCCTATGGTGTTGAGATAAAGCTGATCGTGATCGAGCAGAGGAATGAGCCAGCCTTCTACCTCTCGATTGAGGAACCTACAAAGCCTGATGATGAGCCACCTTGGTTCTCAGATATCAAGAATTTCCTCAAGACCCTAACTTTCCCAGAGGGTACATCCAAGATAGACCGAAGAACCATTCAACGCTTAGCGGCAGGTTACGTCATTTGCGGGGAATGCCTCTACAAGTGATCATACAATAACATCTTACTCAAGTGCCTTACTGAAAGTGAAGCGATCAATATTATGAAAGAAATCCATGAGGGAGTATGCGGATCCCACGTCAGCGGTCACATGCTCGCTAAGAAAATCCTACGACAGGGATACTTTTGGACCACCATGGAATCGGATTGTTGCAAACATGTTCAGAAATGCTACAAGTGTCAAGAACACTCCAGTCTGATACACGCTCCTGCCATTGATCTTCACTACATGACCACTCCTTGGCCATTTGCTACCTGAGGCCTTGACATTGTTGGAATGATTAATCCGAAAGCATCAAACGGACATCGGTTCATTCTCGTCGCCATTGAATACTTCACCAAGTGGGTAGAAGCGGCGTCATATGCCAACATCACGGCCAGTCACGTTGAGGAGTTTCTCAAGAACAATATTGTGTGCCGATTTAGAGTACCCAAAGATATCATCACGGAGAATGGCACAAACTTTGTGAATAAGCGCATCCGAGACTTTTGTGAGCAATATAAAATCAAGCACCATCGCTCATCCCCTTATCGGCCTCAAACTAATGGAGCCGTGGAAGCCGCGAACAAGACAGTCGTTCGCATCCTTAAGAAAATGGTCGTCACTTATCGAGATTGGAGCGAAATGCTACCATTTGCTTTGTGGGCCTACCGAACGTCGATCCATACCACTATAGGGGTAACACCATTCTCCCTCGTGTATGGAGCCGAGGCCGTCCTCCCGGTAGAGGTTGAAGTACCCTCGCTCCGAATCCTCATAGAATCAGGCTTACTTGAAGTAGAGAAAGGGAGATCACCCTTTGATCAGCTGAACTTATTGGACGAGAAGAGATTCCTAGCCTTGTGTCACACTCAAGTTTCCCAGAGGCGAATTGCACGCACTTATAATAAACGTGTCCGCGGTCGAGATCTAAAGGTAGGAGACACTGTGCTAAAGAAGATCTTCCCATCCCTCCATGCCGATCCAAGAGGAAAGTTTAAGCCAAACTGGGAAGGACCATACGTCATCCGAGAAGTGCTGCCGGGATACGCCATCCGCCTCGCCACCATGGATGGAGATCATCTTCCTGAGCCCATCAACGCTGGATACGTCCGACGGTTCTACTCTTAGTCTATCGCTATAAGGTAAGTATTAATGAAACAGATACGTGATTGCTTAAGAACCACCCAAAAGAGGCCATCATTCCAAGCACAGTAGCCTAAAAACATCCCTAAAAATGATGATATCCTTTGCTACCCCATTTGAACCTGGGCCTTACTTTCAATAAACCCATTCCCCTAAAAAATAAAAATAAATATATATACGTGTACATATACCAAAAAAAAAAAGAGAGAAAAAAGATGAAGTAGAGTTACTATCAAAATCCAAAAAAATAAAAAAGGCAAAACCTCAAAAAGAGATTGCCTGAAATGAAGCAAAGAAAAAAAAATGTGTATAGAAGAATCATAGGGCATGTATAGTAAAAACCCCCAAGGAAGAAAATATGTTGAGAAAACTGAAGCCGTATCAAGGAAACCCTTTTAGCTCAGCATACCTTCAAATCCTAACCTAACCTATGGCCAAGCTACACCATGAAGGAAGCCCTCTTTGTAGGTTCGCAAGCAGTCATAATATCTGTTAAGTCAACATGAGCCGAGTCGTGAGACGACACCAGAACCAACCGGTTATGACGGAATCGACATCTATGTCGTGGTCCTTGAAAAAGAAAATAAAAGGAAAAAAATAAAATAAAATTAAAATACAAGCTCAAAGCAAGATGGACATAGTGAAAACCTGAAAGGACGCTACGGGTAAAAACAGCGAGCTTGTGCGGACTAGGTGAAAACTCGAAAGGGCGCTTGGGGTAAGAGAGCTAAACCCATGGACGTGGTGAAAACTCGAAAGGGTCCCACGGGTAAAAAAGGGGAGATAAAAAAAAAGAGAAAAAAAATAGGAGGGGCTTGGACTGATGAAGATTATTGAAGAGCCCCATTGGTTACTACCCCTGCCCCCTTGTTCTTGGGGGGCCGCCCATGCTAATTCAAATAAAGCCTCGACCAGAATTATCTTTGTGAAACCCGCACCGTCAAACGTATGACCCAAGGCAAGGAGAAAGGCTTAACTCAATCTAAAGGGATCAATATTTCAGCCTTGGCAGAATTCGGAAACCCATCCAGGTCCGACTCCAAAAAAGGGGGGGGTCGACCATGCTCAAAGGTGGACCCATGGTTTCTCAAAGTATCACCCAATGATTAAGGCACAAAAAAAAAGAAGAAAGAGGAGATAATACATAAACCAAAAAAAATAGATCTGTATAGATGTATATAACTGCCTTTTGTGTCACTTGCACCACATCTCAAAAAAGGTCTGTGTGATGACTAGCGCGTTTCCTTTTTTTTTTTATAAGTATAGAAAAAAAAAACAACAAAAAATAATAATAATAAAAAATATATATATGTATACCAAAAATGTGTGTGTATCTGTAAAGGAGTTTTCTACGCCCCTTTTTTTGTGTATATGATCTGTGTAAAAAGTTCTGTGTGCAGGAAGGAGTCAATGGCCCAACTCGCGCTTCAAAGCGCTAATCTCAGCATAAAGATCATCCGCTCGGACATTCCTCTCAGTCAGCCAACGACCGTGCAGGCTCTTAAACCTCTTCCGAGAAGAGTCGGCGGCTCTAAAAGCAACGCTTAGTGATTCCTTCAAATGGAGATCCTCGCTCTCCGCTGCATCTGCTCTAACCCTCTTGCTTGCCAAGAGTTCTTGCATGACCCTCTTCTCATCCACCAATAGCTCGATACGGGTCCGGAGCGCCGCCTCTTTCTTTGACCAGGGGCCTCCAGTCTTAATGCTCTCTGACACATCCAGGCCATCAGTGGCAGGCCGCTCAGTCAACAGCTAGGCCTCGCACTCACGAGAAGTTCTAACTGAGTCTCCCTGCTCAAAATCACACATCAATGTCGACTGACGCATCTCCCAAAGAGCAGCAATCTGGTCTATGTCTCCAGAGGATCCCCTAGAAAAAATCAAATCACATAAAGGGGGTCCTGGCCTCACAAGGCACGTGCTGAGGGCAGTTGAACTGACGCAACACCCGGAATGGGAAGTAGAAGGTGTTGCCAATCAGTCCTAGAAGGGTGATGCCCTCATGGTCTCTAGAACGAATCACTGGGAAGGCCCGATCCAACCAAGGAAGCCTCCATGTCAGCTCAGCATCGACCAACCAAAGTTTTAGAGCCTACGTATCACCCTGGGGGAGTTAGTGGCATCTACCCAAAAAATATTGGGCCACCTCACCTCGAGCAACATAGAAGTGAGGCACGGGCTCCAAAACGGCAAAATGCACAGCCAGCCAGACCTGGAGTAACAAGGGGCATCCCCGAAGGCCCTCCACTTTGCCCAAGGCAAAAGAATCAAGGCATCGGTACAGCTCGGCAAGAACCAAATGCATCATGGACCGGCTCACCTCCAATTCCATCAAAATATCACAAACTACCAATGAGAAGCTCTCTCCCCTGGTGTAGAAGAGGATTTCAGAGATGAGACCAAGTGCTAGAGCTTTCACTTTAAAGGCATTCCTAACTGGCAATCTTCGGAGGCTTTCATCACCGAAAAGTTCTTTGAGGAATTTCAACGAACACCTTGTGGGCCCCCCGACGAGGCTCTTCTCATACTCGGATTTCTTCAAACTGAGAGTAAGGTGAACGGATCTGGAATACCCCGGCCTAGGCATAACTCTTGCAAGGTCCTTATGAAGCTTTAGGCCAGACAGATTTGATAGCTCCTCAAGGGTTGGGGTCAGCTCCCGCTTCCCAAAGCAGAATACATGGAGGTTCACATCCCAGCACGAAGCGGCGGCATGAATGAGCTCCCATCAAAGAGGAATCTTTAAAAAGGAAGGAAGGCGAGACAACCCAAGATGCCCTAAGTCGGTGAGCTCACTCTCGTTCAGACTCCCAATCCAAGCCGCCAGGAACTTGGGCCCCAGGCCCAACAAAGAGGGTACATTGGCTCCAGACCCTCCACGTAAGGGAGGGCTAGGAGGAGGATCCATGAACGTACAAGGATCTTTTTGGGAAGATAAGAATCAATGTAGGAAGATGGACCCGCCTTGGAGAAATAAGAGCTAAAGATGCCGGTCAAAGGAGCCAAGTCAAACACAAAAGAAACAATTTCTGGGTCAATTCGGGCATATAAAGCCCCACTGCCCGCAGGCCAAACCTGGCGCAACTAATAGTTGCGCCAGCACATTGCTGTCCCCATTTTGGCCTGGCGCAACTATTAGTTGCGCCAGTGAAACTTCCTTGGCACTTTAGCCTGGCGCAACTAATAGTTGTGCGAGACTAAAATCCCCCCTCCAGCTATCTCAAGACCGAACTGAAGAGGGGACTTTTGCCCTTTTTGTTGATTTTATATATGTCGGCACTTCCAACCATCAATGGCTTGTGAATTATTTTTGTTATGTGCAAGATTGATCCTACATTGAGGCATGCAACTTCAAAAGACCGCTTTTTTTCAAAAAAGGGGGGCAATGGGCAGGCACATCCTGCGAAGAAACAAATGTAGAAGGCAAGGAAACCATGGCATAAACTCAAAAGGAAGGCATTAAAACATTTAATATTTTCAAAAGAAACATGTCCAAAAAAATAATGTATCATCCATCCCATAATGCTGAATCCAAAATACTGAGTTTTAAAAAAGGCAAAAAAACTAATAGCCTATTCCTTGCTTGCTCCCTTGGACTTCTTGCGACGGCGAGAGGAGCTTTGATAGGTCCTCATGTCCCCCACTCTAGACCACGCTTGCGAAATCCTACTGAGTAGGGAACGCGACTCCTTAGCTCGGGCACGCTGCAAGGCACAGTCAAGGACAAGATCAGTCAAGGGGCTAATGATAATGAAAAAAGAGAGGAGTTGGGCAGCCAGGTACTCACCGTCTCCACCTCCCAAATCTCTGCCAGATGACGATGGTACTCCGCATATTCCATAGCCGAGTTGAAGTCCTACGATACCATATTCAATTGTTAGAACACCCCTGAAAGCATGTATCGAAGGAAACCAAAATAAAGGAGAAGCGACTCATCTAAAAACTCACCCTAGGGACCACCTCAGGAGGAGGAACGCGGGCCGCCTCGACAGAGAGCCGTGCCTGTCGGTCTACGTCGGCATAGAGGTCAGAGAGGAAGCCATCGTCAAGATGCCGAAAGGTCCCATAGGCCACAGATGGACCCCCACCAGGGGCACCCGCCTGAGAGGTACCCGACAGACCTGCACCTGATGAACCCTCGCTCGAGGGACCCGCACCAGAAGGACCAGCACCAGAGGGATCTACCCCTGACATGTCAACAGCACTCGGCCCACCTTCATCGTCCGAACCATCTCCCGGAGCAAACTGTGAACCAGACAAGAATCTATTCAGATAAGACTCAGGCCGAGTAAAAGTGAAAGAGAAATTAATCCAAGCTGAGAAGAAGTTACCTGACCAAGTGGGCCCCCAAACATAAGGAAATTAGTGCTAGGGACAAAACGCGGCAAGAGGAACCGGTAGGGGCACATGGAGAGCACGAATGGGGAACCCATTGTTGAAAAAGGCCGCTATCAACTCCTCAATACTGCCAGCAGGACTCCAAACGTCAGCCGGTGGGTCCACGGGTATGGCATAGTAGCCCTGGAACTGATGCCCCACCCACTCCCCCAAATAGTAGCATTTGGCCCACGCTCCATAAAAGAAGACGACGCGACAGTTGTTGAACAGGCGAGAGGCACCCATGGCTGCGCGATCCTAGAAGGGGGATGTCAGGTACGGATCGGGGAGGATCTGCTCGAAATCAAAAAGCAAGAGAGGCCAATTAAGCAACACCTCAATCAAAAGAAATGACCAAGCTGAAAGTGAACAAAGGTTGAAAAGTTATCACCTACTCAGGCACCATCAAATCAAGCTGGGACCTTAGGCCCATTTCAGGTGCTTTAGGCCCATGTCACGGCGTCGGGCCTGATGCCAATTGCTAAGGAGGGGATAGGTGAGCACCTCCGTGAAAAGGAGCGGGCGCCTAGGGAGAAAGTGGTGGTATCCCCATACCTGAAAAAGGGGCATGGCACGAGAGCAGGTCAGTAATATAAATGGATCAGTCAGAAAAGAAAAATGATGAGTAGATGATAGCAATAACATAAGCAAAGGGGTGAGGAATTACCTCTAGAACGGCCCAAAATCCCATGGCAGACTTCGAGTCCCAGGTCGTGACCCGGGATAAGTTGTACATCAGCCAGGTGTATCCCGCCCCTCCCAGTCATGCCTGGGAACATCGCCCCAATCATCCATCACACTCAACAGGGCCAGGCTGACCCGTCCCCCACTAGCATTTGTAAAAAGGGTCTTGCCCAGCAGGAGTAGCAGGGTGATGTGAGCTAGAACGATCGCCCGCTCTGGCGCGATGTAAAGCACCCGATCTGGCTAGCCCAGGTCCACCAGCTCATCAGTAGAAAAGAGGGAGGTCAGCCAGGACATCTTGACCTTTGTGCCATGGGTCTGCCCACGAGGAGGATAGGCCCTGATCAACCGAATGATGTCCTCCCGGCTCGGTACCGCCAAGGTAGATATCGGGACTCAGCCAATCCTAATGCCAGTAATCATTTCCCAATCAATGGGCGTCAGTGTCAGCTCGGCATACGGCATGTGGAATGTCATGGTCTCGGGACAAAACCGCTCAATAAGGGCCTTCAGATAGGCGGCATCAGCCCTCATGGCAGGGCAAGACAAGAACTCCCCGAAGCCCACCTGCTCCAACAAAACTTTCACCACAGGGGGGACATAAAGGTAGAACTCGTGGAAGTTGAGCCACCCCCTGCGGAACACAATGTTGGGCAGCTCTGCACCTAAAGAAATACACATCAGATAGCAGAGGTAAAGAAAAAAAAATGCGCAAAGGAAAGAAACTGAACCTATCTTTTACCTTTCCTGCTATTCCGAAATTGGAGATATGGGTGTGCTGCTGATGGAGGAGGCCGACCCGGGCAGCCTCACCCTGCATCTCGAGCCATGGGCCGGCTCTCCGCTCCACCCAGAGGAACTGCTCTCCCCGCGGACCATACACTATCTCGGGCCCCTCCTCGGGAACGTGCTCATCATCGCCCGACATGCTGGGGCAATAAAGCAATCACGTCAGAACAGATCAATGATAAAGAACCATGATATCCTATGCTGCAAAAAGGGAGGTAAGTATGCTCACCTTTCCCCTTTCTTTTTTTCATATATTTAAAAAAAAAAATGAGAGATACACAAAAAAAAACAAAACAAAAAAATCCCTTTTTAGGTTGAAAATGCAAAAAAAAAAATCTTTTCTTCAGAAAAGGTGTTAAGTAGTGAAAAATACCATTTTTCACCCCTAAACATGAGCCTTGAAAGACCCTTGAGAAGACTAAATAAGTGCTTTAGTGTGCATTTTACAGCTAACCAATCAGACAGGTCCAAATCCGAAAAGCATCCCAAAAAGATCAAAAAGCTGACAGCTCATGTCAAGATTAAAGAAGGAGTGAAGAAACAGCCTCAGCAATGGCTAAAGAGGGTCTAAAAGAGCAGACAAAGACCTGAAGCAAGAAAGAGAGCCATTCGCAAAGAAAAAATCAAGTTAAAAGTCAATTCGCAAAGAAGAATGGGAGCCTAGAGTTCAATTCGCAAAGAACTTCTACTATTCGCAAAGAACTTCTACTATTCGCAAAGAACTTCTACTATTCGCAAAGAACTTTGAACTTTGCGAAAAGAAGAAAACACTCTGCGAAAAGAAGAGAAGTCCTTTAAAAGATCTCTGGCCAAAATGCTTTAAGAGAGCTCGAGCCAAACTACTTTCAAAAAATCCCTTAAACTATGCGAAATGGCATTCGGGATTTGCGGCTGTCCAAGGGTATTTCAGAAACTTTGCATGCGCCTAATGCGCTTTTAAACCCAAGGACATTCCGGAAGATTCGAGCACGAACCAAAGGCATATTCCACCCCATGTGAACACCCAAAGATGAAATTACTTACGGAACTTCAGAAGCTCAAACAGATTTTTGAATTACATAAGAATTGATGCCTCTTTTCGATTATTTGAACCAGATCAAGCATTTCTCATTGGCGAGATCCGGATCCCGGTGCTCACTCCTATTGGTTGATACAGATCTATCCAATCGATTGGTTGATACACATCAGGGCTTAGGGAAAACTATAAATAGACGAACCATTTGCCCAATTTGGGTATCCGATTTTAGAGTTTTCATCTATGTTTCTCATTCCTACGATAGTTTATCCGAACCCTGTAATCCCTTCTTGTAGTTTACCTTTGAGAGCCATTGTGAGTGATTTGTACTTCCAAGTTCGGATTCAAGATCAGAAATCGAGGGCTCTGAGAAGCTCGATCGTAAGTCCGAGGGCTCTCTAGAAGCCGTGCTTCTGTAATTGTAACGGTGGATTTTAAAAGGTTCTTTGTAATTTGTGTCTTCTCCATTGGAGTCATGTCGAGGGTTGAAATGTTCACCTTAGTGCATTAGACTTCTTTAGATTCACTTATCCGCATCCAACTTCCCTTAATTCATCATCCCGTATGAATTAGCGTTGGTAACCTAATTCAAGCAAAGATTTACGATGATGTTCATCGAACTAAAGAATAGGCCACAACTATTGGATGATCTGTGACCATTGGACAGATCATAGCCATAAGTCTAAACCTATTCCTTAATTAGGATTTATTTCTCTTACATCTGTGCTGGTAGCCAGATGAAGATTGAATCTGCTCTGTTGAACTACAGATTCTCCATTAAAATTCAGAGGCTACAGTACATGAAGCTATTATTTCTGCATTTGTCTTATTTTAAACATCTCCCCAACTCGGATCTGGATCATGTAGTTAATTCTTTTCTGTATTTGCTTATAGTTAAATGTGACACAATCCAACACTCTCTTTTATCTATTCTTGTTTTTAGATAATTATAGAGCCAGATCTGGTAGCACAGATCTGGAGGTTTATCTCTCAGTTTAGACAAACTTCTCTGTGGACGATCTTGAAATACTTACTTTTAAAACTTGCTACAATTGGCCCTGATCTTGCAGGCCGGTGTTAGCCCCAATGTGCTGATATCCCTTTCATAAGTTAACATCCATATAACCTAGCATTCTTTAATTCTTTAATTTTTGATTCATAATGCACACAATTATGGCACACTTGGAGCGACAACAAAAGGATAATAAATAAAATTTTCCCTTCCTATCTTTGAAAATAAAGCAAGTTAGAAGCAAATAAAATCATTCTTTTATCATTCTAAAAAAAAAAAAAAAAAAAGAGAAAAGGCCCTTCCTTTACACTTAGAAAAAGAAATCCTCCCTTTATGTCTAGGGAAACAAAAAAATATTTCTTTCTGTTTAGAAAAACGAAAAAAAGTCCTTCATTTTATGTTCCTAAAATCATAAAAACAAAAAAATCCTTTCTTTATGCCTCTAAAAACAGGAAACAAAAAAAATCTTTCTTTCTGTTTAGAAAAATTAAAAAAAAAAAAAAGTCCTTTACTTTATGTTCCTAAAATCATAAAAACAAAAAATCCTTTCTTTATGCCTCTACAAACAGGGAATAAAAAAAATAATCTTTCTTTTTGTTTAGAAAAACTAAAAAAAAGAAAAAGGTCCTTCATTTTACGTTCCTAAAATCATAAAAACAAAAAAAAATCCTTTCTTTATGCCTCTAAAATCAGGAAACAAAAAAATCTCTTTCTTTCATGTTTAGAAAAACAAAGATAAAAAAAAACAAACAACAAAACAATTCTTTTCTTCACAGAACCATAAAATAAAATAAAAAAGAGAATCCTTCTTGCATTCTAAGAAAGAAAAAGAAGCACAAAAAAAGAATCCTCCTTTTGTAACTAAAAAAAAAAAAAGAAAAAATCCCTCTTTTACAAAAAACTAAAACAAAAAAAATATTACATGTATATAAATCAATACCTTAGTTAGTTGTCAAAAAAAAAAAACAAAAAAACAAAATCCTTTTTAATGTTAAGAGAAAAAAAAAAAAAACACGTTCTCCTTAATTAATTTTCAATATATAGAAACAAAAAATCATTAGAAATTCCCTTTTCCTAAACTAGTTGTCAAAAGGATGTGTAAAATCCTTGCTTTAAGATAAAAACAAAAAATAACATAAATAAAACCCTTTTCTAGGCACAAATAAAAGCAAAAAATTATTATATATATTACGCATTAGTAATAACCATAAAATCAAAAAAGACAAGAAGAAGAAGGCATTATTCATAAAAAATCATCCACATATCATCAATCAATATCCTTACAACAAAATAAACTATTTTTCATCTAGAAATGCAAGATCATGATCATATTTACATAACAAAAAGCAAGAAAAATCAAGAAAAAAGAGTTTAAAATGATCCGCAAGCAAAACAACGGCAAAAGGCATGCTAGAGGCAACGTAAAGGGACCCCAAGGGGAGGGGGAATGGTTTCGGTTTCAAAGAAGAAGAGGGGGGAGAGGAATTCAAAATAAGGCCCCACTGCCCGAGTTCGGGCTGTTTTAACTACCCAGCCAAACCTGGTGCAACTAATAGTTGCGCCAGGCAAATGTTTGCCTTCCTTTGGCTTGGCGCAACTAATAGTTGCGGCAGCCTATTTTTTGGGCCCATAATGGCCTGGTGCAACTAATAGTTGCACCAGGCACTCAGGCCGGGTCTTAGGCCTGGTACGGGCAAGATGGGAAGACCGGTCCCCCCACTTCCTTTTGTTTGTTCATTCTATCCCTTCTGACAGATGCACGCTCTCCCAAGGCGGCTTTTCGGTCATCCTTCGATTTGCCAAGGAAGCCATGCTAAAATAAGGACGGGCCGAGGTCAACGAGCACCTCGGTCCTACACACAAGGAAAATCCAAAAAATTATAATCCCCACAGAGAAGCCGGAAATAATCACCCAATAAATTCACATAAAATAATAATTCCAAAACCCAATAAATTCACATAAAATAATAATTCCAAAATTCAAAAAATTCACATAAAATAATAACTCTAAAATTCAAAAAATTCACATAAAATAATAACTCCAAAATTCAAAAAATTCACATAAAATAGTAACTCCAAAATTCCAAAAAAAATTCACATAAGATAATAGCTTCAAAATTCAAAAAAATCTCATAAAATAATAGTTGAAAAATTCAAAAATTGCATAAAATGATAGAAAAATCAACCTGCACAAGCGCATAAACATAAAGCGGTAAAACGTCAATATTTTATCAGCAATGCAGCTGTGCCACATCAAAGTCCTGAGTCAGAGGTTCACCTCAGATCTCTCGATCTTGCTTTAAGGCAGGAGCAATGGTGTCGGTCTCGGTCAAACAATCAATGTTTCGATCAGGTCAACTCCACTGCTAAATCTTTGCGACGAACGCTTGGACTCATGTGAACTTAAGTGCCTTAAGCTTTAGATTCTCCGTTAAAAAAGGTCAATCGTTGGTTGAAACCAACCTATCAAGAATGAGATTATGTGTCAATCAAACTATGTGCAACCATGCATTCAGAGGGGTTCATTTCCCTTTTATTTTTTGCAGGCTTAAAACCTGTATGGGCAGCGGTATTCCTATAAAGTGTACGCCATGCGTCTGGGTATCCATATGATGGCCATTTATCCTCATAAATTGTACCCGGGTGGGTCCGGGTCGGGGCTTCCATCACCTTTGTTGTTGCTTATTGCCCCTAATGGGTGCATATTTATGCATAGTTAATTGATGCTTATGATAATTGTGGGCAGAAACCAGGATTGGATGTCCCTTTTGGGTTAGCACCCAGTAACTGGTTGGATCTGTTTAGTGGTATTTGAAGCTGGACGCTTTGGGTCATGTGGATCTGAGGCGCGTTTGAAAAATGGCACGCACCCCTAAAAAGCGTTGTGACATCTATTCACTTCGCTTAGGTGGTCATGCTAAATAAACTTTGGGATCGATGGGTTCGCCCAAAGATCTCGAACCTTGCCTCCTGCAGGGGCACCCACGAATAACCCAATGAGGTCGACAAATGCCTTGTAGGATTGGACGCAAACTGTGGAGCCTTGCGTATGCTTACTTCGCGCCTATCTTTGGATGTGGGTCGATCACCCCTCTTACTTATGAGGCTGTCGCGTTCAGAATGAATCTCGAACATCAATCACCTTCAAAATATCTCGAGAGGCGAACATTTTTCCAAGCTATTGGGCTTTCGCAACTCATTCCACCTCGGTTATGCCCAGTATTGTCGCTAAGCGCTTGGGAATCGATTACCTCGAGAAATGAACGATTAGCCTGGCACTCCAGGGCTTTCGTTTTCTCACCGTATTACTCATCTGATGTTTGAAGTTCATTCTGAATATAGTGGACCCGTCAGTGATGCCTTGGGCCTCTTCGGATGTCTCTTTTCTTTGGCATTCGATCATTAGTGATTGGATACCAAAGAGGGGCATCTGTAGACACCCAAATTTGGCCCAAGGCCTGATCGAAATACATTTCGAGAGAGGCGCATTTCCGAGCTTTTGATGGCATATATGGAACCCTTAGGAATCACCCTAAACCCTTAGGAATCACCCTAGATCCCCCAGGAACCTACCCCGAACCTTTAGAAACCAACCCCGACCCTTAGAAACCCTTTTTAAACGCTAACCTAACCTTCCCAGGCAATAAGGAGGAGAGGTGCACCAGAACTGGCTACAACCCTCTACAGTGACCAACTCTTATACCATTGAAGAGTAAAGGTCGTCAACTTTCCAACGGTCCAAGAATTGCCCCAATCGGAGGTATATATTAGAATTTACGACAGTCCGAACCCGGAGGGCAGGAAGGTAATTTCAAGGTGGCCCCCCCTAGGGATTTGGCGCGACTATTAGTCGCGCCGGGCTATTTCTCCCCAGAAATATTAGTTGCGCCAGGCCAATCCTCCCTAATTTTAAGCTTGGCGCAATTAATAGTTGCCCCAAGGTTAAAAGGTGGCCCCCACCTCGCGAGCTAACTTCTAGCACTGTTCCTCACTGTTTTACTGTGCATTTGCTTGGAGCAACTATTAGTTGTGCTAGGCATATGAATAGTAACTATGGGTTTTTATCTCGAATTTTGTGTTTGGGGTTTGACTTGTTGACCACCTCAACCTTTGGGGTGTGTTTTGATAGTTCTGTTGCACCCATTCCTTGCCTATTTGCAACCCTCCAAGTGGCCTAAAGCCTCAGCCCATCATCCACCATTAGAACCACCTTCACACCTTTCAAGGCTCCAAAAACCCTAGAAAACCTTAGATTTGAGATTACCTAATTGCTAACCCTAATTAGCATCTAAGTAGCCTCCTAATCCACTCCTTTCCTATAAATAGAGCCCCCCACCCCTTGGTTTAGGGGTTGAGAATTTTGGCCTAAGAGAGAGAGCTTAAAGTGAGAAGATCTTTCTCCCTTTAGTGCACACCCCCCATATAAATTTCAGAATTCATAAAACTCCTTTAGACCTTAGCATTCCATAGAAAACCCTTAGGTTAGGTGTGTTTGATTCTGTTCGAATTGTTCCCTGCTTCTCTTACAGGTCTTTGCCTCTTCCTTTTAGACTTTTCCACAGCTGACGTGGTTGTTTCTTCACTTCCTTCCTTTGGACTGACATGGATTGTCATCTTTTTGGCACTTTTGAGCTGCTTTTATGGTTAAGCCTGTCTTATTGTTAGCTGCAACATAGGCACTTAAAACACTTATTTAGTTCTCTCAAAGGTCTATCAAGACTTAAGTTTAGGGGTGAAAAATGGTATTTTTCACTTGTCAACACACCCCCAAACCTAAGCTTTGCTAGTCCCTAAGCAAAGAAAAGAATAATAATAAAAAACAAAGTAAAGAGCCACTTTTGTAGGGAGCACAGTTGCATTTAGCCTATGCAACAAGCCTTTTAAACCCCTAGGTGATCCCTAGTGGAGGAGTGAAGTCTCCTGAGGGTTTTCAGTGAAGGTACCCACAAACTTCTTCAATAAGTTAGTTAAGATCACTGCAGTTCTGTTAAAGCAAACTTTCATCCAATCAGATTATTCACACCTGCATCAGTCAGGTTGTAAGAAGATTTTCAAGAAAATATCAGTTCAAAACTAAAATTCTGCTGTAATTCCTTTATCATTCACTCAGTTGGTGTTAAAAAGTTTTTACAAGAAAAATTAATGAAAAGCTTGCCTTCTATTTGAGAATTTAGTTTTGATGTTACCCCAAATAAGTTGATTTCAAACCCAACTCTCACCAGGGTTTTCACTCAACATGCAGGTAGGAGGGTTGTACTATTTCACACAACTCAAGAGCAGTTACAGCCCTCAAATAGGACTATAAGCAGGAGCATATGCATTGCTTTTTAGTTCTGAATTCATTGCTCTTTTCACCATAGATTACACAAATCCTTATCTCCATGTGACAGCTCAATCCATCTTTGATCAGTAAGGACTTTAACTTGGGTTGTAATGTGGCTTATGAGTGAAATTTATCAAGAATAAAAGGGTTGGAATGGAGTTAAAAATTTTAGAAGTCAGTCAAGGTAAGGAGGTGGTATGGACACCTTCTTTATTTCAGCACAATTTCATCTTCTTCTTTGAATTTTCAAAGCCAAAGTGGCCATCTTTTTCTCTTTCTTTTTCAAACTTCCAATGAAATGACTTCTCCCGGCAGCGGTGCCAAAAACTTGTTGATATCCTCTTAGTGTGCTTGATTTATGTGAGTTTTGAAAACAGATTTATAGCTGCTAAATTACAGTGGTTCTAGACTATATAAATAAATAAAGAAATATCAGCACAGTTAGAAGAGAATTAGCCTGCAAGATCAGGGCCAATTGTAGCAAGTTTTAAAAGTAAATGAGTGAAAGATCGTCCACAGAGAATTTGTCTAAAATGTAAGACAAACCTCCAGATCTGAGCTACCAGATCTGGCTTCTTATCCTATCTAGAAAGCTGATAAGATGAGAGGTTTGAATTTATCACGTTTAACTAACTAAAAACAAAGAAAAATTTAAACTAAATGATCCAGATCCGAGTTGGGGGAGTGATTGAAACAAAGATGGAGAAGTAATATCTAAATCTGATTTGGTCTTTGAAATCTAATGAGAATAACTGCATTTCGTGAGAGGTGATCCAATCTTCATCTGGCTACAAGCACAGATGTAAGAGAGATAAATCTAATTCAAGGATTAGGCTTACACTTATGGCTATGGTCTGTCCACTTTAATGGCCACAAACCATCCAATAGTCTTTATTCCAAATCCTTAGTTTAGAATAAGAAGCATCACTACAAATGCCGTGAGAGATTAGGTTACCAACACTAATTCTCACAGGATTAATGAATCAAGGGAGATTGCATGAAAAATAGTAAATCTAAAGGAGTCTAATGCAATAAGGAGATCAGAGGGGACCCTTAACATGAGTCCAATTGAGAAAATACTACAAAAGAACCTTTTCAAATCCAAATTACAATTAGAGTGCAATTTAAATGACTCTTAGATTTGTAGTCTTGAATACAACTCTCTTTTGAATTCTGAAATGTCTCTGACTCTCAATTGCAAGTCAAAGTGAAGCTATTACAGGGATTTCAAACAAACTATCTGGTTTGGAAATGGGGGAATAGGAATGAAACTCAAAATCTGGATCTCCAAATTGGGCAAATGGTTCGTCTATTTATAGTTTTCTCCAAGTCCAACTCAGATGTGTTTCAACCAATCAGAGGTGCTCAGAATGTATTGACCAATGGTGGTCGAGCACGAGGATCCAGATCTGCTCGCCAATCGAATTCTTGATTTGGTTCAACCAATCAGGTGATAGAAGCATCAATTCTGTTATGTAATTCAAAAATCTGTTTGAGCTTCTAGAAGTTCCCGCCAAGTAATTTCATCTTTGGGTGTTCACATGGGGTGGAATATGCCTTTGGTTCGTGTTCAGAATCTTTCGGAATGTCCTTGGGTTTTAAAATGCATTGGGATGCGTGCAACAGATTACTGAATTGCCCTTGTTAAAGCTGCGAATCTCCAGAATACCTTTTCGCATGAGCTTAAGGGCCTTTTGCAAAATCGTGGCTTGAAGCTCTTTCGCAATGTTCAATCTTCTTTTCGAATTGTGTTTTCTCCTTTTAGAAAGTTCAATCTTCTTTTCGAAGAGTTCGGATGCTCTTGAAAACTAAGCTGAGGTTTATTCCTCTTGAGTTCAGGTTCTTTCTAAACGTCTGAGTTCTTTCAAAAGAACTCTGTATTGCATTTCTCTGTTCGAATTGTTCCCTGCTTCTCTTACAGGTCTTTGCCTCTTCCTTTTAGACTTTTCCACAGCTGATGAGGTTGTTTCTTCACTTCCTTCCTTTGGACTGACATGGATTGTCATCTTTTTGGCACTTTTGAGCTGCTTTTATGGTTAAGCCTGTCTTTATTGTTAGCTGCAACATAGGCACTTAAAACACTTATTTAGTTCTCTCAAAGGTCTATCAAGACTTAAGTTTAGGGGTGAAAAATGATAGTTTTCACTTGTCAACAGTGATCCCCTAGCCTCCCTTCCCTACCTCTTAGCTTCAAGCCTTAAGAGTTAGAACCCCACTTACCACCATACAAAGCCTTCAGGAGCTCATCAAAGCAAGCCACGCAAGGCTCTCCTACGGTGATACAAGGGCCCGAGGGCTCTGGCTCTCCCCTTTCTTCTCCTATCTCCTTTTGGCATTCCCTACTCTATCATTTGTGCCGTTATGCCACCGAATTTTCAGTAGGAACGGAGGGGCACAAATAGGATTGGAGGCCCATTTGGGCAAGAGGGAACCATTTCCTTGTCTTTTACATCATTTTATTTTTGGCCATAAGTAGAGACCGCGTTAAGCGGGTTGATCGGGTGCCTAACACCTTCCCGATCGATAACCGAAGCCCCTACCCAAGAGCCTTTGGTGTGGACCGGATTCAAAGTCATATTTTTAGCACTTAGGTGCTCATAAAAATGAACTAGGTATCCCGGGACACCGAAAGCTCCCGGTGGTGACTCTATATTTTTTATCGTTAGAGAGCGCATCGTCGCGACGAGGATCATCCCTATTCCTCGGTTGCACATAAATCAATAGGGCGGACCTTCAAAGGGGATCTTCACTGATCTAGGATCAATCTGGAGTCATCCCGGGTTGAAATATGAAAATTATTGGCATGAGATTCACCACTAAGTGGACCCCATCGATTGCCCAAGCCTGTAGGCCTTGCAGTCCACAATAGAATACTCTCAGACCCGAGAGCAAAATGGCTTGAAATAATATTTAGAAAATTCCCAAAAAATGAACTTAAATAATTAAATGGTTTCAATACCCAGTTAAAAATTTGAATCCCGACTCCCAGTATTTTAACTTTTAAGGAATTCGGAGCGCAAAGCAGCAATCTGCCCTGTTGCACCATAAATCTAAGTCTCCATGGGGCGAGGATTTAATATGCCTAAGACCCCTCGAAAAAATCTGGAATAAATCAAGGTCAAACCCAAGACTTGGGTGATAATTTCATGAAACTTATTGGCTAGAAAATATGGAATTTCATGGCTTGAAACTGTGTCTAGTGGCACCCAGCCAGCAGCTAGAACCAAACCCTGATCGGATGGACCTAATTCCATCATGATCCTTAGAACTTTGACCCTTAAAATATAAAAAGAAACTGAAGATAACTCTTTGAGCTTTCTAGAAATTCGCTGAGTGTGCGATTTTGATATCAACACTAAGAGTTATAGACCTAGCTTTGAGGACTAATAAATCTTGCTCGATAACCTGATAAGGTAAAATAGATCTTGGTGATCTGTCGACCATGATCAAACCTAATCATATTTTTGAGTTCCACAGCTTGAGAAAGATCTGAATATCGATACTCTTTCACCCAATTTTTGTAGGACTCAAAAATTAGATCGGAGTTGGAAATGGCATGCGATTTACCCCAAGGTGTTCGGTACACTTGTGAAAAAATTGGTAATTTGAGAGAAATAGTCAATAGCTTGACTTTTTCCCGAAACCCATGACCCATGACCATTTGGGCAAGACCAGATCATAGTGACCACTGTGAGGTCATTGTGTAATATGATTTGGGTTGACTTGGTTAACTAAACTATTTGGCTGGATCCTTCAATGGCCCAAGAGCCGGATACTAATAATTTGTAAATAAAAATTTATAGAGAGCCGATAACCCAGCCCATGGCCCGATGAGCCTTAGATGAATTTCTAAAGCTATGGCCCAACCCAAAACTTTTAAAGAAACTGATAAGGCACCCCTTTAAAATTGAATACACCCACTTAATTGAGTCTGAATACCTGGCCCAAAGACCCGGTATGGATATGTGGCTGGTATCCTTATACCCAACTGTCGAAATAATTGAATGAGACCATAGCCCGTTGGGCCTAAGGACTAAGGTGAGTCTTTAATAAGAAAGGAGTGGATCCAAGGTCCTTATCCGAAAAACATAAATAAATAAATATTTTTTTTGACCCTCTGATGAGCTTATGAAGCTCAACTGTAAAACTGATCGAAACCTTAGGATATGACCTAAATTTGGACCGATAGGTCGGATAATTGAAATAGAGACGTGACAAACCCCTCCTAGGATACTCATATAGGATACTCACTTAAGGAATACCCATGTAGGAATCTTCCCCAAACAAGTAAAAGGAATATTAGTTCCCCGATGAGTGGTCAAATTGTTCACTCAACTCAGGTGGTAAGAAAATTCATAGAATAATTAGAAGACAGGCACCTCGATGCCTTGAATTGCAATTAGTGATGATCGATTCTCTTTTATCAACGACAATAAATATAAGTCCCTATCGGACCCCAAACTAAGGTGACACTTAGTATAAGTGTAAACTGACGAACCCTAGGATCAAGTCTTAAAATTTGAGGACTTGGACTTCGATTTATGATTTGAACGAAATTGATTGATTTGAATGAGATTGATTGATCTTAACAAAATTGATTAGTTGATAATAATTGATTGATTGATGGAACTGACTGATAGATATGAATCTTGATGATGTGTGATGCTTGACATTGATGATTGAAATGCTTGTGAATGCATTGAAAAATGATTGGTGAACTTTTGAAGATAAAATCATCGAAATTGATATGAAACCATGAACTGAATGGGATATGGAAGTTGAATATGAAAAACATGGAATAAAAGCAAATGGAAAAAGGTAATTAAATTACCGAATATTTGAAATTGAATATGAACCCATGAAAAAAGGGATTTCTGAACATTGAATTCTGAATATTAAAGATCAAATATTAAATATTGATTATAAATCTTAAATTGAATGTGAAACATGAAATACTGAAATTGGATACTGAATTTGAATACTGAATATCTAATTGAATATCAAACTTTGAATGTGATAGTTATTCGAATATAAATCTTGAATATGGATTATTGATAACGAATCTTGAAAGTTGAAAGTGAAAAGATGATACTGTATCGAATTGAAAACCTCGCATAGCTAACCGTTGTTCTTGTAAACAGGCTCGTATGAGCACCTCGTATTTCAAATGAGTTATTGAAATATCAGCTGAGGATTGAGTCTCGTTAAACCAACAGAGTTATTGATCCTTGTCTTGATTGATTGAATGGCGAAGAGTGCCAGCCTCTGCTTGCACGACATTGGTAATCGAATATTGAATATTGGAGCATGGTTGGTGTTGGTATTGCACCGAATTAATTAAAAGAAATTAATAATAAATAATTAAGAAATGAGATTTAATAATTTAGTAATTGACATTTAAATAAATTCATAAAATTGAATGTACCTCGTAAATCTTTGTGCATGTTAATACCTTAATTGTGCTAAATTGTCATTTGTAAGAATATTATTTCCATGTTATAGCTGCAATGCTTATTTCATAAATATGTTATTTTCATGCTTGTAATGTGAACGCTTATCTCATGATTAATGTGGATTGTATTTAGAATTCTTCTGATAATATTAGTGTCAATTCCTTGATGTCACGACTGCTGGAAACCTGACTTGCACTAGCACATATAGAATTTCCTTACATTACTTGTACTGAAAACCACAACATAATTAAGCTTCATGACTTATGACCTTTTATGACCCAAAAATTCCAAAGGCTAGTCAGAGATAGAGGAGCTGGACGAGGAGATATCCAAGAGCGGTCAATGAGCTGATAGTTTTGAGCTCATTTTGCCTATAGAGCTACCAGTACTTGCACACGTATGACCTGCTCACACTTGGTTTTGACAGGATTTTCTCATTTCTTATGTTTTGTTTAGTATAGTACTTTTGAAAAAAATTACAAATGTATCTTTGTAACTGGACTCTTTGTAAATATTGGTTTTTAAAGTTTGAACTCTTTAGAAATATCTTATGAATTGTCTTACTTATAATTCCGCTATAAATAGGATCAATTTTACAATAAAAGTTTTGAAAATCGAATGTGCCCAATCAGGTTAACGAGAATGAGAAAATAAATGGAAAAAGAATTTAAATACACTTCCGCAATTTTGAAAAGAATTAAATACGTTTCTGCAATTATTGAAAATGAAAAGTAAGTGCTTTTTTGAAAAAGACATTTCATGATATAATTTAGAAAAAAAAATATATGGTAAAAGAGGATAGCTGGAATACAATTTATCAGGTTTGGGAAATGAATTATGGAATTGAATTAAGTTTTGGAAATAATCAAATAATTGGCAACGGTGCATTATCGCGCTAGCTCGGCTCGCGAATCACGACGGGCGAGGCCGGGGGCTGAGGGGCGTGACACACCGGAGTTGGTATCAAAGTTGAAGGTTTGTAAAACTTCTTTTGTATTACAAATATCATTTTCAAAAAATTGCTATACTTGAAGATGAGTGTTGTCCAAAGAATTTTGAAAAACTGCACATGACACGGTTCGAGTGATTTGATCACCTAGTCTTAGATAGTATATCCTTAGAAACTCTTAACATTAGGATTGATTGATATCCCTGATTGAAGCCTATGATTGGAAGCTACTATGGTTGGAAGCTTGGCTGATGAAGCATGTCAACTTGAACTAAATCGAAGATACATAATAACTCTTTTGATTGATTGTTGTGTGAGATCTGTATAATCTAAATAAGAAGAAAATTAAGATACCTTTCGTAGATAATATTCCTCTAGGAGTTTAGTTTATCATTATTGAGATTCTTTTGCCAGGAGAAACCTTATGTGTTCTGCTTATCCTTTAAGACGACGAACACTAGGAGAATCCGGCATACTCCTCCAGAATCGTCAACTCCAAATCATAATGTCGAAAGAAACCCTGGTTCTGAACCCTGAGCTGGATTGTATCGGCACACAGAGCGAATGACGGTTGCGATGGTCATGAATCAGGATTGAGGATGATCAATGGTGAAGCGATTTTCAATAGATGAAGCCACCAGCATTCATGGGAACTTTTGAACCAATGGCAGCCGATAGTTGGCCAAAAAGAGTTGAAAGACTGATGAAGGTTCTTAGATGCCCTAAAACGGAATGGGTCAAATTGGCGACCTTCCTTTTCGAAGGAGAAGCCAAAAACTAGTGGCAACGATTGAAGAAGGAATCCCGGTGATGAATTCTCTATATTGAGGCCGCGATTCGTAAGCTTCTTTTATAAAACCTATTTCACGAAGGCACAACGATAGAAGACGGAAACCGAGTTCCTCAAGCTAGAGCAAGGTGCTCTGGACGTGAAATAGTACATCGTCCACTTCAATCAACTCGCTCGTTATGTGACTCGACTAGTCCAAGACAAGGAATGGAAAGCAAGAAGGTTTGAAAGGGGATTGAAGCCCAGTATCTATAACTTCGTGTCTCCTTATTCGTAACTTTGTGTATCCTTGGCAGTACTTGAGAAGGCCCTTCTGATTGAGGCCTGTGCAATCATGGGATTTTTGACAATCCTGTTACGATGATGCACTCTCTAATGAAATATTTAGAGTCACCACTCGGAGCTTTTGGTGTCCCGGGAAACCTAGATCAATTTTATAAGAACTAAAGTGCCACAAATATGACTTTGAATCTAGTCTACTATTGTTGTTATTTATCCAGTGTGAAAAGAAACACAGATGGATTCAGCACATCTGAAAGAAATTAAGACCTGCAAGATACATAGCCTATTGTAGTAAGTTTTAATAAGTAAGAGTTTGTCCCACAGGAAAAATGGTCTAAAGCTCCAAGGGAGCCATCTTTAGTAGGCCCTCCAGATCTGACTATAGATTTGGCAATCCTAAATGGAAGGGGATTTAAGGTCACTATTGTTTAAATCCTATGGTAACCTAATACCTACACTACAGAAATGGTTAAGAAGAATGATGGAGTGTGAGAAAATAAATAGAAAAAGGGTGGGAAGTAAGCTATTAGGTACAGATCTGATGGGTTTTATAACTTAGACTCAGATCTGGTGCTATAGAAGTCTTGTCCAATGGCTACATTATCGCCACTGAGGAGAAGGGATCCAACTCACCATTGTGCCATGATCCAATCCCTTATGGCTATAACTTGTCCACTCAAATGGTCACAGACTATCCAATAGGGGAACCACAGTCCATAGATGAGTCAGAACATGTTTATCATTGTAGGCACTACTTCATCCAGGCTACCAGCTCAAGAATCCATAGGAACCTCAACCTCTAAAGTTCTGTGTGTGGGGCATAGGCCTGCATATGTGCACTAGCTTGGACACATAGGACCAACAAGAGTTCGAGTACTAGCTTTAGATCTAACTGTTCACTGCTTTAGAGAGACAGCAGTGATCCAGTCACAAGCCTACAATCTCTACAGCCAGATCAGATCTGCCATTTGATGGTGGGTCTATACAAATACATGGGAGTCTGTCTCTGCACAATCTCTCACAGGGCTACAAGCACAAGTGCAGAGAAGAAGAATCTATCTTAGATCTGTGAATTGGCATCACCCTAGGGCTATAACCTGTCCACTTAAATGGCCACAGACTATCCACAAAGACTATCATCCTCACAAAGGTCTAAGACAGAACAAGTAGATTACTGCCACCACCATGTTCACAAGGCTACCAGCTCAAGCTCCCATGGGGATTCAGATTTAGTGGATCCTGTGGTGGGGCATAGGCCTACATATGTGCACTAGCCTGGACACATAGGTCACTTGGATCTGAGTAAATCCTTATAAATAATCCTCCATAGCTTATAATACAACTTAGCGATGGAGGATCTCAAGGCAGCAGCCTTGTACAGAACAACCCTCAAACACCAATCTCATACATGTATAACATCCTATTATAAAACTTCATTAAAACTATTCCAAACAGACATACAAAGGCATAGCCAGCAAGTGCTGGGCTATGGAGAGAAGAAAAAAGAAAAAGATGCTGCCTAAACCCTAACCTTAGCCTACTGGAACTCTACAGCCAATTCAAGAAGATAGGAGGAATTCAACCCTCACCTCGCTTTTTAAACCTAAACTAGGCTTAGGCTTATATAGTAGTCGGCTGTGGGAGCATTAAGGTTAGGAAAACCTTAATTTTAACGATGCAAACATGGCCCATTTCTGTTCCTTAGATGCCTCGGGGTGTGTGCACAAAGATTGGAGCATTAGAGTGCGTGCCCTAGTTGCTGGATGTTCCTAGACTGCCCTTGCAGAAGTGGGGGAAAGTTAAGATCCTGAGCCTCGCTAGGTAGCAACGGTTTCCAGGTCTTGTCGCATGATAGAGTGGTCATCGCGGGATTGAATTGCCTTGAAGCTCCTGCAGTCGTGGGATAGATAGTTTGGGCATCGTGGGAATGCTCTAGTCGTCACGGGATTGCTTTGGTCGTCGCTGGATTCACGCGCGCAGTTCGTTCCTTAGTGAATCTTACGGGGATCTCCGCGAAGAAGCAATCTACATTGGCCTCTGGATTACGTGAGCAGTGCCCTGAAGATCTGCATCCCGCGGCCACTACGCGACTGCTGTGCGTAGAAGTGCCTGGAGCTCTCTCTCCTCAGCTTGATTGAGTGAATCACGCGAGGATTAATTGCTCCTCTCTTGAGCTGCGTGAGACTGCTCGAGCGCTTACAACTGACCCTCACGAGAACTGTGCGAAGTCTGCTTCTCAAGCCCTTCTGTCATTAATCTGTGCGAGAACAACGCGAGCAATTGGTGTGATGCCTTGAGAAACTCGCGACAACTGCGCGAAGCATTTTTCTCTGAATCACTTGAACCTTGCGACATCTGTGCGAGGCTCATTTCTTGACTTATTGCTGCTGTGCTTTGCCTATGCTGCAACCAAGTTCTCTGTTTGGGTCCAACATCCTTTCTTCTGAGGAACTTCTGGGGCCCACTTGGGCATTCAATGTGTACATCCAGGTGTGTTCTATCTTGGTGTTTCTTTCCTCTGTGAATGGGTTACTAGTTGCTTGGAGTTCTAGTGCAAAAGTAGGCTTCTTAGCACGGTTAGGGCCTTATTTGCAGCTGCTGCTTATTACCTACAAAATGGTCTTAACACATATTTATTAAATGACTAAGGGTCTAACAGAGGTTAAGTTAAGGGGAGAAAAGTGGTACTCTTCAGGTCTTAACACACCCCCAAACCTAATCTTTACTAGTCCCTTAGCAAAGCTTTAACTAAACATCTACACCTTAATTAAATGCCACTTTCGTAGGGATCACGAGTACATTTAGCATATGTACCAAGCCTTTTAAACCCCTAGGTGATCCCTAGTGGAGGAGTGAAGTCTCCTGAGGGTTTTCAGTGAAGATACCCACAAACTTCACTATTAAAATAGTTAAAAGTGGTGCAGTCAATGACAAAACAAATTTCAATGAATAAAGCATCAATCCACATTTCTTTAGAATTAAGAGGAAATTGCAGTAGTAATGCAGGTCATTTAAATCTCAAAATTTTTTTAGCATATGTTTGCATTTCCACCAATCATTTTTCATTAGAAATTCAATGTGCACATATCAGTACCAAGCTTGCCTTAAATTCAAAAATCAGGTTGGATACAACCCCAATGAAGTTACAAGTTAAACCCAATTCTCACTAGGGCTATCTCTCAACAATGAAGATCTAGGGGTGTTCATATTTAAAGCAGCGCAAGAGCAGTTACAGACCCCAAATGGGCCTGCAAGCATGAGCATAGGTAAAGCTTCTAATTTCTGACATCCTCATGACTTTTCACCATAGATTAGACACTCCCTCATCTCCACCTGACACCTCATTTCTCTTAGGATCAACAAGGTCTTTTGATGGGTTGTAATGTGGCTTATGGGTGAGGTTTGTAAAGAATAAAAGGATAGAATGAATCAAAATTGAGAAATCAGCAGGATAGGAAGTGACTCATGACTTCACAATCTTCATTTCAGCACTACTTCATCTTCCTTGACATTTTTTTCGGATTCAAAGTGGCCAACTTCTTCTCTTCTTTTCAATTTTTTATATGAAGAACTTCTTTTGGCTTCTCTTTCTTTTTCTCTTTATATTATTATTTTAAATTATTTATTTATTTATTATTATTATTTTTTTTTATGATGAATTGCCACATATATACAACTGCTACACTATTGTTTACAATTTGCTCTTTCTCTCCTTCCACCAAATGTTGAACCCCTCTCACTACCTTCAACTGCATCTCCTTTACCTTCTGAATTCTCAGAGTGAGGGTCAGGTTGAATCAGGTCATGAGGTTAAGGTGCAAGTACTCTGATGTTTGTTGAAGAAAAATAGGATTTTCAAGGCTCAAAGAGTGTAAGCAAAAGGGCAGATTTAAAAGGTTGGGTTTTTAGGCTAAAACTATCCAAATGAGGGCCTTGAATCATTTCCTTAGTGTCATGAGTACTGTCAACCAGTTTTGATTTGGAGGTGCCTAACTTCTAGTAAAAAGTGCTGAGTCAATCAAACCTTAGAGCAGAAAAAATACCAAAAACACTCTTCAACTGAAATTGATGGGCCCAAACCTCACTAGATATGGTCCTCTTTTTAACTCATGGAGTGTATTTTCACCTTTTTCTCTCCTCTTAGGTTTACTAGGTACTAATTTAAAATTTCTGATGTTAGCTTCATGGTGGTGCTAAGATTTTAAAATTTTCAATTTCGAAATGTCTGCAAAAATTTTTAATTTCCCACAAATTTCCTCATTGCAGCAAGTTAGGTGGAAATTGACTTTATTCATCCCAATTACACCAGCACTACTGCACTAAAGTTAACTATTCTATTGGCAGACCTATCCTGCCACACTCCCAAACCATGAGGAGCAGTGCCCTCATTGGTTCAAAGGTCAGAAAGTGGAGGGTAATAGTCATGAAGAAGGATTAAATATACACAGACAATATACAGAAAGCAATATAAAAAAAAAATATTCTATTATCTTAGAAAGAAATTATACAATTGGAATTACAAGTACAAGAAAAGAAGTGTAAAGGAAAGAAAAGCCTAACTACAATCTAGTTTAAGAGGAGGAGGAGTTGGAATCTAAATCTATGAACCAGTCCCAGCCCATCTGTTGTGCATGTTTCCTAAGTTCAGCTTTATTCTTTTTCTGCTTTGTTTGCTTCCCAGTTGGACCCTTTTTCTTTGGCTGCCTTGGTTTCTTTGGTTGGGATGGTGGTTGCTTCATGGTTGGAGCTTTTGGTACCATCACCCTCATTTTTTTGGTCTTGGGTTCAGGAGGGATCATAGGGGATTTTCCTTTTTCTTGCTCAGGGGGGACTACAGGGCACTTCCCTTTTTCTGGCAGGTCATGTGGTTGTGCCTCCTCAGATTGGGCAGCTGGCTCTTTGCCAATTTTGATAGAGGATGCTGTGGAAGCAGTCCTCTTAGCATTGACTTTCCGCTGTTTAGGATAAGTTTGCTCAGTAGGAGGTGATGAAGGAGGGGCAGTAGGGGTATGGGTAAGTTCAGGCTCAGGTTTGGAAATGAGGGGGGAGAGTGGGGTGACGAGTCTTTACAGGCGCACCAATTTAGCTTCCAAAGAGGCTATCTTGATTTGGGCTTGCTGGAGTACATTTTGGTGGATTTCCTTGTGGATTTGGAGGATTTTCTGGGCATTGTGGAGTCTTTTTTCAAACATTCTGGCTTTCATCCTCTCCACATTTGTATTTGTCTTTTCCAGCTCCACATTCATTTGTTGCCAATCTGCCCTCTTTTTCTCCTTCTCAAAGGCATCCAAAATGTTTGCCCACCCAAGTGAAATACCCAGTAATTTAGCTCTGTGGGCAATCTCTAAGTCACTAATCTGCTGTAGCAGAGGGGTCTCTATGGAGTGCCTAAGTTGGGCCATGCCTCTTAGGACATCCCTCCTAAGGTAGGGATTGTCTCTCATTGCATGGAGGAGGGTGAGGTAGGGAGGGATGTAATAGGAGTGGGTGGGTGCTATAGGAAAAGAAGAAGCTGAAGGAGCAAAATGTAATTGGTCCTGGGGGGGTGAAGTGGTGTTTTCATTGGTTAGGTCTAGTTGTTGGGGGAGGGAAAAAAGTTCTGGGTCTGTTTGGGTGGATTTGTTAGTGAATGTTCGAGGGGGTAGAATAAGAGGTGAGATTGAAGGCAAGGGGGGGAAAGAAAATGAGGTAGGCTCAGTAGGAGTAGGTGGTGCTGGGGAAGGGAAAAAGGAAATGGTGAAAGGAATGAAAGGGAATGGTTGGGTTGTGGAGTCAGGGCTGGAAGGGGAAAGGATCAGCGGGGTTTGCTGGGATTGTTGAGGGATGGGTTGGTTTGTCAATGTCTGAAGTGTGGATTTGATGGTTATGATTTCTGTTTGCATCTGGTCTTGTGTTTGTGTTGTTGTGGACAGTTGTGATTGAATGTCTTGGATGAGGGAGAGGATATGTGTTAGTGTGTCTGGGTTGGGTGGTGGGGATTGTGTAGAAGATGGAACAGGTTGAAAAGGGGAGGAAGGTGCATGATGGAAAGTGGAAGGAGGAGGAGATTGGGGTTCTGGTGAGTGATGTGGTGACATATTTGGGGAATTTGGGAGGGGGGTGTAGTGGGTGGGCATGGTATCAAGGAAAGTAGTCATAAAGGCTTGGAATCCGGTGGTTGTGTTAAGATGGAGGTCTATGTCTGTGAGTGGGGATGTAGTAAGAATGGGTTGAGTGGTGTCTTGGTCAATGTGAGGTGTGTCAGTGGGGATAAAAGGGATTGTGTGTGGGGGTAAGGAGATCAGTGGAGGGCTGCTAGGGTTTTGTGAAGATGATGGGGGTATTGGGGATGTGTATTGCGGTAGGGTAGGGGAAGGTGTGGGGCTGACATGGGGGGGATGTCCTCCCAGGTACCAATCACAGGAAAAGGGAGTGTAGGCATGGGCAATGAAGACAGAGGAGAGTGAGATGGAGTAGGGGAAGGAAAATGGGATGTAGTGGAGGAAGGGAGAGATGTTAATGGTGTAATGGGATGGGATGTTGTCAGGATAGGGGATCCTACAGTAAAAGGTGGGGTGGATGTGGGGGCTGCTGCAGAAGTGGTAGTAACAGGATCTTGAACCACCTCTTTGGTAGCAGGGGTGGGCCCCTGATCTGCAGCCTTCTTCTTCTTCTTCTGGGTTTCCATCAGGCTCCTGCTGATTCCCCATTGCCTCTTGGCAAAAGTTGTAGGGGTGAGGGTGGTAGTCTCCTCTCCTTTTGGTATCTTGTACCCCCCCCCTCAAAAGCAATTTAGTGATGACTCTGGCATAGGGGAGTGTGTGTGGCTTCTTTTTCTGCCCTAATTTCTCCACCAAATCCTTCATTGCTTCAAAAATCAACCAGGCTGCATGAAAGCCATGGCCTAGAGAGAAAGAGTAAACAACATCAGCAATAGGAGTCCTCCTCTCCTGCTGATGGCCTGAGCAGTAGATGTTCTTTCTTAGGACCTGGTCAATGAAAAGGAGTCTAGGCTCTAACTCTCTTCTTCTTATGGAATCCCCTGAGGCCTTTAATCCTCTAGTAAGAGCCCTCGCAATGGTATCAATTGAGGCACTCAGGGGAGGGCCATATCCACAGCTAGTGTCAAATGCAGCTGGGATGCCCAATACTTCCGCAATCAGCTTGGGGTTAATTAACATCTCGAAATCATCAATCAGCACGAGGAAGCCTGGTTGTCCATCTTGGTACTTGGTGACCCTGATGTGTTGATAAAAGAGTTGCACTAGCCTAGGGTAGGCTAGTGCTGGAATTCCTTTCATCAAGGGTTTCAGACCAGCCTTGCTCATAAATTCAATGGAAGAGGCAGAGGGAGGCTCCGTCTCGAAGAAGGGCAGGTCGAAAGCTGTTTGAGGCTCCAAGGGAATTGAAGCCATGAGCTCAGAGGGTGTAGAAAAATTAGGGATTGGCTCCTCCACCTCCTCAACCACTTCCTTCCCTTTCTTCGGTGCCTTAGAAGTCTTGACCTTCTTAGGAGTGGGCTCAATAGGAGCCTTATCCCTGGCCCTTTTCTTTGGTGCACTCTTAGGGGCCATTATAAAGTCTCCTTTCTGAGATAGTACTTTTGAAGATGAAAAAGGGAGACTGAGATCTGATTGCTTACCCTAAAATCGTAGAGTTTTATTCGATCTGACGTAAAGTGAACCACGAGATCTCCAAGCAGAGGGCAACTAATGGGGATGGCATTAGGAACAAATCCCTAAGATCCTGGTGTGAATAATGGGTTATAGAATGGACGCTGGAGGAGAGGGGGAGAAAAGAGCCGAAAGCTAGGGTTTCGCTGGCTGGAGATGAGAGAATACTGAAAAAGGAGACAATCACAAGTTTGGAATGCTTATCTCTGGGCTTGCCGCGCTTTGGGAATATATGGTCGCAGGATGGGAAATGGAATCTAGCGACGGTGTAAATTGCAACTTGGATTGCGCGAGAGGCTCTATAGAGTTTACCTTGGAGCTCGCGACAGCTAGTGAAGTATTCCATTTGGATTGCGCGAGAGTCTCCGAGGCCTCATTTTGAACCCCGCGACAGCAAAGCATTAAATAGAGAGCACGCGCTCTTCATTTTGCCATTTACATTTGGGCTGTGGCTGGATCCTAGGTATAACTCACCACCAGGGGCACCCCCAGACACTTTAAAATGACCTCCCACTTATAGCATCAAACATTCAAGCATAGTCATCAAAAATCATTATCCAAACAACGTGCATTCAATCAAAAACCACCAACTCAAGAGGAGTAATTATCAAACCAAGCATAAAAAAAAAATTAAACCAGATAGATTCAGACTCAAGTGAGGCCACTAAAATTTCCTATAAAATTTGAACAACAGAAGGCAGTACAAACCTAACAAAACCAAAGTACATATAATACAACATTAACACATCTGTGGATCAGTTTAATGAAGGGTCCCCTTGAAAGTCAATGGTGTCCATAGGTTTAGCAGGTTTTTCTAAACAAGGCTTAAGCCTCTGACCATTGGCCTTCAAGGTTTTCCCAGACTTGGGATCCTTGATTTCCACAGCACCAGATGGGGAAACATTCATGACAATATAGGGGCCTTCCCATCTGGATTTCAGTTTGCCAGGAAAAAATTTAAGTTTGGAGTTAAACAACCAAACCTTACCACCAGCCATGAAGCTCTTTCTCAACAAACCCTTGTCAAAGAAAGCATTGGACCTTTCCTTGTATATCCGGGCATTGGCATATGCATCCATCCTCAGGTCATCCAGTTCTGACAGCTGCAGCGACCTATGATGACCAACAGAAGTTAGGTTTAGATTTAATTTTTTTATGGCCCAATAGGCCCTGTGTTCTAACTCTACTAGGAGATGGCAAGCCTTGCCATAAACTAGTCTGAATGGGGACATCCCAATGGGAGTCTTATAAGCAGTCCTATAAGCTCATAATGCATCATTTAGCTTATCACCCCAGTCCTTTCTGTCAGTCCTCACTGTCTTCTCAAGGATGTGCTTGATCTCCCTATTAGAAATTTCAACTTGTCCACTAGTTTGCGGGTGGTTTGGAGTAGCAATCCTTTGGGTGACAGAATATTTCTTGAGCAAGCTCTTGAAATTTCTGTTGCAGAAATGGCTACCCCCATCACTGATAATGGCTCTAGGGGTGCCAAATCTTGAGAAGATATTATGCTTTACAAATTTTAGGACTACTTGATGATCATTGGTTCTTGTGGCAATAACTTTTACCCATTTTGAAACATAATCCACTGCCACTAAGATGAACTGATAACCATTTGAAGGAGGAAAGGAGCCCATAAAGTCAATACCCCAGACATTAAACAGTTCCACAACAAGGATGGGCTGCAAAGGCATTGAGTTTCTTTTAGACAATCCTCCTAATTTCTGACATCTCTCACATGTCCTGTAGTGTGTATTAGCATCTCTGAATAAACAAGGCCAATAGAACCCACACTGCGAGATCTTGTCAGCTATTTTTCTTCCACTAAAGTGGCCCCTACAGGCATTTTCATGGCACATGGCCAGAATACTGGGGACAACACTTTCTGGAATACATTTTCGGATGATTTGGTCTACACAGTATTTGTATAAGCAAGGTTCCTCCCAAAAAAAGAATTTGACCTGTGAGAAGAATAGGTCTTTGTCCATTTTGGTCCAATGGGCAGGAATCTTGCCTGTAACTAAATAATTTACAATGTGTGCATTCCAAGGAACCAAGGATTGGATGGAAAATAATTGCTCATCTGGGAAAACATCATTTGCAAGGTCATCCACACATTTTTCCAACACAATTCTAGACAAGTGGTTAGCCACCACATTTTCCACACTCTTTTTGTCCTTGATTTTAATGTCAAACTCCTGCAACATGAGTATCCATCTAATCAGCCTGAGCTTAGCATCTTTCTTGGACAATAGGTATTTCAATGCTGAGTGGTCTGTGAAGATTACAATTTTAGACCCAAGTAGGTAAGGTCTAAATTTGTCAACAGCAAAAACCACTGCCAAAAGCTCTTTCTCAGTTGTGGTGTAATTCAGCCGAGCTTTCGCAAGTGATTTGCTGACATAGGCAATGACAACTGACAGCTTATCTTTCCTTTGGCCAAAACAGCATCTATTGCCAAGTCGGATGCATCACACATCAGCTCAAAGGGTAGTGCATAGTCAGGTGTTTGGAGTACAGGGGTAGAGGTGAGGCATATCTTCAAAGTTTCAAAAGCCTCAAGACATTAAGAAGAGAAATCAAAGGGCACATCCTGACAAAGCAGGTGGCACAATGGTTTAGCAATTTTGCTGAAGTCTTTAATGAACCTCTTGTAGAATCTTGCATGTCCAAGGAAATATCTGATTTGTTTGGCTGTTCTTGGAGGGGGCAAATTTGTAATGAGGTCAACTTTGACCTTATCTACCTCAATCCCTTCTCTAGAGACTACATGGCCCAACACAATACCTTATTTTACCATGAAGTGGCTCTTTTCCCAACTTAAGACCAGATTGGTCTCCTCACATCTTTGTAAGACCAGGTGGAGATGTTGCAGACATTGGCCAAAACTGTCCCCTTATACAGAGAAATCATCCATAAAAATTTCTAAGAACTTGTCAATCATATCAGAGATTATGGCATACATACACCTCTGAAAGATGGCTGGTGCATTACACAGCCGAAAAGGCATCCTTCGGTAAGCAATGGTGCCAAAAGGGCAAGTAAATGTAGTTTTCTCTTGGTCGTGAGGGTACACAGGGATCTGGTTGTACCCTGAGTACTCATCAAGAAAGCAATAAATTTTTTTTCAGCCAACTTATCCAGCATTTGATCTATGAAGGGGAGAGGAAAGTGGTCTTTTCTGATTTTAGAGTTGAGCTTCTAATAATCTATGCAAACCCTCCAGCCAGTGGTCTCCCTGGCTGGTCTCAACTCTCCAGACTCAGTTGTAATGACTGTTATGCCAGATTTCTTGGGCATCACTTGGATAGGCGCCACCCATTCAGAATCAGAAATGGGATAAATTACCCCAGCATCTAGCAATTTAATAATCTCTTTGAGGACCACTTCCTGCATGTGAGGATTCAATTTCCTCTGCCTTTCCCTGGAGGGTACTGAGCCCTCCTCTACATGGATCCTGTGTGTACATATTGATGAATCTATCCCTCCGAGATTCGCAATGGTCCAGCCAATTGCCTTTTTGTGCTTCCTCAAGACTGTTAATAATTCTTCCTCCTGCTCATTGGTAAGAGGGAGGAGATAATTACCGAAAGTTTTTCACCTTTCTCAAGGAAGGCATATTTTAATGTTTCTGAAAGCTTCTTGAGATCCAGATCAAGGGCTTGTTGGGTGGATGGCAAGATTGGTTCTTTGTTGGTTTGAGGAAGAGGTAGCAATGTAGGTTTCCAAATGGAATGTTGGACTAAGCCCACAGAAGACTTCAATGTGGTCATGTCTTCTGTCATAACAGCTGGGCTTTCTTCCTCTACCATATCCCAAACTTTAACTAAACTTTTGATAATGTTGCCCCAATCCAGCAGAGTGGGCAATTCTTCTTCAACAACTTCATCTAGTACATCCACTGCAAAGCTTTCCTCATTTTTCAGCTGAGGATACTTTGCACTGTTATACACATTCAGTTCAACCTTCATATGTCCGAAAGTTACCTCCATAATCTCTGACCTGCATTGAATGCAGGCATTGGCAGTGGGCAAGAATGGCTTGCCCAAAATAACAGGTATAGGGGTTATACTCTTGTTGTAGTAGGGCATGTCCAAAACCAGGAAGTCTGCAGGGTAAAAGAACTTTTCCACCCCTACTAAGACATCCTCAACCACTCCCATAGGTCTCCTTTCAGACCTATCAGCCATTAACAGCATAATGGGGGTGAGTTTTAGCTCCCCCAAACCTAGCTGCTGATATAAACTGTATGGCAGCAGGTTTACACTGGCTCCAAGGTCTAGAAGGGCCCTTCCAATTGTGTGGTCTCCAATTATGCAGGGAATAGTGGGTATCCCTGGGTGTTGTAACTTCTCTGGCATTGTTATGTTTAATAAAAAATTAACCGTATCAGTTGCAAAGACCTTTCTGGACAAATGGCCTCTAGCTTTTCTTTTCTAGGTACAAAGGTCTTTCAGAAATTTGGCATAGGCTGGGACTTGTCTAATTGCATCAAACAGGGGCAAATTAATTTTTACCTGCTTAAAGGTCTCCATCATTTCCTCCATTTGTGCATTCCCCTTATCAAAAAGGGGAAGGGCCACTCAAAGCTTGAGGAAATGGCAACTGAGGTACTGTTGGTTCCTCAGCTGCAAGCCTATGACTAAACTTTTATTTTTTTATTTTTTCATCTTTTATTTCCTGCTGAGGCTCAACTACAGCCTCATTATTTTTCTCTTGTTGCAGGGTAGCAGGCAACTCTTGGCTCTGTGCTCTAACATATTCTTTTTCACATTCATTCAAAAATTCCTTGGAAATGACCTCTCCTTGTCCCTTTCCAACCTGGTTGTCCACCAGCCTGCCAGACCTTAGGGTTGTGATGGCATTAGCTCCCTCAAAACTTGAGGAACCTTCTCCAATCAAATATTGGCCCTCGGGGTTTGGCAACTTGCCCTCCTCTCTTTTGGCCAAGGCATTGGATATTAGGCCTAGCTGCTCTTCCATTTTCTTTATGCTTTGACTGTGAGAGTTCACAGCCTGAGTCAAGGTTCCAAGGTTTTGCAATGAGGTCAAAACCTGATCCTCAAAAGAAGCATTTCAGGGCTGAGGTGGGGGAACTACCAACTGATTTTGCTGCTGGGGCATCTGCTGATGCTGGAAATTTGACCTTGGGGCATATCCCTGGTTAAATTGCTGCTGTGGCCTTTGAGGTAAGGCTAACATCTGTTGTGGCTGCATGTAATTATCTTATCTCCACCTCAAATTTCGGTGATCCCTCCACTGGTAACCAGCATTTTGGTGCTGGTATCCAAATGGCTGCTTGTTGTAGCCAACAGATTATTGCTGGCCATATGATTGGGCAGCAGCAGCTTGTTCCATCGCATACTTAGGATATTTCCCTGCAGATGGGCACTCTTCCACTATGTGTTATGGAGATTGGCAGATCAGACATGCCTCCATCACCTGTGCAGCTCGCCTGGGTTGGACCATAGTCAATAGTTTATCAAACTTATCTGAAAGATTGGCCATCTGCATTTGTAGGTCATTATTCCCAGTTACTTCATACATCTTTCCTTTGGAAATTGCAGCTGGTCCCATTTTAGAAGAAGGCTCATGAACAGTTCTTAACAAGGATATCTTTTGGAAAGCATTTTCATTGATGACCTCGAACAACTCCCATGCCTCATTAGCTGTTTTGTGCATGTAAGTTCCACCATAAGAGGCATCTACCATGTCTCTGCTTTTCTCATCAATCCTATTATAGAAGCTCTGGACAAGCTGCTAGTCAGGGATCTTGTGGTGAGGACATTGTTTGAGCATCTCCTTGAATCTGTCCCATGCTTGATTAAAATCTTTAGTTGGGGATTGGGCAAAAGCAAGTATTGCTTTTCTCAACTGGCTGGTGTTTGTCTCTGAAAAGAAATTTGTCAAAAATTTGGTCTGGATGTCTTTCCAAGAACTAATGCTGTTGTTTGGGAGAGTAGTTAACCAGGTGCTGGCCCTGTCCTTTAGGGAGAAAGGAAAGAGCCATAATCTAGTGGCTTTTAGTCCCAAATCAGTAATGGAAAATGTTGTGCACAGGGCCAAGAATTGGTCAATGTGCTTGTAGGGGTCTTCCTTGCTGAGCCCATGGAAAGAGGGAAGCATTTGGATGATTGAGGTTTTAATCTCATAGTTTCCCTGAACATCTGGGAATTGAATGCTGAATGGGGAATTATAATCATCAGGAGCATTCAATTCCTTCAATGTTCTGGGTTGCTCTTCACCCATGAATGTTGTCTCGGTTTCAGTAAGGGGCTCAACTGTGGTGTGTCTGGGCCTTCTTGGTCTTCTGGCCTTTTCTATCTCAGGATTAAGAGGCTCTAATGTGGGACTGAGGTATCTCCTTCCTAACATGCACACACACGAACAACAGGGAAGACTACTTGCAGATACATTGCAATTAACTCAAAGAATTATCTAAACAAAATTATGACTATCCTAATCAACTGCTATGGAATATGCAAAGGAATATAGACTAAGTTTTGAGGGTTAGAGAAATGTAAACAGAGGTAGCTAGACTCCTAGTGCAGTTCAACTTTCCTTCTCTGCTGCTGTCTAGATCTGTGAAAAAAATCCAAATGTAAATCAGCAGTATCAGTTATTCACAAGCACAACTATTAAAGAATAAAAAAAATACAAAAATCTAGGGTCTACTAATAGATCAAAATCTCCGGCAGCGGCGCCAAAAACTTGTTGTTGTTATTTCTCCAGTGTGAAAAGAAACACAGATGGATTCAGCACATCTGAAAGAAATCAAGACCTGCAAGATACAGGGCCTATTGTAGCAAGTTTTAGTAAGTAAGAGTTTGTCCCACAGGGAAAATGGTCTAAAGCTCCAAGGGAGTCATCTTTAGTAGGCCCTCCAGATTTGATTACAGATCTGGCAATCCTAAATGGAAGGAGATTTAAGGTCACTATTGTTTAAATCCTATGGTAACCTAATGCCTAAACTACAGAAATGGTTGAGAAGAATGATGGAGTGTGAGAAAATAAATGGAAAAAGGGTGAGAAGTAAGCTATTAGGTATAAATCTGATGGGTTTTATAACTCAGACTCAGATCTGCTGCTATAGAAGTCCTGTCCAATGGCTACATTATCACCACTGAGGAGAAGGGATCCAACTCACCCCTGTACCATGATCCAATCCCTTATGGCTATAACCTGTCCACTCAAATAGTCACAGACTATCCAATAGGGGAACCACAGTCCATAGATGAGTCAGAACATGTTTATCATTGTAGGCACTACTTTATCTAGTCTACCAGCTCAAGAATCCATAGGAACCTCAACTTCTAAAGTTCTGTGTGTGGGGCATAGGCCTGCATATGTGCACTAGCCTGAACACACAGGACCAACAAGAGTTCGAGTACTAGCTTTAAATCTAGCTATTCACTGCTTTAGAGAGACAACAGTGATTCAGTCACAAGCCTACAATCTCTACAGCCAGATCAGATCTGCCATCTGATGGTGGGTCTATACAAATACAAGGGAGTCTGTCTCTGCACAATCTCTCACAGGGCTACAAGCAAAAGTCCAGAGAAGAAGAATCTCTCTTAGATCTGTGGATTGACATCACTCTAGGGCTATAACCTGGCCACTTAAATAGCCACAGACTATCCACAGAGGCTATCCTCCTCACAAAGGTCTGAGACAGAACAAGTAGATTACTGCCACCACCATGTTCACAAGGCTACCAACTCAGGCTCCCATGGGGATTCAGATTTAGTGGATCTTGTGGTGGGGCATAGGCCTGCATATGTGCACTAGCCTGGACACACAGGTCACTTGGATTTAAGTAAATCCTTATAAATAATCCTCCATAGCTTACAATACAACTTAGCGATGGAGGATCTCAAGGCAGTAGCCTTGTACAGAACAACCCTCAAACACCAATCTCATACATGTATAACATCCTATTATAAAACATCATTAAAACTGTTCCAAATAGACATACAAAGGCATAGCTAGCAAGTGCTGGGCTATGGAGAGAAGAAAAAGGAAAAAGATGCTGCCTAAACCCCAACCTTAGCCTACTAGAACTCTATAGCCAATTCAACAAGATAGGAGGAATTCAGCCCTCACCTCGCTTTTTAAACCTAAACTAGGCTTAGGCTTATATGGCAGTCGGCTGTGGGAGCATTAAGGTTAGGAAAACCCTAATTTTAATGATGCAAATGTGGCCCATTTCTGTTCCTTAGATGCCTCGGGGCGTGTGCACAAAGATTAGAGCATTAGAGTACGTGCCCTAAGTTGGTCGAAGTTCCTGCATTGCCCTGCGTAAGTGGGGAAAGTTAAGATCCGATCCTCGCTAGGTAGAAAAGGTTTCTGTGTCTTCGATGATAGAATTGTCATGGGATTGAATTGACTTGAAGCTCCATGGATAGATAGTTTGGTCATCGCGTTGCGCTCGCCGCTGTGGATTGCGCTTTTCCATTTGAATGGCGCGAGAATTGCGTAGCTGCTTCTCTGGTGAATCTCGCGATCCTCAAGAAGTAATGTCATAGGCCTCGGATTGAGTAGTTCCTCAAGATCTCAGATCCCGCTGCCACACGCACAGTTGCAGAGTGCTCCGAGCTCTCTCTCGTGAATCGCGCGAAGGATTAAATGACTCTCTTTGAGTCGCGAGATCGAGACCGCAAGCGCTATGAATCGAGCCTCAGAGAACCGTAAGTCCGCTTTTTCAAGCTCTTCATTATTAATCTGCGAGAACGCGAGCAATTGGTGTGCCGCCTTAAACTCAATGATAACCAAGCATTCTCTTCTAATCAATTGAACCTTGCGATATCTATGCGCGAGGCTCATTTTCTTGATTTTGCTTTATGCCTTCTGCTTCAACTTCCTTCTCCCACTGGGCATTCTACTTCCTTTCTCGAATGGAACTTCGGGTGCAAAAGTAGGCTTCTGGCATGGTTAGGGTTTTATCCCACCCGCTATTACCTATAAAATGGGCTTAAAACACTTTATTAAATGACTAAGGGTCTAACAGTAGATTGTTAAGGGGTGAAAAGTGGTACTTTGTGTCTCTATGAGGTTAAGTTAAGGGGTGAAAAGTGGTACTTTTCAGGTCTTAACATCTATGCCAAAGGCTCTTGGGTAGGGACTTCGGTTATCGATTGGGAAGGTGTTAGGCACCCAATCAACCTGCTTAATGTGATCTCTACTTATGACCAAAACAAAAATAATGTAAAAGAAAAGAAAAAGCTTTCCTCTTGCCCAAAGTGTCTTAAAATCCTATTTGTGCCCCTCCGTCCCTATCGAAAATCTGGCGATGTAACAGCACAAATAAGTGGATGGAGGAAGGATTGAGAAGGTAGAGGAATAGAGGGGAGAGCCGGAGCTCTTGGGCCCTTGTTGCACCACTGTGGAGCCTTGCGTTGGCCTGCTTCGGTGAGCTTTTGAAAGCCTGTATGGTGAGAAATGAGGTTCTTACTCTTAGGGCTTGATAGCTAAGAGGTAGAGAGGGAAGGCTAGGGGGTAACACACACCTAACTTAGAGCTTTTTGGTAAAATACTAAGGTCTAAAGGAAGTTTTGAAGTTCTGGAATTTGTATGGGAATGGTGCACTAGAGGAGAGAGAGAAGGGATTCCTTAATCTCTTAATTGTAAATTTTTTCAAGCCTTTATAAAGGGAGGGGTGCCTCTCTATTTATAGGAAAAAGAGAGGTTAGGAGGGTGCTTAGAGGGTAATTTGAATTAGCAATTAGGTAATCTAGCTATCTAAGGTTTCCTAGGGTTTTTCGAGCCTTGAAAAGTGTGAAGAATTACTCCAATGGTGGATGATAGGGTGGGGCTTTAAACCACTTAAGAGGTTGCACATAGATAGTAAATAGGTGAAAAAGAACTAGCAAAATACACCCAAAGATCAAGATGGTCAACAAGTCAAACCCCATTCACAAAATTTGAGGCAAAGAACTAGGGTTACTGTTCATAAGCCTGGCGCAACTAATAGTTGCGCCAGGCTTAGGAATAGTAAAACAGTATTCCTACAGTGACCTGGAAGTTGGCTCTCCGAGGTGGGGTCCACCTTATAACTGGCACAATTATTAGTTGCGCCAAAACCCTAGGGGGCTCCACAATATTTACCATTTTGCCCTTAAGCCTCCGAATGCGATATCTTCTCGCACACAGCTACAATTGGGGTAATTCTTGGCTCATTGGAAGGCTGAGAGGACTTCTACTTTTCAATGGTATAAGATTTGATCATACTAGAAGGTTACAATTAGTCTCAATGTACCACTCTTCATTCATTGCTCGAGAAAGCTAAGTTTAGGTCTGAAATGGGTTCTAAGGGCCGGGATGGGCTTTTAAGAGTTCGAGAATGTTCCTAAGGGATCTAGGGTGATTCCTAAGGGTTCAGAAAGGTTTCTAAGGGTTTCATACATGTCATCAAAAGCTTAGAGATGCGCCTCTATCGAAATGTGTCTCGATCGGGCCTTGGGCCAAATTTGGGTGGCTACAGATGCCCCTCTTTGGTATTCAATCACTAATGATCGAATGCTAAAAAAAAGAGGCATTCGAATAGGCCCAAGGAATTACTGATTGGTCTACTGTATTCAGAATGAACTTCAAACATTAGATGAGTAATGTGGTGAGAAAATGAAAGCCCTGTATGTCTGGAAAAATAGTCGTTTCTCAAGGTAATCGGTCCCCAAGCACTTAGCGATATTACTGGGCATAACCGAGGTGGAAAATGAGTTGCGAAAGCCTAATAGCTGGGAAAAATGGTTGCTTCTAGAGATGATTTGAAGGAGTTTGACGTTCGAGATTCATTTTGAATACAATAGCTTTGTAAGGAGGGTGATCGACCCACATTCAAAGATAGGCGCAATGCAAGTACGCAAGGTTTCACAGTTTGTGTCCAATCATATGAGGCATTGACCGCCTCATGTGGCTGGTCACGGGTGCCCCTACTTGAACTAGGGTTCGAGGTCTTTGGACGAACCCATTGATCCTGAAGTTTATTTAGCATGACTACCCGAGCGAAGTGAATAGATATCGAAACACTTTTTGGGAGTACGTGCTATTTTTTCCAACGTGCCCCGGATCATCATGACCCAGAGTATCCAACCTCAGATGAAACTGAACAGATCCGGCCAAAAGTGGGTGCTCACCGAAGGGGACACCTAATCCCGGTCTCTGTCGAAAATGATCTTACGAATCATTTAACTATCCATAAACATGCATCCATTAGGGGCTATAACCAACAAAGGCGATGGAAGTCTCGACCCAGATCCCTTCCGGGTATAATGTATGAAAATAAACGACCATCCTACAGATACCTAGACGCATGGTGTACACTTTACAGGGATACCGTGCTAATACAGGTTTTAAGCCTGCAGAAATAAGGGAAATGAGCCCTTCTGCATGTATGTTTACACATAGTTGATTAATATGTAGTTTCATTTTCAACAGGTTGGTCTCAACCAATGATTGACCTTTTTCATGACAGAGTTACCTGGACCTCAATCCTTGTAGGGCGCATGCCCGGACAGCGCAGATCAAGAGTCCACACCTCTGAAATAGCTCGTGATGAATCTGAAGTTAGACACTCATGTTCCTATGAATCCACAAACAAAGCGCTCATCGCAAAAATTTAGCAGGGGAGTCGACCCAATTGAAACATTGACCATTTGATCGGGATTGACACCGTTGCTCCTACTTTAAAGTAGGATCCAATGATCCAAGGCAAACCTTAGACTTAGGACATTGATTTAGCATAGCTGTGTTGCAGGTAAAATATTGAATTTTACCGCATTGGAGCACGCATGTACGTAGTTGTGTGCGCAATCATATGAGGCATTGACCGCCTCATCTGACTGGTCACGGATGTCCCTGCTTGAAGCGGGGTTCGAGGTCTTTGGGTGAACCCATTGATCCCAAAGTTTATTTAGCCCGACTAACCGAGCAGAGCGAATAGATGTCGCAACACTTTTTGGGAGTATGTGCTGCCTTTTTCAAAACATATGTTTTTGTTATTATATGTGGGAAATTTTTTACCCCTTGTTTGTGTTTATCATTTTATGTGATTTTTTAGATTTTGGGTTATCATTTTATGTGATTTTTTGGATTTTAAGTTATTATTTCATGTGATTTTATCACTTTATTACTTCTATTATTTTATGCGAATTAATTTTGGGATTTTCTTTATCTTTTTTTTTTAATGGATTTTTGGATTTTTAAGCTATCATTTTATGTGAGTTTTTGGATTTTTTTAGAGCTATCATTTGATGGTATTTTTCAGTTTTTTAGAACTATCATTTTATGTGAATTATTCTATCATTTTATGTGAATTATTTTTGGCTTTTTATGTGAGATTTTTTTTTCATTTTTTTAGACTTTTTCACATTTTTCTGTGTAGGATCGGGATGCCTATTGATCTCGATCAATTTTATTCTAGCACTACTTCCCGGGCAAGTCTAATGAGGATCGACATGGCATTTGGGAGCACGTGCATCAGCTGGGAGTAACAAAACGAAGAGAAGGGGGGTACCAAGCTATGCAGGTGACCCATACTAGGCCCAAAACCCGACCCGTAAGTGGCTGGTGTAACTAATAGTTGCGCCAAACCAAAAGGGGGCTCAAAATAGCATGGCGCAACTATTAGTTGTGCCAAGCATGGCTGGGGTTTGAATTTAAACAGCCTGAGTTCAGGCAGCCATCGTGTGTTTTCAAAACTGCTCTGTCCCCCCTCTCTAAATAAAAAAACAGAGCCTTCCTAGGGTTCCTTTACATCGCCTCTACGCGTGCCTCATTGCAGGCATCGCTCACGCCGATTGATCGTCCATATCGTGCTAGATCAAAGACCCTATTTTCTCCAAAAGGTAACCATTTAAAACCCATTTTCTTTTATTTTTCTTGGTTTTTCTTACAAATATGATCATGATCTTGTATTCTTAGATGATAAATGATTTATTTTTATTGTAAAAAAGTTTATTGATGATGTGTTGATGATTTTTATGAATAATGCCCTCTTTTTCATTGTTTTATGGATTTTATTGATGCCTAATATATATATATATATATATATATATATATTTATATACTCCTTTTTGTGTTGTTTTTATTTGTACATATAAGAAAGGGGTTTTTATTCTTGTTTTTTTGTTTTGTTTTTATTTTGAACATAAAGCAAGGATTTTTGGTTTTTTGAAAATTAATTAAGAAAAAGGGATTTTTGGTTTCTATTTTTTGAAAATTAATTAAGGAAAATGATTTTTTTTTAATTTCTATATTTTTTGAAAATTAACTAAGGGAAATGATTTTTGCTTTCTCTTAAAATTAATTAAGGAAATAGATTTTATTGTTTGAAAACTAACTAAGGCATTGATTTATTATTATTATCTATTTTTTTTTTTGTTGGCTTTTTTGATTTTTTAGGCATAATAATGAGAAAAAGGGGTTCCCTTTTTTGTGTTTTTTTTGTTGGAGTTTTTTTTTTTGTTTTTATAAACATAAAAGAAGGGCTTTTTTTTTGGGTTTTGATTTTAGAACCATAAAGAAATGATTTTTTTTTACTTTTGTTTTTCTAAACATAAAAGAAGGATACTTCAAAAGCATAAAGGAATGATTTTTTTATTTATTTTTCTAAACATAAAAGAAGGATTTTTTGATTTTAGAAGCATAAAGGAATGATTTTTTTTTTTACTTTTGTTTTTCTAAACATAAAAGAAGGATTTTTCAGAAGCATAAAGGAATGATTTTTTTTTTTTTGTTTTTCTAAATATAAAAGAAGGATTTTTTGATTTTAACTTGCTTCATTTTAAAAGATAGGAAGGGGAAATTTGTTTTATTTTATTTATTTATTTTTGAAGATAAAAAGGAAGGGATTTTTTTTGCATTTTCATTCTAAAAGGGATTTTTTTGTTGTTTATGTATGTTTGTATCTTTGTTTATGAAAATAATAGAAAAAGGGTGTGTATACTTACCTTCCCTTGGCCTGTAGCACAAAAATGGTTCTTTATCACTGATCTGCTTTGATGTGATTGTTTGCTTTTGCCCCAAAATGTCTGGCGACGAAGAGTACGTGCCTAAGGAGGGCAATGAGGAGGGCCCCAATGTAGTCTATGGTCCCCGTGGGGAGCAATTCTTTGTGATAGAGTGTAAGGTGGGTCCATGGCTTGAGATGCAGGGCGAGGCCGCCCGAGTTGGCCTTCTTCATCAACAATACATCCATATATCAAATTTTGGCAGAGCGGGCAAGGTAAAAGATAGGTTCAGTTCTTCCTTTTGTGCAGCTTTGCTTCATTTCCTTGATCTGATGCATTTTTCTCTCTTGACGCAGGCTTTGCCCCATATTGTGTTCCGCAGGGGCTGAATAGACTTTCACGATTTTTACCACTACGTTCCCCCTGTGGTAAAGTATTTGCTGGAGCAGGCGGGTTTTGGGGAGTTCTTGTCCTGCACCCCCATGAGGGCCGTCGCCACGTATCTGAGGGCATTGATAGAGTGATTTCGCCCAGAGACCATGTCTTTCCACATGGCCTGACGCCCGTGGATTGGGCTATGATTAATGGCATCAGGGTAGGGGGCGTACCGATAGCCAGCCTTGCGGGCCTAGCAGAGAGGATATTGTCAGATTGATAGGGGATTATCCCCCTCAAGGGCAAATGCACGACATCAAGGTCAAGATGACCTGGCTATCTGGGCTCTATGGGGTCGGTGAGTTGGTAGATCTGGGTCAGCCGGATTTGGAGCTTTATATTGAGCCTGCATGGTCGATCGTCCTGGCCCGTATCACGCTTTTGCTCCTGTTGGGCAAGACCCTCTTCACCAACGCGAGTGACGGTCGAGTCAGCTTGGCACTGTTGGGCATTATGGATAACTGGCTCGACATCCATAGGTATGATTGGGGTGGGGCCAGATACCCGACGCTGATGTGTGATATAGCCCGAGTGTCTACCGGGGAGGCCAAGTTTGTGGTTAGTTTTTGGCTGACATTGGAGGTAATCTCTAACTCTTTAGCTTTCATAAGTTTTTCTTGGATGGTCTTTGTATGCTACTGATTTTTCTTTGTGCTGCTCTCCTTAGGCATGGGGGTACCTTCACTTTCAGCCTGGGCGCCCGCTTCTCCACTCTGAGGTATACACCTACCCTCTCCTAAGTAATTGGAACCAATCCTAGCACTGCGATGAGGGCATGAAGCATCTAGAGATGGGCTTGAGGTCCCAACTCAATCTGATGGTTCCCGAGCAGGTAAGGCCTTTTCACTTTTGTTTATTTCAGTTCGAAAATTCTCCCTTATTATTATATTACAATTTTGATTGATTGGCCACCTCTTGACTTGGACAGATTCTATATGACCCGTACCTCACCTCCATTTTATGGGACCGGGCCGCCGTAGGTCCATCGCGCCTATTCAACGACCGTCGTGTTGTCTTCTTCTATGGGGCGTGGGCTAGGGCCTATTATGTGGGGGAGCGGGTAGTTCACCAATATCATATTACAATTTTGATTGATTGGCCACCTCTTGACTTGGACAGATTCTATATGACCCGTTACCTCACCTCCATTTTATGGGACCGGGCCGCCGTAGGTCCATCGCGCCTATTCAACGACCGTCGTGTTGTCTTCTTCTATGGGGCGTGGGCTAGGGCCTATTATGTGGGGGAGCGGGTAGTTCACCAATATCAGGGCTATCCTGCCATACCTATTGATCCTCCTGTAGATGTTTTGGATCCCGCTGGTAGCATTGAGGAGCTCACTGCGGCTTTCCTATATAATGGGATCCCCATTAACACCCTTCTCATGCTCAGGGACTATCAGCTATGGTATGAGTCCCTTTCGTATCGGTTCATTTTGCTGCGCTTTGTCCCTAGCATCAATTTTCTCGCTTTCGGTAGCCCGCGCTCCCAGGTAATTCTCCTTTCTCTTTTAGATTAGTCTCTTTTGGTTTCAATTTAGCTTTTGTTCCTACTGAGCGGATCTCTATTTTTGTCACAATTTGTTCAAGGGGATGACTCGGATAATGAAGGGGGAGCGGCGTTGGGTACTGCGGATGCTTCAGGGGTGGGTCCCTCAGGTGCTGGCCCTTCCGGTGCGGTTCCTCGGGTGAGGGTTCTTCAGGTGCGAATCCCTCAGGTGAGGGTTCTTTAGGTGCTGGTCCGTCGGGTACTTCTCATGTGGGTGCCCTTGGTGGTGCTCCGCCCGTGGTCTATGGGACCTTCAGACGCCTCGACGATAGCTTTCTCTCAGGTCTATGCGCTGACGTGGATAGGCAGGCTGGCATCTCAGCTGAAGTGGCCCAGGTCCCTCCTCCTGAGGTGGTTAAGGTGGTAAGCCTTCTCACGATCATTCTTCCTTTGTCTTGGCTCCTTTGGTAAATGCATGTGTTTGTTACTTGTCCCTGCAACTGACATCCTTTCCCTCTGAATGTAGAACTTTGACTCGGCCATGGAGCATGCGACGTATTATCGCAACCTTGCTGAGCTCCGAGATGTGTAGGGGGTGAGTATTCTGCTAACCTGCTTTTCTCATTATTTTACTATCTTTTGTTCCTCAATTGACCTTGATTTCTGATTTTGACTATGACTTGCAGCGTGCCAGCGCCAAGGAGTCGCGCTCTTTGCTCAGTCGGCTTTCACAGGTGTGGTCTCAGGTAGGAGATATTCGGACCTGCCAAAGCTCCTCGAGTCGACGGAAGAAGTTGAAGGGCCCCAACAAGGATTAGGCCTTAGCTTCTGCATTTTGAACAATTCAAACAATTTGGGATGATTTTATTAGGATTTTGATAAGTTTGTAACGGATAATTGTGGCACTCTTTTTGGATGATTTTTCTGCTTAGAAATGTTTAGTGCTACTTCCTTGACTGCATGTTATCTTTCCCTTGCATATATCTGACTGCTTGCAGGATGGTTTTAATGATTGCTCATAAAAGTGGCCCTTGAGGTCGCATGCCTTGGTGCGGGTTTCTCCTGCACAAAAAGTTAGATGATTTCAATGTTAGGTGTCCTTTGATTTCTACATTTGTAAATGTTCTTTGAGGCATAAAACAGGTGAACAGGTTAACTGGCTAAGGGGGCTAGCAAAGGCCCACAAAAATCCCCTCAAAAGTTAAAAAAGGCATAAAAGCTAGATTGGCTTGGCGCAAGTATTAGTTGCGCCAGACTAATTTTAGGGTGAATTTACACTGGCGCAACTATTAGTTGCGCCAGGTATATCCTGGGGATAGTCGGCCCTTATATGCCCGAGACAACCCATTTTCTCCTTCTTTTCTTTTTGACTTGGCCTTTTTAGCTGATTTTTCCTCTCCTTGCTTTCCCAAGGGTGGGTCCATTAACATACATTGAATTTTATATCTTTGAAAGATCTTGGTAAGTCTATGGACCCACTTTACAACCCTCCCTTACATGGAGGGATTGGAACCAATTTACTCCTTTCTTTGGGCTTGGGGTTCAATTTTCTAAAAAGTTGGCTTGGGAGCTTGAATGAGAGCGAGCTCGTTGAATTGGAGTGGCTTGGATTATCACGTCTTCCCTTCTTTCTTGAGGTTCCTCAACGGTGGGACCTACTTTATGCGGCAACCTCGTTTTGGGATACAAATGCCCATGTGTTCCGTTTTGGGAAGTGGGAGCTAACTCCCACTCTTGAGGAGTTATCCAATTTGTCCGGCTTGAAGCTCCACAGAGGCCTTGCAAGAGTCACACCAAAGTCGGGCTACTCTAAATCCGTTCACCTTACCCTAGGTTTGAAGAAATTTGAGTATGAGAAAAGTCTCATTGGGGGGCCCACAAGATCTTTGATCAAATTCCTTGAAGAACTTTTCGGTGATGAAAGTCTTCAAAAATTACCGGTTAGGAATATCTTCAATGTGAAAGCCTTTGCTCTCAACATCATTTCAGAAGTCCTTTTCTTCACTGGGGGAGAGAGCTTCTCTCTAGCTCTCAGCGACATTTTGACCGAGTTGGTAGAGGGCCGATTAGTGATGCACGTGGTCCTTGCCGAACTATACCGATGCCTTGATGCATTTGCTTTGGGCAAGGTGGAGAGCCTCAGGGGATGTCCTTTGCTGCTCCAGGTCTGGTTGGGTGAGTATCTCGCTATCTTGGGACCCGTGCCATACTTTTATATCGCTCGAGGTCAGGCAGCTCGATGCTTTTTAGGTAGGTGTCACCTGCTTCCGCAAGGCAATTTGTCAGCTTTGAAGCTTTGGCTGATCAATGCAGAGCTGATATGGAGACTTCCCTGGTTGGATCAGACCTTCCTAGTAGTTCATTCCAGAGATTGAGTGAAAAAACCCTCCTAGGATTGACTGGCAGCACCTTCTACTTCCTATTTTGGGTGTTACATCAGTTCGGCTGCTCTCAGCAGGTGCCTTACAAGGCAAAACCCCCTCAATGTGACTTGATCTTTTCTAGGGGGTCCTCTGGGGACGTGGATCGGATTGTTGCTCTTTGGGAGACGTGTCAATCGATGCTGATGTGTGATATGGAGCAGAGAGATTCAGTTCAGTCTTCCCCTGAGTACGAGGCTTGGCTATTGGCTGAGTAGCTTGTTGCTGATCATCTGGATCAGACGGGGAGTATTGATATGGGAGGCCCCTGGCCAAAGAAGGAGACGGTGCTTCGAGCTCGCATTGAGCTGATGGTTGCTGAAAAGAGGGTCTTGCAAGAGCTTTTAACATAAGAGAAAGTTAGAGCAGAGGTAGCAGAGACCAGAGCTGGAGTAGCTGAGAGCGAGGTCCTTCGTTTAGAAGGATCCTTGAATGTTGCTCATGGGGCTATTGATGCTTCTCGGAAGAGGTACAAGCGCTTGCATGGTCGTTGGTTGACTGAGTGGAATGTCTAGGAGGATGATTTTCTCGCTGAGATTAGTGCCTTGAAGTGAGAGCTGAGCCGTTGATTCTCTCTTGCACATATATCTTTTTGCATAGATCAGATACACAGAAAAGGGGCGTAAGAAACCCCTTTATAGATACATACTTTTTGGTATACATATTTTCTTTATGTTTTTATTTTTTTCTGCTTTTGTAAAAAGAAAGAAAGAAAGAAAGCTAGACATCACACCGACTATTTTTTGGGATGTGGTGTAAGTAGTGCAGCTGTAAATGGAAAAGGAAAATCTATTATATTTACAAAGACTTCTCTTTTTTTTTTCTTTTTGATTAATGGGTCCTTTTTGGAATATGTGCAGCCTGAGCATGGAAGTGGAAAAGGGAAATTATTATCTTTGACAAAAGGGGCCATCCTCCCCGTCCTTTATTCTCTTTTTGTTTGGTTTGATGCCTCAATCACAGGGTGGGAACTCGGGTCCCCTTTTGAGGATGGTCGAACCCCCTTTTAAATGGTCGGGTATGAGAGAGTTCCAGCAGCTTTACCAAGACTGGAACGTCAATACCTTTGGATTGAGTCAAACCTTTCTCCTTACCTTGAGTCATACGTTTGATGAAGCAGTTTCACAAAGACAATTTCGGTCGAGGCCTGATTGGAACTAACATGAATGGCCCAATCGAAAAAAGGGGATCAGAGAGAGCAAGCAAAAGCGCTTCTCAAACATCAATTTTATCAATTCAAACCTTTCTTTTTCAACTTTTTTTAATCCCTTTTTACTCACAATGCCCAAGGTGGGTTCGTCGTGCCTGTTTCTGTACTCTTTTTACCCGTGGCGCCCTTTCGGGTTTTCACCACGTACATGGATTTAGCTCTTTTACCCCAAGCGCCCTTTCGAGTTTTCACGTGGTCCGCATGAGCTCGCTGTTTTTATTCGTAGTGCCCTTTCGAGTTTTCACCACATTCGTCTTGCTTTGAGCTCGTATTTTTATTTTATTTTATTCTTTTCATTTATTTATTTTTTAAGCCACGACATAGACGTCAATTCCGTCATAGCCAGCTAGATGGGGTTCTAGTGTCGTCTCACAACCCGGCTCGTGTTGATTTAACAAATACTATGACTGCTTGTGAACCTAAAAAGAGGGCTTTCTTCAGGGTGTAGCTTGGCCACGGGTCAGGTTAGGATTTTAAGGTATGCTGGGCTAAGAAGGGTTCCTTGATACGACTTTAGTTTTTCACAACATACTTTCTTCCTTGGGAGATCTTACTGTACATGCCCCATATATTTTTTTCTTTTTGCTTTTATTTTATTTCAGGCAATCTCTTTTTAAGGTTTTTATAGACACCCAAATTTGGCGCAAGGCCCGATCGAAACACCTTTCAAGAGAGGTACAATTCTGAGATTTTGATGGCATGTATGGAACCCTTAGGAATCACCCCAAACCCTTAAGAATCACCCTAGATCCCTTAGGAACGTACCCCGAACCTTTAGAAACCAATCCCGACCCTTATAACCCATTCCGAACCCTAAACCTAACCTTCCCAGGAAATGGATGAAGAGTGGTGCACTAGGACTAGCTGATGTCTTCTACTAATATCAAATCATATATCATTGGAAAGAGGACTTCTCCAGCTTCCCAACGAGCCGCGAATCACCTCAATCGGAGTTGTATATCAAAAGTTATGACTATTTGCAAATCGGGCTTTTTTGGAGGGATTTTTGCCTGGCGCAACTAATAGTTGCGCCAGGTCTTTTTCCCCCAGAAATGGCCTGGCACAACTATTAGTTGCGCCAGGCATAAATGGGTCCCCCACCCCTCGCGAGGTCAACTTCCAGGCTACTGCTTAATACTATTTTACTGTATATTTGCCTAGCGCAACTAATAGTTGTGCCAGGCATATGAACTGTAACATTGGGTTTTTGCCCCAAATTTTGTGTTTGGGGTTTGACTTGTTGACCACCTCAACCTTTGGGGTGTATTTTGATAGTCCTGTTGCACCCATTCCTTACCTATTTGCAACCCTCCAAGTGGCTTAAGGCCTCACCCCATCAGCCACCATTAGAACCACCTTCACACCTTTTCAAGCTCTCAAAATCCTAGAAAACCTTAGATTTGAGATTACCTAATTGCTAACTCCAATTAGCATCTAAGTGATCTCCTAATCCCCCCTTTTCCTATAAATAGAGTCCCCCTCCCCTTGGTTTAAGGGTTGAGAATTTTGCTTAAGAGAGAAAGAGCTCTAAGTGAGAAGTTCTTCCTCCCTTTGGTGCACTATTTTCCCTCAAAATTCCAGAATTTCAAAACTTCTTCCAAGCTTGTTCTTACATCAAAAACCCATAGCCTAGGTGTGTGTGATCCCCTAGCCTATCTTCTCCCTCCCTTAGCTAGTAAGCCTTAGTGGTTAGAACCCATTTCTCTACCATTCAAGCCTTCGAAAGCTCATCAAAGCAAGCCAAGCAAGGCTCTCCTACGGTGCTACAAGGGCTCGAGGGCTCCGGCTCTCTCCTTTCTTCTCCTATCTCTTTTCGGCATTCCCCCACCCTCCCATTTGTGCCGTTACGCCGCCGACTTTTCGGTAGGAACGGAGGGGCACAAATAGCATTGGAGGCCCATTTGGGCAAGAGGGAACCATTTCCTTTCCTTTTATTTTATCTTATTTTTGGCCATTAGTAGAGACCGCGTTAAGCGGGTTTTCTCGACCGATAACCGAAGCCTCTACCCAAGAGCCTTTGGTGTAGACCGGATTCAGAGTCATATTTTTAGCACTTTGGTGCTCATAAAAATGAACTAGGTATCCCGGGACACCGAAAGCTCCGGGTGGCGACTCTATATTTTTATCAGAGAGCGCATCGTCGCGACGGGAACGTCTCAATTCCCACGGTTGCACAGATGGCAACTCTGCTAGGGAATTGCTTATAGAGCTTCCCCTTGAACTTGGCCTTGTTTTTTTTATTTTTACTAACATGTTATTGCTATTTTTTTAGTGTATTTTTGCTTTTTTTTACTCACCCCTCCGATTAAGTCATTTTACTTACCCCTACTTTTCCGTCATTTACGAGCCTTAACTGATTGGCGGACCTACATGCACATTGTCTTTTAAAATTCCTCACTTTTCCGTCATTTTAGTGCCTTAGCCGATTGGCGGGCCTACTTGAGCATTGTCTTTTAATTTTCTTACTTTTCAATCATTTAAAGTGCCTTAGCCGATTGGCGGGCCTACTTGTGCACTCATATTCCATCAGTGGACGCCGGCCCGTAGTGGCGGCACGGGATCATCACCCCCGGTCTTTGAACTAAAGGAAACTTCCATAAAAAAAAGAAAATTTTTGAAAAAAAAATTAAAATTGAACCAAGTTAGGGAGCTTAATCAATCTGTTTTTGCGGGTTAGATTTTAAAGGGGTTGGATTAGGCAAACATATAAACACCCAGGTCTTAGTATGACGGCAACCCTTAGTGGTGATGATCCAGAAAAGTCTCAGCCCACCTAGTATCTGAGAAGGCGCTCGCGTCGGAGGTATATTGGGTGGGTTTCCATTCCGAAGCTTAAAACCCTCGGGGAGCGTGCTAGCGAGTTATACCGGACTCAATCCTTTAGGCATCGGTGAGGAGCGGATCGAACATTAAAAAATAACTCAGTTCCCGGAAGCCTAGCTTCCACAAAAACCAAAAAAAAGATACTCATTTTGGGCTACTGTGGCTGCTGTCAAACATTCTGGAGCCTCTATTTTTGGTTGGCGCATGTATTAGTTGCGCCAGCACAAAAATCTGGAATTTATAACTGGCGCAACTATTAGTTGCGCCAACTTTAAAGTCCAACATTTTACCTTGGCGCAACTAATAGTTGCGCCAAGGTAAAACTGGTCCCCTGCAACTTGGGCGCGGGTATTAGTTGCGCCAGGTGTGTTCATCAGCCCCCTAGCCCGAATCTGTGGCCTTTCCACCTCCCGAGTTCCCCGATCAATGCGCTTAGTGCCTGGTTTAAGCCCCGCCATCTCCAACACCCAATACGCCCCCGCCGGTCAAAAGAGGGCAACTTCCTTTTGGCTCATTCCGGGGGATCGGGTTGTTTGCCTTGTTTTTCATGCCTTCAATAGATCGAAGGTTCTCCTTCGATTCTTTCGAAGTGCATTGGGATCGTCGCTGCGGGTCTTGAATCATGGTACGAGGGCCACCCGAAAAGGGAATTCCAAGGCCTCAGAACCTTTGATTTTCATAAAACTTTTTTCAAAAAATTCAATTAAAAAAATATATATATAATCAAAAACCCAAAAAGATATAGTTTGTGGTGCCGGCACAACGACATCATCTTGCCCTCCGTCGTCCCGTAGGGGAAGAAGGAGGAAGATTCTTGGGCCTTATCTAAGGCATCCTTACCCAACCCGCTCTCGTAGAATATCATGGGTAGTGGACCCAGCTTACGCCGATCCTGACTCATCCCCACCACACTCTCCAACCCACTCCCATTCGGGAGAAGTCTTCTCCACCATCCCCCTCACCCAACCCTCTTTTACCGTTACCGGCCCATTTGGCGCCCCCATATTCCCATCCACCACCCCCCAAAATATCCAAAATCCAACCCCCCATTCTCCATCTTTTGCCCAAGCCATGACAAGTCCAACTCATCTCCCATCCACATCCATACAAAACCCAAACCCATTTTCCCAATCCACATCCATCCCCCAATTCCCATCATCCCCCTATAGACTCGATCCACCCTCATTCACCTATGTCACCTCCACCTAACCAATCCCCACAAATCCCCCATCTACCGGGTCATGCCCATTTTATAGCCATGCCGATTTTTCCAAACATCCACACCCCACCAACCATCACCCTTAAACATCCCTAATCCTTCCTCATCCTTTACCCCACCTCAACTCTCCAATCCACCCCATTCCTTTAATCCATCATCTACCATGGCCATACCTAATTTTCCCTCTACATCCACCCCATCTATACCCAATCATCCATTAAACCCACCATCCACATCCGAACCCCCTTCCATGGCCATGATGGAGGAAATGTTCCAAGCCTACTCCTCATGGAAGGCTTCCCAAGTCACCTCTCCTCCACACCCCACATCCATGAACCCCTCCCATACTCTAGCCAATCTCCATGCCTCACTCCCCCATGACCCCCATCAACCTCCCATAATCCACACCATCCAAACCCCCATCACCCATATGCCCCAAGGCCCCATGGCCCAACCTCTCACCACATGCCCCAAGGCCCCATGGCCCAACCTCTCACCACCCACACACCTCCAGGCCCATTGTCCCAAAACCCTTTTTCCCACTTGTCTCAGGGCCCCCTGGCTCAATACCCCACCATCCATGATCTCCAGGGCCTCATGGCCCAACACCCCACTACCTATCATCCCTAAGGCCCATTGGCCCATTGGCCCAAAATCCCATTACCCATATCCCCCAGGGCCCATTGGGCCAAACCCACCAGGGGTTCATGGCCCAAATCCACCAATGGCCATGGCCCAGACCCAACAAGGCCCATTGGGTCAGACCCACTAATGGCCCATGGCCCAGACCCACCAAGGCCCATTAGGCCAGACCCATCAAGGGACCCAACAAGGCCCATTGGGCTAGACCCAACAAGTCCCATTGTGCCAGACCCACCAAGGCCCATTGGGCCAGACCCATCAAGGGCCCATGGCTCAGACCCAATAAGGCCCATTGGGCTAGACCCACCCAGGGCCCATTAGCCAGACCCACCAAGGCCCATTGAGCCGACCCACCAAGGGCCCAAGGCCCAAACCAATCAAGGCCCATTGGGCCAGGCCCACCAAGGGCCCATGGCCCAAACCTACCCAGGCCCATTGGCCCAAACCTACCCAGGGCCCATGGCCCAAACCTACCAGGGGCCCATGGCCCAAACCCATCAATGGCCTATGGCCCAAAATGATCAAGGGTTCATGGCCCAAACCCAAACCCCATACTCATACCTTCCACAATACCCCCAACACCTAACCCAACCTTCACAGCTGGGTCAAACCCATGCCGTCCCCCAAACCCAATTCCCCCATGGCCCCACACCCCAAGGCCATCCCCAAACCTTCCCTCACACCCAATGGCCCTATCCGACCCCACTTCAAAACCAAATTCCCATCACCCAACAAGCCTTTCCACCCCCCCAATGGGCTCACCCAACCCCCACTCATGTCATTCCCATCCAACCCATGCAATAACAACAGGAGAATCCCACCCTCACTGTGCATTATGCCGACCAGCAGTATGAAGAGGACGAGATTAGAAATAGCGAGGCCAATACTGGGGCATTGACCAGCCTTCACCCTCCGAGAAGGCATCCCCTGTATCAAAGGAGTCAGAACAGCTGAAAGAGCAGTTAGACAAAATACAGAAGCAACTAATGAAAATGGGTAGTGATGAGATCCACGCCACAGACTTCACAGACCTATGCCTGTTCGCTGAGGTCCCCTTGCCCCCCAAATTCAAAATGCCCGCCTTTGACAAATATAATGGCACGGGCAATCCTATTGCGCACCTCAAGTCCTATTGTGGGGACATGTGCCAGTACGGGGAGGACGAAAGACTACTAATAAAAGTCTTTCCGAAGAGTTTGATTGGGCCGGCTTTGAGATGGTTCACATCCTTAGAACCATCTATGATGAAAACATGGAGGGACTTAACGCACCTCTTCCAAGAACAGTATGTCTACAACATAGACATTGAGCTGCGCAAGTCTGACTTGGCCCGTTTAAAGCAGAATCAGAACGAGACCTTCAGCGACTACTTGGGGCGATGGAGAGCGCTGGCAGCTCAGATCAGGAATAGAATACCTGACGAAGAACAGATAGAGATGATTTCGAAGAGCACTCTGCCAGTGATTTTGGACTTCTTGGTATACTAGCAACAGTCCAGCTTTGCTGATCTAGTAAGAAATGCTAACCAATGCGAGGATGCCATCAGGGAGGGGCGTCTAAATAATAACATACCGAGTGGACCCAGTGGGGTTAGAAGATTTTCTGAGCAGAGGAACGAGAAGAAAATAGGGGGCAATGTCCAGAATATAGCCAACACCAGGCCCAATAATAATACTGCTCCATTTCAGTTTTAGGCAGCCCCATTAGCACCAGTTAGGCCTGAGCAGACACAGAGAATGGGGAATGGGCAAGGAATGCAGATGACCTCGGAACAGAGGAGAGCCCGCTACGATCGAGTCTTCACATCTCTGGGGCAATCTTTGAGTGTACTTTTGCTCCTGTTAGTAGAAAAGGGATTAGTGGCTATCCACCAACCGCAACCTCCTCCTCATCCAATCCCAAAGAACTATGACCCGAACACCCACTGTAATTTTCATCAGGGTCCGGGTCACCCTACTGATCGCTGCTTCCCCTTAAAGCACGTGATCCAAGATTTGATCGATACAGGGAAAATCATTCCCCCTGCACCCTCTCAGCACACAAATATCCATCAAGTGCCATTACCCCCACATCCCACCGGAGGAGCAGGTCCCAGACCCACCATCGGAATGATAGAGGATGAGGAAGGGTATGAATTTGGCCCGCCTGATTATATCAGTGATCGGGAGAGTTATGTGGTACCACTGTTTAGGAGCATCGAAGAAAGGAAAGTCGGGGACGTTGAGCCCCTAAATTTGTCGGATTATTTCCCTAAACCAACTTCGCAAGTCAAACCATTGGATCTCAGGGCGTATTTTCCATCCACCACACCCGTCAATTATGTGAATATTAATGCATGCCAACCATACACCACAAATTATCCCATGAGTCAACAAGCCCCCACTCCTATACCCGCACCCACCAACTACCAATGGTCGGCGCCCGCCCCATTCCAGCTACCGCCATATACCACAACCCCCATCGACTACCCCATAAACCACCAAGCCCCTAATCCAACACCCGCACCCCTCAGTTATCAAAGGCCTGTGCTCATCCCATCGTCCCTAATTCAGCCGCCAGCAAGCCCCATCACCCCGGCCAACTACCTGACGGCCCATCAGACCCCTCATATCCCATCAGTACCCACAGGCTATCAATGGCCCACTTTTACCTCTTACCCTCCGGTGCCACCACACTCAAGCTTCACCACCCCCATTTGGCCCAATCTTTCCACCCGACCCACTACCACCGAGGTGAATCAAGTATTACCCCCACCTCCTGAGCCGACAGTACAAGTGCCTCAAGCACCAGCAGTCATACCTTTTCAGCTCTCGGGACCAACCTATGATCCTCATCAGGTCCCACTGAGCTATGAACAAACAGATGCCAATGCAGGCAGCAGCAGCACAGAAGGGGTAGTAGATTTTATTACCAGGTCGGGGAGAATATCGAAGCAGCCAGAAGCACCAGCGACAGCACAAGCCCAACCCGAAGGAAAGAAAGACAGCGCGGCGAACCCCTTCGAGAAGATGAGTCGAGAACACATATTGGAGACTCAGCTGAGAAGAATGCCGACCCATATCACTGTATGGGATCTACTGATGACATCTCCACTCCATTTCCAAGCATTAATAGGGGCATTAAAAATGCGCATGTATCGCTCCAGGTCAACCCAGATGAAGTTGGGCAGATAATTGGGCAAGTGATGGCTCCGAATGCCATTTCATTTTTTGATGCGGAATTGCTAGAAGAAGGGTGTAGCCATTCCAAGTCTTTGAATATAACTGTTGAATCTGGAAACATGGTCATTCCCTTAGTACTAATTGATAATGGGTCAGCATTAAATATTTGCCCACTGAAAACAGCCACCAAGATCGGGGTTGATCCGTGCATGTTAAGGCCCACCAGAACCAGTGCTAGAGGGTTTGATAATACCAGAAGAGAAATAATGGGAGAAGTTGATCTTGAGCTTTTGATAGGGCCAATGACCTTTTCCATCTTGTTTCAAGTCATGGATATTAAATCTTCATTTAACTTATTATTGGGATGCCCATGGCTACACAAAGTCGGAGCCATACCTTCCACATTGCATCAGAAACTCAAATTTGCATCTGGGCATAAGATCATCACGATCATTGGAGAGGGGCACAGCGAAAAAGAAAAGGCTACCAATAGCGTTGAAAAACCTAATGTGCTGGATATACCACACACCGCTGAGGACGTCGACCTCCACAGTTTCGAATACGAGGTGTCGGCAATACTCCCAGAGCCCATGGAGGGCATCATGTCTAAAATAGGAGGTGGTATCGTAGCAGCAGTGGCAATGCTCCAAAAGTGGGGCTATCAGAAAGGAAGGGGTCTGGGACCCAAATTACAAGGTAGAAGAGAGCCAGTTGTGGCTAAGGGATAAAAAGTAAGATTCGGGCTGGGATACAAGCCCACAGAAGAAAAGGTTCGAGAGGCCAAAGAGAAAGCCAGGGTCACTGTAGCTGCAAGAGCTCGAGGAATCAACATAGAAGAGAAACCTAGCCCTAGGCCACACATCAGGGATTCCTTTGTCAGCACAGGGGTCGTAAAAATCAATCAGAATAGGGCAACCCATTTGACCCCATACAAACTCAAAGCCCCAGTTTATCCCACCAATCCCCAGATCTCCCTTCCCAGCTTGGAGATAGATTTGGCCGCGTTATCCCTTTTCGAGGAACGACGGTCGGTACCTGAACAAGCTCCCCCTGTGGTGAATCGCCACAAAGCTGTGTTAACATTTGAGGATATCATCTAAGATGAAATGGGGATTAACATGATGGAGGCTGACTCCAATGAGCCATATCAGTCAGCACCCTCCATCCCAATAGGTAAAGAAGCGGCCCCTCAGGTACGCAACTGGGCATCTTTGCCCCAAACTCTGAAAGCAGGAAGTGGCCTAAAGTTTGGCGCCTATTTCCAAAAAAAAAACAACCTATAAAAAGTGAGATAAGCCCTTGGCAGGCAATACCCTATGTATATAGCAACCCGCCTTGCCAAGGGCCCGTCTCCGAAGAAAATGAAAATCGCAAAAACATAGAAGAGAACAAAATTCTCAAAAACATGGAAAAAACACAAAATTCCAAAAACATTGAAAAAATCCAAAGTCCCAAAAATATTGTCATTTAAAATTCCAGAAAATGTCCCACAAAAAGATGCCTTAATCAAAATGCCCGTCCCATGTGAAATCGACACCTTCCATGTAGAAATATAAGAAGAGGTAGGGATCACGAGTCTGGACGAGGATATCCCCCTCGAGGAGCTCCCCAATGAGCTCCTTGACCGATTTGCCGACTTTAAGCATGGCCCTACCCCCATTGTCGAAGAGACCGAGGATGTCAACCTAGGAACTGAGGAAGTTCCCAGAATAACCAAAATCGAAACATCACTGTCCCCTGAGGAAAGAAAAAGCATGATTGACTTCCTTCGGTCATACCAAGATGTTTTTGCCTGGTCATACGAGGACATGCCTGGTCTGGATACCGATTTGGTCGAGCATGAGTTGCCCCTCTACCCTGATATGAAGCCAGTCAAGCAGAAGCTGAGACATCTCCGACCCGAATGGATGTTGAAAGTCAAAGACGAGGTCATCAAGCAGTATGACGCGGGGTTTCTCATGGTATCCAAATACCCACAATGGCTAGCCAATATCGTACCTATGCCGAAGAAGGATGGAAAGGTCCGCATGTGCATTGATTTCCGTAATTTGAACAGAGCGAGCCCAAAGGACAATTTTCCATTACCACACATCGACATCTTGGTTGATAACATAGCTAAGCACGGGATGCTCTCTTTCATGGATGGATTCTCAGGATATAATCAGATAAAGATGGCAGAGGTTGATCACGAGACGACAACATTCATTACCCCCTGGGGAGCCTTTTGCTATCGAGTCATGCCATTCGGGCTGAAGAATGCCGGTGCAACATAGCAGAGAGCTATGACTGCACTATTTCATGACATGATGCACCGAGAGATTGAAGTATATGTCGACGATATGATAGCCAAATCACCGATGCGTTACCATCCGTAAACCTTCGGTTATTTGAAAGGTCAGGAAATATTGACTACGTCTAAATCCACAGAAGTGCGCATTTGGTGCTATGTCAAGGAAACTGCTAGGGTTCATCGTAAGCAGAAGGGGGATCGAGGTCGACCCAATCAAAGTTAAAGCCATCACTGAAATGCCACCGCCGTCCTCCGAGAAGGAGGTTAGAGGGTTTTTGGGCAGAATATAGTATATCAGTCGGTTCATTGCACAGCTAACTCCAATCTGCCCGCCAATCTTCAAGTTACTAAGGAAGAATTCGCCCGTCGAATGGAACGACGATTGTCAGGCAGCGTTCGAAAAAATCAAAAGCTACCTCCTTAATCCACCTGTTGTGGTACCACCTGAGCCAGGGAGACCACTCTTGATGTATCTCTCCACGACGAAAGTTTTGATGGGATGTGTTTTGGGGCAGCACGATGAAATAGGAAGAAGAGAGCAGACCATTTACTATCTGAGTAAGAAATTCACCGATTATGAGACGCACTATTCTCATCTAGAGAAAGCATGCCTAGCCCTTGTATGGGCTACCTAGAGGCTCCGCCACTACTTGCTGTCTCAAGCCGTGTTACTTTTAGCCCGAATGGATCCGTTAAAATACTTGTTCGAAAAACCAACTCTCACTGGGCGGACTGCACGATGGCAGTTGTTATTATCTGAGTTTGACATCACGTACGTCACTCAGAAATCGATCAAGGGGCTAGCGCTTGCTGATCATCTTGCTGGTAATCCTTTACCTGACTATGAGCCATTAAGAACCGAATTCCCAGATGAAGATATCTTGTTCATGACGGAAGACGATACGGAGGAGGTAGAAGAATCATGGGTAATGTACTTTGACGGGGCAGCAAATGTCGAGGGCCAAGGAGTTGGCGCCATCCTAATTTCACCAAAAGGATCCCATGTACCAGTCTCTATCAAGCTCAACTTCCCTTGCACTAACAACATGGCTGAATTTATTTGGCGATTCACAATTAATCATATGCTAGACGAATAGCGATTGGAAGACGAAAGACAAGAAACTGATCCCATATCATGAACACCTCGAGGATCTGATAGCTTGCTTCCAAGATGTGACTTTCTCATACGTCCCCCGGATAAGGAATCGCTTTGCCGATGCATTAGCAACTTTGGCATCAATGATTGAAATCCCCTATGGTGTTGAGATGAAGCCGATCGTGATCTAGCAGAGGAATGAGCTGGCTTTCTGCCTCCAGATTGAGGAACCTATAAAACCTGATGATGAGCCACCTTGGTTCTCAGATATCAAGAATTTCCTCGAGACCCTAACTTTCCCAGTGGTTACATCCAAGACTGACCGAAGAACCATTCAATGTTTAGCGGTAGGTTATGTCATTTCCGGGGAATGCCTCTACAAGCGATCATACAATAATATCTTACTCAGGTGCCTTACTGAAGGGGAAGCGACTAATATCATGAAGGAGATCCATGAGGGAGTATGTGAAGCCCACGTCAGCGGTCACATGCTCGCCAAGAAAATTTTACGGCAAGGATATTTTTGGACCACTATGGAATCGGATTGCTGTAAACATGTTCAAAAATGCTACAAGTGTCAAGAACACTCCAGTCTGATACACGCTCCTGCCATCGATCTTCACTGCATGACCACTCCTTGGCCATTTGTTACCTGGGGCCTTGACGTTGTCAGAATGATTAATCCAAAAGCATCAAACGGACATCGGTTCATCCTCGTCACCATTGAATACTTCATCAAGTGGGTAGAAGCAGCGTCATATGCCAACATCACTGCCAGTCATGTCGAGAAGTTTCTCAAGAACAATATTGTGTGCCGATTTGGAGTACCCAAAGATATCATCACAGACAATGGCACAAACTTTGCGAATAAGTGCATCCGAGACTTCTGTGAGTAATAAAAGATCAAGCACCATCGCTCATCCCCTTATCGGCCTCAAACTAATGGAGCCGTGGAAGCCACGAACAAGACAGTCGTCCGCAACCTTGAGAAAATGGTCGTCACTTACCGAGATTGGAAGGAAATGCTGCCATTTGCTTTGTGGGCCTATCGAACGTCGATCCGTACCGCTATAGGGGCAACACCATTCTCCCTTATGTATGGAACCGAGGCCGTCCTCCCGGTGGAGGTTGAAGTACCCTCGCTCCGAATTCTCATGGAATCAGGCTTACCCAAAGCAGAAAGAGAGAGATCACGCTTTGATTAGCTGAACTTACTGGATGAAAAGAGAGTCCTAGCCTTATGCCACACTCAAGTTTACCAAGGGCGAATCGTACGCGCTTACAATAAACGTGTCCGCGGTCGAGATCTAGAGACACTGTGCTAAAGAAGATCTTCCCATCCCTCCACGCCGATCCAAGAGGAAAGTTTAAGTCGAACTGGGAAGGACCATACGTCATTCGAGAAGTGCAACCAGAATACGCCATCCGCCTCGCCACCATGGACAGAGATCATTTTCCTGAGCTCATCAACGCTGGATACGTCCGACGGTTCTACTCTTAGTATATCGCAATAAGGTAAGTATTGATGAAACAGATACGTGACTGCTTAAGAACCACCCAAAAGAGGCCATCATTCCAAATACAGTAGCCAAAAAGCATCCCTAAAATAAAAATAAAAAATGATGATATCCTTTGCTACCCCATTTGAGCTTGGGCCTTTCTTTCAATAAACCCGTTCCCCAAAAAAATAAATATATATATACGTGTACATATACCAAAAAAAAAGAAGATAGAAAAGATGCATGTGTATAAAGTTACTACCAAAATCCAAAGAAATCGAAAAAGCAAAATCTCAAAAAGAGATTGCCTGAAATGAAGCAAAAAGAACAAAAAAAATGTAGGAGAATCACGGGGCATGTACAGTAAAACCCCCAAGGAAGAAAGTATGTCGAGAAAACTGAAGCCGTATCAAGAAAATCCTTTTAACCCAGCATACTTTCAAATCCTAACCTAACCCATGGCCATGCTACACCCTGAAGGAAGCCCTCTTTGTAGGTTCGCAAGCAGTCATAATATCTGTTAAGTTAACATGAGCCGAGTCGTGAGACGACACCAGAACCCTATCGAGCCGGCTATGACGGGATCAGGGTCTATGTCGTGGCTGTTGAAAAAAGAGAAGAAAATAAAATGAAAAAAAAATAAAAATAAAAATACAAGCTCAAAGCAAGATGGACATGGTGAAAACTCGAAAGGGTATTACGGGTAAAAACAGCGGGCTTGTGCGGACCAGGTGAAAACCCAAAAGGGCGCTTGGGGTAAGAGGGCTAAACCCATGGACGTGGTGAAAACCCGAAAGGGTGCCACGGGTAAAAAAAGGAGATAAATAAAAAAGAAAAGAAGAAAGAAAAGAGAAGAAAGGTTTGGACTGATTGAGAAGATTGATGTTTGAGGAACCTTTTTTTTACTCTTCCTGTACCCTCTTGTCTGACTGGGCCGCTCATGCTAGTTCAAATCGGGTCCCAACCATAATTGTCTTTGTGAAACCCGCACCGTCAAACATATGACCCGAGGCAAGGAGAAAGGTTTAACTCAATCCAAAGGGATCAATGTTCTGGCCTTGGTAAAATCTGGAAACTCACTCAGGTCCGACTGCATGAAAGAGGTCGACCATGCTCAAAGATGGACCCAAGGTTTCTCAAAATCTCACCCAATGATTAAGGCATAAAAAAAAAAGGAGAGAAAAAAAAAAAAAGCCAAAAACAAAAAAATTAAGAAAAATCCAAACACCAAAAACTGTGTATATATTTCTACTCATTTTCATGTACATATTTTTAGCATCATATTTCAATCTCAAAAATGAAGAAAAATAACAAAAAATCTCCAAAAAACTAAAATCCAAAAAAATATCTTGAAAATGAAAAAGTATAGGTAGAGATCTACTTTTTCTTTTATTGTTTAGGATGCATTTTCTTTATATGTATAAACAAAAAAGGGACTGACGTTTTCTCGAGAATGTGCAGGAACATCACACGGTCCAAAGCCTCGAAGCAGGCAACTTCTCAGCGATGGACAAATCAGATAAAGCATCTTACCACCGACGTCAGGTCTAACAAAAAAAATGATGAAAATCATTTTGAAAAGAAAGAGAAATCTATGTTTTCATGTGACGCATATGCGTGTTTCGATGCGGTAAAATGTCAATATTTTATCGATAATGCAGATGTGCAAAATTAATGTCCTAGGTCAAAGGTTCGCCTTGGATCCATGGATCCTACTTCAAAGTAGGAGCAACGGTGTCAGTCCCAGTCAAACAATCAATGTTTCGATTGGGTCAACTCCACTGCTAAATCTTTTGAGCGATGAGCGCTCTGTTTTGGATTCGTGTGAACTTGAGTTGTCTTAAGCTTCAGATTCTCCATTAAAAAAGGTCAATCGTTGGTTGAGACCAACCTGTTGAGAATGAGATTATGTGTCAATCAAACTATGTGCAACCATGCATTCGGAAGGGTTCATTTCCCTTTTATTTTCTGCAGGCTTAAAACTTGTATGGGCAGTGGTATCCCTATAAAGTGTACGCCATGCGCCTGGGTATCCGTATGATGGTCGTTTGTCCCCGTAAATTATACCCGGGCGGGTCTGGGTCGGGGCTTCCATCGCCTTTGTTGTTGCTTATTGCCCCTGATGGGTGCATGATTATGCATAGTTAATTGATGATTATGATCATTGTCAACAGAGGCCACGATTGGATGCCCCCTTTTGGGAGGTGCCCAATGTTTGGCTGGATCTGTTCAAGGAAGTCGAAACTGGATACTCTGGGTCATGTGGATCTGGGGCACATTTTGAAAAATGGCACGCACTCCTAAAAAATGTTGTGACATCTATTCACTTCGCTCAGGTGGTCATGCTAAATAAACTTCGGGATCGATGGGTTCGCCCAAAGATCTCAAACCTTGCTTTCCGCAGGGGCACCCACGAATAATCCAATAAGGTCATCAAATGCCTTGTAGGATTGGACGCAAACTGTGGAGCCTTGCGTATGTTTACTTCGCCCCTATCTTTGAATGTGGGTCGATCACCCCTCTTACTTACGAAGCTGTTACATTTAGAATGAATCTCGAACATCAATCACCTCCAAATCATTTCGAGAAGTGAACGTCTTTCCCGACTATAGGGAGTTCGCAACTCATTCCACCTCGATTGTGCCCAGTAATGTCGCTAAGCGCTTGGGAACCGATTACCTCGAGAGATGAATGATTAGCCTGGCACTCCAGGGCTTTCGTTTTTTTATCATGTTACTCACCCGATGTTTGAAGTTCATTCTAAATGCAGCAGACCCGTCAGTATTGCCTTGGGCCTCTTTGGATGTCTCTTTTCTTTGGCATACGATCACCAGTGATCGGATACCAAAGAGGGGCATCTGTAGACACCCAAATTTGGCCAAAGGCCCGATCGAAATACCTTTCGAGATAGGTACAATTCTGAGCTTTTGATGGCATATGTGGAACCCTTATGAGTCACCCCAAACCCTTAAGAATCACCCTAGATCCCTTAAGAACCTACCCCGAACCTTTAGAAACCAATCCCGACCCTTAGAACTCATTCCGAACTCTAAACCTAAACTTCTCGGGCAATGGATAAAGAGTGGTACACCAGGACTAGCTGAGGTCTTCTACTAATATCAAATCATATACCATTGGAAAGAAGACTTCTCCATCTTTCCAACGAGCCAAGAATCACCTCAATCGGAGTTGTATATCAAAAGTTATGACCATTTGAAAATCGGGCTTTTTTGGAGGGATTTTTGCCTGGCGCAACTAATAGTTGCCCTAGGCCATTTTCCCCCTGGATTTCCCTAGCGCAACTAATAGTTGTGCCAGGTCTTTTTCCCCCAGAAATGGCCTGGCGCAACTATTAGTTGTACTAGGCATAAATAGGTCCCCCCACCCCTCGCGTGGTCAACTTCTAGGCTACTGTTCAATACTGTTTTACTGTACATTTGCCTGGCGCAACTATTTAGTTGCGCTAGGCATATGAACAGTAACATTGGGTTTTTGCCCCAAATTTCATGTTTGGGGTTTGACTTGTTGACCACCTCAACCTTTGGGGTGTGTTTTGATAGTCCTGTTGCACCCATTCCTTACCTATTTGTAACCCTCCAAGTGGCATAAGGCCTCACCCCATCATCCACCATTAGAACCACCTTCACACCTTTCCAAGCTCTCAAAATCCTAGGAAACCTTAGATTTGAGATTACCTAATTGCTAACTCCAATTAGCATCTAAGTGATCTCCTAATCCCCCCTTTTCCTATAAATAGAGCCCCCCTCCCCTTGGTTTAAGGGTTGAGAATTTTGCTTAAGAAAGAAAGAGCTCTAAGTGAGAAGTTCGTCCTCCCTTTGGTGCACTATTTTCCCTCAAAATTCTAGAATTCCAAAACTTCTTCCAAGCTTGTTCTTACATCAAAAACCCATAGCCTAGGTGTGTGTGATCTCCTAGCCTATCTTCTCCCTCCCTTAGCTAGTAAGCCTTATTGGTTAGAACCCATTTCTCTACCATTCAAGCCTTCGAAAGCTCATCAAAGCAAGCCACGCAAGGCTCTCCTACGGTGCTACAAGGGCCCGAGGGCTCCGACTCTCCCTTTTCTTCTCCTATCTCTTTTCGGCATTCCCCCACCCTCTCATTTGTGTCGTTACACCGTCGACTTTTCGGTAGGAACGGAGGGGCACAAATAGCATTGGAGGCCCATTTGGGCAAGAGGGAACCATTTCCTTTCCTTTTATTCTATCTTATTTTTGGCCATTAGTAGAGACCGCGTTAAGCGGGTTGATCGGGTGCCTAACACCTTCCCAATCAATAACCGAAGCCCCTACCCAAGAGCCTTTGGTTTAGACCGGATTTAGAGTCATATTTTTAGCACTTCGGTGCTCATAAAAATGAACTAGGTATCCCGGGACACCGAAAGCTCCGGGTGGCGACTCTATATTTTTATCAAAGAGTGCATCATCGCGGCGGGATCGTCTCGATTCCCACGGTTGCACAGTTTTGCTTTTGTAAGTTTTTCTTTAATGGTAACTTTACTTCCCTTTTTTGTATATGTATACACATGTTTTTTTTTTCTTTTTCGGGGGAGGGATTTATTGAAAGAAAGGCCCAGGCTCAAATGGGGTAGCAAAGGCTATCATCAGTTTTAGGGATGCTTTTTGGCTACTGTGCTCGGAATGATGGCCTCTTTTGGGTGGTTCTTAAGCAGTCATGTATCTGTTTTACCAATATTTACCTTGTTATGATAGACTAAGAGTAGAACCGTTGGACGTATCCAACATTGATGAGCTCAGGAAATTGATCTCCGCTCATGGTTGCAAGGCGAATGGCATATCTCGGTAGCACTTCTCGGATGACGTAAGGTCCTTCCCAGTTCAAATTGAATTTTCCTCTCGGATCAGCATGGAGGGATGGGAAGATCTTCTTCAGCACAGTGTCTCCTATCTTCATACCTTAACCACGGACATGTTTATTATAAGCATGTGCGATTCGCCCTAGTAAACTTGAGTATGACACAAGGCTAGGAGTCTCTTCTCGTCCAATAAGTTTAATTGTTCAAAGCGGGATCTCTCTCTCTGCTCCGGATAAGCCTGATTTCATGAGGATTCAAAGCGAGGGTACTTCAACCTCTACCGGTAGGACAACCTCGGTTCCATATACAAGGGAAAATGGTATTGCCCTTGTAGTGGTGCAGATCGACGTTCTATAGGCCCATAAAGAAAATGGCAATATTTTGTTCAAATCTCGACAAGTGACGACCATTTTCTCGAGGATGTGAATGACTATCTTGTTCGCAGCTTCATGGCTCCATTAGCTTGAGGCCGATAAGGTGACGAGAGATGGTGCTTGATCTTGTATTGCTCGCAGAAGGCCCGGATGAGCTTATTTGTAAAGTTTGTGCCGTTGTCCGTGATGATATCCTTAGGTACTCCAAATCGGCACATAATATTATTCTTGAGAAACTTCTCGATGTGATTGGTCGTGATGTTGGCATATGATGCTACTTCTACCTACTTGGTGAAGTATTCAATGGCGACGAGGATGAACCGATGTCCATTTGAGGCCTTTGGGTTAATCATTCCGACGACGTTAATGCCCCAGGTAGCAAATGGCCAATGAGTGGTCATGCAGTGTATATTTATGGCAGGAGCGTGTATCAGACTAGAGTGTTCCTGACACTTGTAGCATTTTTGAACATGCTTGCAGCAATCCGATTCCATAGTGGTCCAAAAGTATGCCTGCCGTAGAATTTTCTTGGCGAGCATGGGACCCCTGACGTAGGCACCGCATACTCCCTTGTGGATCTCCTTCATAATATTAATCGCTTCACTTTCAATAAGGCACCTGAGCAAAATGTTATTGTACGATCGCTTGTAAAGGCATTCCCCACAAATGACGTAGCCTGCCGCTAAACGTTGAATAGTTCATCGGTCTGTCTTGGACGTACCCTTAGGGAAAGTTAGTGTCTCGAGGAAATTCTTAATATCTGAGAACCACGGTAGCTCATCATCAGGCTTTATAGGTTCCTCAATTTGGAGGTAGAAGGCCGGCTCATTCCTTTGCTCGATCATGATCGGCTTCATCTCAGCACCATACGAGATTTTTATCATTGATGCCAATGTTGCTAGTGCATTGGTAAAGCGATTCCTTATCCGGGGACATATAAGAATGTCACATCTTGGAACCAATCTATCAGATCCTCGAGGTGCCATGGTAGGGGATCAGTTTCTCATCTTTTGTCTTTCAATCTCCATTCGTCTGGCATATGATCAACTGCAAATCACCAAATACTCAGAGGTGAGTTACATTCAGATCGAGAGCCGCCTGCAAACTAGAGGCACAAGCTTCGTACTTGGCCATGCCGTTAGTGTAAGGGAAGTTGAGCTTGATGGAAACTGGTATATGTGATCCTTTCGGTGAAATCAGAATGGCGCCAACTCCCTGACCTTCGGCATTGGCTGCCCCGTCAAAGTGCATTGCCCAAGATTCCTCTGCTTCTTCTATATCGTCTTCCGTCATGAATAGGATGTCCTCATCGAGAAACTCGGTTCTTAAAGGCTCATAGTCTGGAAAAGGATTGTCGGCAAGATGATCGGTGAGTGCCTGCCCCTTGATAGATTTTTGAGTGACATACATGATGTTAAACTCAAACAATAAGAGTTGCTAGCATGCAGTCCACCCAGTAAGAGCTGGCATCTTAAATAGGTACTTCAACGGGTCCATTTAGGCCAATAGTAGAATGGCTTGGGATAACAAGTAATGGCGGAGCCTTTGAGTATCCCATATAAGAGCCAGACATGCTTTCTCTAGATGAGAATAGCGCGCCTCGTAATCGGTAAACTTTTTGCTCAGATAGTAGATGGCCTGCTCTCTTCTTCCCGTCTCGTCATGCTACCCTAAGACACATCCCATCGAAACTTTCATCGTGGAGAGATACATCAAGAGTGGTCTCCCTGGCTCATGTGGTACCAAAAAAGGTGGGTTAAGGAGGTAGCTTTTGATTTTATCGAATGCTGCCTGATAGTCGTCGTTCCATTCAACGGGCGAATTCTTTCTTAGTAGCTTGAAGATTGGTGTGCAGATTGGAGTTAGCTGTGCAATGAACTAACTGATATATTATATCCTACCCAAGAACCCTCTAACTTCTTTCTCGATAGATGGTGGCAACATTTCTGTGATGGCTTTGACTTTGACTAGGTCGACCTCGATCCCTCTCCTGCTAATGATGAATCCCAACAATTTCTCGGACATAGCACCGAATGCGCACTTCTGTGAATTCAGACATAACCTATACTTTCTCAACCTCTCAAATAGTTTCTGAAGGTTTACCAAGAGATCGCTTTGCTTTGATGACTTGGCTATCATATCATCGACATATACTTCAATTTCGTGGTGCATCATGTCATGAAACAGCGTAGTCATAGCTCTTTGGTACGTTGCACTGGCATTCTTCAGCCCAAATGACATGACTCTATAGCAAAAGATTCCCCAAGGAGTGATGAACGTAGTTTTCTCTCAATCTACCTACCATCTTAATCTGATTGTATCCTGAGAATTCGTCCATAAAAGAAAGCATCTCGTGCTTAGCAGTGTTATCGACCAAGATGTTGATGTGCGGTAATGGAAAATTGTCCTTCGAGCTCGCTTTGTTTAAATTGTGAAAATCAATACACATGCGGACCTTACCATCCTTCTTCGGCACAGGCACAATATTGGCTACCCATTGTGGGTATTTGGATACCATGAGGAATCCTGCGTCATACGGCTTAATGACTTCGTCCTTGACTTTTAACATCCACTCGGGTCGGAGACACTTCAGCTTCTGCTTAACCAGCTTCATATCAGGGTAGAGAGGCAACTCATGCTCGACCAAATCGGTGTCTAAACCAGACATGTCCTCGTATGACCAGGCAAAAACATCTTGGTATGACGGAAGGAAGTCGATCATGCTTTATCTTTCTTCGAGAGACAATGACGTTTTGATTTTGGTAATTTAAGGAATCTCCTTAGTTCGTAGATTGATATCTTTCATTTCTTCAATAATGGGGGTAGGGCCATGCTCAAATTTGGCAAACAGGTTAAGGAGCTCATTAGGGAGTTCCTCCAAAGGGATATCCTCGTCCAGACTCGTAACTCCTATCTCTTTTTGTATTTCTATAGGAAAGGGGCTGATTTTATGTGAGACGGGTATTTCAATTAAGGCATCTTTTTATGGGATTTTATTTAGAATTTTAAATGACAATATTTTTGGACTTTGTATTTTTTCAATGTTTTTGGAATTTTTATTTCCTTTGGAGACTGACCCTTGGCAGTATGAGTCTGTGTATATACAAGGTATTGCCTGCCAAAAGCTTATTTTACTTTTTATAGGTTGTTTTTTTTGGGAAACGGGTGCCAAATGTTAAGCCACTCCTTGCTTCCAGGGTTTGGGGCAAAGATGCCCAGTTGCGTACCTGAGAGGCCGCTCCTTTACTTGTTTGGATGGAGGGTGCTGACTGATACGACTCTTCGGAGTCAACCTCCATCATGTTGATTCCCATTTCGTCTGAGATAATATTCTCAAACGTTAACACAATTTGTGGTGATTCACCATAGGGGGAGTTTATTCAGGTATGGTTTGTCATTCCTCAAAGAGGGATAACGCGGCCAAGTCTATCTCCAAGCTCGAAAGGGTGATGTGGGGATTGGTGGGGTGAACCGATGCTGTGGGCTTATGTGGGGTTAAATGAGTTACCCCATTTTAGTCGATCTTTACAACCCAGGCGCTCACAAATGAGTTCCTGATGTGAGGTCTGGGATAGGGTTTCTCTTCTATGTGGATCCCCTTGACTTTTACAGCTGTCATTGCGCAGACTTTTTCTTAACCTCTCATACCTCTTCTTTCGTGGGCTTGTAACCTAGCCCAAATCTGACTTTTTGGCCTCCGTTAGCTATGACGGGCTCTTTTCTGCCTTATAGTCTGGGCCCCAGCCCCCTTCCTTTTTGATAGCTCCACTTTTGGATCATGGCCACTACTGCTATCATTCTCCCTCTGGTTCTTGGAATGATGCCCTCGATGGGCTCCGGGAGTACCGTCGACACCTCGTATTCGAAACTGTGGAGGTCGGCGTCCTCAGTGGTGTGCGGCACATCCAGCACTTTGGGTTTTTTGATGCTGCTATTGGATTTTTCCTTCTCACTGTGTCCTTCACCAATGATTGTGATGATCTTATGACTGAATGCAAACTTGAGCTTTTGGTGCAGCGTTGACGGTATTACTCGGACCTCATATAGCCACGGGCACCCTAACAGTAGATTGAATGAGGATTTGATGTCCATCACTTAAAATAATATAGAGAAGGTCATTAGCCCAATTAATAGCTCAAGGTAAACTTCTCCCATTATCTCTCTTTGTGTGTTATCGAAGCCTCTAGCACTAGTTCTTGTGGGTCTTAGCATGCAAGAATCTACCCCAATCTTGGTGGCGGTTCTTAACGGGCATATGTTTAATGGAGACCCATTATCGATTAAAATGAAGGGGATTATCATATTTCTGGACTCAATAGTTGTATTTAAGGATTTTGAGTGACTACCTCCTTCCACTGGTAAATCGGCATCTGAAAACGAAATAGCATTTGGAGCTATCACTTGACCAATTATCTGCCCGACTTCATCTGGGCTAACCTGAAGTGATACATGCACATTTTTTAATGCCCCCATTAAAGCTTAAAAATGGAGTGGGGATGTCCAGTATATGTTCCCATTAACAGATCCCATACAGTAATATGGGCAGACATTCTTCTCAGTTGAATCTCCAGTATATGTTCTCGATTCGTTTTCTCAAAAGGATTCACGGCGCTATCTTTCTTCCCCTCTGATTGGGCTTGTGCTACTGGTGGTGCTTCTGGCTGCTTCAAAATCTTCCTAGATCGGGTAACAAATTCCACAACCCCTTCTCTATTGTTGCCAGCATTGATATCCATTTGTTCATAACTCAGCAGGACCTGATGAGGATCGTAGGTTGCTCCTAAAATCTGAAATGGTATAGCTGCTGGTATCAGATGCACTTGCATTGCAGGCTCCGAGGGTGTGGATAATACTTGATTCACTTCAGTGATAGCTGGTTGGGTGGAAAAATTAGGCAGAATGGGGGTGGTGAAGCTTGTGGGTAGTTGTACCGGGGGTAAAGGGGTAGGAGTAGGCCATTGGTAGCTGATGGGTGTCGATGGGGGATTGGGGGTATGATGGGCTAATGGGTAATTGATGGGGAAGGTGGTGTATGGTTGATATGCATTTATATGCACATAATTGACAGGTGTGGGTTAGAAAAATAGTCTGATAAATTCAAGGGTTCAATCACCCCAATATTTCTTTCTTCACAATTTCTCGACAATGGTGCCACATAATTCTCTCAATTACTGATGTAATCCGATGGATCAAATTCAAATTCCTCCTCACATTCTTCTATCATCCCGATGGTGGGTCTGAGATCTGCTCCTCCGGTAGGATGTGGGGGTAATGGCACCTGATGAATGCTCGCGTGCTAGTTCACTTGAGAAGGTGCTGGTGGAATGATTTTTTCGGCATCGATTAAATCTTGGATTGTGTACTTCAATGGGAAGCAGCGATCAGTCGGGTGATCCGAACCCTGATGAAAATTACAGTGAGTATTAGGGTCATAATTCTTTGGAATTGGGTGAGGAGGAGATTGCGATTGACGAACAGTAACTAATCCCTTTTCTATTAGTAAAGGTAAAAGTACACTTAAAGACTACCCTAGGGGTGTAAACACTCAGTTGTAGCGGGCTCTCCTCTACTCCGAAGTAATCTTCATTTCTTGTCCACTCCCTACTCTATGCATCTGCTCAGTTCTGACTGGTGCTGGCGGGGCTGCTTGAAATTGGAATGGGGTTATATTATTATTGGGCTTGGTGTTGGCAATATTCTGGACATCGATCCCTATTCTGTTCTTGTTCATCTGTTCTGAAAACCTTCTAACCCCACTGGCTCCACTCGGTACATTCTTGTTCAGGCAACCTTCCCTAATAGCATCTTCACAGCGATTGACATTCCTTACCAGATCAATAAAGCTGGACTGCTACTAGTACACTAAAAAGTTTGAGATTACTGGCAAGGTATTTTTGGAAATCATTTCTATTTGTTCATCAACAGGTATCCTGTTTCTAGCCTGAGCTGCCAGTGCTCTCCAACGCCCTATGTAATCGTTAAAGGTCTCATTCGGGTTCTGCTTCAAACGGGCCAAGTCAAACTTACGTGGTTTAATGTCTATATTATAGACATATTGCTCCTGAAAAAAGTGCATCAAGTCCTTCCAAGTTTTCATCATAGATGGTTCCAAAGACGAAAATGATCTCAAGGCTAGATCGGTCAAACTCTTCTGAAAGACCTTTATCAATAGTCTTTCGTCCCCTCCATATTGGCACATGTCCCCACAATAAGACTTGAGGTGTGTTATGGGATTGCAGGTGCTATTGTACTTGTCAAAAGCTAACATTTTAAATTTGGGAGGTAAGGGTACATCAGCGAACAATCATAAATCTGAGAAGTCTGTGGCGTGGATTTCAGCACCACCCATCTTCAACAACTGCTTATGTATTTTTTCTAACTGCTCTTTCAACTGCTCTGACTCCTTGGATATCGGGGCCACTTTCTCGACAGTTGGTTGGACTTCATTTTGGGCTACCAGGGGTGGGCAATTATAGGAGGAGGGTTAAAGTTGGTCAATGCCCTAGCATATGCTCCACTATTCCTAATCTCATCTTCTTCATACTGCTGGTCTATATAGGGTGCAGTGAGGGCGAGATTCTCTTACTGGTGTTGCATGGACTGGATGGGAATGGCATGGGTGGGGGTTGGGTGAGTCCATTGGGGATGAGGGAAGGTTTGTTGGATGATGGGATCAGTGGAAGTTAGATTTTGGAGTGGGTCTTGATGAGGCCATTGGGCCTGGGGAAAGGCTTGAAACTGACTTTGGGATGTTGGGATATGGGTGAATTGGGGTTGATGTAAGGAATGGGTTTGAGCTGGGTATGAGGGCTGTGAACGAGTGAAATTTTGGAGGAATTGTGAAGGGTACAGGTGTGAGGATCCAAGGTTTTGCTAGGCTTGGGTTTGGGCTATGAAGCCTTGGGAGGGTTGGGCTATGAAGGTTTGGCCCATGGGTCCTTGGGAAGCTTGGGCTACAAAGCCTTGGTCATGATAGGTGTGGCCTAGGGGGCCTTGGTGGGTTTGGTTCATGGGCCACTGGTGGGTTTGGGTCATGGGACCTTGGTGGGTCTGGCCCAATGGGCCTTGGTGGGTCTGGTCCATGGGTCATTATTTGGGCCATGGGCCCCGGATGGGTATGGGTCATAGGGTTTTGGGCCAAGGGCATTAGGGTATGAGGGTAATGGGAGTTTGGGCCATTGGGCTTTGGGATGTGTGGGAAATGGGGGTTTGGGCCATTGGGCCATGTGGGAAAGGGGGGTGTGGATAGTGTGGATGATGGCGGTTTGATGGGGGTCATGGGGGAATGAGGGGTGGGATATGGGGTGGATTGGAGAAATGAGGTAGGGCATTGGTGGATGGATTAGGCATGTATGGGGGAGTACATGGGGCATAGAGGTGGAGAATGAGAGAGGAAAGTTGGTCATGGCTTTGGAAAAGATGGGCATGACTTGGGTAAATGGAGGGATGTGTGGGGGATTGGATGTGGTATGGATGGATGTGGGTGGATTGGGTTGGGCAGATGAAAAATAGGGTATGCTGGTTAAAGTGAAGGATGGGTTTTGAACGAGTGTGGAAGGAAGGTGAGATGGGTTGGAGATGGCCATGGTTGAAGGCATGGCTTGAAAAAATGATGAGAAATTTGGATTTTGGGTATTTGGGGAAGTGGTGGAAGAGAAAATAGGGGCACCGAACGGGCCGATTATCATGAGGGTTGATTGGGCAAGGGGGGCGGAAGTAAAGGTTTCTTCGGTATGGGAATGGGTTGGAGAATGTGGCGGGGATGAGTCGGGATCGACATAAGTCGGGTCCACAGCCTAAGACATATCTCGGTATCGGGTCGGGTATGGGTGCCTCGGATGGGGCCCGTAAACCTTCCTCCTAGTTTCCCTATGGGATGACGGAGGGTACGATGGTGTCGTTGTGCTGGCAACAATCAAGACTCTATTTTTGGATTTTAAATTTTAAATTTTTTGAATTTTTATAAGTGAAAAGAAATGAGGATTCTGGGGGCCTTTTGAAATCCCTTTTGGGTGACTCTCGTACCCTAAATAGGTCTCGTGGCAAAGGTTCTGAAGCTTTCGAAAGAATCAAAGGGAAACCCTTTAATCTATTGAAGACACGAAAACTAATGCAAACAACCCGATCCCCCGAAATGAATAAAAAATATGTCGCCTTCTTTTGACCGGCGAGGGCGTATTGGGTGTCGAAAGTTGCGGGGCCTAAACAGAGGCACTAAAGGCACTGATCGGGGAGTCCAGGGTGTAAAATAGGCCACCAGATTCAGACTGATGTTGTTCAGAACCAACCTGGCGCAACTAATAGTGGCACCAGAGCAAAAGTTCCCAGAATAAATATGGCGCAACTAATAGTTATGCCAGTGTTCTTTTGAGACATTTTGCATTGGCGCAACTAATAGTGGCGCCAGAGCAAAATGGTTCTCCAGATTTCTTGACAGCAGCAAACTCAGTCCGAAATGGGTCTCCAAAATGACTTTTTGTGGAAGTTAGACTTCCGGGGACTGACTGTTTATATGATCCGCCTCTTTCCTCACCGATCCTAAGGGTTTAGAGGCCAAATTGGGTTCACTATCGCTCTCTTTTTTCAGGCTTTTAAGCTTGGTAACAAGAAGGTTACCCACCCAATATACCTCAAGTGCAAGCACTTTTCTCAGGTATTAGGTGGGCTGAGACTTTTCTGGATCATTACCACTAGGGGTTACCGCCGAACTAAGACCTGGGAGTTTGTATCTGTGCCTAAATAACTCAATCCTTGAAAATCTACCCCGCAAAAATCAATTTAAATCCCCTTTGTTGGTTCAAATTTATTTTTTACTTTTAAGGAAATTTTCTTAAGTTCAAAGATCGGGGGTGATGATCCTGTGCCACCTTTATGGGCCGGCGTTCACTAGCGGAATATATTTGCGAAATTAAAAACGCAAGTAGGCCCGCTAAACGGCTAAGGCACTTGGAATGAGGGAAATGTAAGGAATTTAAATGACAATGCACAAGTAGACCCGTCGATCGGCTAAGGTGCTTGAAATGACGAAAATGTAAAGAAATTGAATGATGGTGAGCAAGTAGGCCTGCCAAACGGCTAAGGCTCGTAAATGACGTAAAATTAGGGGTATGTAAAATGACGTAATCGGAGGGGTGAGTAAAAAATAAATAAAAACAGTAATAAAAGGGTTAGTAAATCAAAAATAAAGAGGCCAAATTCAAGGGGAAGCTCTACTAGCTACTTCCCAGCAGAGTCGCCATCTATGTAACCGTGAGATTTTTGATGATCCCATCATGACGATGCACTCTCTAATGAAATATTTAGAGTCGTCACCTAGAGCTTTTGGTGTCCCAGGAAACCTAGATCAATTTTATAAGCACCGAAGTGTCACAAATATGACTCTTAATCCGGTCTACGCCAAAGGCTCTTGAGTAGGGGCTTCGGTTATCGATTGGGAAGGTATTAGGCACCCAATCAACCCGCTTAATGCGGTCTCTACTTATGTCAAAATAAAAAAAATATAAAAGAAAAGAAAATGCCTTCTTCTTACCCAAAGGGTCTTAAAATCTTTTCTGTGCCCCTCCGTTCCTACTGAAAATCCGATTGCGTAACAGCACAAATGAGTGGATGGAGAAAGGATTGAGAAGGTAGAGGAATAGAGGGGAGAGCCGAAACTCTTGAGCCCTTATTGCACCGCTGTGGAGTCTTGCGTTGGCTTGCTTCGGTGAGCTTTTGAAGGCTTGTATGGTGAGAAATGAGGTTCTAACTCCTAGGGCTTGATAGCTAAGAGGTAGAGAGGGAAGGCTAGAGGGTAACACACACCTAACCTAGAGCTTTTTGGTGAAATGCTAAGGTCTAAAGGAAGTTTTGAAGTTCTGAAATTTGTATGGGAATGGTGCACTAGAGGAGAGAGAGAGAAGGAATTCCTTAATCTCTTAATTGTAAATTTTTTCAAGCCTTTGTAAAGGGAGGGGTGCCTCTCTATTTATAGGAAAAAGAGAGGTTAGGAGGGTGCTTAGAGGCTAATTTGGATTAGCAATTAGATAATCTAGCCATCTAAGATTTCCTAAAGTTTTTGGAGCCTTGAAAAGTGTGAAGAGTTGCTCCAATAGTGGATGATAGGGGGGCTTTAAACCACTTAAGAGGTTGCACATAGACAGTAAATGGGTGCAACGGAACTAGAAAAACATACCCCAAAGGTTAAGATAGTTAGCAAGTCAAGCCTCATTCTCGAAATTTGAGGCAAAGAACCAGGGCTACTGTTTATAAGCCTGGTGCAACTAATAGTTGCGCCAGGCTTAGGAACAGTAAAACAGTGTTCCTACGGTGGCCTGGAGGTTGGATCCTCTAGGTGGGGTCCAGCTTATAACTGGAGCAACTATTAGTTGCGCCAAGCCATTTCTGGAGAGAAATGGCTTGGCGCAAGTAATACTTGTGCCAAAACCCTAGGGGGCTCCACAATATTTACCTTTTTGCCCTTGAGCTTCGGAATGCAATATCTACACACAGCTCCGATTGGGGTGATTCTTGGTTCGTTAGGAAGCTGAGGACTTCTACTTTTTAATGGTATAAGATTTGATCATAGTAGAAGGTCACAGCTAGTCCCAATGTACCACTCTTCATCCATTGCTCGGGAAAGCTAGGTTTAGGTCCGGAATGGGTTTTAAGGGTTGGGATGGGCTTCTAAGGGTTTGGGAAGGTTCCTATGGGATCTAGGGTGATTCCTAAGGGTTCCATTCATGCCATCAAAAGCTTGGAGATGCGCCTCTCTAGAAATGTGTCTCGATCAGGCCTTGGGCCAAATTTCGGTGTCTACAAGGCCGAGAATGAAGATTTCTTTGCGAGTATGATTTGAGGAACTAGAGTAATCAAAATATTCTGACTGGAAAACCCCATCCCAACCCCTAGGCTAGGAAGGGAGAGAAACCCTAGGACAAGAAACCAAAGGTTGAGGACTTAAACCTTGTTGAGAAACCAAAACCTGTGACAAAACCCTATCGATGATGTGGAAAAGCCGGTCATACCTCGATGACCTGCTATCTAGCAATAGGCGCTTGCTTCAACTATGGATAGAAAGAACATCTGATTAGAGACTGTCCGACTCGCCAAGTGAAGTAAGAGAAAGTTGAAGGAAAGAAATTGATGACTCAATGACGAGTCTACGCCCTGATCAAAGGAGAAGCGAAAGCATCCTTTGTCATCATCGCATGTACGATGTTTGTTTCCCAACAATTAGCTCAAGTTTTGAAAGCCCCTAGATCATCACATTCATTTATATCGCCTTCTTTTGCTAGTAAGATAATAGTAGATCCTGTGAAACTTGCTAAGAAATGTTATTTGATCACTGATAAGTCATAGAATTTACCATTTTTCCACCCTTAGCTTAGTAATACTAGACCGCAGTTTGCTACTAATGAGATGTTAATGTGAAGATATTTAGATCAGTATCTAGAAAAGAGTAAAAGTGTTAATAAAAGTTAAAGTGAACTCAAAAAGCAGCAAGAAAGAAGATCACACGAAACTACGATCCCAATCGTAACAGAGTCACCAGTCTGTAAGCTGAAGAAGAGCTTATAATTTAAATCATAAGTAAAAAGCCAAAGAAGATTAGAGAATCATACTTTACGATTCTAACAAACGAAAGCTCAAGAGATTGGAAAGAGCGAAGTGAAATTACGAGCGATCGAGAGCAAGGAATCGTACTGAAGAAAGAAAACAAAATCGTATTTACGATTTTATATAATAAAGCTCATGCACTGCTGAAGTCATGTGAGATATGAACCGCCATGCATAAAATTGAGAAATCTAAAGTTAGAAGTTATGCAATCCACAGATCTGAGAAGATTGGCTAAGATCTCTGTCTCTGAAAATTAGGAAAGAGTCCTGCACACATCTACTATTCAAAGCAAGGAAGATTGTAATTAGGAAGTTTAATTTTAGTAGGTGTCTATTTTAGGTAGTTTATTTTAATTAGAAGTCTAACCCTTGTAAACCGGCCTCTTATGGATCTATAAATAAGAGAGTTTGACACCCAGAATAAGCATCCAAGGATTTTCGATCTTAATTGACGACTAAGAGAGAAATTTGGAAGATCAACATTAGAGTAGTTTTAGAGTAGAGTATCGGAAGTTTCGCAAGTGCAATTGATGACTGAGTTTGGGAATCGAAAGATCAATTTATTTCTTTCTAGTTTAGATTTATTTTTATGTATTTTTCCTGCTTTGTAAACATCCAAATTTCTTGATTTTAATTGATGACTAAAGTTAAGAATTTGAGGATTAGTGTAATGGTATTTTCTTTACATAAATATCTACAAAATTCTAGTTTTTAATTGATGCCTAAACTCTGGAAGACTGCAAATTAGTATAACGGTTTTTAAAATTGTAAATATTCGAAATCTAGAAGGAGACTAATTGACGACTAGAATCTTGAAAGACGAGGATTGGATATATTTTCTGCAATTTATTTTTCCTGTACTTCAGTTTAAACAACCATTCTTTATTTTTTAAAGGCAAATAGAAGTTTTTAGAATTCAACCTTCCTCGTGGGAACGACCGTATACTAGTGCTACAATTTCCATTGTGCGCTTGCAATAGGTTAAGATAGAACGTAGTTATAGAGTTGTCCAAGTTTTTGGCACAGTTGCCGGGGAAGTGGAAAATTCTGAAAGCCAATATTTGTCTTTCAAACATCTTTTCTTTTCTATTTTTATTTTCTTTAATCGCTTCTTAATCTTTTATAGGTTTTATTTCAGAGCAGCGGATTAAAAGTTTTAAAACTTCTTCTGACAATAGAAGCTAGAGGCCCAGATTTGTTTTCTCTGCTTGCTTTCTAAAATAAAAATCAAATAATATATATATATATATATATATATATAATATTTCTTGTGTATGCATCAGACTCGATCGCAACATTTGAATCTATTCGAGTTTGATCAAGAAATAGAAAGAACTCTCTTACGGAACTTAGCTTCTAGCCGAACTTTCAAAAGGGAACTCCTTACAATGGCCGAAGACTGCCCTATTTAGGAGCATTACACCCCAGTCATTCTGACCGCTCCCTCTTGTATAGCATTACTAAAGGTGGCGGCTGGTCAAAACTTCGAGATGAAACTTAACTCACAACAAGCCCTACCTACCTTTCATGGGCTTGATAGAGAAGATCCCTATCAACACCTTAGGAATTTCATAGAACTCTACACTACGTTTCAACTTTCACCACTTAATGACGAGGCCATTATATTACGGTTGTTCTCCTTTTCTCTTAAGGATTGAGTGAAAGCATGGCTGATTCCTTTTCCCGCTAATAGTATTACTTCTTGGGATGGATTGCACGCCAAATTTTTGGCCGAGTACTTTCCGATTAGTAAAACTAATCAAATTCGCCAAGCAACTCAAAGCTTCAAGCAGTTGCCTGGAGAATTATATCATAAGAGTTGGGAACGCATGGAGGACTTATTGAGAAAATGTCCTCATCATGAAGTGCTAAACTAGTCTATTGCCTAGAGTTTCTATCAAGGGCTTACTGTTAAGCACTGATTTTTGCCACTTTCTACACCTTTAAACTTGGCTTTTGTTAGTACCTAGAGTGGTTAATAATAGTTTTTAAATATATTTTGCAGTTAGGGATGAAATATATAATAATACAGTTTTCCTATGTAAAAATGCCAAAAAGAGGACTTGGAACCATCTATTACAATTGAGGCAAGAAGGGCCATGGTACGATCGATCTTAGAGCAGAACAACAGCTTGAAGTGTGCTTGAAATGAAGAGAAGCTCCACCAATGCAGCTCTATGAACATGCCAGCAGAGGAACTCCTCAGCAGCTAGGAACCTATCAAATGCTTAAAAGAGGCTTCAGTTTTATATCCTATCGAGCAGTGGTTTTATCCTGTTAAATGGTGAAGACTACTGCTGAAGTAGAACCTGGCGATAGGTTCTGAAATAAGAAGGGATCCTATCGAGCAGTTGGCTGGAGAACCTGTCCACTAAGATACACAGCAGAAGCCCTCAACCTATCGAGCAATGCTCTGGGGAAGCAATCAACCTATTGAATGGTTCATGCAGCTGGAAACCCAACCTGTCGACTTACACTTCATGCAGCTTCCAACCTATCGAGTTCACTTTTGTAAACCTGTCAAGTGGATGCTTTCATGAAGCAGGAACCCATCCTATCGAATGGTTCATTGGAGGCTTTCAGCCAACCTATCGAATGAACCAAGCTATCTTCAAACCTGTTGAATGGAACTCCTCAGCAGCTCTTTCCATCCTATCGAGCAGTCCCCCAATGCTTCACTTTTGGAACCTAGCGAATGGTCTAAAGGTCAACATCCACCAACCTATCGAGTGATGTAGTTGCTAAACTTGTCGAACAATGCTTTGTACCTATCGAATCCTCCAAAGAACTGCCATGCATCCTATCGAATACAAGTCTCCCAACCTATCGAATGCATCAGCTATGAACCTATCAAATGGTTCAATCCACCAACTTGTCGAAAGTGTCAAACATACAGCTTGTACCTATCGAATTCTTGAGCTCCCTATCCATTGAACCTGTCGATAGCCATCCAACCTCACGACACCTTGTTGCAGCCCTGCACTTCAATCCCACCAACATTGAGCTACGGCCATAAGATTAAGCATCAACAGTTTAGCAAAGCGGATCCCACATTAGGCTATTTGGAAATTATGGCAGCAGGGATATTTTAGGGCAGCCAATAGGATGGCGAATTTGTGAATATACCCAGCAGTTCGGGCAAGTTGTTGACAGCAAAAATACGAGGGGTAGAGCTCGGTATTTCTTGGCTAAACAAGGGCAAAGTTGGAAACTCCAATGCACAGGAAATTCTGCACATGGGTGTGAACTAATTTTTGGTGGAGAACAAATTAGTTTCAGCTGGGCACAAACAAAACCAGATCCCTATCTCTTCTCTGATTGGTTGAAACTCTTAAACAGGGATTAAGCTTAAACTGAAATCCTCTCTTCTGATTGGCTGCAACTCAAAGCACATGGATCACTGCATACCTATAAATACCCATCTATTTTGCTATTTTTCTTTAGCAAGGAAAGTAGGAACAAAGGAATAGCCTGAGTTCTCCTTAGCTCATTTAGGTTTAGTTTTAGGTTTTATTTTTCCTTTTCTCTTCCCCCTTCTCTCTCTAATCCAATCTGTTGGATTAGATTTAGGTAGCAGCTCAGATCTGTTTTGTAATTGTAATTTCAGTATGAAGAAATGTGGATCGATGCCCTGACTACAGATCTGGGAACAAGTTTATTGTAAGTTAGTTTTGATTAAAGTAATAAATTGTTGATTTTAAAGCTTAATTAAATCTAAAGATCTTGTGGTCCCATTAGATTCTCGATCTGATTTTTACACTGGCACAAGCCCATACCCTTTTCCAGTAGATCTCTTGATGACCATCTGATTTCCCTGGGTTTGATATGCCTATGGGTGCCTGTGCCTGTGGCCTTACATCCACAGCATCTGTAGTGATTATCTTGTTCTGATTGGAGCCATTAGAATGGAGGAAATCTATTGGATGATCTGTGACCATTTAAATGGACAGATCATAGCCTTAAGATCAATCCAAACCACCGGTCTAAATCAGATTCTTATACCTTGCATTTGTGGTTGTAGCCAAATGAAGGATTGCTACAAATCCCCAGCTCTTGATCTGTTTTACAATAAAAATCAGGCCCTAACTGTCTATTTCTCCCCATTTTATATTTTATTTTACCATCCATCTTTCTTAATCTTTTAGATTTAGTCTTATATTTTAGTTTTATAAATTAGATCTAGTGACACCCGAAAAGCTCTCTTTCTTCTTAGAATTGCCAGATCTGGAGGTCTACTATACACCTTCTAGGTTTAGATCACTACTCCCTGTGGGACAAACTCTTACTTATTAAAACTTGCTACAAAGGACACTGTATCTTGCAGGTCTAGGATATTTTAGATGTGTTGAATCCATCCTCTGTTTTACTTTGATTTTATTTTATTTTTTTTTAATTCATAATAATTAGCACACCTAAAATTCCCCAACACTGACTGAGGGAAACCAGCATATAGTTGATGCCGTGAGTGGAGGGGATTTCATGGCCCATAATGGACGACAGTCTTGAAATTTGTTTTGTAGAATGACCTAGCAATTTCAAGTCAGTACCTTGATACATGGATTAAAATCTCGGTTTTAATTTTGGTTTTGTTCACCACCTGAACCGTAAATTGGTCAAATTTTGATCAAAGTTTTGGTAAATTTAGATCAAATTTTTGATAAATTTCAGGCACATTTTTAGTAAATTTTGGTATTTTTAAAAATTTGCTCCGAACTTTATCGAACTTAATTTTTTTAACTCTTTCACATTATTAGAAAAAGTATTTGACGATAATATTTGACGAAATCCGGCAAGAACCGATAATATTTGATGAAATCCGGCAAGAACCGACTAAATCTGGGAAGATTTGGCAAGATATGACTAGATACAAAGAAATCCGACGATATTAAGTAAGTTACGGTAACTTTGGGAGAGAATCCATCAAAGTTCGACAAAAATCTGTCAAAATTCGACAACTTTTGGTGAAATCTGATGAGATTCGGAAGTTATGGTACGAAATAACCAGATTTCGTCAAGATCCGACAATATCCGATGAAATTTGGTCAACCTATGGGAGGAGAGAGGAGAGGAGAAAAATAAAAAATAAACTTCATGTAAAGGAATTAAATTCTGGTAAATGTATGGGAACCAAAAGAATTCGAACCAAAAAAAAAAAAAAAATCCAAAATCTTGGTCGATAATTTCAAATTATATGCCGAGAAATTGAAAAAATCAAATTCTCGACCTATAATTTTAAATTATAAGCCGAGATTTTGAATTTTTTGGCCCCCACCTGAAAATATCCAATTTCTCGATTTGGTGGGGGCTGAAACCGATTCATCTCGGCCGAAATTTTGAAATTTAAGCTGAGATTTTGATCCATGGCATGATCTCTGCATTTCCAGGATTCAAAGCAGCCAATGGGTTTCAATGTGGGTGAACTCAAAGAAGTAACCTAAAAAAACCTTCTTAAAGGTACTCTTATAAGTAACCTAAAAAACCTTTGTCGGCACTGAGCACTTTTAGAAAATAGGTGGGTGCAAATAGAGGTTCCCGTATAAGAACCTTTTTAAAGTTAAAATATAGGAAACAAGAGTAGCCCAGATGATGGTCGCGCTGAGGACCCAATACAAGCATGGAAGAACAAATGACGACCCAATGAGAGCTTTAAAGGACAACCAAAATTAGTGTAAGAAGAACTGGTCTCCTTCTACTCTTTTCTTCGCGATTAAACGATTTTGCCCTAATTTTCAAATCTCAGAGACAAAGAAAACGCAGAGAAAAATTTCTTTTTTCCATTGTGATTAATATTCACGAATTCTGTCATTTTCTTCAAATCTTCGATTGTAAGTTTCGTTAAACCCCAAAACCTTGATCGAGATCTATCTATCTACATTATTATTATTATCCAAATTTGTTTTCTACACATCATTTTCCCCGATCTGCCTGCTTTTGTAAATTTTCATTTTCTTTCTTTATTCATGGATGACTGTGGTTGAGGATTATTCTTTATTTCTAAACTTGGATTCTTTGATTGTTCATGCTGAATTGTTTTTATGATTTTATGTCGAGACAATGACGAAATCATTTTCGGAATTATCATCATACATGATGAGTTTGAATGTTGGAATTATCATCTTCTGTTTAGGGATTTTAAATGATCATCTGTGTAAATTATCTTCGTGGTTGTGAATTATTCTATGTAATTTTGTTTCTTTGTATTTTTGTGTAAAATGTTCTTGGCATTGCCTTGGATTATCGTAAACATGTAGGATGAAACTTATTTTATACAGAGGTTGAATTAGCAGTAAATATGGTTATCAGATTAAGAAATAGATTTTGAAACGAATGTGAGAAACGAATGCACGAATTTTCCCATTTTATGATGTTCATTATTGTATTTACGGACACATGAGAAACTAAAGCGTGATGAATAGGCATTAATGAGGGGAAAACGATCATCGTCATCATCTAATTGGTGTCAACTTTGTGAGTCATGTAATTAATTGTTTATTTTTTAACCTCAAGGGCTTTGGCGAGCTGGCTAGGTACCTGCTTCCAAGAGCAGGAGACCTGAGTTCGAATCCCCTCCCCCCTTGAAGCCACCATAGGGATTTATATCCTGTGTTGACCAGGCATGTGCTGAATTTGGAGTGCACATGTGCCCTTAGGATTAGGCGGGTGCTCTAAGAGGCCTGAATACCCAAGTTATCAAAAAAAAAAAAACTTTGCAAGTCATGTTTCTTCATTCGTTTCTCTTTATTATTGAAGTCTTTCCAATTCCGCTTGCTACTTCTTATTACCTCCCTCCAACTCTTTATTGGTCTTCCCCTTTGACGTAATTCCTTCTCTTGTTTCATAGCAATCCTACATACAAGGGTTGTTTCAGACTATTATTGACATTCCCAATTCTCTTTTACTGGGACTACCCCCAAACTTCCTCTTCCGTACTAGAGAATGATTTAGAGTAACAATGGTTGTAAATTTTCAAAAGCAGCTTCTAAATAATTGACCATTTGGTCGAGTAATTTTTATGTTGAGGGTAACTGGATACATTTGAAGTGCCTTATGCGATAGATATGCCAAAGAGATGGGTATTTTGATTCTGGATATGATACTTTATTCTTAAAATATGCCTATAGCTTGCATCCGAAGGACGAAAGAATATGTTAGCTAGTCAGTCAATTTACAAGAGAAAGACAAGTACCACTTACAAAAAATTGCATAAACATAGAAGAAGATGATGCAACATATAGTTTGATCTAGTGAAGGTGGATAGCTTATGAATATCGTAAAAAGAAAATCGTGTGTACTTGAGGGAGAGTTGTGTTGTTAGCCATTGCCCATGGGGTGGTTCTCTTTGAGATTTATAAAGGCTAATGTAATGTAATAGTGTTATGATTGTTTTCTCTTCTCCTTTGTTTATTAGAATAGACTAAACACTTAAACATCTATTCAAAACAAAAGATGCTACATTATTAGTCTATTATTGTACACAAAAGGGGAAGAGATAATAGTCATGACACTAAATTACATTTATCCCCAAAAGGTATTTTGAAGAATGGCCTAGCAATTTCATGTCAGTACCTTGATACATGGATCAAAAACTAGGTTTTGATTTCGTTCACCACCCGCACCGTAAATTGGTCAAATTTTAGGTAAATTTCGGTAATTTTTGAAAATTTGTCCAAACTTTGTTGAACTTTATTTTTTTAACTCTTTCATATTATTAGAAAACATATTTGAACTATTAAGACTAAATCTGGCAAGATATCGATAATATTTGATGAAATCCGACAAGATCTGGCTTAATCTGGGAAGATTCGGCAAGTTACTACTAGATAAAAAAAAATCCGACGATATTCGGTAAGTTATGGTAACTTTGGGAGAGAATCCATCAAAGTCGGACGAGAATCCGTCAAAATTCGACAACTTTTGGGGAAATTCGATGAGATTCGGAAAGTTATGGTACGATACGACCAGATTTTGTCAAGATTCGACAATATCCGACGAAATTTGGTTAGGCTATGGAAGGAGGAGAGAGGAGAGGGGGAAAATAAAAATAAACTAAGTGTAAACGAATGAAATTTGGGTAAATGTATGAGAACAAAAAAAATATATCCAAAATCTCAGCCGCTAATTTGAAATTAGTAGCAGAGAAATTGGAAAAAAAAATTCTCGGCCGATAATTTATCGGCCAAGATTTTGAAGATTTCGGCCCCTACCCAAAAATATCCAATTTCTCATTTCGGTGGGGGCCGAAACCGAGTCATCTCGGTCAAAATTTTGAAATTTCTGCTAAGATTTTGATCCATGGCATGATCTCTACATTTCCAGGATTCAAAACAGTCAATGTGTTTCAGCGTGGGTGAACTCAAAGATTCGATGGGTGGATTTAAAGGTACTCTAAGAAGTACCCTAAAAAACTTTTGTCGGCACCGAGCGCTTTCAGAAAATAGGTGGGTACAAATAGAGGTTCCCATATAAGAACCTATTTAAAGTTAAAATATAGGAAATGAGAGTAGCCCAAACGATGGTCGCGATGATGACCCAATACAAACATGGAAGAACAAACGACGACTCAAAGAGAGCTTTAAAGGCTAGTCAAAATTAGTATAAGAAGAATGGGTCTCCTTCTATTCTTTTCTTTGTGATTAAATGATTTTCCCTAATTTTCAAATCTCAGAGACAAAGAAAACGCAGAGAAAATTGTCTTTTTTTTGTCGTGATTAATATTAGCGAATTCTGTCATTTTCTTCAAATCTTCGATTGTAAATTTTGTTAAACCCGTAAACCTCGATCGAGATCTATCTATCTACATTATTATTATTATTATCAAAATTTGCATTTTACACATCATTTTCCTCGATCTGCCTGCTATTGCAAATTTTCATTTCCTTTCTTTATTCATGGATGATCGTGGTTAAGGATTATTCCTTATATCTATACTTGAATTCTTTGATTGTTCATGCTGAATTTTTTTTATGACTTTATGTTGAGACTATGGCGAAATTATTTTAAGAATTATCTTCTTACATAGTGATTTTGAATGTTGGAATTTTCATCTTCTGTTTAGGGATTTTAAATGATCGTCTGTGTAAATTATCTTCGTGGTTGTGAATTATTCTATGTAATTTTTTTTCTTTGTATTTTTTTGTGAAATGTTCTTGGCATTGCCTTGGATTAATGTATACAAGTAGGATAAAACTTATTTTATACAGAGGTTGAATTGGTTGTAAATATGGTTATCAAAATGAGAAATAGAGTTTGAAACAGATGTGAGAAACGAATGCATGAATTTTCCCATTTTATGATGTTCATTAATGTATTTATGGACACATGAGAAACCGAAAGCGTGATGAATAGGCATTAATGAGGGGAAAACAACCATCGTCATCATCCAATTGATGTTAGCTTTGCAAGTAATGTTTCTACATTTGTTTCTCTTTATTATTGAAGTTTTTCCAATTTCGCTTGCTGCTTCTCATTACTTCCCTCCAACTCTTTATTGGTCTTCCCCTTTTACCTAGTTCCTTCTCTTGTTTCATAGCAATCCTTCATACAAGGGTTGTTTCAGTCTATTATGGACATTCCCAATTCTCTTTTATTGCTACTACCCCTAAACTTCCTCTTCTGAACTAGAGAATGATTTAGAGTAATAACGGTTGTAAATTTTCAAAAGAAACTTCTAAATAATTAACCATTTGGTTGAGTGATTTTTACGTTGAGGGTAACAGGATACATTTGAAGTCGCTTATGCAATCAATATGCCAAAGAGATGGCTATTTTGATTCTAGATATGATACTATATTCTTAAAAGATGCCTATAGCTTGCATCTGAAGGACGAAAGAATATGTTAACTGGTCAGCCAATTTACAAGAGAAAGACAATAACCACATACAAAAAATCGCATAAACATAGAAGAAGATGATGCAATATATAGTTAAATCTAGTGAAGGTCGATAGCTTATTAATATCGTAAAAAGAAAACCATGTGTACGGGAGGGAGGGTTGTGTTGTTAGCCATTGCTCATGGGGTGGTTCTCTTTGAGGTTTATAAAGGCTAGAACTCAGGGTTCGATCACCTAATGTAAATATAATAGTGTTATGAATGTTTTCTCTTCCCCTTTGTTTATCAGAATAAACTAAACACTTAAACATCTATTCAAAACAAAAGATGTTACATTATTAGTCTGTTATTATACACAAAAGGGGAAGAGATAACAGTCATAACACTAAATTACATTTATCCCCAAAAGGTATTTTTAATAATGGCCTAGCAATTTCATGTCAGTACCTTGATACATGGATCAAAATTTCGGTTTCGATTTTGGTCACCACCCAAACTGTAAATTGGTCAATTTTCGGTCAAATTTTCTGTAAATTTTGGTCAAATTTTTGATAAATTTCGGTAATTTTTGAGAATTTGCTCCGAACTTTGCTGAACTTTATTTGTTTAACTCTTTCACATTATTAGAAGACATATTTGAACCATTTAGACTAAATCTGATAAGATATCGACAATATTTGACGAAATCCAACAAGATCTGGCTTAATCTGGGATGATTTGGCAAGATACGACTAGATTCAAAGAAATCTGACGATATTCGGTAACCTACGGTAACTTTGTGAGAGAATCCATCAAAGTCCGACGAGAATTCGTCAAAATCTGACAACTTTTGGCAAAATCCGATGAGATTCGGTAAGTTACTGTATGATACGACCAAATTTCATCAAGATCCGACAATATCCAACGAAATTTGGTCAAGATATGGAAAGAGGAGAGAGGAGAGGAGAAAAATAAAAAATAAATTAAGTGTAAAGGAATGAAATTCTGGAAAGTGTATGGGAACCAAAATAATTCGAAGCGAAAAACCTTAAAAAAAAGAGAAATCTAATCTCGATCGATAATTTCAAATTATCAGATGAGAAATTGAAAAAATCAAATTCTCGATCGATAATTTGAAATTGTCGATCGAGATTTTGAAAATTTTGGCCCCCACTAGAAAATATCCAATTTCTCATTTTGGTGGGGGCTGAAACCGAGTCACCATGGCTGAAATTTTGAAGTTTCGATCGAGATTTTGATCCATGACATGATATCTGCATTTCTTGGATTCAAAGTAGGCAATGGGTTTCAGCGTGGGTGAACTCAAAGATTCATTGGGTGGATTTAAAGGTACTCTAAGAAGTAACCTAAAAAACCTCTGTCAGCGTTGAGCGCTTTCAGAAAATAGGTGGGTGCCAATAGAGGTTCCCATGTAAGAACCTAATTAAATTTAAAATATGGGAAACGAAAGTAGCCTAGACCATGGTCGCGTTGACGACGAATGACGACCCAATGAGAGCTTTAAAAGCCAACCAAAATTAGTATAAGACGAACATGTCTCCTTCTATTCTTTTCTTCATGATTAAATGATTTTGCCCTAATTTTCAAATCTCAGAGACAAATAAAACACAGAGAAAATTTTCTTTTTTCCTTCGTGATTAATATTAGCGAATTCTATCGTTTTCTTCAAATCTTCGATTGTAAGTTTCGTTAAACCCCTAAACGATCTATCTATCTACATTATTATTATTATCAAAATTTATTTTTTACACATCATTTTCCCCGATCTGCCTGTTATTGCAAATTTTCATTTCCTTCCTTTATTTGTGGATGGTCGTGGTTAAGGATTATACTTTATATCTGTACTTGGATTCTTTGATTGTTCATGCTGAATTTTTTTTATGATTTTATGTCGAGACGATGACGAAATTGTTTTCAAAATTATCATCTTACGTAGTGATTTTGAATGTTGGAATTATCATCTTCTGTTTAGGGATTTTAAATGATCGCCTGTGTAAATTATCTTCGTGGTTGTGAATTATTCTACGTAATTTCGTTTCTTTGTATTTTTGTGTGAAATGTTCTTGGCATTGCCTTGGATTATCGTATACAAGTAGGATAAAACTTATATTATACAGAGGTTGAATTAGCAGTAAATATGCTTATCAGATTGAGAAATAGATTTTGAAATGGATGTGAGAAACAAATGCACGAAGTTTCCCATTTTATGATGTTCATTATTGTATTTACGGACACATGAGAAACATAAAGCGTGATGAATAGGCATTAATGACGGGAAAACGATCATCGTCATCATCTAATTGGTGTCAGCTTTGCGATTCATGTTTCTGCATTCGTTTCTCTTTATTATTGATGTCTTTCTAATTCCGCTTGCTGCTTCTCATTACTTTCCTCCAACTCTTTATTGGTCTCCCCCTTTTACCTAATTCCTTCTCTTGTTTCATAGCCATCCTTCATACAAGGGCTATTTCAGTCTATTATGGTCATTCCCAATTCTCTTTTATTGGGACTACCCCTAAATCTGTACTAGAGAACGATTTAGAGTAACAATCGTTGTAAAATTTCAAAAGCAGCTTCTAAATAATTGACCATTTGGTGGAGTGATTTTTATGTTGAGGGTAACTCGATACATTCGAAGTCTCTTATGCGATCAATATGTCAAAGAGATGGGTAATTTGATTCTAGATATGATACTATATTCTGAAAAGTTGCCTAAACCTTGCATTTGAAGGACGAAAGAATATCTTAGTTGGTCAGTCATTACAAGAGAAAGACAATAACCACATACAAAAAATCGCAAAAACATAGAAGAAGATGATGTAACATATAGTTAGATCTAGTGAAGATGGATAGTGTATGAATATCGTAAAAAGAAAACTGTGTGTACTTGAGGGAGGGTTGTGTTGTTAGCCATTGCTTTGAGATTTATAAAGGGTAAAACTCATAGTTTGATCAACCAATGTAAATGTAATAGTGTTATGATTGTTTTCTCTTCCCCTTTGTTTATCAGAACAGACTAAACACTTAAACATCTATTTAAAACAAAAGATGTTACGTTATTAGTCTGTTATTATACACAAAAGGGGAAGAGATAACAGTCATAATACTAAATTACATTTATCCCCAAAAGGTATTTTGAAGAATGGCCTAGCAATTTCATGTTAGTACCTTGATACATGGATCAAAATCTCGGTTTCGGTTTCGATTTTGTTCACCACCTGAACCGTAAATTGGTCAAATTTTTTGTAATTTTCAAATATTTACTCCGAATTTTGTCAAACTTTATTTTTTTAACTCTTTCACATTATTCGAAGATGTATTTGAACTTTTGAGACTAAATATGGCAAGATATTCACAATATTTGATGAAATTCGGCAAGATCCAGCTAAATTAGGGAAGATTCGGCAAGATACGACTATATACAAAGAAATCTGACGTTATTCAGTAACTTACGGTAACTTTTGGAGAGAATCCATCAAAGTCCGACAAGAATCCATCAAAATTTGGCAACTTTTGGCAAAATCCGATGAGATTCAGTAAGTTACAGTACGATACGAACAGATTTCTTCAAGATCCGACAATATCCGACAAAATTTGGTCAATCTATGGAAGGAGGAGAGAGGAGAGGGGAAAAATTAAAAATAAACTAAGTGTAAAGGAATGAAATTTGGTAAATGTATGAGAACCAAAAAAATTTGAAGCAAAAAACCTTTAAAAAAAAATTCCAAAATCTCAGCCGATGATTTCCAATTATCGGCCGAGAAATTGAAAAAATAAAATTCTTGGCCGAGATTTTGAAGTTTTCGGTCCCCACCCGAAAATATCCAATTTCTTGTTTCGGTGGAAGCTGAAATCGAGTCAGCTCGATGGAAATTTTGAAATATTAGTGAAATTTCGGTCGAGATTTGATCCATGGCATGATCTCTGCATTTCCAGCATTCAAAGCAGTCAATGGGTTTTAGCGTGGGTGAACTCAAAGATTCATTGGGTGGATTTAAAGGTACTCTAAGAAGTAAACTAAAAAACCTCTGTCAGCACCTAGCTCTTTTAGAAAATATGTGGGTGCAAATAAAGGTTTCTATATAAGAACCTATTTAAAGTTAAAATATAGGAAACGAGAGTAGCCTAGACGATGGTCGCACTGAGGACCCAATACAAACACGGAAGAACAAATGACAACCCAATGAGAGCTTTAAAGGCCAACCAAAATTTATATAAGAAGAACGGGTCTCCTCCTATTCTTTTCTTCATGATTAAATGATTTTGCCCAATTTTCAAATCTTAGAGACAAAGAAAACACAGAGAAAATTTTCTTTTTTCCTTCATGATTAATATTAGCGAATTCTGTCATTTTCTTCAATTCTTCAATTGTAAGTTTCATTAAACCCCTAAACCTCAGTCGAGATCTATCTATCTACATTATTATTATTATCAAATTTTGTTTTTTACACATCATTTTCCCTGATCTGACTGCTGTTGCAAATTTTCATTTCCTTTCTTTATTCGTGGATGATCGTGGTTAAGGATTCTTCTTTATATCTACACTTGGATTCTTTGATTGTTCATGCTAAAGTTCTTTTATAATTTTATGTGGAGACGATGATGAAAACATTTTTGGAATTATCATCTTATGTAGTGATTTTGAATGTTGGATTTTTCATCGTCTATTTGGGGATTTGAAATGATCGTTTGTGTAAATTATCTTCGTTGTTGTGTTTGTTCTATGTAATTTTTTTTCTTTGTATTTGTGCATGAAAGAACACATGTTCGATCTCCCGAATAATATAACGTCTATATCATACAACCACGGTCTCCCAAGGATGATATGCTCACATCTATAGCCACAATATCACACCCTAAGGTGTCCTTATACGAACTGAATTGTATAGGAACCTGACGCTTTCATGAAACTGGGATTGATGATGAATTGACCCATGCAATTTTTTAGGGTCGCAGGTGAGCTACGGGTGCAACTCCTAAGCTAGAAACTGTACTTTCGGAAATAACATTGGTATAACTTTCTCTATCGATTATGATTCTACAGGCTTTATTACCACACTTGGCTACGGTATATAAGATGTTATCTTGCTGCCAATCATCACTCTCCTTAAATTTGGTTAGAGCACATCTAACCACAAGACCTCGCAAGGTAATACCCTCCTCAATGGGGTAGGAGATTTCCCTAAGACAAGCCACAACCCGTTCCCCTGAATGATCTTCATCATCACTAGGGAAAGATTCAAGCTCATAAACTTCTTCTCCCTCATCTTGCTCATTCTCAGGGTCCTCGGCTGTGAACAAGTTTCGGGAGGGACATCGTGCTATAAATTGTCCAAAGTCATGACACTTGTAACACTTGTTTTGACCACCACTCTTGGGGCCTTCAAGCATTGGACCCTTACCCTTATCAACTTTGGTTACTGGTGTAACAACTGAATTGGACCTAGCAGATGAGGTATTGACGTTGGGTCATGACTCAGAGTAGTTAGACCTATAACTGGACCCATTAGTATTGAAACATTTGGTTTGAGGGGTCTTAATATACCATTCTAACTCTTCGACTCTGGAGAAACACCCATCTAGGTCGGTAATGGGGTGCGGAATGAGTTCCCTTTGTAGTTCTGGGCAAAGGCCCATCTAAAATCGGGATACGGTAACTCTTTCCAGTTTATTCACATTAGCCAACATTGGGTCTTCTAACTTATCAATGTATTTTGTGCTCGTTGAATTCCCTTGGCGCAGTGATTGCCACTGATCAAGAAGACGTTCATCATAGGAAAGAGGAACATACTTCTCATTCAATTGGGTCTTCATATCATCATAGGTGGAAATGGAAAGAAGCCCTGGGATTGCCTATGACGCTCTATCCCCATCCAATACAACCTAGATTGACCCATGAGCTTGACCTTGGCAAATCGGACTTTACGGTCCTCAGACATAGCATACCAGTTGTGCAACCGTGGTTGCGGGTCCGTCACGACGATGCACTCTTTGAAAAATGATGGAGTCACCACCTAAAGGTTTTGGTGACCAGGGATACCTCAAAAATCAATATGTAAGCACCGAAGTATAAAATATGACTCCGATTTACCGGTCTTTACCAAAGGCTCTTGGGTAGGGGCTTCGGTTATTGATTGGGAAGGTGTTAGGCACTCGATCAATCTGCTCGTAAGTGGTCTTTACTTATGGCCAAATGATAAAATAAAAAAAGAAAATGAACGGCACTTCATCTTGCCCAAAGGCACTCCAATCCTATTTGAGCTCCCCTGTAATCACCAAAATTTTGGTGGCGTAACGGCTCAAATTCAAGGATAGAGGAAAAGCAAAGAAGGTTGATGAATAAAGGGGAGAGTCGGAGCTTTCGAGCCCTTGTAGCACCGTTGTGGACCTTCGCGTTGATGTGCTTCCAGTGAGCTTCTGATAGCAAACGAGTTGAGGAATGGGTTTGAACCTCCAAAGCTTGGAAGGTAGGTGGTAGGAGAAGAAGGCTAAGGCATATTTCTAGACAAACCTAAGGGTTTGATGATGAAAAATGGGATCTAAAACGGTAAACTCAGTTATGAAATTTTGGTATATGGGTTAGCAATTAGGTAATAGGGATCTAAGGTTTTCTAGGTTTTTGGGAGATTAGATAGGTGGGAAATGGGTTTAATGGTAGATGATAGGGTGGGAATTTAAATGGCAAAAGGATTACAAATATAATAAATGGGGGTGCAACAGTCCTAAAGAAACCCACCCTAGACTTTGGGGTGGTCAACAAGTCAAACCCCAAAAGTGAAATTCAGACATATTTCCAAAAAATACTATTCCTAAGCCTAGCATGTATAATATACACGCTAGGCTTGGCAACAATTTCCCTGAGAAGTCCAGAGCCCATTTTGGAGCTTAATTCTGAAGGAAGAAGGCAATTTTGCCTAGTGTATATAACATACACGCTAGTGTAATTTCCTGTATTTCTATATAATTTTCAAACCACCATATCTTTTGATATACAACTTGGATTAAGGCGATTCTTAGCTTGTTAGAAAGCTGGGAACATCCTCTTTCAAATTATATAGGCCTTAGCTCCAAAAAAGGTCTATAAAAACTTTGGCACTCCTCTTTCCATTCACTGCTTGGGAGGGTTTGAAACGGGTCCAAGAAGGATTATAGGGGTTAGGATTGATTCCTAATTATCTCAGAAATATTTCTAAGGATTTGGGAAGGGTTTCTAAGGGTTTGGGGAGATTCTATCTGAAGCTCGGGGGAGCGCCTTTCTCGAAATACATGTTTATCGAGCCTTGGGCCAAATTTAGGTGTCTACAGATTCCCCTATTTGGTATCCAATCACTAGTGATCGTATGCCAAAGAAAAAGATATCCGAAGAGGCCCAAGGAAATGCTAATGGGTCTACCATATTCAAAATGAACCTCAAATATCAAGAAAGTAACATGGTGAGTTTACGGAAGCCCTGTATGTCCAAAAAATGTTATTCATTGAAAAGTACCACTTTTCACCTTTTAACCTGACCTTTGCTATACCTTGAAGCCAACTAATAACTCTTCTTTAGCCTATTTTATAGTTAGCAATAAATTATACAACTTAACACAAAGTCCATGCCTTGGGTGCCAAGAAGAGAGAATTCAAGCCAAGGATGAAAGCTGAGCCAAAGACTATTGGAACACCATGGTGGTGCACACCTTGGTGGCTAGTTTGCATGTCAAAGTGGACCCAAGAAGTCAGCAGATGTGAGAAGTATAGATGAGAGTGGAGGAAGCTGCAACAGAAGCATGTGCATTACAGCAGAGGTGCAGAATCACTTATCTTGCACAGTTGAGGTGCTGCCTCGCGCTGTTCAATTCACTAGTAAAGCTTCTTTGCACAACTCATATATGCAGCATAAGAGAAGTCGCACAGCAGTCGCGCACTTCAGCGGTAACCAACACTTAAAGAACTAGCGTATCTCTCGCACACTAAACCTTCAAACATATAGCTCGCGAAGCTCTCACGAGGATCAAGCTTTAAAGTAGTAGCGTGCACTACCTCGCGAGACCAATTTGCGTAAACAGCAGCAACAATCTCGCGAAGTTCTCATGTGGCTTTGGAGGAGAGAGATGCCAAAAACTATCTTGCGCAGATCTCGCGCGCCTAGAAGTTCAACCCTATATCGAGTGAGAGTAAAAATGCAGCCTCACGACACCTTCGCGAGAGGAACTTCTGAAGCTCTACTGCGTGAGCAAAACTCAAGCCTAACTCTTCCTCATGACTGCACTAAAGGCCAAGGTAGTTGCACGACCATTTGAAGATCTACTGCGCGAACCAGGGGCCTTATAAACAAAAATCTTACCCTGTGAGGACTTTGCAAGCTGCGCAAAAGGACTAAAAGAGAAAAAAGAAACTATGCGATAGCATTCATGAACAGAAGCTAGCCCCGCGAAGCTCGGACTCTCCACTTCTCAGTCTCAACTCTAAGGACCTTTTGGGGATTTCTCCAGGTCTAGGGCACACATCCTGAGGCCCTGATCTTGAGGCACACATCCCAAGGCATCTAAGGGTTATAACAGTACCACATCTACTAGAAAATTAGGGTTAACCTTCTCTGAGCTAAGGCAATGTGGATTGAGTATATAAGTTGTACATGTAACTTAGAAATTTTCATCTTCCCTTCAATCTCTGTCGGCTGAGAGCTCAAGCAGACTAGGATTAGGGTTTGATCACTTCTTTGTCTCATTTTTCTTCTCTCTTAGCCTAGCACTAGCTGGCTAAATCCTCTGTATGCAACTAGGTGTAGTTTTCTTTAGTTTTGTAATGGGTCATGTGAACATTGGGATTTTGTGAAGAGCAGTTGTGTACAAGGCTGCTGCCTTGAGAAATTACATTGTAAGTATTTTTGATTAATGGGATTTTGTATTTTAATCATATACTCAATCTATTATTTTTCTATTTGTCCATAGTTTTATTCATTCTATGTATGCATTTAGGATTTGAGCTGATTGAAAGGCCCATGGAAGCTTGAGCTTGTAGCCCTGGGACCATGGTGGCAGCAGCAGTTTACATGTTCTTTCTCAGACCTCTGTGGATAGCCTGTGACCATTTAAGTGGTCAGACTATAGCCCTAGGGTGATTCCAAGCCACAGATCTAAGAAAGATTTTTCTCCTCTGCACATGAGCTTGTAGCCTTGTGAGAGGTTATTGCAAGAACTATCTCCCCTCTGTTTACTTGACCAATTTCAGATGCTAGATTTGATTTCTCTATAGTGATTGCAGACTTGTGAGCTTAGTTATTGCAAGTCTTTTGTAGCAATGATCAGTTACTTTTAAGTCCCAAATAGCCTTGAATAATTGTGGTTTTCACTAGTTTTTCAAGAACTATTTGCTCCCATGGATGTCTGAGCTTGTAGCCTGGCAAACATGGTGTCTGCAATAATTTTCATGGTCTAATTTGAGCCATTGAATGGAGGACATCTATTGGATAGTCTATGACCATTTAAGTGGACAGGTTATAGCTTTAAGATCAGTCTACTCCTTTGGATCAGATTGATTTTCTGTTTTGATTCATGTGGTTTGATCCTCTCTATTAGATAGTCTGACCATTTAAGTGGACAGATTTTAACCTTAAGGGACTAGGTCAAACCATAGGAATTGAGTTAGATTCCTCTTCCTTGTAGATGTGCTTGTAGCCATCTAAAGGACTACTATAGAGACAACCGTAAGTCTGAGTTACTTAACTGAATCAACCTTAGCTTAATTGCCTACTTCCCATCATTTTATCTTTCTTTTTGGCACACTTCATTATCACCATTTTCATAACCCTTTCTCTAGGATAGGACTGCACTTTATTTCTCTTCTTTTAGTGGTAATTTAGTGTAGTTGTGACGCCCAACTCCCTTTCTTTAGGATTGTCAGATCTGTAGCCAGATCTGGAGGCCTACTATTACATCCCATTTTGGGTTCTTGATCATAATCTCTGTGGGACAAACTCTTACTTACTTAAAACTTGCTACAATAACCCTGTTTCTTGCAGGACTATGTATTCTTTCAGAGTACTGTTTTCATCTATCTCCATCTTTCTCTTTATTTTGATTAATGCCCACCACTGTTAACCAATAAATAGCAACACCTCTAGAGAAGTGACCAACAAGTTTTTGGCTCCGCTGTCGGGGATCTTGATCTTTTAGTAGACCTGAGTTCTACTATAATTTAGTCTAACAAGTTCTTTGTAGTTGTGCCTCAAATAGAATAAAAAGTATTACTGATTTTTGTGAAATATTTGCTGAATTAGACAACAACAGTAGAGAAAAGCTAGAGCTGCAGCTGGAGTTTAGCTAGCTCTATTTGCACTTCTTTTGCCCTAAAACTTAGTCCATTTGTGTTAAATTCCCTATCATTAGTTTAGTTGTAAATTTGTTTAGTTGTTAATTTTGTTTGAAAATTTTTTTTTTGTGTTGTGAGCATTTTCTTTACTTGCTAATTTTATGTGTGTAGGCTTGGAAGAAGGTCCCTTAATCCTGAGTTGGAACCTCCAAATCCTGAGATTGAAAGGGTCCTTAGACTAAGAAACACCACACAAGGCCCCACTGTTGAAATTGAACCAGCTATCATGGCTGAGAGGGAAAGAACTCTTAAGGAGTACCATGCACCTGGGGATTACACTTCTCCCTTTTGCATTCAATTTCCTTCTATTGAGGGAAATTATGAAATCAAGGTCTCCACTATTAACATGCTGTCATCTTTTTATGGGCTCAGTAAGGAGGATCCTTACAAGCACATGGATCAATTCTTGATACTTTGCACCACATTTAACATTGCTGGCCTGGGACCTGAAGCCACCAAACTGAGGCTGTCCTTTTTCCCTAAAGGACAAAGCCAGCACCTGGCTCTCTAAGCTCCCAGCCAATAGCATCCAGACATGAAATGACCTCTAAAGCCAATTTTTGGCTAAATTCTTTCTCATAAATAAAACTAGCTAGATGAGGACAAACATATTGTCATTTACTCAATCCTCAACTAAAGATTTTTATGAAGCATGGGAGAGGTTTCAGGAGATGTTAAAATAATGTCCCCACCACCAAATTCCACAGTGGCAACTTATGAAAGTATTTTACCAAGGAATTAATCCCAAGAGTAAGGATATGGTGGATGCCTCATGTGATGGTAGTTACCTCCATAATACAGCTAATGAGGCTTGGGAGTTGTTTGACATCATAGGAGAAAATTTCATGCAGCAGGAGTCACTGTCTCGCAATGACAGCTAGACTCCAGCTAAGTTGGTGAGAGAATCCACCCCTAGAGGTGGAATGTATGAAGTTAAGGTGCAAGATGACTTAAAAAGGAAGGTGGACAATCTGAGTTTAAAGTTTGACAAGTTGATGAATGTGATGCAGCCTAGGATGGTTGCACAAGTAGAAGAGGTATGCTTGATATGCCAATCTCCCACACATTCACTCCAGGATTGCCCATCTGCCAACCAATTCCCTGAGTTAATATTGGAATATGCCAATGTTGCCCAAGTATTTGGGCAGCAACCTGCTGGGTATGCATGGAGCAATCACCCAAATTTGAGGTGGAGACAAGACTCATACCAACAACCCCAACAACAGCAGTTGGCAGCTCCATACAGATCCCAACATGAGTTTAACCAAGGTTATCCACCAAGGTAGAATTTTCAGTTGCCTGCCCCACAGCACAATCAGTTGGTCCTGCCCCCACAACAGCCCAGATCCTTTTCCTTTGAAGAGTAAATGCTAGAATCTATACAGAATTTGGGGAACTTGGTCCAAACTATCAACTCTCATGGGCAAAGTATTAAAATGATAGAGGACCAGTTGGATCAAATTTATAATGCTTTGAACAAGAGAGAGGAGGAAAAATTGCCTAGTCAACCCTTAGCCAATCTAAAAGGGCAATACATGATTGGAGAAGCATCCTCTACCCATGAGGAAGCTAATGCAATCACTACCCTAAGGAGTGGCAGGGTGGTTGATAATTTGGTAGGCAATGCAACTGAAGAAGTCATGGAGAGTGAAAATGAAAGAAATGTAAGTGTTGAAGAGACAAGGAAGTCATTCCCTACTGTAGATCAGTAAGGGAAAAATAAAGGGGTTGATGTTGAGCCCCAACAGCTATTAATAAATGAAGAAAAAAGGAAAAAATAAAAATTTGACCATGATGTTGATAGGCATGCAGCAGTGGCACCAGCAGTCCCACAACTGTCATTTCCTCATTCATTAGCTGGCCCATCTCCTTTTGACAAGGGGAATGCTCAGATAGAGGAAATGATGAAGACCTTCAAGCAGGTCAAGATCAATTTGCCCTTGCTTGATGCTATTAAACAGGTCCTTGCCTATGCTAAATTTTTAAAGGACCTCTGCACACAGAAAAGAAAAGTAAGGTGTAGTTGTCCAAAAAGGTTTTTGTTGTTGAGCACATTGAGTCAGTTCTGTCCACTGCCAGACTTGAGAAATTACAGGATCTAGGGGTACCTACTATCCCCTGCATAACTGAAAACCATACCATTGGAAGAGCCCTCTTGGACTTAGGGGCTACTATGAAACTGCTCCCATATTCTGTGTATGAGGAGCTAGGTTTGGGGGAGCTGAAATCTACATCAGTTGTACTCCAACTGGCTGATAGGTCTGAGAGGAGACCTGTGAGTGTGGTAGAGGATGTTTTGGTGAGGGTGGACAAGTTCTATTATCCTGCTGATTTCCTTGTGTTGGACATGGACCCTTGCAAAAGTAAAACTCCAATTCCTGTCATCCTTGGCAGGCTTTTCTTGGCCACTATCAATGCTTGCATTCAATGTAGGTCAGGGGTGATGGAGGTTACCTTTGGGAATATGAAGGCCCAATTAAATATGTACAATGCTGTGAGGCAGCCTCAAATGAACATTGAGGACTGTTGTGTAATAGATGTACTAGATGGACTTGTGGACCAATCTGCTGGATTGGAATAATGTAACTGAGAACCTAAAATTTATTTAGAGTATGGTTGAGAAGGAGGGCTAGACTCTTCTGACAGAAGACAACACCAAAATAGAGTCTTCTGTGAGCCTAGTGCAGCATTCCAGCTAGAAACCTACATTGATGCCCCTTCCTCAAACCACCAAGGCACCTTTGTTGCCTTCCATTGAAAGTCCCCCTGAGCTGGAGGTAAAAAAACTTCCAGACACATTAAAGTATACATTCTTAGGGTAAAATAAAATGCTTCCAGTGACTATCTCCTCCTCTCTCACTAGTGAGCAGGAGGAGGAATTATTGAGTGTTCTCAAGAAGCATAAAAAGGCAATGGGGTGGACAATAGCTGATCTTGGAGGCATTGATGCCTCAGTTTGCATGCACAAAATTCAATTAGAAGAGGGTGCAAAACCCTCTAGGGAAATACAGAGGAAGCTTAATCCTCACATGCAAGAGGTGGTCCTAAAAGAGATAGTAAAACTGTTAGATGCAAGGGTGATTTACCCCATTTCAGATTCAGAATGGGTGTCACCTATCCAGGTGGTACCTAAAAAGTTAGGCATAACACTTGTTACTACTGAGTCTGGAGAGTTGAGGCCAGCCAAGGAGACCACTGGCTGGAGAGTTTGCATTGATTACAGAAAACTCAACTCCAATACTAGGAAAGACCATTTCCCTCTCCCCTTCATTGACTAAATTCTAGATAAATTGGTTGGGAAGGCATTTTACTGCTTTTTTGATGGATACTCAGGGTATAACCAAATCCTTGTGTACCCTCAAGATCAACAGAAAACCACTTTCACATGTCCCTTTGGCACCTTTGCTTACAGGAGGATGCCTTTTAGACTGTGCAATGCCCCAACCACATTTCAGAGGTGCATGTATGCTATTTTTTTTATATGATTGACAAGTTCCTGGAAATCTTCATAGATGATTTTTCAGTGTATGGGGACAGCTTTAGCCAGTGCTTGAGTCACCATGACCTAGTTTTATAAATATGTGAGGAGACTAATTTGGTCCTAACCTAAGAAAAGAGTCATTTTATGGTGACACAAGGAATTTTGTTGGGCCTTGTGGTCTCCCACAGTGGAATAGAGGTTGACAAGGCTAAAGTGGACCTGATTTCACATTTTCCCCTACCCAGGACTGTCAAGCAAATCAGATCATTCTTGGGACATGCTGGATTCTACAGGAGGTTCATTAAGGACTTCAGCAAAATTGCAAAGTTATTGTGCAACCTGCTATGTCAGGATGTGCCATTTGAATTTTCTTCTGAGTGCCTTGAGGCTTTTGAGGTCTTAAAAAAGTACCTCACCACTGCTCCTGTAATCCAGGCCCCAGATTACTCACTCCCCTTTGAACTGATGTGTGATGTATCAGACTTGGCCATAGGTGTTGTCTTAGGATAAACAAAAGATAAGCTGTCTGTAGTGATTTATTATGCAAGCAAACACTAGCAGAGCTCAGCTCAATTACACCACCACTGAGAAGGAGTTACTTGTTGTGATATTTGCTGTGGACAAGTTTAGACCCTACTTACTTGGGCCAAAATTATTATTTTTACTGATCACTCGGCCCTGAAATACCTATTGGCTAAGAAGGATGCCAAACCTAGGCTAATCAGATGGATCCTCCTGTTGCAGGAGTTTGATCTTGAGATCAAGGATAAAAAGGGAGTTGAGAATGTGATGGCTGATCACCTCTCTAGAATTATTTTGGAAGAATGTACAGCAGTACCTGTTAATGAATTGTTCCCGGATGAACAGTTGTTTGCTATGCAGTCTAGTGTACCCTAGTTTGCACATATTGTAAATTTTATTACTATTGGTAGGATCCCCCCTCACTGGTCCAAAATGGACAAAGACCTATTTTTCTCTCAGGTTAAACATTTTCTATGGGAGGATCCATACCTTTTCAAGCATTGTGCAGATCAGGTTCTGAGAAGATGTGCGCCTGAAAGTGAATTCTACAGCATTCTTTCTATGTGCCATGAGCAAGCCTGTGGAGGTCACTTCAGTGGTAAAAAAACTATAGCAAAAGTGCTGCAATGTGATTTTTATTGGCCTTCTTTGTTCAAAGATGCTTACATTCATTGCAAAGCCTGTGAAAGATGTCAAAGGTTGGGAGGTATTTCCAAGAAAGATTCAATGCCATTGCAGCCCATCCTTGTGGTAGAACTTTTTGACATCTGAGACATTGATTTTATGGGCCCCTTTCCTCCTTCTATGAGTTTCAATTTCATACTTGTAGCAGTGGACTATGTGTCCAAATGGGTGGAAGTCATTGCCAGAAGGACCAATGACCACACAGTTGACCTCAAATTTCTGAAGGATAATATTTTCTCAAGATTTGGCACCCCCAGAGCTATCATTAGATATGGGGGGAGTCATTTCTATAACAGGCATTTTGAGAACTTGCTCAAAAAATATTTTGTTACACACAAAATTGCAACTCCCTACCACCCATAGACCAGTGGGCAAGTTGAAATTTCTAATAGAGAGATCAAGCATATCTTGGAGAAGACTGTGAAGACTGATAGAAAGGATTGAGCACAAAAGCTGAATGATGCTTTGTGGGCTTATAGGATAGCCTATAAGACCCCTATTGGCATGTCCCCATTCAGGCTAGTTTATGGAAAGGCCTACCACCTACTAGTAGAGTTAGAGCACAGAGCCTATTGGGCTATTAGAAAACTGAATTTTGATCTAACTACTGCTGGTTCCCATAGGAAATTGCAAATGTCAGAGCTTGATGAATTGAGAATGGAAGCCTATACCAATGCCAGAATGTACAAGGAGAGATCAAAGGCATTCTTTGATAAGAAATTAATGAGGAAGGACTTCATTGCTGGTACTAAGGTTTGGCTTATCAACTCCAAATTAAAGTTCTTTCCAGGGAAGTTAAAATCCAGATGGGATGGACCTTACACTGTCATCCATGCCTCCCCATCTGGTGCTGTGGAGATCTTGGATTCTATGTCTAGGAAGATCATGAAAGTGAATGATCCAAGGCTAAAAATTTGTATAGAAAATTCAGTGGAGCCTCCTTAGACCATTCACCTACATGAACCTCCCACTGCTTAGTGATCTACAGCTGTGTAAAATGTGTACCATAAGTGTTGAAAATTTTGTTTTGTTTTGTTTTGCTGAAAAATCTGTCAAGTAGAGTTTTGGTGTGATGTTGTTTTAGTGTGTTTTGTTTGTTCTGTTTTGAGTATATGTGCATACTTGTCATCTGAATTTGATGTGCATGTGTTGTGCTGCCTTATGGTGAAGGTGTTGTAAGTGTAATGGTCATGAATTTGATTTAAATGAATATCTTTAGCATTCTAAATTTTTGATGTACAGATGTTGGTAATGGGCAACTAAATTGTCATGATGAAATGGAGTACATGTCAAGGAGTTAGTGCTGATGCACACTGAATGGGTGGATGACATTGTACATGCACAGGACAGGGTGCAAGCTGAGAGAAAAGGTGAAGGGTTGCTTTCTCGTGAGCCACTTGTAGGTCTTCTCATGGAGTTCTGAGGGAAGTTTTGTTCCTCGCGAGCAAAAGGCACTTGCTGAAGCCTGATATTGAGCCTCACGAGGCTCTATCCTGTCAGCAACAGGGAATTGTGCGAAGAACGAAATTCACACTTTTTGTACCGCGAGAGGACCTCGTGAGCTAATATTCTAAAGGCCACACCATTAATTGCCTCGCGAGGTCCCTAATACTCCAAATTTATGTTCCTCGCGAAGTTTACAACTAAGTTGTGCGAGCGATGCAAAACTACTACTCACGCTTTATCCCAGATCCAGCACCACAAAGTGACCTCACGAGGCACATAAAGTCTCTAAATCTATCCTTGCGAGGTTTTGTTCTTCTTTGTGACAGCATGTCTCGCGAGGTTGGATGTGTACTACGCAAGAAATCTACCTCGCGAGAACTTGGCGACAACCGCGCGAGACACGGGATCAGCCTTATAAACCCTGCGATTTCTCCCATTTCCTCCATTCTATATCTTTGCCCTAACTTCCATTGCACAAAGAACTGACCTCCCTACTCCCTCCTTTCTTCTCTACTGCATAATCCACTCCACCTCATAAATTTTCCTCCTACAACTGTGTTCCCCATCACCTCCTAGACATTTTTAACTTGGTTTGGAGGAACTGATCCATTGTGCCATGGTTAGAGTGGAACCCTAACTTTCATTTGGTAAGGTTTCTCACTCTCTCAGTTATTTTGCTAAGATAGTGTTTTAGAGCTAAGAAGAGAGAGGAACTTGTTGAATTACCTCCATTGCATTGTGACCTATCCCCATTTTGAATTTAAAGCCCCAATTTGAAGAAATTGAATAGCTATGGCCACGGGTTCAAAATTCATAGATACCTTGGCTCCTTTGGTGACCCCTCCACCTACTGGTAACCTTGTGGCCACTCAAAAATCTGCAAGGATTGTAGAGGCCTTCAGTGTGGAAACCTTTGAGGTAGCTGCACCCACTGAGGAGCCCCAAATTGAGCAACCTGAGAAGAGAGTAGTCCCAGTGAAGAAGGGCAAGGCTGTAGCCTCTGATGCCTAAGCCAAAAAGAAATCTACTTCTAAGAAGAGGGCCAGAGAGCACCCACCTGCCAAGAGCCCTGAGAAATCCAAGAAGAAACAGAAAAAGGGCAAGGAAGTGGACCAAGAGGCCCCTAAGGTCCCTAAGGTTGAAGAGGAGGAGGATACTGAGTACCTTAGGGTCCCCTCTGAATTTGTGACAATAATTAAATTGGAGGTTGAGACCATTTTTGATAAAGTTTTCTTTAAGGAGCTACCAAAGACAACATCCTCCATTGAGTACCTGACCAAGGTAACTCTGCTTCCCCTATTAAGGCCCCCATTGCAGCTAGTCTTTCCTAGACTAGTGCAGTTGTTCTACCAAAATATCAAAGTGAAGACTGGGGATGATGGGAACCCAACATTGTTGGTCTTGATAGACAAGTTTGAGATACTATTCAATCAGGAAGCCATAGCTGAGATACTTGAGATACCAGCCAAGTACAACCCTGAGTGAAGCTTAGGTCCCCCTTTGATAGTCACAATCCCATAAATTGCGAAGGAGTTGACTAGAGGGGTCATAACCTCAGGGGTGTCAATTGGGAAGAGAGATATGCACCCCCACCTGAGGTTTATGGATGGGGTGTTGAGGAAAAATGTATATTGCTCTGATCATGAGTAGGAGAGGTCTCCCATTGCTGATGCACTCTAATCCTTCCACAAGAATCACTACTTGGATGCTGCCAAGTTGATCTTTGAGGTGATGAAGGACATTAATGAGAAAATGAAGACAAAAAAGAAACCCCACTCACTCCCCTACTGCAGGCTTATTAGAGCTTTACTGAAGCTTGAAGGATATCCTTTTCAGGTGGATGAGATGACTACCACTCTGAACCCCAGAAATAATGGGAGATCAGTGGCACCATGATTTCCAAGGAGAAGAAGAAGAAGTAGTTGTTACTGCTTCTGTGGCAACCTTTACAGCAGCCCTCACCTCTGCAGCCATTCCAGCTGCTACTGCTGTTTCTGCTGCCATTCCTGAAGTAGCCACCTCAATTGAGTCAGCCATCCCTTCAACTTCCATGCTAGCCAGCACCACCTTCACACCTCAAGCCATTACCTCACCATCCATACCTATATCCATACCCATGCCAGCCCCTACCTCAACCCCAACCCCACAACCCTCAATAGTTCCATTACCTTTATCCCAGCCTATTTCACCAACTACCACAGTCACCATACCTATTAACACCTTACCTAGACCTTTTTCCATCACATCAGCCACAACTAGCCCAACCATCCCTACCATACCTTTAACTTTACCTCCACCTGTGCCTACAACAACAGCTCACCCTCTCCCACCTGTGACAACCACCTATAAAAAGAAAAGAAAATTAACCAAAACCCACATTGAGCCCCAGCCCACCTATATATCCCAAACTATCCCAATTCCTGAACCAACTACTATCCCAGACCCAACCATTGGCCTACCACCACCCTCAATAGCCCAAGCCTTTGAACCTGAGCCCCCCATTCTTGAAATCCTACACAGCTCCCCATTATCCTCACACCAGCCCATTGAAACCTTCACACCTTTTGAACTTGTTACCCTTAAACCTTTAGGCCAATCCATTCCATTTTCTCTTATCCATGACCAAGACCCTTTTTCAAAAGAGAGGTACTTAGCTATGATGTCCTCTATCATAGGGGACATCAATTATGAGTACACCCCTCTCCCAGACTCACCTCACCCTCCCCACTTCATCCCTCCTCATGATTCATCACAGCCCCATCAATTTACACCTATCCCTACATCACCCAAGCCAGCTAATTTCACTCATACACCCACTTCCCCCTTTCAACCTATTCCACCCATACAACTCACAGTCACTACCATACCTGACCTATTACTCCAAATCATCAACCTCTTACTCTCCCTTCAAGCTCAAGTGTTGGCCAACAACCAAACTCAATCATCCATTGAGGGCAACCTTTAATCCATGAACTCCACCCTCCCAAATCTTGCCTCAATCCAAAACAGTTTACATACCATCCAATCAACCTTGACAACTTTAACCCAACCTTCCCAACAGCCAACTATCCCTACACCCATCCATATTCTCACACCTGCAACCACGCCCATTGAACCTATCCCAGATATCCCTCCTCCTATATATAACAATGCCTCCACACAAACTGAACCTGAACCTGAACCTGAACCCCAACCTATACCCTCTACTTCCACCCCACCCATGCAATCATTAATCCCTTTATCTTTGCTGGCTGGCCCTTCTTCCATGAATGAGCTACCCATACTACCTGCCTCTTTTAACCCCATGCCTCCATACTACACCCTCCTTCAAGCCATGAAGAATAATGCCTACATCAAGAGAGATGTAATTAGAGGCATGGCCGACCTGAGAAACACAGCCAAGCAACCTCTCCTAGAAAAATCAAACTTCTGATACTCACATAAATTGGAGAGGAAGAGAATCAAGCATGGTTGGAGAGAGATAATAATCCAATACAATCAAGAGAAGAATAGAGTTGAGGGGATGGAGGATGTCATCAAGAAATTGCAGACAGACCTCAGAATAGTAGAGGACAAAGATTATGACTATGGTGTGACTATTGCAGCATTGCAGAAGACCTTAACTGAAAATAGTGTCCGAGAGTTAGCAGAAGCTATTTCCAAACAATTAAACCCTGATGTACCTCAAAAGGAAACAACTCCTAAACCTAAGGTGCCTTGCAAAGTCAAGCCTGGAATCAAAATCCAAGAATCTACTTCAAAGCCAGCGCTCACTCCCAAGAAGAAAAGCACCCCCAGGCCAAGAAAAACTACTTCAAAAAGGTCACACTCTGCTACTGCTTTGAAGAAAGCAAAGGGCAAAGGAATCCAAGAACCACATGATGTAGCAAAGAAATCAGATGATTAAATTTGCATTTGTAATTAGTAGGATGTCTTTGCATAATTTTTGTGTAGTTCTTTAATTTACATTGTAAAAATTTTTGTGTATAAATGAAATTTCTCTTTGTTATGTTTTGTTTGGGTTACTTTCTCTCTTTATATTTGTTTGTGTGCTTTTAATTGTTTGTCTATGCCTTGTTTAATGTCTGTTTTGTGTATTATAACCTGTTGCACATGCACGTTATCTTTGAATCAGTGAGGACACTGCTCCTCATAGGTTTGGAGGTGTGGCAAGGTTTGCCAATGATGTAGTTAACCCAAGTACAGCGGAAGCAAGTGAGTGAGATAGAAATAGAGCTATATTCACCTAAGAAACATTAAAAATAAGGAAACTTAAACATTTTGCAGACCTTTAGGCATTAAAAACTTTTAAATTTTAACATTTCCATGAGGTGAACACCAAGAAAACTCACTTGTGTCAGTACTTAGTGAACCATTAAAGAGATAAAAAGGTAAGGATATGCCTAAGAGTTCAATGGAAGACTATACCTAGTGAGATTTGGGCCAACAATTTTTTTTTTTGTTTTTCTCTCTTTGAGGAGTGACTGAGGCAATTCTTTTTGCTCTAAGGACTGGCTGAGCCAATGTCCTCACTAGAAGTTAGGCATCTCCAAGTTGAAACAGCTGACAGCATTCATGATATTTAGGAAAGGATCAAGGCTTTCTCTTGGGCAGTTTGAGCTTAAACATTCCAAACCTAGTAAACTACCCTTGTGCATACACCTTTTGAGCCTTGATTTCTAGTTTTCTTCAAAATACACCTGAGTACTTGTACCTAAACCTATGGACCTGATTCAAACCTACCCTCACTCTAAGAATTTAGAAGGTTAAGGAGAAGGAGTTGAAGATGGACAAGTTAAGATCAACATTAGGTGAATGGAAAAGAAACACAAAAGGAGGATGGCAGTGTAGCAACCAGGAAGAGGGTGGCATTTCAAAAAATTAAAATAAAAAGAATAGAAAAATGTATCAAAAAGAAAGAAAAATAATAATAAAAAAGACTAGAGAGGAGTCAAGAGGAAATTTTATTGAAAAAAGTAAAGAAATAAGAGGAGAAGCTGGCCACTTCATGTCTGAAAAATCTCAAGAAGATGGAATGTGCTGAACTAAAGAAGGTGAAGTCATCTATCACGTCCTTCACCTGCTGATTTCTCAATTTTGCTTTCTTTTTCACCCTTCCACTCTTTATAACCTACACCCATAAGCCACATTACAACCCAGTTATAAGACCTTGTGATCCTAAGTGGAATGAGCTGTTATGTGGAGATGAGGAGTTGTCCAATCTATGGTGAGGAATAGCCAATGATGCTAGAATTTAGTAGCTTTATCTATGCTCATGCTTACAGACCTATTTGGGGACTGTAACTGCTCTTGAGCTTGTGAGAAAATGAAAGCCCTCAAAGTTCTTTGTGAGAGATTGCCCTGTGAGCATTGGGTTTGATATCGAATGTATTGGGCATTGCCTAAAACCTAATTTTTGAATTGATGATGAGCTCAGTACTGACTTACATTTGTTGTTTCTCTTGTTGTAAGCTAATTGGAAATGGTGTGCATACATGGAAATGTTTGAATGATTAAATGTCTGTGCATATCAGTTGTTTAAATTCCTCATATTTTGAATCAAAGGTGAACTGATGCTCTGTATACTGACAACTGACTTGACAAATTTTGCACTTTTGTTAACTGTTTCATTGAGAAGTTTATGGGTACCTTCACTGAAAACCCTCAGGAGACTTCACTCCTCCACTAGGGATCACCTAGGGGTTTAAAAGGCTTGATGCATAAGCTAAATGCATCTGTGCTCCCTACAAAAGTGGCTTTTACATTCTTAGAAGTAGTTGTTTAAATTTTGCTTTGCTCAGGGACTAGAAAAGATTAGGTTTGGGGGTGTGTTATTCATTGAAAAGTACCACTTTTCACCTCTTAACCTGACCTTTGCTACACCTTGAAGCCAACTAATAACTCTTGTTTAGCCTGTTTTGTAGTTAGCAATAAATTGTACACTTTAACACAAAGTCCATGCCTTTAGTGTCAAGAACAAAGAGAATTCAAGCCAAGGATGACAGCTGAGCCAAAAACTGTTGGACCACCATGGTGGTGCAAACCTTGGTGACTAGTTTGCATGTCAAAGTGAACCTAAGAAGTTAGCAGATGTGAGAAGTATAGATGAGAGTGGAGGAAGCTGCAATAGAAGCATGTGCATTGTAGCAAAGGTGCAGAATCACTTATCTCGCACAGTTGAGGTGTTGCCTCGCGCTATTCAATTCACTAGTAAAGCTTCTTCACGTAGCTCAGATATGCAACACAAGAGAAGTCGTGCAGCAGTCACGCACTTCAGCTACAACAAACACTTAAAGAACTCTCGTAGCTCTCGCACACTAAGCCTTCAGAAATACAGCTCAAAGCTCTCACGAGGATCAAGCTTTAAAGCAACTGCATGCACTACCTCGCGAGACCAATTTGTGCAAACAGCAGCAACAACCTCATGAAGTTCTTTCGTGGCTCTGGAGGAGAGAGACGCCCAGAAACTATCTCGCACACCTAGAAGTTCAACCCTATATCGAGCAAGAGTTAAAATGCAGCCTCGCGACACCTTCACGAGAGGACCTTCTGAAGCTCTACTGTGCGAGCAAAACTCAAGCCTAACTCTTCCTCGCGAGTGCACTAAGATAGTTGTGCGACCATTTGAAGATCTGTTGCATGAAGCAGGGGCCTTGCAAATAAAAATCTTATCCCGTGAGGACTCTACAAGCTATGCGAAAGGACTAAAAGAGCAAAAAGAAACTACGCAACAGCATTCATGAGTAGAAGCCAGCCCCGCGAAACTCGGGCTCTCCACTTCTCAGTCTTAACTCCAAGGACCTTTTGGGGATTTCCCTAGGTCTAGGACACACATCCTAAGGCCCTGATCTCAAGGCACACATCCCAAGGCATCCAAGTGTTGTAACAATATCACATCTGCTAGAAAATTAGGATTAACCTTCTCTAAGCCAAGGCAATGTGGACTGAGTATATAAGTTGTACATGTAACTTAGAATTTTTCGTCTTCCCTTGAACCTCTGTCGGTTGAGAGCTCAAGCAGACTAGGGTTAGGGTTTGATCACTTCTTTATCTTATTTTTCTTCTCTCTTAGCCCAGCACTTGCTGGCTAAATCCTCTATAAGCAAGTAGGTGTAGTTTTCTTTAGTTTTGTAATGAGTCATGTGAACATTGGGATTTTGTGAAGAGCAGTTGTGCAGAAGGCTGCTGCCTTGAGAAATTACATTGTAAGTACTTTTGATCAATGGAATTTTATATTTTAATTGTATACTCAATCTATTATTCTTCTATTTGCCCATAGTTTTGTTCATTCTATGCATGCATTTAGGATTTGAGTTGATTGAAAAGCACATGGAAGCTCGAGCTTGTAGCCCTGGGACCATGGTGACAGCAGTAGTTTACATGTTCTTTATCAGACCTCTGTGGTGAAGATAACCTCTATGGATAGCCTGTGACCATTTAAGTGGATAGGTTATAGCCCTAGGGTGATTCCAAGCCACAGATCTGAGAAAGATTCTTCTCCTCTGCACATGAGCTTGTAGCCTTGCGAGAGATTGTTGCAGGAACTAGCTCCTCTTTGTTTACTTGACCAATATTAGATGTTAGATCTGATTTCTCTATAGTAATTATAGACTTATGAGCTGAGTTATTGCAAGCATTTTGTAGCAATGATTAGTTACTTTTAAGTTCCCAAATAGCCTTGAACAACTGTGGTTTCCACTAGTTTTTCAAGAACTATTTGCTCCCATGGATGTCTGAGCTTGTAGCCTGGCAAACATGGTATTTGCAATGGTCTTCATAGCCTAATTTGAGCCATTGGGTGGAGGACATCTATAGGATAGTCTATGACTATTTAAGTGGACAGGTTATAGCCTTAAGATCAGTCTACTCCTTTGGATCAGATTGGTTTTCTGCTTTGATTCATGTGGTTTGATCCTTTCTATTGGATAGTCTGTGCCAATTTAAGTGGATAGGTTATAGCCTTAAGAGACCAGGTCAAACCATAGGAATTGAGTTAGATACATCTTCCTTGTAGATGTGCTTGCAGCCATCTAAAGGACTGCTACAGAGACAACCGTAAGTCTGAGTTACTTAACTGTATCAATCTTAGCTTAATTGCTTACTCCCATCATTTTATCTTTCTTTTTGGCACACTCCATCATCACCTTCTTTATAATCCTTTCTTTAGGATAGGACTGCACTTTATTTCTCTTCTTTTAGTAGTAATTTGGTGTAGTTGTGACACCCAACTCTCTTTCTTTAGGATTGTTAGATCGTAGCTAGATATGGAGGTCTACTATTACAGCCCATTTTGGGTTCTTGATCATGATCTCTGTGGGACAAACTCTTACTTACTCAAAACTTGCTATGATAGCCCTGTATCTTGCAGGACTGTGTATTCTTCCAGAGTGTTGTTTTCATCTATCTCCATCTTTCTCTTTGCTTTGATTAATTTCCACCACTGTTAATCAATAAATAGCAGCACCTCTAGAGAAATGACCAACAGAAAAAAAATGTCTGCTCCTCAAGGCCATCGGTCTCCAAGCGCTTAGCGACATTACTAGGCATAACCGTGATGGTGCGAGTAGCAAAAGCCCAACGTGTGGGAAAAAAATGTTTGTTTCCTTGATATGATTGATGAAGTGTGATGTTTGAGTTTTGTTTTGAACAAGATAGCCCCGTTAGTGGGAGAGTGATCAACCTATAGTTAGAGAATAGCGTAAAGCAAAGACGCGAAGATCAACAGTTTGTGCCCAATCTCATGAGGCATTGATTGCCCCATTTGATTGGTCATGCCTACGTAAAGTATTGAGCAAACTCTTCGATTTTGATGATAATTTAGCACAACTATCCAAGCGGAGCGAATATTGATGTCGCAATGCTTTTTGGGAGTGTGTGCCCCTTTTGATAATGTACCCTGGATCAACATGACTTAGAGTACCCAATCTTCAAATAATACTGAACAGATCCGGCCAAAATTGGGTGTCTATCAAAGGAGGCACTCAATCTTAGTCCCCGTCAACGATGATCTTACTATCGAACAATTATACAAAAATATGCACTCATCAGGGGCAAATAAAAATAAAGGGGAATGGAAGTCTTGACCCAGAACCCGTCCGGGTACTATTTAAGGGAACAAACGACCATCCAATAGATACCCAAACGCAAGGTGTAAACTTTACAGGGATACCGTACAAATGATGGTTTCAAAGCCTACACCCTAGAATGAGCCGTTCGGAATGCATATTTAAACATAGTCGTTCGATAGGTAATTTTCTTTTTAACAGGTTGGTCTTAAGCAATTATTGACCTTTTCCTGAGGAATCTGAAGCTTTAAGACACTTAAGTTCATATGAATCCAAAAATGAAGCGTTCAGCATAAAGATTTAGCGGTGGAATCAACCTGATCGAAACATTGACTGTTTGATCGGGATTGACACCGTTGCTCTTACTTTAAAGTAGGATCTAAAGATCTAAGGCGAATCTTAGACTTAGGACATTAATTTAGCACAACTGCATTACTGGTAAAATATTGACATTTTATTGCATTTGAAACACGCATGTGCGTAGCTGTGCGTCAAAAAGTACAACGTAAGCACATATTTCTTTTTTTTTCTTTTTCAAATGATTGCTTTTTCCCATTTTTTTTAATAGACTGATGCGAGTTGTGAGATACTTCCTCTACTCTGCCCATTGTCGAGAGGTTGCCTACCTCGAGGGTTTGGGCCATTTGATGTTCCCGCACATTCTTAAGAAAATATTAGTCCCTTTTTTGTTTATACAGATAGCAAATATACATCCTAATTAACAAAAGAAGTAACTTTTACCTACACATTTTTTTATTTGTTCTCTTCAAGACTTATATTTTTGGATTTTTTTTCTAGATTTTCTTTTTCTCTCTCTTGTTTGAGATGGAAGTACAAGGCTGCAACCATGTACATGGAAGGGGTATATATTTTTTGGGATTTTTGGATTTTCTTATTTTTGTTGTTTTTTTTTCTTTTCTTCTCTTTTTTTGTTTGATGTCTTAACAATGAGGCGAGGTAATGGGTTCCATTTTGAGCATAGCTGAACCCGTTCATGCGGTTGGACCTGATTAAGGTTCAGAATTTTCCAGGTTGGAACGTCCATCCCTCTGGATTGAATTAACCTTTTCTCCTTACCATGGGTCATACGTTTGACGATACAATCTGAAGATACACCTGATCAGGACCCTATTTGAGTAAACATGAGCGGCCCAGTTGGCGACTAAAAAAATTGTACGTGACCAAAGGAGCAATCGATTTTTCTCCCTTTTTCTTTCTTTTTCTTTTATAACTTTTTTTACTCACAGCGCCCAAGACGGGTTTTCGCTATGCTTGTTATCGCCATCTTTTTTACTCGTAGCGCCCTTTCAGGTTTTCACTACGTCCATGAATTTTTTACATTTTTACCCCAGTCACCATTTCAGGTTTTCACTTGGTTCACACAAGCTCGCTCTTTTTACCTGTAGCGCCCTTTCGGGTTTTCACCATGTCCATTTTGATTTGAGCTTGTATATTTTTATTTTTTTTATTTCAAAAACAAAGGTCATGACATGGACGTCGATTCCGTCTTAGCCGGCTGGATGGAGTTCTATGTTGTCTCTCAGCTTGGCTCATTCTGACTTAACGAATATTATGGCTGCTCGTAGACCTTAAAGAGAGCTTTCTCTTGGGATGAATTGTGGCCACGGGTTGAAAGGGGTAGGTTAGGAATTTTGAAGGTATACTTAGGTTAAAAGGTTTCCTCGATAGGGTTTCAGTTGCCGTAATACACTTCTTTGGGAGATTTTTACTGTACACACCCCATAATTTTTTTATTTCTTTTCTTTTATATATATTTTTATGTTCTTTTTGCTTTTCTTCAGACATCATTTTTTGGGGATTTTACTTTTCTAATTTTTTTTGGGTTTTGATGGTAACTCTTTTTCTCTTTTTTTTTTATTTGGTATATACACTTTTTCTTTTTCTGTGAGGGGTTAATGAAGGAAAGTCCATCAGCTCTAATGGCGTAGCAAAAGGTATGAGCATTCAAGGATGCTTTTTGGCTACTTAGTTTTGAAATGATACCCTCTTTTAAGGGGCCCATAAGTAGTCACGTATTCATATTTATCAACACTTACCTTGTCGTAGGAGACTAGGAGTAGAATCGTCGCACGCATCCAGCGTTGATCGGCTTAGGAAAATGATCCCCGTCCATGGTGACAAGACGAAGCACGTACCCTGGGAGTACTTCTCTGATGACAAAAGGCCCTTCCCAGTTGGGCTTAAATTTCTCTCTTGGATTGGCGTGGAGAGAAGGGAAGATCTTCTTGAGTATGGTGTCACCCACATTTAAATCTCGAATACAAACACACTTATTGTAAGCACGTGTGATCCTTCCTTGGTAGCCTGGGTGTGACACAAGGCTAGGAGCCTTTTCTCATTGACGAGGTTTAGCTGTTCAAAATGGGATCTCTTTCTCTCTCTCGGCTTCTGGCAGATCGGTCTCAATGAGGATACGGAGGGAGGATACTTCGACCTCAACTGGTAGTACAACCTCGATTCCATACATAAAAGAAAATGGTGTTGCGCCTGTAGCGGTGCAGATTGACGTTGGATAAGCCCATAGTATGAAGGGTAACTTTTCACTCCAGTCTCGGTATGTGACGACCATATTCTCGAGGATGCGAATGACTATTTTGTTGGCAGCTTCTACGACTCCGTTGATTTACTATCGATATGGTGATGAGTATTAATGTTGATCTTGTATTGCTCGCATAGGGCTCTAATGCGCTTGTTCACAAAGGTTGTGCCATTATCTGTGATAATGTCCTTGGGCATGCCGAATCGACAAACGATGTTGTTCTTAATAACCTTCTAGACATGGCTGACCATGATGTTCACATAGGATGCTGCCTCTACCAAGTACTCAATGGCGACGAGGATGAACTAATGTCCGTTAGATGCTTTTGGATTAACCTTTCAGACTACGTCGAGGCCCCACGTGGCAAATGGCCATGGAGTGGTCATGCCATGTAGATCTATGGCTAGAGCATGTATCAGACTAGAGTGTTCTTGGAATTTATAGTACTTCTGAATGTGCCTACAGCAGTCAATTTCCATGGTGGTCCAGAAATACCCTTGCCGTAGGATCTTTTTGGCGAGCATGTGCCCATTGATGTGGGCCTCGCATCTCCCTCGAGGATCTCTTTCATGATGTTGGCTGCCTCACTTTCAGTTAGGCATTTGAGCAGGATATTGTTATATGATCGCTTGTAGAGGCACTCGCCACAGATGATGTAATTAGCCGCTAAACATTGGATTATCCGCTTATCTGTCTTGGACGTACCTTCAGGGAAAACTCGAGTTTCAAAAAAATTCTTTATGTCTGAGAACCATGGGGGCTCATCATCTAACTTTTCGGATCCCTCAATTTGGAAGCAGAAAGCAGGTTCATTTCTTTGTCCAATCATGATTAGCTTCATCTCAATAACGTAGGGAATTTCTACCATTGATGCCAAGGTTGCCAATGCGTCAACTAATTGATTTCTTACTCACGAGACATAGGAGAACGTGATATCGTCAAAACATGCAATCATATCTTCGAGGTGCTCGTGGTATGAGATCAACTTCTCATCCTTTGTCTTTCAGTCTCCGTTGATCTGGCATATGATCAACTGTGAATCGCCAAATACCCTGAGGTGAGTTGCATTCAGGTCTAAAGCAGCCTGTAGGTCAGCTACACAGGCTTAATACTCGACCATATTATTGGTGCAAGGGAAATTGAGCTTGATGGAAACTAGTATGTGGGATCCTTTTGGCGAGATCAGAACATGGCCAAATCCTTGACCTTCGACGTTCGATTCCCCGTCAAAGTGCATTACCCAAGACTCCTATGTCTCCCCTATGTCATCCTGTCGGTTCTCAAGGGTTCATAGTCAGGTAGGGGGTTCTCAGTAAGATGATCAATGAGTGCTTGCCCCTTGATTGACTTTTGAGTGACATACATGATGTTAAATTATGATAGAAGCAACTTCTAGTGTGCAGTTCAGCCAGTAAGAACCGGCTTTTAGTATAAGTACTTTAACGGATCCATTCATGCTAGGAGGAGAACTGCCTGAGAGAGCAAGGAGTGACGAAGTCTTTGGGTAGCACATACGAGAGCCAGACATGCTTTCTCCAGATGAGAATATCGTGTCTCGTAATCAGTAAACTTCTTGCTCAGATAGTAAATGGCCTGTTCCTTCATTCCAGTCTCATCATGTTGTCCTAGGATACATCCCATCGAGAATTCTATCATTTAGAGATACATTAGGAGTGGCCTCCTGGGTACTGGCAGTATTAAAATTGGAGGAATGAGAAGGTAACCCTTGATTTTATCGAATGATGCCTGACAATCATCATTCTATTAAACAGGCGAATCCTTTCTTAGTAGCTTAAAAATCGACGTGCAGATAGGAGTTAGTTGTGTAATGAATGACTGATGTACTGTATTCTACCCAAGAAGCCTCAGACTTCTTTCTCGGAAGATGGCGGTGGCATTTTGACGATAGCTTTTACTTTGATCGGATCAACCTCGATGCCTCTTCTGCTGACGATGAAGCCCAGTAACTTTCCTGACATGGCGTCGAATGCGCATTTCTGAGGGTTTAGACGTAGCCTGTATTTCCTCAATCTTTCGAATAGCTTTTGGAGGTTCACCAGATGATCACACTTCTCCTGAGACTTGGCTATCATGTCATCAACATATACCTCGATTTCTCGGTGTATCATATCATGGAACAGTGTTTTCATTGCTCTTTGATACGTTGCCTCAACATTTTTAATCCGAAAGGCATGACTCGATAACAGAACGTTTCCCTTGGGGTGATGAATGTCGTCTTCTCTCAGTTCGCTTCTGTCCTCTTAATCTGATTGTATCTGGAGAATCCATCCATGAATGAGAACATCCCATGCCTTGCAGTATTATCGACCAAGATGTCGATGTGTGGCAATGGGAAGTTGTCTTTCAGGCTCGCCTTATTAAGATTTTTGAAGTTGATGCACATGCAAACCTTTCAATCTTTTTTCGGTACTGGGCGATGTTGGCCAACCACTGCGGGTATTTAGAGACCATGAGAAACCCTGCAACGTACTACTTGATGACTTCATCCTTCACTTTCAACATCCATTCCGATCGAAGACGTCTTAACTTCTGCTTGACTATCTTAACATCGGGATACAGTGGCAACTCAAGCTCGACCAAATCGGTGTCCAAACCAGGCATATCCTCATATGACCATACAAAGACATCTTGGTATGATTGACGGAAGTTAATCATGCCTTTTTTTTTCCTCGAGAGACAGTGACGTTCTGATCTTAGTGATTCTAGGGACCTCCTCGATTCCCAGATTGACATCATCAGTCTCTTCAATGATCGAGGTAGGGCCATGCTCAAAATTGATATACAGTTCAAGGAGCTCACTAGAAAGCTCCTCGATTAAGTCCTCACCATCCAAATCTGTGACTCCTACCTCTTCCTGTATTTCTACAAGAAAGAGGTCGGCTTCACGTCGGGCGAACTCTTCAATTAAGGCATCATTTTCTTTATTTTTCTCGAGAATTTTAAAAGACAATATTTTTAGACTATTTTGTATTTTTTCCATGTTTTTAGGATTTTTCTTTTCTTCGGAGATGGGCCCTTGGCAAGGCAAGTTTCTATTTACACATGGTATTGCCTGCCGAGGGCTTATCTCACTTTTTATAGGTTGTTTTTTTCTGGAAAGCTGGTGTCTCACTTACGACCATTTGATGCTTCTAGCGTTAGGGGCATAGAAGCCCAGTTTCTCACCTGAGGTGTCACACCTTTACCTGGTTTTGTGGAGGAGGCTGATTGAGCTGACTTTTGAGGGTCAGCCCCCAACATGTTAACCATGGGTTCATCTTGAACCTGGTCTTCAAATATTAGCACATGTTTTGGATGGTTCCGGATGGGTGGCTGTGAAGGTAGGATTACCTCTTCTTCGAAGAGTGAAAGCGAGTCCAGTTCTATTTCAATCTCTGGGGGAATGATGTGGGGATTGGTCTTGTGGACAATGACCCTTTTGTGTGGGATCAACTGTGTTGCCCCATTTTGATCGATTTTAATGACCCTAACACTTACAAATGTGCTTCTGATGTGTGGCCATGGAAGGGACTCATCCTCTAGGTTTGTCGCCCTGGCTCTGGCTATAGCAATGGTTCGGGCCTTTTCTTTGGCCTCTTGGATTTCTTCTTTAGTAGGCTTGTAGCCTAAGCCGAATCTGACATAGTGACCACCTTTGGCTTTGACTGGGTTCATCTTTCCTTGTAAGCGAGGGCCTAACCCTTTACCTCTCCTATAACCCCACTTTTGGAGCATTCCTACCACTATAATCATTTCTCCTCTAATTTTTTCAATGACTTTTTTGGGAAATTTTGGTGCTACTTCTAATACATCGTATTGAAAACTATGAAGGTCTGTGTCCTCAGCTGTATGGGGTACATCTAGTACCTTGAGATTTTTTATGTTGTGAGCCATCTCTCTTTCCTCTCGTCCCTCACCTCTTATGGTAATAACTTTCTCCTCGAAGATGAATTTGAGCTGTTGGTGTAGAGTGGAGGGCACCTCCCCGATTTCGTGTAGCCACGGGCGCCCTAGTTACAGGTTGAAGGAGGACTTGATGTCCATGACTTGGAATGGGATTGATAAGGACATTGGCCCAATGGTGAGCTCAAGATTGACTTCGCCTGTCACCTCCCTCCTGGTATTATCAAACCCTCTTGCACTTATTCTGGCTGGCCTGAATGTGGAGGGATCAACCCTTATCTTGGTTACAGTTTTGAGGGGGCATATATACAGTATCGATCTGTTGTCTACCAGCACCAAACGGATCACCAATTTTGCCATTTCCACTGTGATATTGAGGAGTTTAGAATGATTGCTTCCTTCACTTGAAAGATCGGAGTCAGAGAAAGAGATGGTGTTGGGAGCCAGTATTTGCCCGATCATTTGCCCCACTTCATCTGGCGAGACTTTGTCAGATACGCGTGCGTCTTTCAATGACCCCATTAGAGCTTGAAAGTGATGTGGGGATGTCATCAATAGGTCCCAAATGGTGATGTGAGTCGGTGTTCTTTTGAGTTGTGTTTCCAACACGTGTTCTTGGCTCATTTTTTCCATAGGGTGCACTGCTGCAGGTTCCTTTCTCTCTTCTACTTGGGCTAGTATCAGTACCTCAGACTGTTTGGAGATTCTGCCCGACTGGGTAATGAACTCGACTGGCTTTGTGTTACTACTGCCAGCATTGGCATCTATTTGACTGTAGTTGAGTTGATAGGGATCATATGTTGGCCCGAAGATTTGGAATGGGATGAATGGCGGTGTCAGATATGATTGGACCGGCGAGGCTGGCATGGTGAAGTTGGGCCTGATTTGGTTGACTGGTGCTCAGACTAGAGGCATTGGTGGTGGTGTAGCAAAATTGGGCCAACTGTATTGGATAGGTGTTGGAGGTGAATATACTGGTGGCAGTGCGACAGTACTAGGCCAACTATATTGCGTTGGTGTTGGAGGTGAAGGTGGATGGGCTGATGATGGTGTGACAAAATGGGGCCAAATGTGGTTAATGGGAACTGACTCAGAAGGCGAGGTAAAATTGGGCACCATATAATTGACGGGGGTTGATGTTGAATATGATTGGTACTGCGGAGGTGGTGAGGGAAAATACAACCTCAAATCTAGCGGTGCTGCTTGGAATGTTGGGTTTGGGAAATAGTCAGCTAAATTCAAAGGTTCGACTATCCCTACAATTTCACCCCCTGACTCCATTGCCCTGGGATTTCGTAGCCTTCTTCCGTGTCAATGTACTTCGAAGGGTCGAACTCTTCCATCTCTCTTTCCAACATGTTAATGGTGGCCCTCGGGCCCATCCCTCCTTGCGAGGGTGGTGGCAGTGGTGCCTGGAATATATTGGTATGGGAGTTTGCCTAGGGAATTGCTGGAGGAATGAGCTTCCCTGCCTCTATCAGATCTTGGATTGCATGCTTTAATGAAAAGCATTGATCGGTTGGGTGACCTGGTCCTTGGTGAAAACTGCAGTGTGTATTGAGGTCATAATTTCTTGGGATTGGATTTGGCGGAGGTCGTGGCTGGAGTATGGTGACCAAACCCTTTTCGACTAGTAAGGGAAAAAGGACTTTTAGGAACTGGCCCAAGGGAATGAACACTCAGTTATATCAGGCCCTTCTCTGCCTGGGAGTCTGCTGCCCCCAATGGACATTATTCTACCTTACAGCCTGATTTGTTTGATGCTAGCGTTGGCTGTGCTGGCACGAACCGAATGGTACCATGTCGGTGCTGGGCTCTGTGTTTATTATTATCTAAACATCTGCCCCGGTTCTTCTCTCATTTCTTTGCTAGGCTAATTTACGAACCCCACTGGCCACCTGTTTGTTCAAATGCCCCTCTCTTATCGTGTCTTCATAGCGGTTGGCATTTCTGACCAGATTGACAAAACTTGCTTGCTGTTGGTACGCAAGAAAATCAGAGATAATGGGTAGGGCGGTTTTCGAGATCATCTCAATTTACTCCTCATCGGGGATCCGGTTTCTCACTTGGGCTACTAGGGCCCTCAACCTCCTGAGATACTCATTAAAAGTCTCATCGAGTTTTTATTTCAACCGTGTCAGCTATGATTTGTGTGGTTCTATGTATATGTTATAGACATATTGCTCTTGAAATAAATGAGTGAGGTCTTTCCATGTTTTCAACATAGATGGTTCAATGGACGTGAACCACCATAGACCCGGACCCATGAGGCTTTTCTGGAATATTTTGATGAGGTGTCATTCATCTTCGTCGTATTGGAACATGTCCCCACTGTAAGACTTGAGGTGGGCGATCAGGTTACGTGCGCCATCATATTTATTAAAAGTGAGCACTTTAAATTTGTGGGGTAATGACACCTTGGAAAATAGGCATAAATCAGGAAATTTTGTAGCATGTATTTCAGCCCCTCCCATCTTCATCAGCTGTTTCTAGATTTTATCCATCTGCTCCTTCAACAGTTCTAACTCCTTGGACTGTAGAGTTGGGGCTGCTCCCCCACTAGGCTACCTCAATTCATTTTGGGTGACCTGTTGGTTGGTGAGAGTGGGTGGTGGGGGATTAAAATTGGCAAATGCCCCCATGTAAGCTCCACTATTTTGAACCTCATCATCTTCATATTGAGGATATGTATCCACATAAGGTGGAGGGAAGGTGAGGTTATCTTGCTGATTCTTAGTGGGCTGGACAGGTGCATGGTGAGACCATTGTACATGAGGGAAGCTTTGATGGGTGACTTGTGGGTTAATGGGATGAGTGAATTGTGGACTTTGGATGGGTGCCTGGTGAGGCCATTGCACATTTTGGGGGTTTGGTTGGGTAGTGTTTGAATGGGAAAATTGGGGATGGTTGATGGTTTGGGATGAATTTTTGTATTGAGTTGGGTGTGGATGAATGGGGCTCATGCTAATTTGAGGTGGGTTGGCCATTTGAGGGGGAATGCAGGTTTGTTGGGCGTAGGTGTATGTGGGAAATTAGTGAAATGATGGAGGGTGTGTCATTTGAGGGGGAATGGGGGCTTGTTGGGTATTGGGGTATGTAGGAAATTGGGTGATTTGTTGAGGGTTTGAAATTGTGGTCCTTGAGTTTGAATGGGCATGGGCTTGGGATTGGGTATTGGGCCTTTGAGGTCCACTCGGATGGCCCCATGGTTGATGTTGGGTGTTTTGGGTGGTATGGATTATGGGTGGTTGGGTAGGATTGGGATTTTGGACAAATGGGGTGTGAAGATGGAAGGTTTGATGGGGATCGGGTATTTAGGGTGGATGAGGAAGGCTTGGAGAGGCCTTTAATGCGGTGTAAGCCCTCATCATTTCCTCCATCATGACCATGGGATCGGTCATGGGTGCAAATATGCATGGCTCATTTAATGGGGGAGATGTGTGGAGTGGTGGTAAAGCATGGTGGGATGTGGATGGAAAATTGGTCACGGCTTGGGTGGTTGTTGATGAAAAATTGGGCATGACCTGGGTAAATGAGGGAAAATTGGGCATGACCCGGGTGGATGGGGAAAATTTGGGTATATTTGGATTGGAGGGAAGATGGGGTATATGGGATGTGAATGGACGAAAATTGGGCATGGTGGATGTGGGAAAATTAGGGTTATTTGGATTTGAGGGGAAATGGGGTGTATGTGGATGGATTTTGGATAGACGTGGATGGAAAAATAGGCAAATTTTGAATGGGTGTGGATGGGAAAATGGGTGCATCGAATGGTCTGGTGACGTTGAATGGGGATTAGGTTGGGGGGTCGGAGATGGGTATTTCCTCCATATGGGAATGAGTAGGGGAATACAGTGGGGATGAATCTGGGCATGCGTAAGTCGGGTCGACCGCCCAAGACATGGTTTGGCGGCGGGTCAAGTATGGATTCCTCGGGTGAGGCCCGAACACTTTCTTCCTCCTTCCCCTATGGGATGATGGAGGGTAAGGATATGCTGTTCTTCCGGCACCACAAGCACTCTTTTTTTTGGATTTTGGGTTTGATTAATTTTCTTGGTTTATTTTTGGTTTTTGTATATAACAAATAAAAATTTCCTCTCCCTTGGATCAATATGGTGCTTTTTTCAGAGCCTTCGAACTCCCTTTTTAGGTGGTATTTACACCCTTAATACCTCCCACGGTGGGATTCCGATGCACCTTAGAAAAATCAAAGGAAGACCTTTGATCTATGTAAGGGAACGAGAATCTACGCGACGACCTGATCCCTCGAAAGAATCAATAAGAGGGTGACCTCTCTTGACCGGCGAGGGCATTTTGGGTGTCGATGGTGTGGGAATTACCGGGGATATTAAAACCATTAAGCGAGGGGCTCGGGAATGGTGAAAAAGGCCCCAGATTCGGGCTGCTCAAGCCAGAATAATCTAGCGTATATATTATATATGCTAAGCTAAAATTCTGGAGATTTGCCTTAGCGTGTATATTATACACGCTAGGCTGAAAACTTTGGAATTTTGACTTAGCGTGTATATTATACACGCAAGGCTAAATCTGGGGATTTTTGGCTTAACGTGTATATTATACACGCTAGGCTAAAAAGTATATATATATATATTTTGGACAGCAGCAGCAGATCCGAGTTGGTCTATTTTTTTTTTGGGTTCTGGAAGCAGTGCTTCTGGAGACTATTTTTTTTTGTTATCAAGTCCCTCCTTACAGCGCCTAAAGGATACAAGGCTGATTCGGTGTAACTAACTGTGACAGCCCGATTTTCCCCAAAGCACAAAATCCTATGAAATAATTTTTTTTCTTCCTTATATCCTAAACTCGGGGAAAATCGGTCCGTCGAATCACACTTCATAATCCGAAAACAAAAATACTTGATATATCTACAAAAAGTAAAGTCAAAGCATGGATATATATATATATATATATGGCAATAAAAAGATTTCTTCTATACATTACTATTAAATAAAAAGGGCCCAAAGGAAAAACGCCGATGATGGCCAACCATCACCTAAACAGTGGCTTCCAAATTATACTTACAAAATAATTCTTAACATTGTATTTAATCTCTGGACATACCAAGTCTTAAATCCAAGAAATCCCAAAAATCTACCATACAAACCAAAAACATAACCAGCCCAAATCCTCACCTAAGGTAGAATTCCCCAAACGGGAGATCCTAAGCTTTTCTCCAAAGTCCGCTCCTGATCCGCACTTGTACTTATGACGTATAGTCAAGGGATGAGTTATATCTAAGCTCAGTAGAGAAAAGTAATAGCATGCATATCTTTCACATCTCACATATCTTTCATGACATAATTCAAAGCATATTTTTCTTAATTAAAATCTCAATTAAAAGACATAAACCAATGGACAAGACGTATGACTGATGCATGTTTCAAAACCACGCTTATCATAATTTCAAAAGCTTGTTCTCATTTCACAAAACTTAATCGATTCAAAGGAAGAACTTAAATTGATCACTTAAATAGTCCCTCGAGCAATATAACATCGAGCCCCCGATGGAAATATCAACCATCGTTGTTCACATGAACCATTTACACAAAATGTCCAAGCTCCTTCGAATTAGGAGACTTGTGCCAAACGAAGTGTTTCTATAGATTAGAAACCAAAGAACGGATATCCTACCGTACCGGAGCATAATTTATACGGATATCCCGCCGTACTGGTCACTGATATCCCGCCATGTCGGTTGGCCATCCACAAAACCTTAAATCAAAGTACAAAATTAACTTATAGTTATTCACTGTGAATTTATGATAATTATAATAGTTCAAAGTTTTTAAAGAGTTCACACACATACTTATACACATCATTTTGATTTCACATTCACATAATTAGGTCCTTTTGAGGTCACATACACATTTCTCATGGCATACACACACATATATCTTTCCTATTAGTACACATGCTTGCGAAGTTCACATATTTAAAAGCTATGCATGAAAATTATGTTATCACACAGACAAAGTCCCAAAATACATGCACACTCTTATCATATCATTACGCACATGCTAGTGGAAATCAGATATACATGTTAAAGAGTTTTCCCTACCTCAAATCATGCTCATTACAATCCACGCATAACTCTCTCTTGAGAATCCACAAGCAAGCTCAACACTTTAGTCCTACATTCAAAATGTCCAAACATCTCGTAAGAAACCAAAAAAGAACCTAAGGTACACACCTCTAAAGAATTCAGAATAAAAGAACAAACAAATATACTCTGTTCCTCGCACGAGGGAGCACAAAACATGTATTTCCTCGCGCGACCAACTAGAATTTGGTCTGCTGCTAAGGGTCACGCGAGGCCTCGCGCGAGCAAGCCTCAAGTCACTTAAGTCCTCGCGCGAGCGAGACACAGAGCCCTATGGGCTTACTTATTCCTTCAGAAGGTTTCTCGCGTGAGTGAGCTCTGAAGCTCGTGCCTACAAGAGCCGAGATATTTCAGATCCGAGTTTTTTCCCCAACTCGATCTTCATCAAATCTCATCCATACTTCATACACCTTACCTTAAACCTTAAATAACTAACTTTAAACACTTTAAGGTATTGATTTTTCACCTTTATCTCGACGATTTATTCTTAGATTGGATCGTCTACCTTCTTACAAATAAATGGGTTTCTAAACCCCTTTTGATCTTTCTAAGCTCCACGCTCACCACGATGTCGACACCATCATAAGGTGATCTTCCACACACTCTTTGCACAAACCTCAAGACAATCTAGTGGCTCAAGGCACACAAATCTCTTCACAAGAAAAATGGGTTTTCAAAACCCCATTCAGTTTCAACTCACGCTCTGCAACTCACCAACATCGAAATCAACGGCAAATCTCTCTCTTACACAAGCTCACAATTCTTCAATAAAATTCATGGCTTCGGAGTACACAAAATCCGGCAGATTCTTCTTCTCCTTCTTATTTTCTCTCTTCCTCCTCTCTCAACCCTCTTGCAAAACAAAACCAAACAAAGCCAAAGTGGCTTGGATGAGACGCAAGTGCCGTCTCAGATACTGGATGAGGTGGTTCCTTTCGAGATCATCACCACTAGGGCTGTCGCTCTACCGGGAATCGGGATAAGTGTATCGCTACCTAAAATTCCCCCCCTTTAAAATCTACCCATGCAAAAAATGAATTAAGTCCCCCTCTTAGTTAAATTTTTAGTTCAATTTTAAGGGAGTTTGCTTAAGTTCAAAAACGGGCGGTAACAATCCCGTGCCGCCTCTACGGGCCGGTGTCTACTGTTGGAATATGATCTATACTATCAAGTAACCTGCCAAACGACTAAGGTGTGTAAAGACAGAATCGAAAAAGCTCAAGTAGGCCCACCAAATGGCTAAGGCGTCTAAATGACAGAATCGTAGGGGTAAGTAAAACAAATGCGAAATCGTACTAGTAAGTAAGCAAAGATGGACAAAAAATAGTTAGTGAAAAGAACAACACATGCAACAAAGGGGCCAAAACTTCAAGGAGAAGCTCTACAAGCTATCCCTAGTGGAATCGTTATCTGTGCAACCGTGGACCTTGCAGGTCCGTCGTGACGATGCACACTTTTTGAAAAATGATGGAGTTGCCACCCGGAGCTTTTGGTGACCCGGGATACCTCAAAAATCAATATGTAAGTACTAAAGTGCAAAATATGACTCTGATTTACTAGTCTTTGCCAAAGGCTCTTGGGTAGGGCCTTTGGTTATTGATTGGGAAGGTGTTAGGCACCCGATCAACTCGCTTGTAAGCGGTCTTTACTTATGGCCAAATGATAAAATAAAAAAAGAAAATAAATGGCACTTCCTCTTGCCTGAAGGCACTCCGATCCTATTTGAGCCCCCCACAATCATCAGAATTTCTACAGCGTAACGACTCAAATTCAAGGATGGAGGAAAAGCAAAGAAGGTAGAGGAATAGAAGAGAGAGCCGGAGCTCTCGGGCCCTTGTAGCACCGCTGTGGACCTTCGCGTTGATGCATTTCCAGTGAGCTTTCGATAGTAAATGAGTTGAGGAATGGGTTTGAATGTGACAGCCCGAATTTCAACACCTCGAAACACATGCCATCAGCATGATCCTCCAGACCGTGTCCCAAAACTGTGCACAAAATATTAGTATATCAAGCACAAATTAAATAATTAAAGCAAATAATCTCATAAAGCAGAAACAGTTAATATGCCAAACTGGCATATGCAAAAGATAGTTCTACTTTCATGCCACTGCATGAATAGAGAACCGACCCGAACCATCGGTGATAAATAGATCACCCCAGATGGTTCGCCAAAAGAATAATTCAATTTAATACATGTTTATCAAAAATAAAGGCTTGACATACCAAGCCGTACAACTAGCTCTCAAAAACTACTCTCTGTCAAAGTACACAGCAGAGTCTCCTAGAAGAAGTCCTCGGGTGGAGGCTCCAACTCGTCTCCAGGCATGTAATCTGAATCACCTGGATCCACATCTCCCAAAGCCTCTACAGCTGCTATCAATGGACCTGCGACGTATAGTCTAAAGGGTGAGCTACATCCTAGCTCAATAGGGAACAAACATAATGAACATATAAGTTAAAACTCACATATATTCCATGATACTCTAAGCATGATGTGTCTATGCTTTTGAATGAAAAACAGTTTAAATTTGATGAATTGCATTCAAGTTTACTGGTAGTTAGCATGTGTTACTTTACTGTTGATTTATCATGAATGACACTGAACAGGCCTAAAGCAAAACTTAAATCTTCAACTTAAGTAATCCCCAAGCAATATAGCATCGAGCCCCGATGAGATACCCTTCATCGTCATCTAATTAGACAGTTGTAAAAAATATATTCCCTGGCAATACGACCCAAGCCCCTTTCTCACTAGGCGGTGGGGTTAAATATCACACAACATCCCTGGGATGTACTTACGGTTACGGATAAACCTCCGTACTGGTGTACGGATTCGCCGTCGTACCGGTCACGGATATCCTGCCACGTCAGTCATGGGTATCCCGCCACGTTGGTGGGGTATCCTATCAAATCTCAAATAACAAAAATAACATGTGCTTTACATATAGTTGTTCACCGTGTAAGTGTGTTATCTTATACCACTTAGGCCCCAACAGTAATTATTCAATCATATGTATACATACCCGCATCACACCTGATGCCTTTATTACTTTCTCATCCCCTGGGGATGTCTCAATCTCATTAGATTATTGTTCTTAATTACTTGCATCACACAGATGCCTTTATCACATTCTTGGTGTCACACACGCACCCATTTTCACAAAGCTTTTCACAATTAAAACAACTTCAAATTTGATAATTATATCACTACATACATGCTCTTGAAATTAAAGTACATGTTCAAGGTGTTCCCTACCTCAATTCTCTGATGGTCCAAGCATCAAGGTCCCACGCGGCTCCTTGTGCTCGCTTTCACACGTACCACCTATGGTACATCACAATACATGCAATACATCATTAAAAATGTAATGAAGAAGGTCCTGAACCCTCCTTGAATCTCAAAGAAAACTTAGAAAGTTAAGAAAAACTATCAAAGTCGATTAATCGATTCCCAAAATCGATTAATCAAAATACAATTCGATTAATCGATTCCCAAAATCGATTAATCGAAACCCAAATCGATTAATCGAGATTCAAATTCGATTAATCGATTCCAAATCGATTAATCGAAGTCTCCAACATCAGGAAGTCGATTCTTAAATCGAGTGGTCGAAATTCTGAAATCGATTAGTCGATCCCAAATCGATTAATCGAAATCCAAAATCGATTAATCGATTTCCAAACTCGATTAGTCGATTTCTCCAGGTCTCTTTTCTCCAGCCACTGGAGGTACCTAGTCGATTAGACGATTTCCAAATCGACTAATCGAAATCCAAATCGATTAATCGAAATCCAATTCGATTAATTGAAATCGGGCTTTCATGACTTTTCAACTTCTGGGCCGAAATCGATTAATCGAACTCTAATTTTGATTAATCGATTTGGCCAGATTCAGCCCCCTTTCGGGCTGTTCTTCCAAATCTTTCTCCTTTCTTTTCTATGCCTTTAATCTATTCTTCTAAGCATATTTAACTGAATTTAATCATCATACATCTATGCATTAACTGCAATTTAAACTTACCTCAAGAATCCCTTCAAGGGATTGATATGTTGGGTTTGATGGCTAGGGTTCCATCACTTGCTTCACGATCCCAATCGCTTTGAATCCATCAATGAATGCTCTACTCTCCTCTTGATTTGCATCCACTTCCTCCTCAATAACTCCTCTTTACTCCTCTCTCTCTCCTCTTAACTCTCTCTTCAATAATTCAAGCAAAAAAGAAACTAGGGTTATTAAAACCCTTTTATTCTCTATCCTGCTTGTGTGTTAAACACATACACCGGAGATAGGTGTATGTGACCACTAATTTACACTATACACCATAATTGGGTCACATTTGTACTACGTCAGTTCATCACTCCTTACATTCAATGTTTGACCATCACTTGGTCAAACCTATGACCAATCGGGCACAGATCCTGAGGTCAAGGTCAAACGGTCAATTTTTCAGGATATTACATTGAACCTCCAATGCTTGGAAGCTAAGAGGTAGGAGAAGAAGGCTAAGGCCTAGTTCTAGCCAAATCTAAGGGTTTGATGATGGAAAATGGGGTCTAGAAGGGTAAACTTAGTTATGGAATTTTGGAGATTTAGTGCTCAAAAGGGAAGAGAGAACTCTCTAGGATTTTTCTCTCTTTGGAAATTTTTTCAAGCCCTTAACCAATGGGGTGGCTCTCTATTTATAGAAAAGGAGAGGATTAGTAAAAGGTTAAAGGGGCTAATTGGGTTAGCAATTAGGTAATATGGATCTAAGGTTTTCTAGGTTTTTGGGAGCTTAGATAGGTGGGAAATGGGTTTAATGGTAGATGATAGGGTGGGACTTAAAATGGCAAAAGGGTTACAGATAGAATAAATGGGGGTGCAACAGTCCTAAAGAAACCCACCCCAGACTTTAGGGTGGTCAGCAAGTCAAACCTTAAAAGTGAAATTCGGATATTTTCCCAAAAAATATTATTCCTAAACCTTGCATGTATATTATACACGCTAGGCTTGGAAACAGTGCCCCTGAGAAGTCCAGAGCCCGTTCTGGAGCTCAATTCTAAAGAAGAAGGCAATTTTGCTTAGCGTGTATAATATACACGCTAGTGTAATTTCTTGTATTTCTACATAATTTTCAAACCGCCATATCTTTTGATATACAACTCGAATTGTGGCGATTCTTAGCTTGTTAGAAAGCTGGGAACATCCTATTTCCAATGGTATAGGCCTCAGCTCTAATAGAGGTCTATACAAACTTTGGCACTCCTCTTTCCATTCACTACCCGGGAATGGGTCTGGGAAGGATTATAGGGGTTAGGGTTGATTCCTAAGGGTCTAGGAAATGTCTAAGAGTTTGGAGAGAAGCTATCAGAAGCTCGGGGGTACGCCTTTCTCGAAGTACATGTTGATCGAGCCTTGACCCAAATTTGGGTGTTTACACCACTCGAAGTAGTTTTTCATACCAATCACCCACTCGAGATAGACTTTAGATTGTATTTTCCCATAAAAAATAGTAGTGCCCATTTTAACGGACTTCATAATTTTGTCGTCCTGATTGGTTTTGAGATCACGCCGGTGAGGACCATCTCTCCAATGGTCATTAATGTGGACTTGATAATGATTCTCAGTATGATGACCTCATTCATCTCTTCAACACGGGTCACCAAAGCCTCATGCGAGGCTTGTTGATCATACAACTAGTTTTGCAATTGATTGTAGTGATCATTCATCTAAGCATGGAGATCGGCTTGACTCACAAACAACTTAGACGCAAGTTCATTAATGAGGGATTCTATTTTAATGGAATCCATTACTATGCAAGACACAATAAAAGGAACCCTAGAATCTATATGAACACTAACAACCCTAAACTAACAAAGCTTTGATACCAAATTTGATGCGAAAACTGCGAAAACTAACACAAATCAAATGCTAGGGCTTAGATTAATAAAAAATTAATATAAGCAATTAAAAATGCAAATTTCCTTAACTGTTTATTATAAGAAATAGCAAAGTTTCAATTAAATGATTTAAATCTAGCCCAAATTAGTGCTAGTTTCACGTGCATTCCCTATCGGATCTAGAAGATTAGGGTTCTTAGCGAACGATTAGATCTCTGATAGTTTTAGGGTTTCAAACGAACTCACAATTGGGTTATTTCAATACCCTGCGAAAAGAAAGGAAAATAGTATATTTAATGATGAAATGGATAGATTAGGATTTAAGCGCTTACGCAACTCGTAGATAAAAAAAGATAGAAAGCAGAGAAAAGTTAGCATCACACCAAACCACACGTGGGACGAAGAGTCGCTCTTCGGTTGAGAGAATCACACCCTCATACAAAACTTAATCAAAAGCTCTCAAAGTTTTGCAAAAGTAATAATATATTAACCATCAATAATTAAAAGTATTTTTACAAGCCTTTAAATAGGCAAAGCAAACCCTAACTCAAAATTAGAGTCCTAAAAATTTAAAACACTAAAATGGTAAGTTTTGCTAAAAAAACCCGAAAATCCCTCATTTGGCGGACTTGTTTCACGAATGATTGATCAGTCACATAATATAACATTTTACCACCCTTAACTTAGAAATGCTAGGACTTAGTTTGCTACTAATAAGTTACTGATGTGCAGTTATTAAAGAAAAACAATAAAAGAGAACTAAAGTGTTAATATTCGTCAAAATGAACTCATAAAGAAATAAAAAGATGATTGAACCAAAAGACAAATCATCGCCTACTGAAAGATGAAAAATCATGCTTTACGATGTTGTGGAACAATGTAAAAGAAAGTGAGAAATCGTAATTTACGATTCTTTAGAGAGAGAAGTCGTTTAAAAGAGTATGATTTTGCAAGAGAAAGAGACGAATAGTAAATAGAGAATCGTTCAATAGGAAACTGTGTTAAAAGATAGAAAATCGTGATTTATGATTTTCTAGAGAAAGCTAAAATAAAAGAAGAAAATCTTGATTTATGATTTTATAAAATAACACCTTCTGAAGTTACTGATCACGTGAAGATTAGCATTGCCATGCATAAAATTAGAAGAATTCTTGACTTAGAAGTCTGGCCAATCACGGATCTGAAGAGATTGACGAAGGAGACTCTTAAAGGACTACTGCTGAAATAAAGGAGAAAATTCAGAAGTGCATCAACAGATTGAAAGTAAGGAAAGATAAGATTAGAAGTAGAGTTATATTAAGATAGTTTTGTTTTTGCAATTTCTTTTATTAGAATTAGGAGTTTTGTAAACCGGCCCTTATGATCTATAAATAAGAGGCTCGAGACATAGGAATAATTATCAAAGAATTTTATAGCATCAATTGACAACTGAGGTCTGTATTTTCTCCCGATCAAAGTAGTTTAGGATTTATAAAGTAGCATCGTCCACAGTCCTCTAAGGTCTTGCCTGACAACCAAGGTTGAGGAAGCTGAAAGATCAACCCTTTAGATGGTTCTACTTTTACTTTCTAGTTTATATTAATTTTATTGCAATTTACTGCTTTGTAAATATCTTCAAATTTTGATTTGAATTGACGACTCAAGTTGGAATTTGCAGATTAGTGTAATAGTTTTTATTTTCCTTCTTTAATTTTCTAGAGTTTGATTGACACCCAAATTTCTAGTAGATTAGAGATTAGTATAAATCTATATTAAAGGATGCTAGTTTTTTATTGACTCCCAAATTCTAGAAGAGTAAAATATAGTGTAACAATATTTTAAATTTATAAACATCCGATAACTGAAGATTGTGATTGACGACCATAATCTGAAGTAGGAGGATTTAGGATTTATTTTCTACAAAAATTAGTTTAAGAAACCATTCTTTATTCTTTATTCATATTTCTCTAGTAGTTTAGAAACTTAAAAGATAAGTATAAGTTTTCAGAAAATTAATATGTATGTATAGTACATAAACCTATCTTCATGGGAACGATCCTATACTAGCTCTACAATTTTCATTGTGCACTTGCAATAAGTTAAGACTTAATTCGATATACATATAATCGACAAGTCAAGTTTTTGGCACAGTTGCCAGGGATGGCATTTTATGTTATATTTATATTAATTTAAGAAAATAAGTATTTATCTTTCTTCTTTTATATTTCTTTATATTTTTAATTTTCTTTGATCACTTCTTAAAACTTTTGCAGGTTTATTCGGAGTGAAGAATCAGAGTTTCAAACTTCCCCTGATCAGAGAAGCTCTTGACTAAGATTTGTTTCTCTCCCTACTTTCTCGAATAAAAATCAAATAAAACTAAAAATAAAATAGACATTTGCAATAATTGTTTTAGCCACCCTGCTCTACACTAACTAAATTCAGAATGATAGAAAAAGACCAATATGTGGCAAACCAATGGGGGAATACTATGCATTCATACCTCTTACACCTCCACCATCTATTCAAATACACCCTACAGCCGGTAATAGGACTTTTGAAATTACACCTAATGTCCTTCAAATACTTCCTACTTTTCATGGGATAATGGATGCAGATCCCTATTTGCATTTAAATAAATTCAAAGAAGTGTGCAACATTGCTCGAATTAAGAACTTGATAGAAGCATCCATATGGTTAAGGTTGTTTGTATATTCCCTCAGAGATGAAACAAAGTAGTGGATAAACTCTTTGCCTCATAATTTGATTGTTAATTGGGAAGGTGTATGTTTCTTACAAAATTCTTTCCAATATATAGAATGAATAAAATTTGACATCTTATCATAACTTTTCACCAATTCTTGGATGAATCTCTAGAGGAATGTTAGAACCGTCTTAAGGATCTTTGGCACAAGTGCCCTCACCATGGGGTTACGTGTTGCAACGTGTGCTCACTTTCTATGAAGGCCTTGAAGATGAAAACCGGCATATGATTGATGTGGTCCTTAGCCAGGAACTGATACAACACCACGCATCGGGTGAGATTGATTCAGAGACTTTAACAAATATACTTCCTAAGCAAGGAGGATTATATAAATTAAAGTCAATGATGAAAGGTTTTCCAAGGCTGAAGCTGTGGAAAGCAAAAATTCAATCTCTGGTGGGTATAAAATCGTACCCAACATCTTAAAAAGGAGAAGCATGTGGTCCTAAATGGCCTAACTCAAGCAGTCTCCCAACCTCCAACTATTTCTCCTTACCCCACAGACCCCCAAAACCACACTGCTATAAAGGATGCCTTATTGCAAATAGCTGACAGTTGGGTGCAACATAGCCGTATCCAGACATAGTTACTTAATCACCTTCGACAATCTATTGTAAGGTTAGAAACTCAAATTGAGCAGCTAACTCTTTTTTAAAGAGAGAGTAACGTACTACCTTTACATGCAGTTGGTACATCTAGAGGACATATATTTATGGGAGGCACATCAACTCCTTCTATTTTAAATTGAATTACTCATGCACCTGTCGAGCTACCGACTCACCCGTAGCAAACACCTGTAACATATGTATATAATTTAATATTGAAGAGCGTTCTACGATCTACAGTGTGTGAAAGTATAGGCAATCATAAAGACTCTTTTGTCAGGTCACAATCACTTTAAGGTATGAATTTACGATTTCTTGTGATTCGTAGAGTCAAATCGTAGTACGATTTGAAGCGTCATAAAATTTCACTTTTATTCTTTAGAATTGCAAACGACAATTCTAGGGAACAGGCGATTCTAGTGATCGATCTGATTGATTACGTTGGAACTCGAACCCATTTAATTCATAGAGGAAGTGGACACACATCGCATTTAATATCTCCACTTGCCAACTACCCAAGCCTATGAGCCTATCCCTTGACATGTGAACCCTTCCCTTCCCTATAAAAACAATCTCGCCTTTCCAACACCTCATCTCTTTTGTCTACCTTTCATACTCTAATCTTTATGGTAAAAGAACTAGATCAAAGCGTTTTCAGTAACAGACTTGATAAAATCCTTGAAATACACAAAACTGAGTGTTAAGTAGTAAAAAATGTCAGTTTTCACCCCTTAACTTGACCTTTGATGGACCTGTGAGCACACTAATAAACACCTGTTGAGTCTGTTTTGTAGATAGAAATAAAAGACAGGAATAGTGCAGAAAACCATTCAAAAATGTTGCACAAAGAAGTCCATCTCTCAGCACAGTGCAGACCCAGCAATGGCACACAAAGGGTTGCACACCATTGAGCCCTTGGGGCACGTGGCAACAGCAGGGCAAGGCGAAGAAAGTGAAAATAGGCTGAAAACATCCTATCATGAGGTTATATGAAGACTTCGATAGGAGCTGAGAGCTAAAAAGGGAGGAATTCGTGCAGTTATAAAGGTTTCGATAGGATCTGAAGGCAGAGAAAGGATGGATTCTTGTGGATTGAGGAGTTCGATAGGATCCAAGAACCTATCGAGCAACTGAAAGAAAGGAAGAAACCATCCTATCGAAAGCCTGCCAGAGGTAAAAGGGGAACCTATCGAATAGTTTCCTGAACCTGTTAGATGGTGGCCTAGACCTATTGAGATGGACAGGCTAGAACAAAACCTATCGAAGGATGCTTGAGCCTTTCGATAGGAGTGAGAGCAATCCTATCAGAATGATGGCATGCAAAGCTGGACCTATCGAAATGGCCCTCCAACCTGTCGAAAAGCTTCTTCAACCTGTCGAATGCTCCAAGCAAAGGGCTGAGAATACTGAAGCTTTTAAGAGAAGGTTCATCCTATCGAAACCTGTCGAAGAGATCTGAGAACCTAGCGAAAGGACCAAAAAGGTCCATTTGAACCTGTCGGAAGCTTCCCCAACCTATCAAAATCGTGTGAAGAACTTCTCAGGAAATAGGTTGTTCACACGCTGCGACTTGGTGACCTATTGCACGCAAACTGAGGCCCATTAGTGACTAGCACGATGATCTAGAAGATGCCCTAGGAAAAAATAAGGGAATATTGGCGGAAAAGATAAGGGAATATTGGCGGAAAAAATAAGGGAGAAAGCTATATATTGAGATCCCCAATTGCAATTGGGGAGATCGAGATTTGGATCAAATTCTAGAGATCAGAGCTTGCAGCGAAATTCTATTTTTCCTCTTTTAGCTCAACTATGGTTGGCTAATTCCCTAGGAGCAGTAAGGAGAGCGGTTAGATCTGTAATTGGGTAAGGTTGAGAGTGTTATTATGGGTTAATTGCTGCACAGACTACAGATCTGAGAGCATTTCATTGTAGAGCAAGTTTTATTGCAATGTAAATGTTGTTTTTATTATTTTAATTGGATCTATAGTTCCTTTGGTTTCATTTGGTGCTCGATCGGATTTGTGTAGAGGTGTTTGTTGATTAGCTCACCCACTTAACTGATAGACCTCTTGGATACCATCTGATCTCTCTAGATCTGATATCCCTGCAATTTCTTATATCTGTGACCTGAAAATTATAGTATTTGTAGTGTTTTTAATGCTCTGGTTGAAACCTTTGGTTTGGAGGAATTCCCTAGGATGATCTGTGACCATTAAAGTGGACAGATCATGGCCTTAAGAGTAGTCCAATCTCTGGTTTCAATTGGATTCTTCTACCATAAACCTTTGGATCGGATGAAGTCTATAGGATGGTTTGTGACCATTGAAGTGGACAGACCATAGCCTTAAGATCACTTAAATCCTTTGGTTTAGAGTGGAGCCTTCTACCTATGACTATGCTTGTAGCCAATTTGAGGATTTGTGTGCTTTGAACCTCAGAACATGACCCCAACTAAGGCCAATCTCCAAGCTGCTCTTCTCTAATTTTTGTTTTTAAACTCTTCCACTTGCAGGATCTAGATCTTTGGACTCGATCTCAGTTAGTTTGCATTTTATTTGTAGTCTAGCTTAAATGACAACCCTTTTTTTTAAACTCTCCCCTTTCTCTTAGCTGACTTAGCATTAGTTAGGGTGCAAGATCTATTACAGATCTAGAGATTTACCATATTTTGAACTCACCTCCCTATGGACATTCCCTTACTTACTCTTTTAAAACTTGCTACAAAGGACGTATTTTGCAGGTCTAGGATATTTTTGTTGTGCTGAATCCATCCCCTATTTTACTCTGATTTTATTTTGTCTTTATCATTACATAATAAATTAGCACACTAAAATTTCTCAACAAGTTTTTGGCGCCGCTGCCGGGGAAGTGTTTTTGAAATTGGTAGATCTAAGTTTGATTTAGTTTAGATCCTAGATCTGTGATAGTTTATTTGATTTTTCACTAATTGTGTTTGTAAGTCTTGTTATTTTAGTTTTGTTTATATTTCATTAGACCTGAAGCTGCTGTGAAAGAGGAGCATTGTGTGGGAGGCTGCTCTTGAGTTTGCATCCCTCTACTCCCATTTATTTGTCAGATCTGTTAATATTTAGATTCATTGGTCATTTGTTTTTGTTCCGAATTGTTGTGTTTGAAGATTTGCTCTGCATTAGATCTTGAGTGGTGTATGTTTGGGAGAAGAACTCTCCAACCACAGATTGTCCCATTAAATCCAGAGGTTGAAAGACTTCTCAGATCTAGACAAACTCAACTCACATTTGTTGCAGCTGAATTTCCCAAAATGGGTGAGCAACAGCAGCCTAAAACTCTCAAGGAATTTAATGCAGCAGGGGCTTACAATTCCCCCTTCTGCATTTAGTTCCCAGTTGCTTAAGGAAATTATGAAATAAAGTCTTCCATAATCTAGATGCTACCCTCATTTCATGGCCTGATTAAAGAGGATCCTTATAAGCACATTGATGAATTCTTAGGACTCTGCACCACTTTCAACATCACAGGTTTGGAGGAGGAGGCAACCAGGATGAGACTCTTTCCTTTTTCATTGAAGAATAGAGCCAGGACCTGGTTGTGAATGCTTCCAGCCAATAGTATTTAGTCCTGGAGTGACCTTCAATGTTAGTTTTTGGGTAAATTCTTCCCCATGTCTAAAACAAGCCAGTTGAGGAAGGGTATCATCTCATTTGCCCAAGATCCAACTGAGGATTTTCACCAAGCTTGGGAGAGATTCAAGGAACTCCTAAAGAAATGCCCCCACCATCAAATCCCTGAATGGCAATTGGTTCAAAGTTTTTATCAAGGGATTGATTCGAAAAGCAGAGACATGGTAGATGCTTCTTGTGGTGGCACCTACCTCCATAAAACTACTGAGGAGGCTTGGGAGTTGTTTAATATCATTAGTGAGAACTCCATGCAAAGGGAAACCTTGTCTAGGGACTTAGATCCTCCTAGATTGGTGAAAGAAAATACCACCAAAGGAAAAATGTTTGAGGTAAATGTGCAAAGTGATTTGGAGAGGAAAGTGGACAGCCTGACACTGAAATTTGATAAGCTCATGGGAGCAATGCAGTCACTCATGGCTGCTAGGGTGGAGGAGGCATGTGCTATATGCCAGTCTCCTACACACCCCATTGAAGAATGCCCATCAGCTGTCCAGTTTCCAGATTTTATTACGGAGCATGTGGCTGCCACTCAGTCCTATGGGCAACAACCTGCTGCTGGGTACCAATGGAGGAACCACCCCAACTTGAGGTGGAGACAAGATGCCTACCCAAACCAACAGCAGCAGCAACAACAGCCCATGCCCTACAAAAATGCTCAACCCTACCACTAAAGTTATGTTCCAAAGCCTCATTACCAGCAGCCCATGACCTAGCCTGTGCAATAACTAGCACCCCCTCCTGCTGTGAGATCACCTTCTTTCGAGGAACAATTTTTGGCCTCACTGCAGAATTTGGGTCCCTTAAATCAAACTGTGCACTCTCACAACCAAAGCATTAAGAAAATAGAAGACCATCTTAGTCAGTTGTCTAATGCTTTGACTAAGAGAGAGGAAGGGAGGCTGCCTAGCCAACCACTGGATAACCCAAGGAGACAGTATCTAGTGGGTAAAGTTTCCTCCACCTATAAGGAAGCCAAATCCATTACTACATTAAGAAGTGGAAGGCTGGTGGATAACCAAGTTGGCTGTGAAACTTTCAGAAATTTTGAAAAAGGCAAAAAGGTGGTTTTTGAAAGGACACAACAAGGGTCACCAGTGGTGGACATGAAGGAGCAACCAAATGAGAATAAAGAGGATAATGGTGATCCTCAAGAAAAGAGAAAAATCAAAAGAAAGATGACCAATTGGCTAAGGCTACAAATGAGGGAGCAATCCCACATTTGCCATTTCCTAAAGCATTGCAAGTACCTTCCCCTTTCGATAAAGGGCAAGGTAAAATAGAGGAAATGATGAAAACTTTCAAGCAAGTAAAGATCAACTTGCCTATACTTGATGCAATTAAACAAGTTCCAGCCTATGCCAAGTTTCTGAAGGAGTTATGCACCCATAAAAGACTGTCTAAGATACATTTATCCAAGAAGGTCTTTTCAACAGAAAAGGTAAAGCAAATTCTGTCTATTGCTACCCCCACAAAACTTCAAGACCCTGGAGTACCCACTATCCCTTACGTTATTAGGGATCATAAAATTGAGAAAGCCTTATTGGATATGAGAGCCAGTGTGAATCTACTGCCATATACAGTATATGAGAAGTTGGGCTTAGGAGAGTTGAAGCCCACACATGTGGTCTTGCAATTGGCTGACAGATCTGAAAGGAAGCCTATGGGGGTCATTGAAGATGTCCTGGTGGGAGTTGACAAGTTCTTTTACCCTGCTGACTTTTTAATGCTAGACATGGAGCTAAGAAAATGTGTTTCTTCCATACCTGTGATTCTAGGCAGGCCCTTTTTGGCCACTGTTAATGCCTGTATACAATGCAGGTCAGGAGTCATGGAAGTCTCCTTTGGCAACATGAAAGTAAAGCTGAATGTGTACAACATAGCTCATCAACCCCCTCTAGATGAGGCCTGTTTTTCAATTGATGTACTAGAGGAGGCTGTGCAGGAAAATCCACATCAGCTGATGCAGGGCAATGTTTGGTTCACAAATACAAAACAACACCCAAGGAATGGACATTTGCTATAGAAAATATCCATGAAAGGGGCCAAGTTTGATGAGCCTGAGGAGACTGCAGACCTTCCAGATCCTCCAGATTAGCCCCTGAAGTTCAGTATGTATCATATGTACCATACTTTGCTTATGTTTTAGATGTTTACTTTATTGTTGATTGATTTTTTTTTCTGCAATAAAAAAATTGCCATGCTAAATACTAGGCCATCATTTCAATATTACCAGCTGTCCTGAGAGAATGGGAGCAGTCCACAAGGGAACAAACTATAGAGCATCACAGCAGAAGAGCCTACTAAGTGCTAAGATTGAGAGTGCCTAGAAATGCAGCCTTATTTGGGTTTTGGGTGCTTTCGATAGGTCAAGTTCACCTTTTGTTAGGTCACATGGTGATTTTGACAGGATATTTGATGGTTTCGATAGGCACTAAGGCCTATCGGAAGGATGGTTCCACCTATCGGGATCCTATCGAATCATCCCTTCTGAAAGCTCTGTCAGCTAAGCTTTCGACAGGACGCATGAACCTATCAAAACCATCTAATTCATCCTATCGAAATCATATTTCACCCCTTATATACCTGTCGCTAGGTCATTTGTGCCTCATTCCCTACCCTCTGTAAACCCTAGCTCTCTTCCTCTTTCTTTCGCCTCCCTCTTTCTCCACTAAATCCTCGCAGAACCTTCAGCTATTCAGTCTGCCATTTTGTAAGTGCGTCGAGCTTGCGCAGAGGAGCATTTTACATCTGACTTTGGAGAAATTGGAGCTATGCATTGTGATATCTGTTAAACCCTAAGAATTTTGGGGTAAGTTGCCTCCCCACCGCCAATCTATTGTTGTTCTAATTGTTAACCTCTGAATTTCATTACAAGTTGGTGAGTGAGCAATCCCTAAGAGTAAAATGGCTGAGCTTGAGGAACCCTAGCAAACCTACTCTGGAGACCAGCTGCTTCTACCCCCAAATCTTCCAAGAAATCGAAGCTAGCTTCCAAACTACCTGTTAAGAGGAAGCTTCTGAAGAGACACCCAAGAAGGCCCCTAAAGCCAAGAAAGCCAAAGCTGTCGAAATTCAGGAGCCTGAGGTGGAAACACCCTTAGAGAGAGCTGCTCCTGCTGTGGAAACACCTTTGCCCACCCATGATAGACCACCTGCAGTAGAGCTTCTAGCTGGGTTAACTACCCCCAATGAGTTTGTAGAGAATTTGAGTCTTGTCCCTGAGACAGACTTTGATCTGGCATACTTTGCCAACATTGGGGAGTGCCAAGGGGCATTGGAATATTTGAAGAAAGAAGGTTTGTTGCCCCTGCTTTCACCCTTGAAGGAAAATGTGTGCCCCAGGTTGGTAAAATTATGGTACCAGAACTTGACAAAGAAGGTGGTGCCTGGGGCTGAGGATGTACTAGAAATCTTGATTGATGACTGGCAGTTGATTATCGATTGCAGAGACATTGGGATGGCTTTGGGAGTCCCATATCAATTTGACTCCACCAGTTCGGAGGGAGCACCTATAGGGGCTACATTTAGGGAAATGGTTAAACAGCTTACTAACGGAATAGTGGGTTCTGGTGAATCCCTGGTGAGAAGAGACCTCCATCCTACCCTAAGACTCATTGATACCATTTTGAGGAAAAATGTCTGTCACTGGGCATTTGTAAGAGAGAAGGGCCCCATTAGTGGATGCCCTATACTATTGTTCAAAGGGGAAATTTGCGAATGCACCTAAGCTAATTTTTGAAACAATGGTGGACTTCAATGACAAGGTGCTGAAGAGACAAGCTTTTGCTAAGGGAGGAGGTCTGCCCTTCTGCAGACTCATCACATGTCTGCTCAAGACTGGAAAGTATGTGATCAAGAGAAATGAGCCAATGGAGAAGCTGACCACAAAAGTATATGAAAAGCGAGAATGGTCCATCAGCCTCACCTTGATTAAGAAGAGTAAGCTAGCTGGAATGGAGGAGGCTGAGAAGGCACCCACTACTGTGGCAGCAGATTTTCCGGCCGGGATACCCTCATCCATCCCTCCACCTACCATACCTGTCCCATTACTCACACCTCCACCCACGTTGCTTTTTCCCTTTGTATCAGTCCCCCCTCCAACAGACCCCTTTCAACCCACCTCTGAACCAGTTTTACTTTCACCCACCACTCAAGTCTTCCAACCTGAGGTCCTTGAACCTCCCACACTCTCCTAGCTTACCCCTACCATGTCTTCTCCACCCATTAACCAACCCATTTCTGATTTCCCCCCTCCTCAACCCCCTCTGCATACATAGGGTGTGGACCAGTTCACCACTACTGGGTTCACTGCCCTCATGACTTCAATTATGGAGGATGTTGCTCATGAGTACACCCCACTTCCTGACTCCCCACACACCACTCCTCCTCATTTTAACCATGCACCCTCCTCTCCTTTCCATCCCATTCAAACACTTGTCCCCTTACCCCCACCATGCCTGACACTTTCACCAAAATTCTCTCACTCCTACAGTCCATTCAATCTCAATTGACCATAAACACCGACAACCAAGCCCTCATGAGCTCCTGCCTCCAATCAATTCAATCCACCCACCTTACCCCATCCTCTCCAGCTCCTCAACCCACCCACCCCCCACTTCCCCTCTTTCACCTATCCACGCCTCCATCCATTTATCTCCTCCTTCTTCCCCCATAGCTTCACCACCCCTCGCTGCTACCCAGCCTGAGGAGGTAGCAGCCCCATCTCTCCCCATATCTTCCTCACCACCACCTGTTCTCCCTTCATCACCAGCTATAATTGCTTCTGCAGTGGTTGAATCACCCATTACCTACTCCCCCTCTCTCCACCTATTTTCAAAGATGCCTCCACCCAAACTGATCCATGGGAGGATCTGGTTCTCTCCACCCCCTCCTCTTCATCCACTACACCTCTGTCCCTGCCCATTGTCCTTAGACATAACATGTACATCCCCACTTATCTCACCCTGCTGTATGCCATGAGGGACAATCCTTACATCCAAAGGGATGTCCTGAGAGGTATGGCTACACTTCGAGCTTCCCTTGAAGCCCCTTATGAGAAGAGGATTGCTAACATGGAATTGGAGCAGAGAATCAAACTCTGAGATATCTCTCTAGGGTGGAATAAAATCCTGACTCGTTATGAGTCAGCAAAATAGTTGGCTGCTGCTGAGAGTCTAATTGCCAAATATGAGAAGAAGAATTCAGAGCTTCTCAAGAAAAAATTAGCCAATGCTCAGGAGATACTCAAGACCACCAGGGAACTCTCTGATGCCAACCTGCTCTATGTCGTAAAACAAATTGACATATTAGAGAAAAAGGTTTCTTCCTTTACCTCTCAGCCCTTTCAACCTACCCCTCTAACTACAGTACCTCCTACTGAGCCTCCCTCCACTCCAACCTGTCCCCCTTCTACAACGCAACCTCCTCCTACCCCACCTGTGGATGTTCACCCTCCCCTAGCCCAGGAACCTCCCCCAGCCCAAGAACCTCCCCCTACCCATCCTGCCCCTCTAAAATCTAAAAGGGCTTCCACCAAGAAGAAAGTTACTGTCAAAAGATCTGCTCCCTCTGCTGCTTCTATCAAAAAAGGAAAGAAGCCTACTACCCAGTCTAAAGAAGCTCACCCTACCAAGCCCCCAACCCAACCTGACACCTCTTTCACCTTACTCTCTAGGGAGGAAAGAAGGCAGACTGCTGCGGCTCTAGGATTGGACCCCAGTGCCCTTTTTCCTTCTGATTCAGATTCAGATTCTGTTGTTGCTAGTGATCCAAAAGGAAAACAACCAGCTACCCAGTCTGAGGAGGCACCAAAGATCCCGCAACAGAAATCAAAATCTAAAGGAAAAGCTCCTTTATTTAAGGATGAGCTGAAAAACCTGGCTGACGTTTATGGTTGGTCAGATGATGCCTGTAAATAGATGTGGCAGTTTGTTATTTTAGTTTCTTTTTCACTTGTCTCATGTGTATATTTGCCCTATCAATACAATTTTGTCTTCATGCATTTTTTTACTGTGTCGATATCTTCTTACCATGCCTCGCTACTGATTTCATAATGTAAAATAGTGAGGACATTATTTAATTTAGGTTTGGGGGTATGGTAGGTATGTCAATGAAATGAGTTAATGATAGTGCAGCTAGGCTAAAAAGGAGTGTTTGAAATTAGAGTAAATTCTCACTTGATTTCTTTTTGAAAAAGAGGAAATGAAAAAACTATTTGAAACTGAAATAAGCTGTAGTTCAACATTTGCCATGAAGTAAATGTCAACAATTTTTGAAAAAAAAATTGATGTGTAGTAAGCCTGAAATGAGAGAAGATTGTGAAGATACACCCCAGAAAATTTGATGGAAGGCCATATCCAGTGAGATTTGGGCCTGAGAATTTATCTTTAAAGCGTGTCTTGGCAAATTCTTCTGCTCTAAAGACAGATTGGACTCAATTCTACTCACTAGAAGTTAGGCAAATCCAAGTTGAAACAGCTTGACAACATTCATGACATGGAGGACATGAAGTATGGCCATCCCTTGGACAGTTTGAGCTTAAAGATCCTACCCTTTTGAACTGCCCTTGATACACCCACTTTGAGCCTTAAAAGTCTCAGTTTTCTTTAATAAAAAATCAAAAAATTTGAACCCAAAACCTCAGTAACTTGATATGGCCTGACCCTCACTCTGAGATTTCAGAAGGTAGAGCTGGTTGGATGGTTGGTTGAGAAAGAAGAAAGCACATTTGGTGGTGTTGTGGCATTCTGGCCCATATATACATAAAAAAAAAAAAAAATAGAGCAAAAGAATGAGAAAGAGAAGTCACTTCATTTGAAAATATACAAGAAGATAAGAAGCTGATGAAGCCAATCACTTCAAGTCTGAAAATTTTAAAAAAAAAAAAAAAAAAAGTGAAGAGGTGCTGAAATGAAGAAGGTGTTGTCTAGACCACCTCCTTACCTTTACTGATTTCTCAATTTGAATCCATTTTACCCTTCTATTCTTTATTAACTTCACCCATAAGCCACATTACAACCCAATAAAAGACCTTACTAATCTGAAATGGATTGAGCTATCATGTGGAGATAAGGATCTGCTTATTCTATGATGTAAAGAGTTAGAAAATTTTAGGAATTAGAGAAATGCCTCTACTCATGCTTGCAGTCCTATTTGAGGGCTGTAAATGCTCTTGAGCTGTGTAAAATTCTACACCCATCAATTTTTGTTGTTGTGAGTGAACAGCCCTGGTGAGACTTGGGTATGAAATCCAATTTGATGGGAGTAGTATCAAAACAGAATTCTCAGGTGAGAGGTGAGCCATGCATTAATTTTTAGGAGAAATGCCTTGACATGAGTTGAGTGATGGTGAAGGATTACAGCAGACTTTCAAGTTTTGAACTGATTCTTTTTCTGTTAAAATTCTTCTAATGAATTGAATGGATATGGTGGGAATTTATTTTATTTACTTAAACTCTATTTTAGCAGGATGCACTACTATTAACTAACTTTATTGGAGAAGTTTGTGGGTCCCTTCACTGGAAACCCTTAGGAGACTTCACTCCTCCACTAGGGATCACCTAGGAGTTTAAAAGGCTTGATGCATACGCTAAATGCATCCGTGATCCCTACGAAAGTGGCATTTTTAATTTTCTTTGATTCTCCTTTGTTCAGGGACAAGCAAAGCTTAGGTTTCGGGGTATGTTAAGTAGTGAAAAATGCCAGTTTTCACCCCTTAACCTGACCTTTGATGGACCCGTGAGCACACTAATAAACACCTGTTGAGTCTGTTTTGTAGATAGTAATAAAAGACAAGAATAGTGCAAAAAACCACTCAAAAATGCTGCATAAAGAAGTCCATCTCTCAGTACAGTGCAGACCCCGCAATGGCACACAAAGGGCTGCACACCATTGGGCCCTTGGGGCGCTTGTCAATAGCAGGGCAAGGCGAAGGAAGTGAAAATAGGCTGAAAATATCGTATCGAGAGGTTATCTGAAGACTTCGATAGGAGCTGAGAGCTAAAAAGGGAGGAATTCATGTAGTTGGAAAGGTTTCGATAGGATCTGAAGGCAGAGAAATGATGGATTCGTGTGGACTGAAGACTTCGATAGGACCTGAGAGCTAAAAAGGGAGGAATTCGTGTAGTTGGAAAGGTTTCGATAGGATCTGAAGGCAGAGAAATGATGGATTCGTGTGGACTGAATACTTCGATAAGATCTAAGAACCTATCGAGCAGCTGAAAGAAAGGAAGAAACCATCCTATCGAAAGCCTGCCTAAGGTAAAAGGGGAACCTATCGAATGGTTTCCTGAACCTATCGGATGGTGGCCTGGACCTATGGAGATGGAGACGCTGGAACAGAACCTATCGAAGGGTGCTTGAGCCTTTCGATAGGAGTGAGAACAATCCTATCGGAATGATTGCATGCAGAGTTGGACCTATTGAAATGGTCCTCCAACCTGTCGAAAAGCTTCTCCAACCTGTCGAATGCTCTAGGCAAAGGGCTGAGAATGCTAAAGCTTTAAGAGAAGGCTCATCCTATCAGAACCTGTCGAAGAGATCTGAGAACCTAGCGAAAGGACCAAAAAGCTCCATTTGAACCTGTCGAAAGCTTCCCCAACCTATCGAAATTGTGTGAAGAACTTCTCAGAAAATAGGTTGTTCACACGCTGCGACGTGGTGACCTACTATACGCAAACCGAGGCACATTGGTGACCGGCACGATGATCCAAAAGATGACCTAGGAAACCCTAACCAACCCACGTGCTCTAATAGAACTCTAACAAATTCTGAGGACCTTCTAGAAGGTAATATTGGCAGGAAAAATAAGAGAGAAAGCTATATATTCAGATCCCCAATTGCAATTGGAGAGATCGAGATTTAGATCAAATTCTAGAGATTTGAGCTTACAACGTAATTCCATTTTCCCTCTTTTAGCTCAACTATGGTTGGCTAATTCCCTAAGAGCAGCGAGGAGAGCGGTCAGATCTGTAATTGGGTAAGGTTGAGTGTTATTGTGGGTTAATTGCTGCACAAACTACAGATCTGAGAGCATTTCATTGTAGAGTAAGTTTTATTGTAATGTAAATATTGTTTTTATTGTTTTAATTGGATCTATAGTTCCTTTGGTTTCATTTGATGCTCGATCGAATTTGTGTAGAGGAGTCTATTGATCAGCTCACCCACTTAACTGGTAGACCTCTTGGATACCATCTGATCTCCCTAGATCTGATATCCCTACAATTTCTTATGTCTGTGACCTGGAAATTGCAGCATCTGTAGTGGTTTTAATGCTCTGGTTGAAACCTTTGGTTTGGAGGAATTCCCTAGGATGATCTGTGACCATTAAAGTGGACAGATCATAGCCTTAAGAGCAGTCCAATCTTTAGTTTCAATTGGATTCTTCTACCATAAACCTTTGGATCTAATGAAGTCTATAGGATGGTTTGTGACCATTGAAGTGGATAGACCATAGCCTTAAGATCAGTTAAATCCTTTGATTTAGAGTGGAGCCTTCTACCCTGCAGCTGTGCTTGTAGCCAGCTGAGGGATTTGTGTGCTTTGAACCCCTGTAATATGACCAGCTCAACCTGATTGCAGTAAGGCCAATCTCCAAGCTGCTCTTCTCCATTTTCTATTTTTAAACCCTTCCACTTGCAGGATCTAGATCTCTGGACTCGATCTCAGTTAGTTTTCATTTTATTTGTTGTCTAGCTTAAGTGACAACCCTTTTTTTAAAACTCTCCCCTTTCTCTTAGCTGACTTAGCATTAGTTAGGGTGCCAGATCTCTTACAGATCTTGAGATTTACCATATTTTGAACTCACCTCCCTATAGACATTCCCTTACTTACTCTTTTAAAACTTGTTACAAAGGACCATGTATCTTGCAGGTCTAGGATATTTTTATTGTGCTGAATCCATCCCCTGTTTTACTCTGATTTTATTTTGTCTTTATCATTAGACAATAAATCAGCACACTGAAATTTCCCAACACTGAGCACTTGGCTGCAATACAGAGAGTAGAAAATCTGAAGCATCAGCGACCTGTACCAGATGCTGAATCGTCCACTGAAATTACCATTTACCCTAAACCTAACCTAAATCCGACATCACATTCGAAGAGCCCATTTTTCCCCACTTCCTGACCTTTATACCATCACAACCCACTTCGAATGTGAGCTCCTATATGATGATGGTGGGTTGAGCTGTTCCTCGCCACCCCTCTCCTTTGGTGATCTTCTCCCCCTGCCTGCATTATATTCTCTTCACATAGTTTTCGCAGGGGAGCAGTATAGGTGAAAGGTGATCCGGAGATGTGTTCACTTCCCCATGGTTCACAGAACTACCGCTGTGGTAATGCATTTCTTCTTAGAAAGACCTGTGATGTGCTCAGTTTGGGGGATGGATTTTGAAGGGCAGTGGAAAGTGTTTTGACAGCTCTTGGAGTAGCGACCCTACCAAGGTGAGGACACTCCTTTGGTAGGTAGGAATGAGAGACTCTAATAAACTTTCGGATGAACAACCGGGGACCGATCTTTATCGAAGAGCTTCTCGAACATTGCTACCAGTATCATAGTGTGTCTCTAGATTTTTCCTAGGTTTATACTTTTATTTATCTAGTTTTTATTTTAGTACTTTAGATTTCTTTGTCCTAATCATTGTAAATATTCAGATAATATATGAAATTTTTCTCTTAAGTAACTTTTTTTTTTTTGACTAACTGTGTAATTGTTCCTAACTTTTTTTTTTCAATTTTTGTTATTGATACTCCGAGAATAAGCCGCGGATATTTTCTCTCAAGTTTGAGGGAGAGTATATATCTGGTGACAAATTTCTTTTCCAGTCCATAATTAGTAGTATCAGTAATTCAAAGGTAAAAATTTTAAGTGTCCCCTATTTTTTTTGTGCCAATGAAGGCATTGCCCAACATAAGTTTGGGCGGGGGCGGGGGGGGGATACACAACTTCTATGTATAATAGTAGTTAATTAGTATATTAGTATTTTAGATAGTTTTATTTAGTTTCTTTTTGTATAAATTTTTTAAAATTTAAAAAAAAAATAGTTTTTTTTAAGTTGATCATTACATAGGAATTATGACAAAAAAAAATTACAAATCTTGAAAACTTACGATCCATCATAGTAGAAGTTCAATAATCAGAATATAGAACAGTTCAATTCATGTTTAGCTCGTTAAATACTATATTAAATTGAATATTTGAAACAATAGATTGATCTAAACTACAAAATTTTAGACTATAGTTTCAAAATTGTATAAACTAGTGAGCATTAGAGCCAAATTTTCCTTTCTTTAAGAGAGAGGCTGCATCTATTCAAGTCAAAAATTTCTTTGAACTTCGTTTCTATACTGTTATGAAATCTCATATTGCTGAATTTAGAATTAAAATATTCTATGACTATGATAACCTGATTTTTTATCTAGAACTATTTGTTAGAAATATCAATACAATAAGGCATTTGTGCTAGTAAATTGTAAAGATGATTTAAGGCCATCTTTTGTTAACCAGAGTAAAAAATCCAAAATCTCATAAAATAACTTACCCTCTGAACGCATATTAGAAGCCTAAACTGAATTTCTTGGTACCAAAATTTGAAAACCCTTAACCATAAGTACTACCCAAATCTTTCAACCTTTAACCTTTATATTTTCTGAGATTTTAGAATACAAAAGGGTAGAAGAGGGAGTGGAAGGAGTAAAAGCAAAAACAGATAAGGGGAATGTCGAAGAATAGTACAACTGAAGAAATCAATTGAAAAAAATATGGGGGAAAAGGTGAAAAATCGTGAAAAGACGATTTCTAAAAGAAGATTACGATTCTACAGAAAAATAAAATATGGGGGAAAAGGTGAAAAATCGTAAAAGACGATTTAGAAAAAAAATAAAGAAAAATCGTAGAAAAAAAATGATTATGCAAATCAATTGAAGAAATGGAATTTACAAAATGAGAAAAATAAGAAGATAAAAATGGGAAGAAGTTATTCAAATCCTTGGATACTTACTGAAGTAGAAAGAAAGAAGTTGAAAAGATAGGAGAAAAAAGAGCTAAATTCTCAGAGAAAAAATTTTGAATCTTTTTCTACCTTTCTTTGAGACCTTCTGAAACCTAAAGCCCCATTACAAGTTGAAGGATAGACCTTTCTGATTTATGGTTTGTAAAAGCATAAGCCTAGTAGAGATATAAATAATAGATATTATGGATTACATAGGGAATCATATGAATAGAATAGATTATCTTTTCCATGAGATTAAAATTTATTTTTTTTGTAATTATCCTTTGACTGAATTTTTCTAAAATAATACATTGAGAGAACCCAAAAGTTTCGATTTTTTTTTAGAGTATGTCAATAGTGAGTTTTTGAATGAAAATATTTTCAAAATCTGCAGCTTAGAAAATTTTATGAAGAATAAACTGTTCATTGATGCATACACTCCGTGCTTAATATGAAAAGAAATTGTTGGAGTTGTAATTAAGGATAACTGTTATAATGGAAAGTAAGAATAAAAGATTAGAAATTTTAGAAATTCATAAAAACCATGTGATAATCAATTTAATCAATTTAGTCAATGTAGTTAACTTAGTTACTGTATAAAAATTAGTTTAGATTTTAACTTTTCTTTTAAAAAATATTTTGAAGTTTGTAGGTAACTTCACTAAAAATCTTCAGGAGACTACAACTCCTCCACTAGGGATCACCTAGGGGTTTTAAAGGCTTGTTGCATCTGCTAAATGCAATCGTGCTCCCTACGGAAGTGGCATTTAAATTTCTTAGTTTTAGAATGTTTTATATTTCCTTGTTTGCTAGGGACTAGCAAATCGTAAGTTTGAGGGTGTGATCGTCACATAATATACCATTTTACCATCCTTAACTTAGTGATGCTAGGACTTAGTTTACTACTAATAAGTTACTGATGTGCAAAAATTAAAGAAAAACAGCAAAAAAGAACCAAAGTGTTGATATTCGTCAAAATAAACTCATAAAGAATAAAAAGACGATTGATCCAAAAGATGAATCATCGCCTACTGAAAGATGAAAAATCATGCTTTACGATATTGCGGAACAATGTAAAAGAAAGTGAGAAATCATAATTTTACGATTCTTCAGAGAGAGAAGTCGTTCAAAAGAGTACGATTTTGCAAGAGAAAGTGACGAATCGTAAGTAGAGAATCGTTCAATAGGAAGCTGTGTTAAAAGATATAAAATCGTGATTTACGATTTTATAAAAGAACACTTTCCGAAGTTGCTGATCACATGAAGATTAACACCGCCATGCATAAAATTAGAAGAATTCTTGACTTAGAAATTTGTCCAATCACGGATCTGAGGAGACTGATGAAGGAGACTCCTAAAGGACTCTGCTACTGAAATAAAAGAAAAAATCTAGAAGCGCATCAACAGATTGAAAGCAAGGAAAGATAATGTAACACCCCACTAAATTTTGATTTGTAACCACGCCATGGTCCGACTGACGTGCACTTGATGGACATGACACATCGGTTCAAATTTTTTGAACTAGGCCTTTGTGGAACCAAGCCAGTAGGCAAATAGACCTGGTGTGTGAGGGCAATAGATAGCACCAAGGCTTAGACCCATTAGTCAACAGTATAAAGTAGAAGCCATTAGTTGAAGGCTGAGTAAAAAACTCGTTATATTATAAAGCCCATGGTTTGGACCAAGCAGTGAGGACCTGACGTTAAGACTCACGGGCTGGACCTATTTGGGAGCAGACCGTGGCTGGGAGAGGGACGGATCTATGGCCCTTGAGTCAAGCTCATATATCTAAATGAGTGTATGAGTTCCACACTTGAACCAACCCAAAGCGGGGATCCATTAGTAAAAGACCCAAACATAAGACCCACACATTTTGGATCCAACAGAGGAAACCCCATGCCAAGACCCGTTTGAACCCCTTAGAGAATGAACCCACAACTTATATGGGGCTAGATCTATGGCCTTTAGTTAAACTTGTACACCAAGATATGTGTATGAACTTCACATGAGAGCCAACCCACCACATTTAAAGCCCATGCACACTAAGTCTATGCATGGGATTCAGTGTCGGGTAAGAGCAACGCAAGAGAACTTCTTTCAGGAAGCCTCCAAACCTGTTAATCTAGACAAATCCGACAACTCGAACCAACCATAGAGGTGGGAAGATTATTCCACAACGACTAACACTCAATTTGAGAGCTCGTTCGAGCAGGGATCGGAGTGATCAAACTCACCCTCTCGGGTGAAATCATACGCGAGGCTCGGAAGCCCTGCATGCGAGAGCTTCATTGAGGTAAGCTCACACTGACCAACTTGTAAATCCTAGTATCTGTAGAGGAATAGAGTCCATGCATGAAGTTGGGGAGAATCAGACACGTGAGGGGCTTTGTAGCCAAATCATTGAGCCCGATGCCTTGAGTTGCGTGCATGATTTACTGTGCTAGTGTCCGAAGGCTCAATCCTCCTTAGGCTGACCCACATTTTAGCAATGCAAGCCTTGAAACCCCACAAAATCAAATTCATGACCAACTAGGGAGTCAAATCCTTCGATTTTCGAGGGGGTTTCAGACTGTGTCTCATGCGGGCTAAATGTGATAGGAGGCTAGGGATTAGCGAGAATTATGTTAGATGATGGGATACATCCTTCAACGAAGAATGTGCATGAACTTTAGGAGCCAAGGCTCAAAGGACAAAACATAAGAATGGCGAGTCTGTCAGGCTCGCCGCAACGAATTGGAAGCTCGCTGCGGTGAGATAGCACCTAAAGCCCTTACTGTGGCGAGAATACAAGGCAATTTTGCCTCTGGAAAAACTCGCCGCGACGAGCTCTTTACTGCATGTGAAACCTAATCAGCTCACCGCGGCGACCCTGTATCTCGTTGCAACGAGATGTCCTGTTTTGCTGAGGTTTGGGATGTGTGACCTAGTGTGCCTTGCGAGGCTATTACTTATGACTAGTAGGGTCATGTAACATCTAAGGACGCGTGTAATGTGTATTCTAGGCTATACATGAAGGACATTTGAGACTAGTCTAGCTTCGATCCGTGTGTGTTTACTCACAAGGTCTGACACTTGATGTAGGGAAAATACCTTACCGATTTTACGTTTCTCAAAATCATGTTTATGATGTAGTTATCACGTATATTATGTTTTCTGAGATTTTGCATAGATGTATTTTGAAATTCTTGAATGTTAACATGTGATCTCTCATGTATGTATACACCTTGCATGATTGTTGTACAGATACTTTGATTGTCTTGTACTCGACTTGCAGTACTCTTGTCTTTGAAACTTGCTTGATCTATGTGCATTCGATCCATGCTATGTGATGTAATTCCTGTGAACATGTGTAATGAGGAGTGGAGCCTCCATGAGAGGGGTGGTGTAACATCCTGAAAATTTTAACTTTGAATAGTGTATCTCGAGATGCATGCCCGACCTTGAATAGTGTACCTCTGTGTGCGTGTCCGACTGATCACATTCCCGACCTTGTGAAATTAACTAAGTAAGATATTGTGGGTTAGGTCTTAAGTGAAAAAGGTTGACTTAGATTGTGTGTGGATCATTAGATGGTTTCATGTACACCAAGCTTCGGTGTATCGGCTCCACACCGAATCCAATAGATTGGTGGTTTGGGTGTGTAGGCCCCACACCGAACCAAAGAGTGTTTGGGTAGTAAGAAACACCTCACTTAGGTGTATTCGTTTCAAGTGAAATCAAGTTCTTTGGAAAAGGTTAACACCTAAAAGGGTGTGTGTGTTTAATAAGGGAGCCACCCCCCTTCACTCAAAAAGGGCAAAGCTTCTTTGAGAAGCTATAACTGTTTTGCTTTGCAAAAGCTTGTGGGGTTTGAGTTTTAGAGAGTGGAAGAGAGGGAGAAAGGAAGCTCAAAATCTAGTGTGTGTGTGTGGTATGCAAGATTGGAACGGTGAGTGAGGTGGTGAATTTGAGGATCAAAGAGAATCCCCAAAGTTCCGTCTTCGAAACCCTCATTTGGGTGTGAGCGCGTAGATCGAGGAATCAACCACTCAAAGGTAAGAAAATTTATGTTAAGTTGTGATTTATAGTTGTGTTAGTTTTTAGTGATGATATGAGTGAAAGATTTGAAGAAAATGAGTTAGATTTGAAAAAAAATGAGTTGGGGAAGTTAGAACCTGAGTTTGGGTGAAATCTGACGAAACCGTTCGATCGAAATTAGTAATCGATCGAATGATTTTGCCAAGGGTGGAATCTGAAGTTTCCTGGTCAGTTTGAAAACCATTCGATCACTTTTAAAAACCGTTCGATCGAAATAAGTAACCGTTCGATCGGTTTTAAATCGTTCAGTCGATTTTAATTGTGCTTGCCGACACTACTTCGGTATTTTGGCTGTAACTTTTTACTCTAAACTTTGATTTACTCAATTACCATGGCGTTGCAAAGAGGACATCGAGATCTACAAATTTTATGTTTTGACCAAATCATGAATCCAAAGTTTTAAAAGTCAAAATTTAGGGGGAATATAGCATCAAACTCTATATTTGCATGAACTTGCCCATTTCTGTCTCATTTTTGAGAAACACTTAAATAAGTCTAGGTTTTTAGTGAGTAGAGTTAATCCTTGATGCAACATGGTGTGTTTGTAATATAGATTGCGGGCAGAAAGCCATCGATAAGGACTGTGGTGTCGCTTTGACCGGCTCCAAGTGTAAGGTAGGCAAAATCCTAGACATGTACCCTTGATTACAATAGCATGTCTGTAGTGATATGTGTGTGTGTAAAATCAAATGTGTTGTGGTATGTGTTTTCAAAATTTAAATTTAGTCAAAGCATGTGAATTTAAGATGTGTCTCCACTAAGTAAGAAACTAGCAAGTACATGAATATGTGACATCTCAGGGATGTATATGTGATGTGTGCATCTCGGTGATGCAGATGATTATGAGGTATTTCTTTTAATGTGAACATCTAGGTGATGTAAAATGATGTTGACAAAACTTGAACAAAGCTTTGAATTATTATATTTAGCACAATTTCACGGTGAATAACTATATGTATTTTTGCACAATTGATTTGAGGTTCAGAGAATACCCCACCGACGCGACGGTATACCCGCAACTGACTCGACAGGATATTTGTGACCGGTACGACAGCCAATCCATACAAAGATGAGATTTAATTACTAAGAGGGTAATAAGTATGTCAAGTCACCTCGGTGAATGAGACTTGAGCTTGTATTTAGTTGAAGCATAGTTCAATTGAACGACGATGGAGGATATTCCATCAGGGCTCGATGCTATATTGCTCGAGGATTATTTAAGTTATTTGATTTAAGTTTGTGACACAAGTCTTTGTGTGATATGAGAATAAGTTAAGTAAAAGATAAGATGTGTAGTATGAAAAAGATAAGATGAGATATGTGCATTCAGTTCATGCTTTTGGTAATTTAAATGCTTTTAAACTGTTTTCAGCTGATGAGATCATACTTCACTTATGTCATGAAATATGTGTGAGTAAGATAGCTTTACATGTTTAGTTATTTCCCTCTTGAGTTAAGATATAGCTCATCCCTCGACTATACGTCACAGGTATACGTGTAGATCGAGATCCGATTGCGGAGAAAGGGTTAGGTTCTCCCGTTTGGGGAATTCTACCTTAGGTGAGGTGTGGACATGGGTATGTTTGGGTTTGTATAATAGAGGTTTTGAGGTCTTTTGGGTTATGAACTTGGTATGTCCAGGGATTTATTACTGTATTAAGATTTATTTTGTAAGTATGTTTGTAAGCCACTATTTAAGTGATGGTCGGCCATCACCGATGGTTTTTCTTTGAGCCCTTTTTATTTAGTCTTTTTGTATAGAAGAAATCTTTTGTTGTCATATGTATCCTTGCTTTGACTCTATTTTTGTTGACATAACAAGTAAATTATGTATTTGGATCGTGATATGTGCGACCCGACGGCCCGATTTTTCCTGAGTTTATGATATAAGGAAGAAAAAAAAAATATTTTGCAGGTTTTTATGGAATCGGGGAAAATCAGGTTGTCACAATTGGTATCAAAGCCTAGGCGTTAGGTCTTCTAGGGACGCTGTGGTAGTAGAGCTTAAGCATTAAGTCTTGGCTTAGGATGTGTTGGGACCCAAGACTATGGCAATAGATTCTATTAGGGTATAGGAGATCCAATTGGAACTCTATCACAGTTGGTAGAAACCTTAGGCTTTGGGTTATTGAAGACTCAAGTCGTGACCGTAGGTTCTGGTTATAACATGGGTTGTGGATCTTCACGATCACTTATAGTGGAGATATTCGATGATCATGATAGAAGTATGGCTAGTAGACGAAATAAGTTTTAGAATTTTGTCGAAACATAGAACCATGATGATCATGATCACCATTGATCAAAACCTTTGTTTCATTTTTACAGATCTCGATGGCACCACGAAAAAGAGTGAAGACCGCAAGCACTAGAGAAAATGATCACAATAGGCAATTACTAGAGACGATGATCAATAGAATGGCCCAACATACCACATTACTCACTACCATGTTATGAGACATGGCTCATACCTCTCCATCGACACCGGTTGAGTCATGCCCTAGATGTGGAGGCCGACAGCTGGCAAGAAATAGTAGATGGTCCACAGGTGCATGCTTCAAGTGTGGGTGAATGGAACACCTGATAAAATATTGTCTCGCACTGAAAAAGGGGGCGACTACTTCAGCCACGACTCAGGATACTTCTCGGTCCACCGTTCAGGATCGTGAACTTGCCATCTTTGTACAGAGTGAGCTGGCAGCCAGAGGGATTGTCCCTGTACCTTCTCACTTTACGGATCAGATAGCTGCTAGAGTTTCGGCTGGGCAACCGGCCTTATGTATCTCCGCATCTACACCGATTGGTATATGAGCGCATTGTGGGAAGCACCACAAAATGAAAGAGTGTCGGTTAGTCTTGCACACATGTTTTAAGTGTGGTGAGAAAGGACACTGGATCAAGAACTGTCTAGAGGGGCGTCAAAGGCAGGTAACATCGACGTCTACTTTCGAGCCAATTCTCCTTACAAGCCATGGTCGCATCAGTGACGCATTGACCAAGATGCCCAAGTGGAAAATAAAGTCCTCCATGGTATAGATTCATTGACATTTGTCAAGATTTTACTCTAAATTTTGGATGAGGAATGCCTAAAAAATTGTGGCTGCATTTGGACACTTATAGGAATATTATGACACCATCATATGCGCATTTGATTTAAATCACCTGCATGACATAAATAATTTTCAAATTTAAAAGCTTAACTAAGTAGGTGACAATCTTGATGACCGACTTGAATCAATCATGACACTTAGAGAATAATTACTTAAGGTCAGTTTGTTTAGTAAAATCTAAAATTTTGTTGACGCTTATGAGCAATGATGTTTGAACCACGGTGTTTCTCATTAAGACTAATAAATCATGAATGTTTAGTGTTCAAAAGCACTCCTTCCAACTTTCACTGCGATTGGTAATTACTACAGTTTTATTTAGAAATCCTTACGACATGGGGAAATTAAGACTTAAGCCTTGATTTGAGGGAAGATAGAATCTTTCTTAGTGGCGTCTCAATTCATTATTTAATTGGTTAGTACTACAATGACCTTAGGCTTAGTCTTACCATTGTGATGGCAAAGTTTCAATCATATAAAATCCCTATTGACGAATGCGGATCAATATGCACGCCAATCAAATTTAGTTGCTCTGTTGGTTGTGTTGAGACCTATGCATATGAGGCAACAGAGATTGATTAAATTTCTCAAAGACCATGACTGCTCGATTCAATATCATCCAAGTAAAGTGAACGTCATGGCAGATGCGTTGAGTCAAAAGAACTTGACTCAGTTAGCTAGTCTTATTGCTGGACTCCGTCACTAGAAGATGTTGGAAGACATTTCTTTGCATGATAAGAACATTGAGGTGAAAGTTTCTGGTGCATTTTTGGCTAATATCACAATCCGACTGACAATTTTTTATCAAATTTACGAGCATAAGATGAAAGATGTAGAGCTCTTGAAGATCAGGCAAAGTGTGATAGATGGCACCAGTGTAGACTTTTCTATTAAGGAAGATGGATCATTACTATTCAGAGGACGTCTATGCATATCGATTGATGCCGATCTGCGACAAATAATTTTGGATGAAGCTCATAAATCCAAATATGCTATTCATCCTGGTGGTACAAAGATGTACCAAGATTTGAGGAAGAATTATTGGTGGAGAGGATTGAAGAAAGATATCACCGAATATGTTTCTAAATGTTTGGTGTGTTAGCAAGTAAAGGTAGATCATAGATATCCAGCAGGTCTATTACAACCTCTGCCAATACCGGAGTGGAAATGAGAGTCTATCTCTATGAACTTCATTGTAGGATTACCAAGGATGGTAAAGCGTCACAATGCAATATGGGTAGTCATTGATCGACTGCCAAAGTTAGCACATTTCCTACCCTACAACACAACGTATATGGCAAACAAACTGGCAGATTTGTATATGAGAGAAATCATCCGATTACATGGTATTCCGATAAGCATCATTTCAGATTGTGACCCGTTATATACCTCAGTATTTTAGCAAAGATTTCAAGAAGGCATGGGCACGAGATTGGACTTTAGTTCGATATTTCATCTACAGACCGATGATCAGACTAAGAGAGTCAATCAAATTATTGAAGATATTCTTAGAGCATGCATGATCGACTTTCAGTGATCATGGGATCAACATTTATCGTTGATTGAATTTGCGTATAATAACAGTTTTCAGCAGAGCATTGGAATGGCTCCGTATGAAGCACTGTATGGACGGAGGTATAGATCTCCGATCAATTGGGAAGAATCCAGCGAGAAATTTATATTGGGATCGAAAGTGATAAAGAAAAATGCTAAAACCATTCGCATCATTCGAGAAAGGATTAAGATGGCTCAAAGTCGGCAGAAGGGCTATGCAGATATCAAGAGAACAAACGTGGATTTCCAAGTGGGAGATCACATATTTGTAAAATTTTCACCAATGAAAGGTGTGATGCATTTTGGAAAGCGTGGGATGCTAAGTCCTTGCTACATTAGACCGTTCGAAGTATTAGGAAGAGTTGGAAAAGTTACATATAGGGTTGCTTTACCCCCGTAACTCGATAGAGTACACGACGTGTTTCACGTTTCCATGCTACAGAAATACGTGAGGGACCCGACTCATAAACTCGATGCGCCACCGATTGAGGTTTATAAGGAATTGACAATTGAGGAGGAACCAATGCAGATTTTAGATCGAACTGAACAGGTGTTGCATACAAAACAGATTCCTTTAGTGCTAGTCCAATGGGAGAACCATTCTAAAGAGGAAGCTACTTGGGAGCGCGAAGCCGAGATTCGTAACTAGTACCCTTTGTTGTTTCAATGAACAAGGAGAGGAATTGTAAAAGTCTTTTGTAACCCTTGTTGCATGTAATATAGGTCTATTAGTTAATGAAAAGGAGACCCTTGGAGAGTTTAAGAGTGGCAATGAAAAGAGGAAATTGAATAACACAAATTTTAAGTGTTTCTATCAATTTCGATCGATCGAATTGCAAACCGATTGACCGAAACCATCAAACAGAGGATGTTTTTACACTAAAATAAGACAAATAAAATTTGTTCGATCGAAACTATAAAATCATTTGATCGAAATAAAATTCGTTCGATCAAAATAAAATTTGTTCGATTGAATTAAAATCCGTTCGATCGAATTTGAAATATGTTTGATCGAAACTAGTAAAGGCTAGGGGTAGCCTGAGAAATTTGATAGATCGAAATGGAACCGTTCGATCAAATTTTAGAAATCGATCGATCGAAATTAAATTCGTTTCTATCAAAATCATGGTTTTGTTTTGTCTAAGTCAAATTCGATCGATCGAAATTTTAGTTGATCGATCGAATCATGCAGTATATAAATAACTTGAACCTTTTAGGTTCAAAAATTCTTCTTAAAAAAAAAGAAGACCGTTCAACCTTCCATTCTAGGGTTTTCATGTGCTTCTCATTGGAGATCAAAGAGAAGACCGTTCAACCTTCCATTCTCCGAGACATTTCATTCAAACCTCACCAAAAAGATAAAGCCCTGATTTTTCTTTTAGAATCTTGCATTCAAATATTCTCATTTTGGTAATGACTGCATACCTCTACAGAAGTAGGTGATGGCGAACGTGGATCCTTATTATGGTATACTTGCAGTTGATAGTTAAAACAATTTTTCTCTATGACCATCGTGTATCCAATCCATACTTTTGAATTTTGGTGGATGTCGCACCTTTAAACTAATGGTTACAAGTAATAGTTTTGTAGTCAAAAAATCTTGATGATTATCTTGATGGTACTGCTGCATAAACTGTGCTAGTATATGGTTGTTGGACATCCCCACTTTAATGTGCGTGTTTATTCAGCCTCGGGGATGCGTTGTTATATGGATGCTAGTTAATGGTTTCAAGTTTACCTATGGTATAGACTAATTGGGCAGTAAGAAATTTTATTAATAGATAGTTTAGACTTGTTCGTATAATGGTCAAAATTTTATTTTGATGGAGATAGCACCTATTGAGTGAATCAAACTTTTCTCTAATTAATAGTGTAAGTTTCTTAAGTGGTCTACTATACTCAATGGGTATTATCCGAAGTCTGGAGGAATCACTAATGGTTAACATCGTTGTAGTGAAGATATGTTGAGTTAGTAGTAAATTGTAGGTGTTTGATGGTATGGTTGATCCTCTTTATAATTACTGTTCTGGATGAATGGTTCTAATCTTAAAGTCAATATCTCTTTCTTTATGGAAGTGTCCTTACCACCTATTTAGAGAAATACTTCGTTAAGTTGTGGAAGTGGTGTTTCGTAGTTACCTGTGCACGGGTTGTCGGATCTATTCCTTCGACTCTTGAGTGAGCACTGGTCCGGTTAGAGGGGGATAAACATCCTTACTGTCAAGCTCTATAGATAGATTTTTCCAGTGTGTGGTCGATCTTTAGACGATGTATTGTAGCAAATCTCCATTCAACTCTGTAGCTTTGACCGTGTGTAATTCCAATTCGTCGCAATGTATGTAATTCCATTTCGTTGCTGCATTCGTTGTTTCTGATTTGAGTTTACCAAATGATTACTACATTTACTACCTAAGCATCACGTCGTTCACTTTCAAGGGAGAAAATTAGGTAAGGGACTGCCGGAAATCGAAGAAGAATAGGACGACTTCGGTGTGAAATGTCATCGATCAATGCAAACTGTTGTGTATACCTTATCGTGTGTGTTTAATCTCAGAACATGTTAATATGGTGTTTTGGATGTATGATCGATACTATTAGCTCATCTTTTGATATATGTATGTGGAATCTTATTGCAACTTATGGTACATGTTGGAAATTAAAGGTTGGACGAATTTCTTTTCCTTTATGGCGATGATTAAATTTCAATTATGATCCATGTGGTTAGTTGTGGGTTGACAATTTCATTGATGGTATATGTTGTAGTTGATTTTATAGAAATATAGTTTAACAAATGATTACCTTATTGGATAATCGGTGGTATGCCGATCTAGTGATATGTGAATTTTCATGCAGGATGATGGATAATTTGGTTAAGGAAAAATATAATCTTTCGTTGTGAACTCAATGTGTGTGCATTGTTTCATCATTATGGGTAAGTTCTTGTCAACAGGAATCGTTGTTAGTGAGTTACCGTTCGGAAGTGTCATCGTCAATTTTCGAGGACAAAAATTCCTATGGACGGAAGAATGTAACAACCTCGATTTTATTTTTTGTATAAATCAGTTCATATTTGGACGTGAGTATTCAACTTGAGGTGAATAGTAAGACCTGGTTACTTAGGACAATTTTCGAGGACGAAAATTTTGTAAGGTAGGAAGAATATAACATCTTAAAATTTTTTACTTTAAATAGTGTATCTCGGGATGCATGCCCGACCTTGAATAGTGTACCTCGGTGTGCGTGTTCGACTGGTCAGATACCCGACCTTGAGAAATTAACTAAGTAAGATATTGTGGGTTAGGTCTTAAGTGAAAAAGACTAATTTAGATTGTGTGTGGATTATTAGATGATTTTGTGTACACCAAGTTTCGGTGTATCGGCTTATCGGCTCCACACTGAATCCGATAGATAGGTGGTTTGGGTGTGTAGGCCCCACACCAAACCAAAGAGTGTTTGGATAGTAAGAAACACCTCGCTTAGGTGTATTCATTTCACGTGAAATCAAGTTCTTTGGATAAGGCTAACACCTAAAAGGATGTGCGTGTTTAATAAGGGAACCACCCCCTTCACTTAAAAAGGGCAAAGTTTCTTTGAGAAGCTACAACTGTTTTGCTTTGCAAAAGCTTGTGGGGTTTGAGTTTTAAAGAGAGGAAGAGAGAGAGAGAGAGAGAGAAAGGGAGCTCAAAATCTAGTGTGTGTGTGGTGTGCAAGATTGGAACGGTGAGTGAGGTGGTGGATTTGAGGATCGAAGAGAATCCCCAAAGTTCTGACTTCGAAACCCTCGTTTGGGTGTGAGCACATGGATCGAGGAATCGATCATTCAAAGGTAAGAAAATTTATGTTAAGTTGTGATTTATAGTTGTGTTAGTTTTTAGTGATGATATGAGTGAAAGATTTAAAGAAAATGAGTTAGATTTGAAGAAAAATGAGTTGGGGAAGTTAGAACCCGAGTTTGAGTGAAATCTGACAAAATCGTTCGATCGAAATTAGTAACCGATCAAACGATTTTGTAAGGTGAAATCTGAAGGTTCCTGGTCAGTTTGAAAATCGTTCGATGGAAATAGGTAACCGTTCGATCGGTTTTAAATTGTTCAATCGATTTTGGTTGTGCTTACCAGCACTGCTTCGGTATTTTAGTCATAACTTTTTATTCCGACATTCGATTGTCTCGATTCTTATGGCGTTCGAAAGACATCGAGATCTACAACTTTTATGTTTTGACTAAATCATGAATCTAAAATTTTAAAGGTCACAATTTAGGGGGAATGTAGCATCAAACTCTATATTAGCATGAACTTGCCCATTTCTGTCTCATTTTTTAGAAACACTTAAATAAGTCTAAGTTTTTAGTGAGTAGAATTAATCCTTGATGCATCATGGTATGTTTGTGATGTAGATTAAGGGCGAAAAGCCGTCGATAAGGACTGTGGTATCGCTTTGACCGGCTCCAAGAGTAAGGTAGGGAAAATCCTAGACATGTACTCTTGATTACAATAACATGTGTGTGTGAAATCAAATATGTTGTGATATGTATTTCTCAAATTTAAATTTAGTCAAAGCATGTAAATTTATGGTGTGTATACACTAAGTAAGAAATTAGCAAGTACATGAATATGTGACATCCCAGGGATGTATATGTGATATGTGCATCTCGGTGATGCAGATGATTATGAGGTATTTCTTTTAATGTGAACATCTAGGTGATGTAAAATGATGTTGACAAAACTTGAACAAAGCTTTGAATTATTATATTTAGTATAATTTCACGGTGAATAACTATATGTATTTTTGCACAATTGATTTAAAATTCGGAGAATACCCCACCGACACGGCGGTATATCCGCGACTGACTCGACAGGATATCCGTGACCGGTACGACGGTCAATCCGTACAAATATGAGATATAATTATCAAGAGGGTAATAAGTATGTCAAGTCGCCTTGGTAAATGAGACTTGAGCTTGTATTTAGTTAAAACATAGTTTAATTGAACGACGATGGAGGATAGTCCATCGGGGCTTGATGCTATATTGCTCGAAGATTATTCAAGTTATTTGATTTAAGTTAGTAACACAAGTCTTTATGTGATATGAGAATAAGTTAAGTAAAAGATAAGATGTGTTGTGTGAAAAAGATAAGATGTGATATATGCATTCAGTTCATGCTTTAGATAATTTAAATACTTTTAAACTGTTTTTAGCTTATAAGATCATGTTTCGCTTATGTCATGAAATATGTGTAAGTAAGATAGCTTTACATATTCAGTTATTTTCCTATTGAGCTATAATGTAGCTCATTCATCGACTATACATCACAGGTACAGGTGTAGATCGGGATCTGGCAGCAGAGAAAGGCTTAGGATCTCCCATTTGGGGAATTGTACCTTAGGTGAGGTTTAGACATGGGTATGTTTTGAATTTGTATAATAGAGGTTTTGAGGTCTTTTGAATTATGGACTTGGTATGTCTGAAGATTTATTACTATATTAAAATTTATTTTGTAAGTATGTTTGTAGGCCACTGTTTAGGTGATGGTCGGCCATCACCGGTGGTTTTTCTTTGGGCCCTTTTTATTTAGTCTTTTTATATAGAAGAAATCTTTTGTTGTCATATGTATCCTTGCTTTAACTCTACTTTTGTTAATATATCAAGTAAATTATGTATTCGGATCGTGATATGTGCGACCAGACGGTCCGATTTTCCCTGAGTTTATGATGTAAGGAAGAAAAAAAAAATATTGTGTAAGTTTTTATGGAATCGAGAAAAATCGGGCTGTCAAAGGTGGAGTCCCCGAGGTTACTACCCTGTGTCCTAATATGGGTTGCTTAGTTCCCTAATACAGGATGCTTTGCCATGTGACTTGCTTGTGTGAATTAATTGTATGGGGAGTGGAGTCTCCAAGAGAGGGGTGGAGTCCCCGGGGTTACGACCTTGTGTCCTAATACAGACTGCTTTGTTCCCTACTACAAGATACTTACTCTAATACCTTGTGATATGATATGTCTCGATTCATGATATGTGACCTGACCTGCTTATAATTCCGTCCTTGTTACATGTGTTCATGACTTACTCCGTTGATGTGTTTCGATTCATGCTCGATTTCGGTCTCGCTCCGCATTGTTTTAGCATGTTGATCCATTATCATGATTTGACTTGTTTGAGGTTTTGTATGCATGTTTTGACTTTGCACTCGATATATTTTGATATAATATGATTTTCATCTATTTTTATCTATGCATCAATAACATGAATTAGAATGATAAGGTATGATTTAGCACTGTATTTTCTCTATTGAGCTTGGATGAAACCTCATTCCCGACTATACGTCACAGTTGCAAGAGCTGAACTGGAGCATAATCCGGAGCGGGAAGAGGACCCGGATTACCACCTAGAAGAAGAGGAGGACCTGCCTGAGGGCCATTTCCCTTAGCTGCTTGTTGGGACACTGGGATAATTTTTTTTGGGGTTTTGAGCAAATAGTATATGAACGAGTCTTGTAATTAAATACCAAGTATTTTTGATCCACTGTTTAGATGGAGGTCGGCCTTCATCGGTGGATGTTTAATTTTGTGCATATGATAGTTAGTTCCGTGATTTATGCTGCCATTTTGTTATCAATGTATGCTCTGTATTTATTTATGTTCTGCGCACTTTTCTTTCATTTTTGTAAGCTTATCATATGGAAGATAGCCCGATCCTTCCTAGTGTTTAAATGTGAAGAAAGATCGAGTTGTCAGGTTATGATGCTTACATTCGATACCATAGTATCACTATATTTCAGATCTTTCGCACTATCCGACAGCGCGGGTTTTGGATAAGGAAACTTGGGCCGTCACAGATAAGATTAGAAGTAGAGTTATATTAGGATAGTTTTGTTTTAGTAATTTCTTTTATTAGAATTAGGAGTTTTTTAAAATGACCCTTATGATCTATAAATAAGAGACTCGGCACATAGGAATAATTATCGAAGAATTTCACAGCATCAATTGACAACTGAGGTCTGTATTTTCTCCCGATCAAAGTAGTTTAGGATTTATAAAGTAACATCGTCCACAGTTCTCTAAGGTCTTGCCTGACAACCAAGGCTGAGGAAGCTAAAAGATCAACCCTTTGGATGGTTTTACTTTTGCTTTCTAGTTTTTATTTATTTCATTACAATTAACTGCTTTATAAATATCTTCAAATTTTGATTTGAATTGACGACTCAGGTTGGAATTTGCAGATTAGTGTAATAGTTTTTATTTTACTTCTTTAATTTTCTAGAGTTTGAGTAACGCTTAAACTTCTAGTAGATTAGAGATTAGTATAAATCTATATTAAAGGATGCTAATTTTTTATTAACGCCTAAATTCTAGAAGATTGAAATATAGTGTAACGGTATTTTAAATTTGTAAACATCCGATAGCTGAAGATTGTGATTGACAATCATAATCTGAAGTAGGAGGATTTAGGATTTATTTTCTGCAAAAATTAGTTTAAGAAACCATTCTTTATTCTTTATTCATATTTCTCCAATAGTTTAGGAAATTAAAAGATAAGTATAAGTTTTAAAAAAATTAATATATATGTATAGTACATAAACCTATCTTTGTGAGAACGATCTTATACTAGCTCTATAATTTCCATTATGCGCTTGCAATCGGTTAAGACTTAATTAGAGATACATATAATCGACAAGTCAACGATCGATCGATCGAATATTTAGAATCGATCAATTGACTGATAGAGAATAAATTCACCAAAAGAACCTATTCACAATCAAACGATCGATAGTTTAGAGTCGATCGATCGATTGATAAAGAATAAGTTCATCAGAAGAACTTGTTCACAATCGATCGATCGAATGTTTTAAATTGATCGATCTACTGAAATAGAATAAAGTTTGTATATCCGTGAGATTTTTCTTTCGAAACACTTTCACATTCTTCTTTCGCCTTCGATAGGTTATGGGCGGCTGCTTGAATCGGATGTCCCCATCAATTTACTATTAATGGTCAATAGTAAATTGAGTGAATCGGATGTGGACTCGATAATGATTCTTAGTGATGACCTCACTTCTATCAATCGATTGATTTCAGTGTTTGAAATCGATTGATTTCAAACATTTGATCGATCGATTGTGAATAGGTTCTTCTGACGAACTTATTCTTTATCAGTTGATTGATCGAATCTAAACTATCAATCGATTGTGAACATGTTCTTCAGACTAATTTATTCTCTATTAGTCGATCGATCAATTCTAAATATTCGATCAATCAATAGTTTAGCGAGTCCGCCAAATGACAGATTTTCGGGTTTCTTGGGCAAAACTTGCCATTTTAGCTTTTTAAATTTTTAGGACTCTAATTTCGAGTTAGGGTTTGCTTTGCCTATATTAAAGGCTTGTAAAAATACTTTTAATAATTGATGGTTAATATATTATTGCTTTTGCAAAACTTTGAGTGCTTTTGATTAAGTTTTCTGTGAGAGTGTGATTCTCTCAATCGAAGAGTGATTCTTCGTTCCGCGTGCAGTTTGGTGTGATGTTTCCCTCATTTCTATCTTTCTTGATCTACGAGTTGCTTAAGTGTTAAAACCCTAACATATCCATTTCATCATTAAATTTACTATTTGCCTTTCTTTTCGCACAGTATCGAAATAACTTACTTGTGAGTTCGTTTGAAACCCTAAAACTATCGAAGATTTAGTCGTTCGCTAATTACCCTAATCTTCTAGATCTAATAGGGAACGTACGTGAAAGTAACACTAATTCCGGCTAGATTTAAATCATTTAATTGAAACTTTGCTATTTTCTGTGACAAACCATTAAAGAAATTTACATTTTTAATTGTTTATATTAATTTTCTATTAATCTCAGCCCTAGCATTTGCATTGTGTTAATTTCCGCATAAAAAACTAAACAAACATTTAAGATGTGTTTGAAAGGAATTCATGATAAACCATCAATTTTATCATCTAATCCTATGAGCATAATTACAGAAGCTAAATTAGATTTGTTGGGGTTATTTTTTAAAAATCGTCAAGTTCTATCCTCACACATTATGAGGTTTGGTTGGGTTCATTGATGGAAGGGTAGCTGATTCAAAACCTTATAAAATTTTACAGGTAAAAAAATATCTTAAAATTTTATTGTAAACTAGCTACCAAGTTAAGGTTGACTCATCTATGGGCTATTCTTAGTGTCATGGAAAAGGATGACTCACAATTCTTTTTCACCTTCGACAGCAATTTTTGTTCAGATTTACAATTTGCTTCATGTTCTATATCTGTTAAATCTGGATAGTGTACTGTTTAACCTTCAATTTAAACGTCAGTGTCTACTTTGTTCATATAGAAAGGTGCTGCTGTCTGCATGCAGACTACCTACAATTGGCTGTCTCATTTTTCACATGCACAATTCTTTTGAGTTTTGAGCGGGTCTCTGAGGTTCCTGTTGTTTCCCTTCATTTGAATCATCTTGATGTATGACTTATGTTTTAGAGAACTCATTAAATTGTATGGTTTTTCTGAAACCCTCTGATCTCTGATGCATATTTGCTTCCATTATTCCTGTTCGGATACCTGATTTTGTGACCAATATTTACCCCACAGCCACAGGTCACTATTTTTCATGATTCCTTGGGATCTGATCATTATAATTCTTTCTTTAAGAAATGTACCTAGGTATTGGGGTAGTCATCAGTACAAATAAGCTCATGCCTCAATAGTGAGAACGACTGGAAATTTTTCCGTCACTTACATCAATCTAAGGTGGGTGCTTAAAGAATTTAGATAGACCTGGTCTTAGGCAGTCACCTGGCACAGTCAAGTCTCATAAGGTCTCAATCAATAGAGTTGACCAACACAGAATTCGAGGGACAAGTGTTACAGACTCATATTTTGTGCATGGTTGATTTTCGACAGCTTACTCGACATCGCCTAAAAATTTCAGCAGTCGATGCTCATCCGCATCGATTTAAGGCAAGATTTCTGATCCTTGTTAAATCAAGAAGTAGATTCTTGTTTATTCTAGAGTTATACTGTAGTTATGCTATGTATTTAGGGTTGTCGATGAGCCAAGTTAGAGGTTCCAAATTTAGCTTGGTTGTACCATAAAACTCCAGCTCTACTTTAGGCTAGTTGAACTTGAAGCAATAGTGGTTCAACTCGGCATTTCTATTCGAAGGTTTCCTTTTTGCCCTTTGCTTCTATTTTTAAGATTCGCAAGACTAGTGATGTTGGCAAATGATCCAACTCATTCTGCTACTTGTTGCTTACTGGATATTCTATATGGGGTTTTAGGGGTTTACCAGCACTTAACAAAGCATAAGCTCCAGTTTTCTAAACTTAGATGGCTATGCTGCCCACTTTATAAATTAAAAAAACTTAGATTATGTGGACTAACTATTACATCCATAAGTTATTTATCCTGCTTTATCATTATATAATTTCATGACTTTTCATTATTCATTTCTGAAATGCTAGGGTGGAAAGTATTAAACAAATCTATTATGTTGTCATTTTCTATTGCGAGATGGACCCTTGGCAATGGCAAATGACAAAGTACATGTAGCAATTTGTAGCAAACATCTTTTAGGTATGATGAGCTTTTGAATACTTTGTAGAATTTTTTTATAATAGTTTCTATCATTAAAGTAGGAACTATATTTGGCAGAATTTTTTCACGAACTATGAGAAATGGGAAATCTTGAAGGATGGCTGATAATATAACCTTCAAAGAAAAATCACATTGTATAGGGTCAAGATCATTATTTTGCTTTAAATTGACATAGAACCACCCTACTTATAGATTAGGGCCTGCTTGGGCAGCTCACCCGTACTGCATAATTGCCTTCCCCCAAAAAAATAATTGAGAAAATTATCATATACTTTTGCTCTATTAGCATTTTAGAGTTAAAAACACCAAATGCAAACCACATTACAATGCGCAAGTCATCGGTATTTTTAGCTTTACCAAATGCAAACCACATTAAAATGTAGATTATTCTGTTTGAAAAATACACTATAAAAAATAAAATTATTAGTGGCAACCAAAAACTGCCCCTATTAATAGAAAAACTGTCGCTAATACCTTTGCTAGCCCTTAATAGGTTTTTTGTTAATAGTGACACTTTTTTACTCCAAAAAGCAACCGCTAATAGTCTTATTTTTTGTAGTGATGGCACAATTCACTTTAAAATGTGTTGTCCAAATAGCCCTTTGAACTAGGAATGATTTGCATTCAGGATCAAGAAAGAATGGTAGATTGATCAGATTCCAACTTGTGTTTACTCTCTACAATTCCTGCCTTGGAAAAAAAGATTAAACTTAATTTTTTCTAAACTTCTCTAGGTACAAGGACAGATATATGTTGTCTGGTTAACTGATGTGTGCATTACTGGAGGCAAACTTTGCCTGACTTCAGTTTCTTCGTTGAAGGATTCTTGGACTCGTGTAGCTTTAGAAGTGGGTATAGGTCTCAACATCCAAGTCAGTATTAATGACCGGCTGTGCAATCGGGTCCATAGAGCTTGTTATTGTCCCAATGCTATGATTAAGCCGTCTTTCTTATGGCGCCAAGAGCTACTTCCCTATGATTATGTTTTCTTTATTACATCTCATGGCATTTAATGCTAAAATGTTGATTTCATTTTGATTTATGGTCAACGTAAAGACCAAAGCATCAGAGATTGCATAAAAAAACAACTCATGCATTTAATGCTAAAACGTTGATTTCATGGCATTGAAGCGCCTTGAATCACACAATTGAGATATTTTTTTGATGTAATCTTGAACTCATCGAATCTTTACATCAGGTCTTATATATTAAGTGGCATACTTTGATAAACTAATGCAACATGTACTTAATCATTGACTCATTCAAATCTAAATTGGGAACGAGTTTGGAAGGGCTTTCGATCGCTTGGAAATAATATCAATGTCATTCATATATCATTTCTTTTATTTTCAATTTCTTTTGACCTTGCAAAAAGTCATTTAAAATGAAAAAATGGGTCACTACATGACAGCCAAAAAACGATTGCCCTAACCAGTTGGAAAAAAAAAATTGATTTTTTTTTACTACTGTACACGACAGTCATTTATGAACTTAAACAACGACTGCTCTTAACGGTCATAGAAAAATAATGACTAATTTGAGGAATCATTTTTTATGCAATTTTTCTTTTTACAATACTATTTTTTTTAAAAAAAATTACGGCAACAGTTTTTTATACAATTTTTTTTTAAATAGTATTTTTTTATGTTTTTTTTAATGCTTTTTTTTAAATGCTTTTTTTAATAATTTTTTTAATGCTTGTTTTTAATGTGGTGGATTTTCTTGTAACATATTCAGCTACTACTTACCAATATAGGGCTGCTACGCACACACCAATATTTTATTGACGCACACAACTTGTGAATTTCCTTATAACACACCAATTGTTACTAACCACACATCAATAAATAAAAATAATTTTACTTTGTAACAATGTATAAACGATTGTTTTTCTGTTGGACGATCATAGAGAGCAGTTAGTCCTTTGTCCTAAGCCTTCTTTGCGGCTGATTTTTAGTTTTCCAGCCATATGATTTTTTTTACCCTTCCATTGGACATTGCATACAAAGAACTGAAATCAAATCAAATCAAATTTATTCCATGAACCAATCCCCTCTTCTATTACAGCAAAAATAGCATTCTTTGCATCCTCAATCCAAAGCTTGCGATCCTCGAGCTCCGTCTCCGTTGCGGCTCCAACCTTTATAATGCAACTCTACTAGAAAACTTAGCGACTCTCTCAGCCAGCTTCTTGGAATCATAAACAGAGTCGATCTTAGCCAACTCTTTCTTTATATGTGCAATTCTGGCCTGGATCTCGTCTTTAGTTGTTGCACCAGCTATAATGGTGGTGGTGTCCTTGGTAATGGTCACCTTTCTTGCCACACCAAGTTGGAACCGTACTTGAAAATGCAAACAACAATAAGAAATCAAGCACAGTAAAAGTAAAAGACTACACTTGAGAATCGCCATATGATTAAAAACCAAGATGATTTTAAAGATGGTTTCACTATTATATACAAGGGGATCGAATTAAGAAACTAACCAGGTGGCACATTATCAGAAGACTTTTCTTTTTTTCTCTTTTTTTTTTTTTTTTCTTTTTCTTCTTTTTTTTTGTTGTGGTCTGTTTTTTAGTTTATCATCACTTTTTATCTCGAAACCGACACGAATGTGCACATGTGGGTTTTTCTTGTGAATCCCGGGGCAGCGGGTACCCCTTTTGTAAAAAAAAAAATCTTTTTGTTTGTACACATGTATATTTTATCTTAGAGAAATTTTTTGTAGTTTTCTTTTGTGATGCTTTATGGAAAAAGAAAGTTTTTCAAAATGCATGTAGATAGATGTTTTTGTATTTTTGTTTTTGTTTTTGTTTTTGGATGAGGGGACTCGCCCTCTTTCGTTTGTCGGTTTCGAAAGGATGAGGCATACTTACCTTTACTTGGCTTTAGGCTTCTAGCCGAGTGCTTGACTTTCTCTTTTTCATCATCTCCTAATATCTGATTGATGTTTCTTTTTTTAGGATAGCACATAGTGGATCGAGTGAGGAGGGCCATGATAGTGTGATCTTTGGCATTAGTCTGTGAGGTCATCTCGTATTTGGTACGAGATGCAGGGTGAGGCAGTCCACAGCGGGTTGCTCCATCAGCAGTACACTCACATCTCCAACTTCGGGATCGCCAATAAGGTAAAGGGAAGAGTTCATTGGTTGTTTTCCTTTGTTCATGCTTCTCTCCCTTTTTTTTTATTCAAGGATCTGACGTCTTCTACTCTTCTGATGCAGCCCTTGTCCCATCTCATGTTTCGCGGGGGGTGGTTTCACCTTCGAAACTTTTATGCCCAACTTTCCTTTGTCTTGTGGTTCCTCCTAGCCCAGGCTGGCTTCGAAGACTTTCTATTATGCCCTGCTATGCGGGGTGATACAGCCTACGTGAGGGCCTTGGTAGGGAGGTTTCGCCCATAGATAATGACCTTTCATATGCCCGTTACCGAGATGACCATCACCCCTGTAGACTAGGCCATGATTACGGGGATTGCGATAGGGGGTGCCGGTAGTCTGCCCTCGCGTTTCTGGTCATGAGGAGGTGACTCGGTTGATCGGGGCATATAATTCTCCCAACAACATGACCAGCTCCAAGGTCAAATTATCCTGGTTGGAGAGCCTTTTTGAGGCTGATGAGCTGAACGATCCACTCCAGCCAGATGTGGGCATTGTTATAGAGCCCGAGCATGCCCTAGTGCTGGCCCGTATCTCCCTTCTATACCTTTTGGACAAAACTATTTTTGCCAATGCCAGTGGAGGTCTCGTTGCATTGTCCCTCCTCTGTTTGATGGAGAATTGGGGGGACATGCATCGCTATGATTGGGGAGGCGCCGGATACGCGGTGCTGATGGATAGCTTGGCCAGAGCGTTGATTGGGAAGTTGCCTCGGTCCTCGGTTTTTGGCATGTGATAGAGGCACCCTTCTTGATCCTACCCCTCTTAGCTCATTACCTCTGACTTTTATTACTTGATTTGACATGTCCTTTGTTTGTCCATCATTTTTAGATTTGGGGGTATCTCTATTTCCTACCTGGCTGTCCCATGCTCTTTTCGGATGAGGACACTTATCCTCTTATGAGTTGCTAGCTCCCAGGTCGTCGTAGAGGGGCGGGGATGAAGCACCTAGAATTGGGTCTGAGGGTGCAGTTTGACTTGATGATCCCTGAGAAGGTTTGATTCTCCTTTCGTCAGTTGGATTTTCTGGGCTATGATTGTATTAATTCTTGTCGATGCTTATTTTCCTTTTATGTAGATTGTTTTTATCTCATCGCTGGATCCCCATTTCACAACCTCATATTGTTGTTAAGGGCTCAGCTTGTCGTCGGTCTTTTTTCTATGGTGCCTGGGTCCGAGCTTATTATCTAGGGGAGAGGGTCATTCATCAGTATCAGGATCTCTTTGTGGTGCCATTGGATCTCCCTGAGGATGTCATGGCTCCAAAGGGTTCAGTTGAGGAGCTTACCAAGAGACTACCCCATCACGGGATTTCGGTTGACGGCATGTTTCAGTATGGGGGTATTACCCATGGCATGAATCCCTTATCGGGCTCTCCTTCCACGTTTCATTCCCGGTGCTAATTTTTTGGCATTTGGAGGGCCACGAGGCCATGTACTTTTCTTATCTTTCTTTTGCCCATTGATTCAACTTTGATTTATTAAGGTAGCGTTTTGCTGATTGGTTCCCCTACTCTCCTCTCTTTTTCAGTTTGATGAGGCAATGGGATCTAGTGTGGGTGCAGAGGTGGGACCCTTAGAGGAGACAGGTGCAAGACCTTCGGATGCTTCTGGTGTCGGGGCGTATGCTGCAGGGACCTAGGTTACCTTTCGGCGCATGGATGATGCATTTCTTTTCGGCTTGTGTGCTGATGTGGCTGAGCGCGCCTGTCTTTGTACCTCCCTTGAGTTGATCCCTAGGGTGAGTTCTTTTTTGTTGGTAATATGCCCTCTTGGTCTTTTTGCGCTACTGACCTTTCTATTATTCCCCTTGTAGGTTTACGAGTCCATGGTCCAACAGGCAGACTACTACCGTAACATTGCTGGCCTTCGGGAAGTTGAAGTGGTGAGTACTAATGTTGTGTTGTCCCTCTACATTTGGTTTATGCTTTCCCCTAACTGATCCTTCTAGTATGGTGCTTCTAGCATGCTTGGGAGGAGTCACGTTCACTACTTAGCCGGCTGTCTCAGGCGTGGTCCCGTGTGGGTGATACCCGGACGTTCTAAAGGACCTGAAGCATAATTGGAGGTTGCCTCTGTTGCTTTTTCTTTTCTTTTGTTTATGAACATTTGAACTTTGGACACTTTCTGGAATTAATTTGTAGTAATGATGCAACTGCTTGCCAAACTTTGGGTATTCTTTTGAATGGATGCTCCCCTTTTTTTTATTAAAAAAATTATTTACCTCATTGTTTCTTATTTTAGATGTGACCCTCTTGTTTGAGTAAAGAAAGTGTCGTTGGATGGCTTGTGGAACTGCCTTGTGTTTGTACTTTTCTGCAAGGTAGCCATAAGCTTGGCAAAAATGTGGAAAGCCCCTGGATGGGTTGGCTGTAGTGGCTGGGGTCCATATGCTTTTTCTTTGTTTACTGGTATCAATGATTCTTGCAAAAGAGAATATAACAGAGGTTTAGGTGATAACTTCTCGATGCCCCAGCTCGTCGCCTGGGGTGCAAAAAAAGGTGTATTATATGCAAGTAAAATAAGTGAAAAAGCGAAGAGAAGACAAATCCTCCTTGCATCATTATTTTGGTTTAGCGTATGTATTATATGCTACGCATTTCTAGGCATTTTCTGGCCTAACGTATGTAATACATACGCTAGGCAAATATTAGGGAATTTTGGCCTAGCGTATGTAATACATACGCTAGGCAATTCTGGGCAAAATTTGGCCTAGCATATGTAATACTTACACTAGGTACACCTGGGTCAGCAGTGGGTCCTTTAAAGCCCGAGAATGCACCTATTTCTCATTATCTTGAGTTGGGTTTCCTAATTTTTTTCTTTTCTTCCCAAGGGCAGGTCTATTGTCCTACATTGATTTGTGATTCTTTTGAACATCTTTGTATGATCATGGACTCGCTTTCCGACCCCTCTTCCCTTGGGGGGTCCGAGACCTTTATACTTCCCTCTTTGGGCGGGGAGCCCAATTTTTTAAAGAAATGACTCGAAAGTTTGAACGAAGGCGAGCTTACAGGTTTGGATCAACTCGGGCTAGCCCATCTCCTGTCTTTCCTTGATATTCCCTTGCTTTGGGATCTCATTCATGCGGCGGCTTCGCTTTGGGAAGTAGATACCCATCTCTTCCATTTTGTGAACCGTGAGTTAACTCCTACTCTTTAGGAGCTCTCCAACCTATCGGGTTTGAAACTACATAGAGGCCTTGCCAGGATATTGCCGAAACCAGGTTATGCTAAGCCCTCCATACGACTTTGGGCTTGAAGAAAGCCGATTATGAGAAATGTCTCATCGACGGGTCCACCAGGTGTTCGATGAAATTCCTTAGAGAGCTTTTTGGTGACGAAAGCTTGCGAAAATTGTCAATTAGAAATATTCATAATGTGAAAGCTTTCGCTCTCTGCCTTCTCTCGGAGGTCCTTTTATATACTGGGGGGGAGAGCTTCTCCCTTGCACTCTACGACATGTTGACAAAGCTTGAAGGAGGCCATTCCGTGATGCATCTAGTTTTGGCGAGCTTTACCGTTGTCTCAATGCTTTTGCCTTGGGGAAGGTTGAGTGCCTCCGAGGATGCCCTGCTATGCTCCAAGTTTGGCTTGGGGAGCATCTCGCCATTTTGGGACATGTACCCCGCTTTTATGTGATTCGTGGAGAGGCGGCTCATTGCTTTTTTGGCCGATGCCATAAGTTGCCACGAGAGAATATATGCGAGCTGAAACTTTGGCTAGTCGAGGCTGAGCTAGTGTGGAGGCTTCAATGGTTGCACAGGGCCTTCCCAGTAGTTCGATCCAAAGACTACGAGGGCATCACCCTTCTTAGCTTGACTGGCAGTACTTATTATTTTTTCTCTCGGGTGTTGTGCCAATTTGGTTTACTCAGCAAGTGCCCTGCTCGGAGAGACCTCCCTTGTGTGGACTAATCTTTTCTTGAGGGGTCTTCTAAGGACTTGGATGGGATAGCCGCTCCTTGGGAGACGCATCAGTCGACACACATGTGCGGCTTGGAGCCAGGGGATTCTCTTTTGACTTCTCTAGGGTATGAGACTTAGCTGCTATCTGAGAGGCCTTCTGTCCATCGCGTGGATCAGGTGGAGAGCAGTGGTGCGGAGGGGCCTTGGCCAAGGAAGGAGTCGACGCTTCTGGCTCGGATTGAGCTGTTGGTAGATGAGAAGCGAGTCCTACATGAATGTTTAGAGAAACACAAGGTTAGAGCAGATGTTGCATAAGCAAGAGCCAGTTTTGTAGAGTGTGAGGTCCTTCGTCTAGAAGGAGCCATGAGTGATGCTCTTAGTGCTATTGACACTTCCCGAAAGCGGTATAAGAGCCTGCATGGCCGCTGGATGACAGATCTGGATGCTCGAGAGGATGCCCTACGTGTCGAGATTCATGCTTTGAAGCGCCAGTTGCGTCATTGACCTAGACCTTAAAGAGGGCTTTTTCTCGAGATGTACCTTGGCCATGGGATAGGTTAGGAATTTTTAAAGGTATTCTTGGGATAAGAAGGTTTCCTCGATAGGGTTCCAATTGCCGTAATACATTTCTTCCTTGGAAAAGTTTGACTGTACATGCCCCACTTTTCTTTTCTATTTTTTTTTTAAACTTTTTTCAGACATCTTCTTTTTGGGATTTTGCTTTTCTGATTCTTTTTTTTTTATTCGATGGTAACTCTTTTTCTCCTTTTTTGTTTGGTATATACACTTTTTCCGTCTTCTTTTTCGGGGAGGGGTCGAAAGAAAGGCCAATGGCTCAACGGTGTAGCAAGGGTATAAGTGTTCAGGGACATTTTTTTTACTACTTGGCTTGGCCTCTTTTATGGGGTCCTTAAGCAGTCACATATCCATCTTATCAATACTTACCTTACCGCGGAGACTATGAGTAAAATCAGCGTACATATCCAGCATTGATGGGCTCAGGGAAGTGATCTTCGTCCATGGTGATGAGGCGGAGCGCATATCCAGGGAGTACTTCTCGGGTGATTAAGGGCCCTTCCCAGTTGGGTTTGAATTTCCCTCTTGGATCGGTGTGGAGAGATGGAAAGATTTTCTTGAGTATTGTGTCCCCCACCTTTAAATCTTGGATGCAAACACACTTGTTGTAAGCAAGTGTGATCCTTCTCTGATAGGCCTGGGTGTGACATAAGGCTAGGAGCCTTTTGTCATCTAGCAGGTTCAGTTTCTCAAAATGGGACCTCTCTTCAGCTTCTTGTAGACCAGAATAGATGAGGATACGGAGTGAAGGCACCTCAACCTCAACTGGCAGCACTCTCTAGGATGACGAAGGGCCCTTCCCTGTTGGGTTTGAATTTTCCTCTTGGATCGGCGTGGAGAGACGGGAAGATTTTCTTGAGTACTGTGTCACCCACCTTTAAATCTCGGATGCGAACACGCTTGTTATAAGCACGTGCGATCCTTCTCTGATAGGCCTGGGTGTGACACAAGGCTAGGAGCCTTTTCTCATCTAGCAGGTTTAGTTTCTCAAAACGGGACCTCTCTTTCAGCTTCTGGTAGACCAGGTTCGATGAGGATACGGAATGAAGGCACCTCAACCTCAACTGGCAGCACTACCTCGGTTCCATATACAAGGGAAAATAGTGTTGCCCCTATAACAGTACGAATCGATGTTCTATAGGCCTATAGTGCGAATGGTAACATTTCACTCCAGTCGCGGTATGTGACGACCATCTTCTCAAGGATGCGGGAAATCGTCTTATTAGCAGCTTCTACGACACCGTTGGATTGGGGTCGATATGGTGACCAGCGATGATGTTTGATTTTGTACTGCTCGCAGAAGGCTCTGATGCGCTTATTCGCGAAATTAGTGTCGTTGTCCGTGATGATGTCCTTGGGTATACCAAATCAACAAATAATATTATTCTCGATAAATTTCTCGACATGATTGGCCGTGATGTTCGTATACGATGCTGCCTCTACCCATTTGGTGAAGTATTCAATGACGATGAGGATGAACCAATGCCCATTAGATGCTTTTGGGTTGACCTTTCCGACAACGTCGAGTCCCCATGTAGCAAATGGCCAAGGAGTGGGGATGCTGTGTAGATCAATAGCAGGAGCATGTATCAGACTGGAGTGTTCTTGGCATTTATAGCACTTCTGCATGTGCTTGCAATAGTCAGCTTCCATAGTAGTCCAGAAATAACCTTGCCATAGGATCTTCTTGGCGAGCATGTGCCCATTAACGTGGGCTCCGCATACTCCTTCATGGATTTCTCTCATAATGTCGACTGCTCTGCCTTTAGTTAGGCATCTGAGCAAGATGTTATTATACGACTGCCTGTAGAGGCACTCACTGCAGATGATGTAATTGGCCGCTAATCGCTGGATGGTCCATCTGTCTTCCTTGGATGTCCCCTCACAGAAAGTACGAGTTTCAAGGAAATTCTTGATATCTAAGAATCATGGAGGCTCATCCTCTAATTTTGGGGGTTCCTCAATTTGGAGGCAGAAGGCAGGTTCATTTCTTTGCTCAATCATGATTGGCTTCATCTCGACACAATACAAAATTTTGACCATTGATGCCAACATTGCTAGTGCATCAACAAAACGATTTCTTGCTCGCGGGACATAAGAGAAGGTAACATCATCGAAGCATGCTATCAGATCCTCGAGGTGCTCATGGTATGGGATTAGCTTTTCATCCTTCGTCTTTCAATCTTTGTTGGTCTGGCATATGATCAGCTGTGAGTCGCCAAATACACTGAGATGAGTTACATTCAGGTCAAGTGTTACTTGTAAGCCGACTGCATAGGCTTCAAATTCGGTCATGTTGTTTGTGCACGAGAAGCCAAGCTTGATGGAGACTAAAAGGTATGTGAGATCCCCTTGGCGAAATCAAAATAGCTCCAACTCCTTGACCTTCGACATTTGTTGTCCCATCAAAGTGCATTACCCAAGACTCCTCTGTCTCCTCTTTATCATCTTTCATCATGAACAAGATGTCTTCATCTGGGAATTCAGTTCTCGAAGGCTCATAGTTAGGTAAAGGATTTTCGGCAAGATGATCAGCAAGTGCTTTCCCTTGATTGATTTTTGCATGACATATGTAATGTCAAACTCTGATAGGAGGAGCTACCAGCGTGAGGTTCGGCCCGTGAGAGTTCAAACAAGTACTTAAATGGATCCATCTGTGTCAGAAGGAGAACTGCCTGAGATAGTAAGTAATGACGGAGTCTCTGTGTCCCTGGCAACGATGCTAAAAACTTGTTGGTTTAGTGTTTCGGGTGTGTGCTTATTTTATTAGTTAAAAACAGATGTGAAAAGAATCACACATAAAAAATAAAATACAATAAAATCAAAAGATGGAATGAACACACAAAAGCACAAAACAGAAACCGACAAACCTGCAAGAATCCAGGGTTTGTTGTAGCAAGTTTTATGAAGTAAGAGTTTGTCCCACGGAGAGTATTGATCTGAACCACAAGGGTTGTATAGTAGTCTCCAGATCTAGCTACAGATTTGGCAGTCCTAAAGGAAAGGAGTTTAAGTGTCACTACGCTATACTAAAAACTAAGAAAAACAGGAATAAACTACAGCTAAAGAAAAGATAAAGAAGGATGAAGATGTGAGTGATAAAATAAAGATAAAATATGGATAAGTAAACAGTTAGGGATAAATTAGTTATGCAACTCAGTGTTAGGCATGAATCTGTAGCAATCCTTTAGATGAACACAAGCACATCTACAAGGTAGAAGAATCTAACATAACCCATGCCATTTAGACTGCTCTTAAGGCTATAACCAGTCCACTTAAATGGTCACGGACTATCTAATAGAGTTTGTCAAATCCCATTGATTAAGTCAGAAAACTAACCTCACCCAAAGGAATGGATTGATCTTAAGGCTATAATCTGTCCACTTCAATGGTCACAGACTATCCAATAGATTTCTTCTAACCAATGAATTAAGTCAGGGCAGGAATACCATTACAGATACTATGTTTGCAAGGCTACAAGCTCATGCATTCATAGGGGCAAACAAATCTAGAAAATCGACTGGAAGCCACAAGAAATTCTAGGCTGAATGAGGACTTAGAATCAGCTGGTCATTGCTACAAAAGGCCTGCAATGGCCCAGCTCATAAGTTTATAATCTCTACAACAACTCAGATCTACACACTGATAATGGTGATGAAAAATAGAGTAGGTTTCGCTCTGCATAATCTCTTACTAGGCTACTTGCTCATGTGTAGAGAAAAAGAATCCATTTCAGATCTGTGACCAAGGGCTGCCCCAGGGCTATAGTCTGTCCACTCAAATGGTCATAGGCTATCCACAGAGGCTGCCTTACTCACAGATGATTAGATAGAACATGCAAACTGCTGCTACCACCATAGTTGCAGGGCTACAAGCTCAAGCTTCCATGGGCATTTCAGATCAGCTCAAATCCTAAATGCATGGCACAAATTGAACAAATTTATGAGCAAATAGAAAAATAACAGATTGAATAAACCTTAAAATAGACATTCATTGATTAAACCAATACTTACAATGAGATGTCCTCAAGGCAGTAGCCTGTGCAAACCCTAAATCAGCTCACTCCATTTCATACAAAACCCATTGCATTATTGAAAATATACTAACTGTTACACAAAACATAGCCAGCAAATGCTGGGCTAAGGAAGAAGAAAATGGAAAAAGGAAAAGGAAATTAAACCCTAAATGAGCACAAGAAACCCTAACTCAGATCCGCTATTCCTGGATTTAAAACCCTAAGTGAACCAGGCTATTCCTGGCTTCAAACCCTAGATGAACCAGGCTAATCCTGGCTAATTTACAAATGCAGATAACAGTCCTTTATATATGCAACCCTTGAAACCCTAATGTGCATTAGCCAATCAAATTTAATAATGCTTTGGAGCTGATGTTGTGGCTTCATTTGTGGCCCTTGGATGCTTCAGGATGTGTGGCCATAGATTAGAACCTCGAAATGTATGCACTAGAAGTGGGAAATGCCCAAATAGTCCCTCAGCATTAAAAACAGGTGGCTGAGAAGTTGGAATCCCGAGCTTCGCGCAGCTGGAGTTGCTTCAGGTGCTCACTCACTAAGTTGTCACTGGGCTGAATAGCTGCTCGCTGAGATCATCTAGGAGCTCTCGGGGTTGAAAATGCAACAGCTTAATGCTGCTCGCTAGGCTAATAAGTGGCTCGCCAGGTTAAATTACAGTGCGTGAGATCTGTGCTAGAGCTAGGCGACGGGTGGTAGCAGCTTGCGAGGTTATGCTCTGAGCTTCGCGAGGTTCATAGTGTGTAGCTTTAGTGTGCTTGCGAAGATGAGTGAAGCGTGCGAGAGCTGCGCGACGTGCCTTCCTGAAGCTCTATCTGTGCAAGATCTGCTATGTACTTTGGTGCTGCAGGCTTGTGAACCTCACGACAGTTGCGCGGGGTACTTTCTGTGGCCATTTCTTCACTGAGTTGCGTGAGTTTTGCCATGGATTGCGCGAGCTTGCATATGTTGCAGGTCTATGAGCCTCGCGTCAACTGCGCGAGGCACTCTTCTGAATAAAGTGAACCTCGCGAGGGCTTATCTCTGTTACACTGCTATTGTGCTTAGCCTGCTGCAGCAGCCTCCTTAACTTGGGTCCACCTTCCTCTCATCCATTGGACTTCTAGGATCCACCTTGGCATGCAATATGGTCACCATGGTGTGTGCCACCTGTTATTCACTGAAAAGTATCACTTTTCACCTCTTAACCTAGCCTTTGAGAGCTCACTAATAATCCATTATTAAGTATGTTTTGCAGTTAGTTATAATATGTGCAGATTAATATAAAGTCACTACTTTTTGGTCCAAAGAAGAGAGAGAATACATATAAAGATGACAGTCGAGCCAAAGTCTAATGGAATACCCTAGTAGTGCTCACCATGGTGATTCAATTACTGGTCATCATTGACCAAAAACCTAGTAGATGGAAGAAGTTAGCTAAGAATGGAGGAAGTTGCAACAGTAGCAAGTGCAATGCATCAGAGTGTCAAAAGAATCATCTCGCAGAGTTGAGGATCCCCCTCGTGAAGCTAAAGATGCAGTGAAAGTTTCCCTCGCATAGATCGGCCACGCAATTAAGAGGAGGACAGAAAAGACATCGCGAAGGTCTCGCAGTTTAAAACTCTCAGAATTTGTTCTGGCAGAGCTCTAACAGAGATCAGGCCCTAAAGCAGTCGCGCGAAGGACATAGCGAGTCCTTGTATGAACTGGACTAAAATTCACCTCGCGGAGTTCGTGCGTGGCCCTGGAAGAGAGATGCCCAGAATTCTCCTCGCGTAGATCTCGCGCACTCTGAAGGTTTACCAATTACTACGCGAGCTCAGGAGCATAACTGCACGAGTACCTAGTGAGAGAGAGAGCTTTTGAAGCTCTACTGCACAAGAAGTATAAGCACTCCAAATCATCTCTGTGACAGTAGTGCAGCACAAAGGAACTGCACGATTAACTGAAGATTAACTGCGTGAGTGAGCACTTCCCACCAACCAAAAGCTACACCACAAAGGCCCTGCAACTGTGCGAATAACTAAATGCATACGCTAGCCCCTTAAAGCACAGGCTCCCCATTTCTCAGGTTTAACTTAAGGACCTTTTGAGAATTTCCCAAGGCTAGGGCACACATCCTGAGGCATGGATTTTGAGGCACACGACTCATGACATTCAAGGGATATAACAGTGCCACGTTTGCTGAAAACATTAGGGTTAATCTCTTCAGAGCCAAGGCAATATGGATAGAGTATATAAGCTACACTTAGAGTCTAGTTTATCATTAACCCTTCTTTTCATCCTCTGCCGGCTGCAAGCTCCAACAAGCTAGGGTTAGAGTTTGATCACCTTTTTTCTCTTTTTTCTTCTCTCTTAGCCCAGCACTTGCTGGCTAATCCCCCTATAAGCAGCTAGGTTTAGTTTTATTTTAGTTGGTAAAAGGTTTTTGTATACATTGGGATTGTGGATGAGCAGTTCTGTACAGGCTGCAGTCTGGAGACAATTCATTATAAGTTTTGTGTCTATCAATGGATTAATGTTTTAATGCCTAATTGGATCTAAAGATCTTATGGTTGCTTTAGATGTCTATAGGATCCATGTACTTGAGACTAACCCATTCAGTTTCTAGTAGATCTATTATTTACCATCTGATTTTCCTTGGTTTGATAGCCCCATGGAAAGCAATACTAAATCTGTAGTGAGATCTAGAGAGCTCGGAGGCCTGTGGACCATGGTGACTGCAGCAGTTTTCATGTTCTTTCTCAGGCCTCTGTGGTATGGACAAACTAATGGGATACCCTGTGACCATTCAAGTGGACAGAGTATAGCCCTAAGGTTGTGTCCATTCACATGTTTGAGAATAATTCTTCTCCCCTGCACATGAGCTTCTAGAGCTTTGTGAGGAGGTTTGTACAGGAACTGGTTCCCCTCTGTTTTACCTAGCTGACATCAGATGTTATATCTAATCTCTTTATAGTAATTGCAGCTTGTGGCTGAGTCATTGCAGGCCATTTGTAGCAATGCCCAACTGAATCTAAAGCTCTATTCAACCTGTTGCATGGTCCTTTTTGTGAGCACTAGTGAGCCGTTGGCCTTAGCAAAGCACTTAGGATCTTATAGGTTGGAATACTTATGGATGTTAGCCAAGTCTGTGCACAGATCTGGGGAGCTCGTAGCATTGGCATTACATAGTGCTGCAATAGTATTCACGGCTTGATCTGGTCCAGTGGCTGGGGAAATGATCAGTCCACTCCTCTAGACTAGATGAGCAACTTCTGGTTTAACTAATGGGATTTAACACTCTATAGGATAGGCTGTGACCATTTGAGTGGACAACCTATAGCCTTAAGAGCACCCCAAATAGCATGGGTTAAACTAGATATTTCTACCTTGTTGAGGCTTTTGATAGCATCTCAGCAAGAAGCACTGTAGAGATAGACTAAATCTGAGTTACATTACAGTTTAAATTCTAAACTTAACCTGCTTACTTCTCACCATTTTTTACATTTTATTTCGGTACACACCATCACCATCTTCTTCTTAACCCTTTCTTTAGGATAGGGTAATATTTTATTTCTCTGTTTTTAAGATTAATTTAGTGTAGTCGTGACACCCAACTCCCTTTCTTTAGGATTGTCAGATCTGTAGCCAGATCTGGAGGCCTACTATTATAGCCCATTTTTGGGTTCTTGATCAACTTCTCTGTGTGACAAACTCTTACTTATCAAAACTTGCTACAATAGACCATGTATCTTGCAGGCCTAGGAGTACTCTAGTTGTGCTGATTTTATTATTTTATTTTATTTTATTTTTAATTGGTTTCCACCACACAATAAACTAAAGCACCAACTGGCAGTACCAACAAGTTTTTGGCGCCGTTGCCGGGGATCGAACCCGAGTCACCCGCGTGACAGGCAGGAATACTCACCACTATACTACAATAGGCCCTGTATCTTTTTAGTAAACTTGAGTTGTACTATAATTTAGATTTCCAAATTCTTTGTAGCTGTACCTAAACTAGAATAATAATACTACTGATTCTTTATGAAAATTTACAAAAATGGACAGCAGAAGAAGGGAAAAGCTAGAGCTGCATTTGGAGTGAAGCCAGCCCTGTTTGCACTTACTTTCCCTCAAATCTCAATCCATTTATGTTCACTTCCCTGTGTTTGTTTAGTGTAAATCTGTATAGTTCTTAATTTTTGTTTGAACTATTCTTTGTGTGTGTTTGTGAGCATTTTCTGTACTTACTGTGGGTGTGAGTATATGTATTGTAGGTCTTTAAACCCTGAGCTAGAATTTCCAAATCTAGAGATTGAAAGGATCCTTAGACCTAGACGCACCCCACAGGGCCCTGCTATTGAAACTGAAACAGCTATCATGGCTGAGAGCCAGAGAACACTAAAGGAGTACAATGCACCTGGGGAGTACACTTCTCCCTTCTATATTCAATTCTCCTCTGTTGAAGGGAATTATGAGATTAAATCCTCCACCATCAATATGCTACCATCGTTTCATGGGCTTAGTAACGATCCCTACAAGCATATAGACCAATTTTTAGCACTTTACAGTACCTTCAATATTGTTGGCTTGGGGCCAAAGGCCACCAAACTGAGGCTTTTTCCTTTCTCATTAAAGGACAAAGCCAGCACATGGCTATCAAAGCTCCCACCCAATAGCATACAGTCATGGAGTGACCTTCAAACCAAATTCCTGGCCAAATTCTTTCTCATAAACAAAATCAGCTAGATGAGGACAAATATTTTGTTATTCACTCAGTCCTCAACTGAGAATTTTTATGAAGCTTGGGAAAGATTCCAAGAGATGTTAAAATAATGCCCCCACCACCAAATCCAATGTGGCAGCTTGTCCAAGTATTTTATCAAGGAATTAATGCCAAGAGCAGGGATATGGTGGATGTTTCTGTGGTGGTAGCTACCTCCACAAGATAGCTGAGGAAGCATGGGAGTTGTTTGGCATAATAGGAGAAAATTCCATACAGCAGGAGTCTCTATCACGCAATGATAGTCAGACTCCAGCTAAGATGGTAAAAGAGGCCACCCCTAGAGGTGAAATATATAAAGTGAAGGTGCAAGGTGATCTGGAGAGAAAGGTGGACAACCTGAGCTTGAAATTTGACAAACTCATGAATGTGATGCAACCCCGAGTGGTTGTACAAGTGGAGGAAGCATATCTGATATGTCAGTCTCCCACACATTCTATTCATGATTGTCCATCTGCCACCCAGTTTCTTGACTTTATTATGGAGCAAGCCAATGCTGCTCAAACTTTTGGGCAGCAGCCTGCTGGGTATTCTTAGAGAAACCACCCAAATCTGAGGTGGAGACAAGATTCTTATCCTCAACCCCAGTAGCAGTAAATGGTAGCTCCTTACAGACCCTAGCACCAGTTTAATCAAGGTTACCCACCAAGGCAAAATTTTACATTACACCTTACAGTCTAACAGTTATTTTGCCCTAGCAGATCCAGATCCTCTCATTTGAAGAGCAGATGCTGGCTTCAATGCAGAATTTGGGGAACTTAGTGCAAACTGTCAATTCTCATAAACAGAGCATTAAGAAGATTGGGAACTAGCTGGGACAAATTTATAATGCTCTGAATAGGAGAAAAGAAGGAAAATTGCCTAGTCAGCCTCTGACAAATCTGAAAGGTCAGTATATGATTGGTGATGCATCCTCTACTCAAGAGGAAGCTAGTGCTCAGTGATCCAAACATTGGTAATAAGTGTACCATATGTATGAAAATTTTATTTTGATTTGTGTTCTGTATAATTCTGTCAGTGGTGTTTTTAGTGTTATGATGATTTGCTTATTTTATTTTATTTGTTTGTTTTTGAATTTTGTGTTGAATTTTGTGTTAGACACATGTGCATTTTTGTCATTGGAATTTGCTGTTTATGATTGTGGATGATTGGTTGAAGTGGTCTCATCATAATTGCATTGAATTTAATCTAAAAAACTATCTTTAGAATCCTGCAATGTTGATGAATTTGTTGATTTAAATGGGCATGTGTTTCATGATTGAAGTGAATTACCTGTCAGAGGTTTGATGCCCGTGCACAACGGTTGGGTGCACAATAGCATGGATGCACTAACCACTGTGTTGCACTGATCTAACTGAGTAAAGGTTGAGAAGTTATGCTATCCCGCAGAGCTAGAAGTCTTTAATTTGCTGCGCGAGCCATCACTTGGCTTCCTCACGCACTAAAAGCTTGAGCAATTGCTATAAAATGCCTCGCAGAGCTACCTTTCTGCTCTGCGAGCGCAAGCTGTAAGAGAATCATGACTCAGTGTTGTTCTACGTGAGCACCACGCGAGATAAATTTGTGAGGCAACACATGGCCTCGCGCACTAAAGGTAAAAGATTTAGCTCCGCGAGTTTTTAGTGCGAGGCAATTTGTTCTTCAGCGCGACAGAACGTCTCACGGTCTTAAATGCTAATCTGAGCACCTATGGCCCCGAGTTCAAAATTTGTAGATACCCTTGCTGCGATGCTGAACCCATCCATCAGTGGCAGCCCTGTAGCCACTAGAAAGTCTGCTAGGATTGCATAGGCCTCCACATTGGAGACCTCTGAGGTTCCCTCACCTGTTGTTGAGCCCTCCATTTCGAAAAAAAAGAAGAAATCTGCTCCAAAGAAGAGGGCCAGAGAGCACCCACCTTTTAAGAGCCCTGATAAATCAAAGAAGAAACAGAAAAAGGGCAAAGTTGTGGCCCCTGAGATCCCTGAGGTTGAGGAAGAAGAAACTACTGAACACCTCAGGGTCCCTTCTGAATTTGTGGAAGCAATTCACCTAGAGGCTGAAACCATTTTCGATAAAGCCTATTTTGAGGAGCTACTTGAGACTTCTGCCTCCATTGAATATCTGGCGAAGGCATCACTGCTGCCCTTGTTGAGACCCTCAATGCAGCTGGTTTTCCCAAGATTTGTAAGATTATTTTATCAGAATATAAAGTTAAAAACTGGTGATGATGGGAACCCAGCACTGCTGGTTTTAATTGATAATTTTGAGATGCTATTCAACCAGGCAGACATTGCAAGGATACTAGGGATACCAGCCAGGTTTAACCCTGAGTGGGGCTTGGGTCCTCCTTTGACAACTACCATTACTAAGATAGCCAAAGAGTTAACTGGAGGGATCACTGCCTCAGGTGACTCAATCCGAAAGAGAGATCTACACCCCAACCTCAGGCTAATGGATGTTGTGTTGCTGAAAAATGTATATTACTCTGGGCATGAGCAGGCGAGGAGGTATCCCATAGTCGATGCCCTTCTCTCATTTCACAAAAATCACTACTTGGATATAGCCAAGTTAATTTTTGAAAGGATTAAGGGTTTGTGTGAGAAGGTGAAGATAAACAAGAAACTGCATGCCCTTCCCTACTGCAGATTGATCACTACATTGTTGAAGTGGGGAAATACCCCTTCAAAAGGGAGGAGGAGACTGTGCCACTGAACCCCAAACAGAGTGGGAAGAAGCAATGGGGAATCAGTGGCACCATGATGATGAAGAAGGGGAGGGAAGAGTTATTGAGAGATGCAGCCCACACAATTCAAGAAGTAGCTGCTACTGCTACTGCTGCTGCAACCTCTCCCTCACTTGTGCCAGCCAGCACCACACTCACCCTTACCTTTACCTCCATGCCAGCTCCACCTTCCACCGAGACATCACAAGCCCACTACTCCTACCTGACCTTATACCACCAACCACCATAGCCACAGCCACCCTACCTAGGTCTATCCCCCTACCTATTTTCCTAACCCACCCTAGCCCACCTGTCAAGATCCCATACCAAAAGAAAAGGAAAACTTCCAAAACCCCTACTGCCCCCCAACCCACCTATATAGCCCAAATACTTCCAATCCCTGAAACCACTACCATTCCAGAACCCATACCCACACCTTATGAACCTGAAGCCCACACCTTTGAAACCCCATATCATTCCATTGAGACTTTCCTACCTTTTGTACCTATCCCTAGTGAGCCTGTAGACCAATCCATTCCCTTATCCCATGATAGTGAGCCATTTTCAGAAGATAATTTTTCACTATGATGTCTACTATCCTGGGAGACATCAACCTTGAGTATACACCTCTCCCACACTCACCTCACCCTCCACACTTTACCCCTCCACATCTGACACCACCACAGGCCACTATCTTCACTCATAGACCCACATCTCCCTTCCAACCCACACCAAATACCATACCTGACCTCTTACCCTAAATCCTACACCTCTTACTTTCCCTACACTCCCAAATATTGGCCAATACCCAAACCCAAGCTACAATTGAGGCCAATCTTCAGTCACTTCACTCCACCTTACCAAACCCTACCTCCATCCCAAATATTTTACAATCCATCCAGGCAACTTTAATCACTCTCACCCAACAGCCCCAACAGTCAACTGTCCCTACATCAATCCATAACCCCCCACCAGCTCTTACACCCATTGAACCTATCCTGGAAACTTCGCTCAACACCTTTAGAGATGCCTCCACTCAAACTGAACCTGACCCTCAACTACCTCCACCGGAGCCTACCCTCCACAACCCTCACCCTCTGCCCTCCTCCCCACTTCTGTCCTCATCCAGTCCCCCTCCATTACAGGCTGGCCCTTCTTCCTTTTCTGAGCTACCCATATATCCTATCTTTTCTCCCCCCATGCCCCCTTACTCTACCCTCATCAGAGCCATGAATGTCAATGCCTACATAAAAAGAGATGTAGTTCAGGACATGGCTGACTTGAAAGCTACAGTGCGGCAGCCCCTCCTTGAAGAACTTGGGCTCCTGAGGCTTGCTCAAAAGGTTGAGAAAAACAAAATCAAGAAAGGATGGAGGGAGATTATGGTCCAATACAACGAGGCAAAGAACAGAGTAGAGAGTTAGGAAGATGCCATTAAGGAACTCAAAGAGAAACTGTGATTAACTAAGGAGCGAGCTTATGATTATGGAGTGACTATTGCAGCTTTAGAGAAAAGGGCAAATGCACAAACTGGTTGAGAGTTGGCAAAGGCTCTTTTTAAGAAACTAAACCCAGATGTACCTCTCCAACAACCAGCTCCAAATGCAACAGGTCCCAGCCCAGTCAAACCTGGATTCAAAATTAAAGAACCTACACAAAAACCTTCCCCCACTCCAACAAGAAAAAGCTTAGCCAAGCCTAGGAAAGCTACTTCCAAAGACTACTGTCTAAGGCTGCCACTTTGAAGCAAGCAAAGGGGAAGGGAATCCAGGAACCACCTGTCGAGTCCAAAGATTCTGATGATTAAATTTTGCAATGTATTTAGTAGGAAATAGTTTACTTCCAAATACTTTAGCTTTTATAATAGCATTACTCTTGCTTTTGTTTTGTTTACTTTCCAATCTGTCTTTCTTTATTTCTATGTGTTTGTTTTTATATTGTTTGTCATATGTTTTTCTCTTATACTTTCTTCTCTGTTAATGTCTATGTCTTGAGCCTGCTGCACATCCATCTTTAAATCATTGATGACACTGCTCTTCATAGGTTTGGGGGTGTGGCAAGCTAGGTTTGCCAATGAAGCAGTTAACTTTAGTGCAGCAATGTTGGTTTGATTGGGATGAATAAAATCAATTTCCTCCTAACTTGTTAGAATGAGAAAATTTATGAAAAATTAAAAATTTTTGCTGACATGTTGCAACTAAAAATTTCAAAATCTTTGCACCACCATGAAGCTAGCATCAGAAAAAAATTTAGTTAAGTACTTAGTGAACCAAAGAGGAGAGAAAAAAGTGAAAATACACCCCATGGGTTAATTTGAGGACCATACCTAGTGAGATTTGGGCCCACCATTTTCTTTTGAAGAGTATTTTTGGCATTATTTCTGCTCTGAGAACTGATTGAGTCAAGCCCTTTTCACTAGAAGTCAGGCACCTCCAAATTAAAATTGATTGACAGCACTCATGACATTAAAGAAATGATCCAAGGCCTTCTTTTGAGACAGTTTGAGCCTGAAAATCTAACCTTTTGAAATTGCCCTTTTGCATACACGCATTGAGCCTTAAAAATCGTACTTTTCTTTGACAAACACTGGAGTACTTGCACCTTAACCTCTTGGCCTGATTCAACTGCACCCTCACTCTGAGAATTCAGAAGGTAAAGGAGAAGGAGTTGAAGATAGTGAGAGTGGTCCAACATTTGGTGGAAGGAAAAGAAAAGCAACATACGAGCAACAGTGTATCAGTAATTTTTGTGTGGCAGTTCATCCTAAAAATAAAATAAAAATTTAAAAAAAAAAAAAAAATTTAAGAGAGAAGAAAGAGAAGTCTAGAGAAGGACATCATCTGAAAATTGAAAAGAAGAGGAGAAGCTGGCCACTTTGATTCTGAAATATATCAAGTAAGATAAGGTTGTACTGAAATGAAGGTAGTGAAGTCATTAACAACTCCTTACCTTACTGATATCTCAATTTTGAATCCCTTTTTACCCCTTCATTCTTTATATCCCTCACCCATAAGCCACATTACAACCCATTCAAAAAGACCTTGTAGATCCAAAGTGAAATGAGCTGTCATGTGGAGATGAGGAGTTGGCTAATCTATGGTGAAAAGTCATGAGGATGTCAGAAATCAGAAGCTTTGCCTATGCTCATGCTTGCAGGCCCATTTGGGGTCTGTAATTTCTCTTGAGCTGATAAGAATGTAAATACCCTTTTGATTTTCATTGCAGAGAGATAGCCTTGGTGAGAATGGGGTCTAAATTTTAACTTCTGTGGAGTTGTATCCAACCTGATTTTTGAATTTAAGGCAAACTTTGTACGGATTATATGCACATTGTATCCCTGATGTGAACTAATTGGTGGTGATGCACATGCATGTTGATTTTTGAGTTTTAAATGATTGCATTACTGCTGTAATTTCCTCTGATTTTAAAAGGATTGGTGTGGACTAAGACTTTATTCATTGAAATTTGTTTTGGCATTGACTGCACTACCTTTAACTATTTTAATGGTGAAATTTGTGGGTACCTTCACTGAAAACCCTCGGGAGACTTCACTCCTCCACTAGGGATCACCTAGGGGTTTAAAAGGCTTGATACATATGCTAAATGTATCTGTACTCCTTACGAAAGTGGCATTTAAATTCTTAAGCTAGTTGTTTTAAGTTTTCCTTTGCTCAGGGACTAGCAAAGATTAGGTTTGGGGGTGTGTTATTCACTGAAAAGTACCACTTTTCACCTCTTAACCTAGCCTTTGATGGACCCTGAAGCTCACTAATAATCCATTGTTAAGTATGTTTTGTAGTTAGTAACAATCTATGCAGCTTAATACAAAATCCCTGCTTTTTAGTCCAAAGAAGAGAGAGAATACATATAAAGATGGCAGTCGAGCTAAAGTCTAATGGAACACCCTGGTAGTGCTCACCATGGTGATTCAATTGCTGGTCATCATTGACCAAAAGCCGAGTAGATGGAAGAAGTTAGCTGAGAATAGAGGAAGCTGCAACAACAGCAAGTGCAATGCATCAGAGTGTCAAAAGAATCATCTCGCAGAGTTTAGGATCCCCCTCGCGAAGCTAAAGATGCAGTGAAAGTTGCCCTCGTGCAGATCGGTCGTTCGGTCAAGAGGAGAAAAGAAAAGATATCATGAGCCGCGCGAAGAACATAGCGAGTTTTTGTGTGAACTGGACTAAAATTCACCTCACGGAGTTTGTGTGTGGCCCTGGAAGAGAGAGATGCCCAGAATTCTCCTCGCACAGATCTCGCACACTCTGAAGCCTTACCAATTACTATGCGAGCGCAGGAGCATACTGCGCGAGTACCTAGCAAGAGAGAGAGCTTCTGAAGCTCTACTGCGCAAGAAGTATAGGCACTCCAGATCATCTCCGCGACAGCAGTGCAACGCAAAGGAACTACGCGATTAACTGAAGATTAATTGCGTGAGTGAGCACTTCCCACCAACCAAAAGCTACTCCGCGAACGCCCTGCAACTGCGCGAATAAGTAAATGCATACGCCAGCCCCGCAAAGCACGGGCTCCCCACTTCTCAGGTTTAACTTAAGGATCTTTTGGAAATTTCCCAAGGCTATGGCACACATCTCAAGCGACAGATTTTGAGGCATACGACTCAAGACATTCAAGGGATGTAACAGTGCCACGTTTGTTGGAAACATTAGGGTTAATCGCTTCAGAGCCAAGGAAGTATGGACAGAGTATATAAGCTACACTTAGAGTCTAGTTTGATCATCAACCCTTCTTTTCATCCTCTGTCGATTGCGAGCTCCAGCAGGCTAGGGTTAGGGTTTGATCACCTTTTTTCTCCTTTTTCTTCTCTCTTGGCCCAGCACTTGTTTGCTAATCTCCCTGTAAGCAGCTAGGTTTAGTTTTATTTCAGTTTGTAGTAGGTTTTTGTATACATTGGGATTGTGGATGAGCAGTTGTGTACAGGCTGCAACCTAAAGACAGTTCATTGTAAGTTTTGTGTCTATCAATGGATTGTTGTTTTAATGCCAAATTAAATCTAAAGATCTTATGGTTGTTTTAGATGTCTATAGGATCCATGTATTTGGGACTAGCCCATTCATTTTCTAGTAGATCTATTATTTATCATTTGATTTCTCTTAGTTTGATAGCCCCATGGAAAGCAATGTTGGATCTATAGTGAGATCTAGGGAGCTTGGAGGCCTGTGGACCATGGTGGCTGCAGCAGTTTTCATGTTCTTTCTCAGGCCTCTGTGGTATGGACAGACTAATGAGATACCCTATGACCATTCGAGTGGACAGAGTATAGCCCTAACGTTTTGTCGATTCACATGTTTGAGAAGGATTCTTCTCCCGTGCACATAAGCTTCTAGAGCCTTGTGAGGAGGTTTGTACAGGAACTGGCTCCCCTCTGTTTTAACTAGCCAACATCAGATGTTAGATTTGATCTCTTTGTAGTAATTGTAGCTGGTGGCTAAGTCATTACAGGCCGTTTGTAGCAATGTCCAGCTGAATCTAAAGCCCTATTCAACCTATTGCATGGTCCTTTTTGTGGGCATTAGTGAGCCGTTGGCCTTAGCAAAGCACTTAGGATCTTATAGGTTGGAATACCTATAGATGTCAGTCAGGTCTGTGCGCAGATCTAGGGAGCTCGTAGCACTGGCATTACATAGTGCTGCAATAGTATTCACGGCTTGATCTGGTCCAGTGGCTGGGGAAATGATCAGTCCACTCCTCTGGACTAGATGGACAACTTCTGGTTTAACTAATGGGATTTGATAGACTCTATAGGATAGGCTATGACCATTGAGTGGACAGCCTATAGCCTTAAGAGCACCCCAAATGGCATGGGTTAAATCAAATTAGCATGAAATTCATTCTTATTGGCTTAAAAAGATGGATTGCAGCATTAAGTTCTTATTTCCTATTTTCTACAAAAACACAACTAAAAACACATTATTAATTGGCTCAAAGGTTCATCAAAGGCCAAGTTAAGGGGTGAAAAGTGATACTTTTCAGAGATTAATATAGCCCTAAACCTAATCTTTTCTAGTCCTCGAGCAAAGGCAAAATTAAAAACATTTATTCAAAATAGAAAATGCCACTTTCGTAGGGAGCATGGATGTATTTAGCATATGCACCAAGCCTTTTAAACCCCTAGGTGATCCCTAGTGGAGGAGTGAAGTCTCCTAGGGGTTTCCAGTGAAGATACCCACAAACTTTCCCATTAAAATAGTTAACAATAGTGCATCAATGACAAAACTGAATTTAATGAAATAAGCTTCATTCCACACCCATCTTTTAAAATAAGAGGAAATTACAGCACTAATGTAGTCATCTAAAACTCAAAATCAACATGTTTGCATCACCACCATTTGATTCACATCAAACACATAATGTGCAGGAGTTAGTACAAAGCTCACCTTTGATTCAAAAATTAGGTGTGCATACAACCCTAATGAGATTAAAATTCAGACCCAATCCTTACGGAGGCTATCTCTCATAATGAAAATCAAAAGGGTGTTCACCTTCTCACAGCTCAAGATCAGTCACAGACCCCAAATGGGACTGCAAGCATGAGCATGGGCATTGCATCTAAGTTTATACATCCTCAATTATTTTCACCATAGATTATACAACTCCTCATCTCCACATGACAACTCATTTTACTTCGGATCAACAAGGTCTTAAAAATGGGTTGTAATGTGGCTTATGGATGAGGTTTAACAAGAATAAAAGGGGTAGAATTGATCAAAATTGTGAGAAATCAACAAGGTAAGGAGGTGATTCATGACTTCACATCCTTCAATTCAACACAACTTCATCTTCCTTGATATTTTTCTGAGTCAAAGTGGCCAACTTCTTCTCCTATTTCCAGTTTTCAAATGGAGTATTTCTCTTGACTTCTCTTTTATTTTCTCTTTTTATATTTTTATGATTTTGTATGAAATGCCACACATATATCACTGCTACACTGCTATTTTTAGACAGCTTCTCTTCCACTTCCACCAAATGTTGGACCCAGCTCACCTATCTTAAACTTTTCCTTTACCTTCTGAATTCTCCGAATGAGGGTCAGGTTGAATCAGGTCAAGAGGTTAAGGTGCAAGTACTCTGGTGTTTGTTGAAGAAAAATAAGATTTTTAAAGCTCAAAGAGTGTAGGCAAAGGACAGTTGAATAGGTAGAAAATTTTAAGCTCAAACTGTCCAAATGAAGGCCTTATATCATATCCTTAGTGTCATGAGTGTTGTCAATTAGTTTTGATTTAGAGGTACCTAACTTCTAGTAAAAAAGTGTTGGATAAATCAGTCCTTAGAGCAGAAAAAATGTCAAAAACACTCTTCAAAAGGAATTTGATAGGCCCAAATCTCACTAGGTATGATCTTCACTAAACTCATGGGATGTATTTTTACCCTTTTCTCTCCTCATAGGTTCACTAAGTACTAATCGAAACTTTTTCTGATGTTAGCTTCATGGTGGTGCTAAGATTTTTAAAATTTTCAGTTTTAAAAGTCTGCAAAATTTTTAAATTTTCACAAATTTCCTCATTTTCGGGTTAGGTGGGAATTAACTTTATTCATTCCAATTAAACCACACACTACTGCACTAGAGTTAACTATTCCATTGGCAGGTCTACTCTACCACACCACCAAACCTAAGTTAAACAGTGCCCTCACTGTTTCATGCAACATGTGTATAGGGGCAGCAGGGAAACAACAGACAGACACCCTAAATTACAGCAGAAAATTAAGAAAAAGCTAAACAAAAATTCAACATGTTGAACTAGAAAGAGAAAAGCAGATGTTATATACAAGTGTGGCACAACAAGAATAACAGTACGATAGAAATTACTAAAAACAGAAAGTAAAAATAGCAGAAATGAAATTAAAAACAGCAGATATAGACAAAACAAAAACTAACTAAACACCTAAAAATAGAGGAATCCTAAACCTAACTACCTAACCTGATCTTGGTATGAATAAAATGATAGCAAAAAATTTCAGCATTGAAAGTACACATTGGAAAGCAGGATTCATACAAAAAAAATTAGATCAGACCTCACAATAGATACAAACAGTCCGGATGGGGAGTACATGAATGACAAAAATTTTAATTTCCCTATCTGGACTCAGCTGAATTGGAAAGAACTATGAAATAAAAAATGAAAGGCTATACCTTTGGATTTGCAACAAACCTGAATTCTTCCATTCAGCAGATATTTAGTTGCATGAGAATTGGCTATAAATCCTTGTGCATGACCTTGTATAAGGTGATACCTTATATTGGGTGCTTTCTCAAGTGTACCAGTCCATATGACTAGACAACATTGGCTTGCTCGTTAAGAAATTCAGGGGACAGACCAACAGAGGGACATTGCAAATGGGAGTGTGAAGGTGAGTGGCATATGGTGCACACCTCTTTGACCTGTGCAGCCATATGGGACTGCAACACACTCAAAGCTTTATCGAACTTTTTCGACAATGAGTCCACTTTCCTTTTCAGGTCACTATAAACATTAACTTCATACAACTTCCCGAAAGATGTGGGTTCTCTAACAGCTCTAGCAGGTGACTCAATGCCATAACTAGGCAAAGCTTCCTGCTGGAGAGAATTTTCACTTATCAACTCAAACAAATCCCATGCTTCCTCAACAGTTTTGGTATGGTATGTGCTACCACTCGATGCATCAATCATTGCTCTACTCCTGGCATCAAGTCCTTGGTAGAAGCATTGTACAAGCTGCCACATAGGGATCTGGTGGTGTGGGCACTGCCTCAACAACTCCCAAAATCTATCTCATGCCTCATGCATTTGCTTAGTTGGCAATTGAGCAAAAGAGATGATGCTCTTCCTCAACTGGCTCGTTTTACTAGTTGGAAAAAATTTGGCCTGAAATTGACATTGAAGATCGTTTCACGACTGAATGCTGTTTGGTGGAAGCAAGGAGAGCCATGTTCGAGCTTTATACTTTAGTGAAAAAGGAAAAAGCCTAAGCTTGGTGGCTTCCACTCCCAGCCCAGCAATATTAAAAGTAGTGCACAATGCTAGAAATCAGTCTATGTGCTGGTGGGGGACTTCCTTGTTCAGCCCATGAAAATTTGGTAGCATTTGGATGGTTGAGGCTTTAATCTCGTAACTGCCCACAACATTAGGGAGCTGAATGTAAGAAGGGGATGCATATGCCCCTAGTGCATTGTGCTCCTTAAGTGTTTTAGGCCACTCTCCCATCTCGGTTTCTACTATATTTGAAGTCGAGGTGTGTGTTGGTGAACTAGGACTTAGGACTCTCTCAATCTCAGGATTTAACGGTACAAGTTTGGGATTGAGAGACCTCTTTCCTTGCATACAACACACACTCAACTGGACAAGGGGTAGCTTATAGCACACAGACAAAAATTAAAACCATTAACTACACAACTGCTAAAAAATAAAGACTGCAGAAATGAAAATACAGCAGACCTGAAATAACAATAGGTGAGATGGAGAAGCAAACTGATGCAGGAATGTCCCAACTGCAGCCAAGATCTCCTATTTACTGTTGCTCCGATCCTACAGAAATCCACAAAATCAGTAAGAATTTATTGAAACTTTAAATAAGTAAAAACAGAAATTAAATACTACAAAGACACAACTAGGACACAAACTTGTTGGGGAATTTCGGGTGTGTGCTTATTTTATTAGTTAAAAATAGATGTGGAAAGAATCGCATAAAAAATAAAATAAAACAAAATCAAAAGATGGAATGAACACACAAAAGCACAAAATTGAAACTCATAGACCTGCAAGAATCCAGGCTATTGTAGCAAGTTTTCTGATAAGTTTGTCCAGAGTATTGATCTCAAAAGAAGAATAGAATTAGTCTCGAGATCTGGCTCTGAGATCTAGCAGTCCTAAAGGAAGGGAGTTTAAGTGTCACTAAGCTATACTAAAAACTAAGAAAAATAAGAATAAACTACAACTAAAGAAAAGGATAAAGAGAGATGATGATGTGTGTGATAAAATAAAGATGGAATATGGAGAAGTAAACTGTTAGGGATAAATCAGTTACGCAACTCAGTGTTAGGCATGAATCTGTAGCAATCCTTTAGATAGCTATAAGCACATCTACAAGGTAGAAGAATCTAACTTAACTCATGCCATTTAGATTGCTCTTAAGGCTATAACTTGTCTACTTAAATAGTCACAGACTATCTAATAGAGTTTGTCAAATCCCATTGATTAAGTCAGAAAACTAACTTCACCCAAAGGAATGTATTGATCTTAAGGCTATAATCTGTCCACTTCAATGGTCACAGACTATCCAATAGATTTCTTCGAACCAATGAATTAAGTCAGGGCATAAATACCATTACAGACACTATGTTTGCAAGGCTACAAGCTCATGCATTCATAGGGGTAAATAGATCTGAAAAATCGAGTAGAAGCCACAAGAAATTTCAAGCTGAATGAGGACTTAGATTCAGCTGGTCATTGCTACAAAAGACCTGCAATGGCCTAGCTCACAAGTCTATAATCTCTACAACAACTCAGATCTACACACTGATAATGGTGATGCAAAATAGAGTAGGTTGGCTCTGCATAATCTCTTACTAAGTTACAAGCTCAAGTGCAGAGAAAAAGAATCCATCTCAAATCTGTGACCAAGACCTGCCCAAGGGCTATAGTCTATCAAATGGTCATAGGCTATCCACAGAGGCTACCTTACTCACAGATGATGAGATAGAACATGTAAACTGCTGCTTCCACCATGATTGCAGGGCTACAAGCTCAAGCCTCCATGGGTATTTCAGATCAGCTCAAATCCTAAATGCATGGCATAAATTGAAAAAAACTATGGGCAAATAGAAAAATAATAGATTGAATAAACATTAAAATAGACATTCATTGATTAAACCACTACTTACAATAAGATGTCCTCAAGGCAGCACAATCAGACTAAATGGCTCACTCCATTTCACAAAACCCATTGCATTATGAAAATATACTAAGCTCCAAAAGAACTTCTAAAATACTGGGCTAAGGAAGAAGAAAATGGAAAAAGTAAAAGGAAACATAGCGTTAAATGAGCACAAGAAACCCTAGCTTAGATCTTAGGCTATTCCTGGATTTAAAACCTTAAGTGAACCAGGCTATTCCTGGCCTTAAATCCTAGATGAACCAGGCTAATCCTGGCTAATTTACAAATGCATATAACAATCCTTTATATATGCAACCCTTGAAACCCTAATGTGCATTAGCCAACCAGATTTGAGAATGCTTTGGAGCTGATGTCATGGCTTCATACGTGTTTGGATGCTTGATATGTCCATAGATTAGAAATGCTAAATTTTTAAGTGGAAATGCCCAAAGCAGTCGATTTGCATTAAAACCAAGTGACTGAAGTTGGAATCTCGAGCTTGGCGCAGCTAGAGTTTAATCAATGCTCACTATTTTAATATTTATTCAATCATATTTGAAGAGCTATGTTGAGATCATCTATGTCATGCATTTAGAAATGTAGTATCTTAAATACCCTATGGAAGCTTGATAAGTGGCTCGCCATGGTGGTAGAATTGGTATGTTCTATCTCATCATCTATGAGTAAGGCATCGCGAGGTTAAGCCTCGAGCTATTTGAAGTTCATAGTGTAACCAAGGGCAAGTCTTGGTCATAGATCTGAGATGGAGCTACGTGAGCTTGTAGCCTAGTGAGAGCTCTGCAGAGCCTACTTTGTGTTTGCATCATTATTAGTGAACCTCTAGAAACTCGTGAGATTACAAGCCATTTCTTCATTGAGTGCGTGGTTTTGCAAGCCTTTTGTAGCAATGACCTGCTGAATCTAAGTCTTCATTCAGCCTGGAATTTCTTGTGACTTCTACCTAATTTTTCAAATCTTTTTGCCCCTATGAATGCAGGCCTTGTAGCCTATCATAGGTCTGCAGGCCAAAGCACTGCCGACTTAATTCATTGGTTGAAATCTATTGATAGCCTGCACCACAAGTGGACAAATTATAGCCTTAAGATCAATCCATTCCTTTGGGTGAGGTTAGTTTTCTGACTTAATCAATGAGATTTGACAAACTCTATTGGATAGTCTATGACCATTTAAGTGGACAAGTTATAGCCTTAAGAGAAGTCTAAATGTCATGGGTTAAGTTGGATTCTTCTACCTTGTAGATGTGCTTATAGCCATCTAAGATATTATTACAGATTCATGTCTAACACTGAGTTGTATAACTAATGTATCCCCAACTGTTTACTTCTCCATATTTCATCTTTATTTTATCACACACATCATCATCCTCCTTATCCCTTTCTTTAGCTGTAGTTTATTCCTGCTTTTCTTAGTTTTTAGTATAGCTTAGTAGCACTTAAACACCCTTCCTTTAGGACTGCCAAATTTGTAGCTAGATCTGGAGACTACTATACGACCCTTGTGGTTTAGATCAATACTCTCTGTGGGACAAACTATTTCTTTGTAAAACTTGCTACAACAGACCCTGGATTCTTACAAGTCCGTGGGTTTCGGTTTTGTGCTTTTTGTGTTCATTCCATCTTTTGATTTTATTTTATTTTATTTTTTATGTGTGATTCTTTTCACATTTGTTTTTAACTAATAAAATAAGCACACACCCAAAATTCACCAACAAGATTTTGGCGTCGCTGCCGGGGAGTTTTGATCTAGTATAGTAATCTGTGTTTTTGTTGAGCTATATTCTTTGTAGATGTAGTGTTTGAATAAATGTCGGCTTTAGTCTTTGTGTGATTTTTGAAATTTTTCTTCATTTTCTGTTTTATATTTTTTCGTGTCTTTGTAATGTTTAAATAAGTACAACTGTATTTCAAGTCTGATTTTTGCTCTGTCTTTATTTTCTGCTATAGGTATTTTGTGTTTAGTTGTGTCTTAATAGTCTTTAATTTATGTTTTTACTTATTTAAAGTTTCAATAAATTCTTGCTGATTTTCTGGATTTTTGTAGGATCGGAGCAACAGTAAATAGGAGAGCTTGGCTGCACCTGGGACATTCCTGCATCAGTTTGCTTCTCCATCTCACCTATTGTTATTTCAGTTCTGCTATATTTTCATTTCTGCAATCTTTACTTTTAAGCAATTGTGTAGTTAGTGGTTGTAATTTTTGTCTGTGTGCGGTAAGCTTACCCCTTGTCCAGTTGAGTGTGTGTTGTATGTAAGGAAAGAGGTCTCTCAATCCCGAACTTATACCGTTAAATCCTGAGATTGAGAGAGTCATAAGTCTTGATGCACCAACACACACCCCGGCTTCAAATCTGGTAGAAACTAAGATGGGAGAGCGGCCTAAAACACTTAAGGAGCACAATGCACCAGGGGCATATGCATCCCCTCTTACATTCAACTCCCTAATGTTGTGGGTAGTTACGAGATTAAAGCCTCAACCATCCAAATGCTACCAAATTTTCATGAGCTGAGCAAGGAAGACCCCCATCAGCACATAGACCGATTTCTAGCATTGTGCACTACTTTTCATATTGCTGGGCTGGGAGAGGAAGCCACCAAGCTTAGGCTTTTTCCTTTTTCACTAAAGGATAAAGCCCAAATATGGCTCTCCTTGCTCCCACCAAACAGCATACAGTTGTGGAATAATCTTCAATGTCAATTTCGGGCTAATTTTTTTCCAACCAGTAAAACGAGCCAGTTGAGGAAGAGCATCGTCTCTTTTGCTCAATCCCCAACTGAGCAAATGCATGAGGCATGGGATAGATTTAGGGAGTTATTGAGGCAGTGCTCGCACCACGAGATCCCTATGTGGCAGCTTGTATAATGCTTCTATCAAGGACTTGATACCAGGAGTAGAGCGATGATTGATGCATCGAGTGGTGGCACATACCTTACCAAAACTGTTGAGGAAGCATGGGATTTATTTGAGCTGATAAGTGAAAATTCTCTCCAGCAAGAGGCTTTACCCAGTTATGGCATTGAGTCACCTGCTAGAGCTGTTAGAGAACCCACGTCTTTCGGGAAGTTGTATGAAGTTAATGTTTATAGTGACCTGGAAAGGAAAGTGGACTCATTGTCGAAAAAGTTCGATAAAGTCTTGAGTGTGTTGCAGGCCCACATGGCTGCACAGGTCAGAGAGGTGTGCACCATATGCCACTCACCTTCACACTCCCATTTGTAATGTCCCTCTGCTGGTCTGTCTCCTGAATTTCTTAATGAGCAAACCAGTGTTGTCCAATCATATGGAAAGCCGCCTGCTAGGTACACTTGGAGAAACCACCCGAATCTGAGGTGGCGACAAGCTGATTCACCTTATACCCAGCAGCAGCAGGCCTTGCCCTACAATACTAACCAGCAGTCTTACCAAGGTCATGCACAAGAACAACAATTTTCTCATCCGCCCTCCCCATCAGGTCAATTAGTTGTAGCACCCCCACACCCTAGAGCCCCCTCCTTTGAGGGGCAAATTTTGTCTTCTTTACAAAACCTAAGCTCCGTTGCACAATTTGTAGATTCTCACACGCAGAGCATCAGAAGAATTGAGAACCAGCTTGGTCATATTTCAAATGCTCTAACGCGACAGGATGAGGGTCGGCTCTCGAGCTAAATAGTGAACAACCCACGAGGAGTACATTTGATTGATGGTGCTTCTTCAAGTTATGAAGAAACTAGGTCAATCAATACCTCGAGGAATGGAAAGGAGGTGGCTACCCAAGACTGTAGTGATGCCTAGCGAGTGTGCATAAGGAAAGAAGCTGAATAAAATGGGGTTGTTGAGCCCCAACTAAAAAAAAAATGAAATAAAACATAAAACTATAAAAAAAAAATTAAAAATTAAAAAATGAAAGAAATTTTTTACCATATTCAGTTGTTGTGTTGATGAGATAGTGGAAATTCTTCACCCAAATTGCCACACTTAGGGTGAGGAATTTGATGAATTTAATGAACAATGAACGTCTAAGGCACCTTTGCTGCCTCTTTATTGCTTATCCACCTGCCGTGAGCTAGAGCTGCTCCCTGCACCTCTCATGCAACTGAATATCTGCTGAATGGAAGAATTCAGGTTTGTTGCAAATCCAAAGGAATGGCCTTTCATTTTTTATTTCACAGTTCTTTCCAATTCAGCTGAGTCCAGATGGGGAAATTAAAATTTTTGTCATTAATGTACCCCCCATCTGGACTGTTTGTATCTATTGTGCGGTCTGATCTGATTTTTTTTGTATGAATCCTGCTTTGCAATGTGTACTTTCAATGCTGAAATTTTTTGCCATCATTTTGATTCATACCCAGATCAGGTTAGGTAGTTAGGCTTAGAATTTCTCTATTTTTAGGTGTTTAGTTAGTTTTTATTTTGTCTATATCTATTGTTTTTAATTTAATTTCTGCTGTTTTTACTTTCTATTTTTAGTAATTTCTGTCATAGTGTTGTTCTCGTAGTGTCACACTTGTATATACCATCTGTTTTTCTCTTTCTAATTCAATTTGCTAAATTTTTTTTTAGCTTTTTCTTAATTTTCTGTTGTAATTTAGGGTGTCAGTCGGTTGTTTCCCTGCTGCCCCTACACACATGTTGCATGAAACAGTGAGTACATTGTTTAACTTAGGTTTGGGGGTGTGGCAGAGTAGACCTGCCAATGGAATAGTTAACTCTAGTGCAGCAATATGTGGTTTAATTGGAATGAATAAAGTCAATTCCCACCTAACCCGAAAATGAGGAAATTTGTGAAAATTTAAAAATTTTGCAAACTTTTAAAACTGAAAATTTTAAAAATCTTAGCACCACCATGAAGCTAACATAAGAAAAAAATTTCGATTAGTACTTAGTGAATCTATAAGGAGAGAAAAAGGCGAAAATATATCCCATGAGTTAAAGTGAAGACCATACCTAGTGAGATTTGGGCTATCAAATTCCTTTTGAAGTGTTTTTGGCATTTTTTCTGCTCTAAGGACTGATTTACCTAACATTTTTTCACTAGAAGTTAGGTACCTCTAAATCAAAACTAATTGACAGCACTCATGACACTAAGGATATAATGAAAGGCCTTCATTTGGACAGTTTGAGCTTAAAATTTCCTACCTATTTAACTGCCCTTTGCTTAAACTCTGAGCTTTAAAAATCCTATTTTTCTTCAACAAATACCGGAGTATTTGCACCTTAACCTATTGACTTGATTCAACAGAATTCAGAAGGTAAAGGAGAACTTGAAGATAGATGAGCTAGGTCCAACATTTAGTGAAAGTGGAAGAGAAGCAATCTAAAAACAACAATGTAGCAGTGATGTATGTGTGGTGTTTCATACAAAATCATAAAAATATAAAATAAAAAATATAAAAAGAGAAAAAGAAAGAGAAGTCAAGAGAAATACTCCATCTGAAAACTAGAAATAGGAGAAGAAGTTGGCCACTTTGACTCTGAAAAATATCAGGAAGATGAAGTTGTGTTGAATTGAAGGATGTGAAGTCATGAATCACCTCCTTCCCTTGCTGATTTCTTACAATTTTGATCCATTCTACCCCTTTTATTCTTTTTAAACTTCACCCATAAGCCACATTACAACCCAATTTTAAGACCTTATTAATCCGAAGTAAAATGAGTTGTCATGTGAAGATGAGGAGTTGTATAATCTATGGTGAAAATAATTGAGGATGTCTAAACTTAGATGCAATGCCCATGCTCATGCTTGCAGTCCCATTTAGGATCTGTGACTGATCTTGAGCTGTGAGAAGGTGAACACCCTTTTGATTTTTATTATGAGAGAGCCCCAGTAAGGATTGGGTCTAAATTTTAATCTCATTAGGGTTATATGCACACCTGATTTTTGAATCAAAGGTGAACTTTGTACTAACTCTTGCACATTATATGTCTGATGTGAATCAAATGGTGGTGATGCAAACATGTTGACTTTGAGTTTTAAATGACTGCATTACTACTGTAATTTCCTCTGATTTTAAAAGATGGGTGTGGAATGAAGCTTAATTCATTAAATTCTGTTGTCATTGATGCACTATTGTTAACTGTTTTATTGGGGAAGTTTGTGGGTATCTTCACTGAAAACCCTCAGGAGACTTCACTCCTCCACTAGGGATCACCTAGGGGTTTAAAAGACTTTGTGCATATGCTAAATGCATCCATGCTCCTTACGAAAGTGGCATTTTCTATTTTCAATAAAATGTTTTTAATTTTACCTTTGCTCGAGGACTAACAAAGATTAGGTTTGGGGGTGTGTTAATCTCTGAAAAGTATCACTTTTGACCCCTTAACATAGCCTTTGATGGACCTCTGAGCCAATTAATAATATATTTTTAGTTGTGTTTTTGTAGAAAACAAGAAATAAGAACTTAATACTGCAATCCATCTCTTTAAGCCAATAAGAATGAATTTCATGCTAATCTGTGGAGCTAAGGCAAAACCAGAGAATACACCATGGTGGCACACACCATGGTGACCATATTGCATGCCAAGGTGGGTCCTAGAAGTCCAATGGATGAGAGGAAGGTGGACCCAAGTTAAGGAGGCTACTGCAGTAGGTTAAGCATAGCAGCAGTGTAACAGAGATAAGCCCTCGCGAGGTTCACTTTATTCAGAAGAGTGCCTCGCGCAGTTGACGCGAGGCTCATAGACCTGCAACATATGCAAGCTCGCGCGGTCCATGGCAGAACTCGCACATCTCAGTGAAGAAATGGCCTCAGGAAGTACCTCCCACAGCTGTCGCGAGGTTCACAATCCTGCAGCACCAAAGCACACAGCAGATCTCACGCAGACAGAGCTTCAGGAAGGCACGTCGCGCAGCTCTCGCGCGCTTCACTCATCTTCGCGAGCACACTAAAGTTACACACTATGAACCTCGCGAAGCTCAGAGCTTAACCTCGCGAGCTGCTACCACCCGTCGCCTAGGTCTCGTGCAGATCCCGCGCGCTACAATTCAACCTCGCGAGCCACTTATCAGCCTAGCGAGCAGCATTAAGCTATTGTATTTTCAACCTCGCGAGCTCTTAGGTGATCTCAACAAGCAGCGCTTCAGCCCAGCGACAGCCTAGCGAGTGAGCACCTGAAGCAACTCCAGACACGAAGCTCGGGATTCCAACTTCTCAGCTACCTATTTTTAATGCTCAGGGACTGTTTGGGCATTTCCCATTTCCAGGGCACACTTTTCGAGGTTCTAATCGATGGCCACACATCTCAAAGCATCCAAGGGCCACAGATGAAGCCACGACATCAGCTCCAAAGCATTCTCAAATTTGATTGGCTAATGCACATTAGGGTTTCAAGAGTTGCATATATAAAGGACTATTATCTGCATTTGTTAATTTACCAGGATTAGCCCGGTTCATCTAGGATTTAAAGCTAGGAATAGTCTGGTTCACTTAGGGTTTTAAATCCAGGAATAGCCTGAGATCTGAGCTAGGGTTTCTTGTGCTCATTTAGGGTTTAGTTTTCTTTTCCTTTTTCCATTTTCTTCTTTCTTAGCCCAGCATTTGCTGGCTAAGTTCTGTATAGCGGTTAGTATATTTTCAGTAATGCAATGGGTTTTGTATGAAATGGAGTGAGCTGATTTGGGGTTTGCACAGGCTGCTGCCTTGAGGACATCTTATTGTAAGTATTGGTTTAATCAATGAATGTTTTTGTTAATATTTATTCAATCTGTTATTTTTCTATTTACCCATAGTTTTATTCAATCTATGCCATGCATTTAGGATTTGAGCTGATCTAAAATACCCATGGAAGCTTGAGCTTGTAGCCCTGCAACCATAGTGGTAGTAGTAGTTTACATGTTCTATCTCGACATCTGTGGGTAAGGCAACCTCTATAGATAGCCTGTGACCATTTGAGTAGATAGACTATAGCCATAGGGCAGGTCTTGGTCACAGATCTGAGATGGATTCTTTTTCTCTGCGCTTGAGCTTGTAGCCTAGTGAGAGTTTATGCATAGCCAAACTTATTCTGTTTTGCATCTCCATTATCAGTGTATAGATCTGAGTTGTGGTAGAGATTACAGGCTTGTGAGCTGGGTCATTGCAAGCCTTTTGTAGCAATGACCAGCTGAATCTATGTCCTCATTCAGCCTGAAATTTCTTGTGGCTTCCACCCGATTTTCCAGATATGTTTGCCCCTATGAATACATGAGCTTGTAGCCTTGCAAACATAGTGTCTGCAATGGTATTCTTGCCTTGACTTAATTCAGTGGTTGGAAGAAATCTATTGGATATTCTGTGACCATTAAAGTAGACAGATTATAGCCTTAAGATCAATCCATTCCTTTGGGTGAGATTCGTTTTCTGACTTAATCAATGGGATTTGACAAACTCTATTAGATAGTCAGTGACCATTTAAGTGGATAGGTTATAGCCTTAAGAGCAGTCTAAATGGTATGGGTTAAGTTGGATTCTTCTACCTTGTGGATCTGCTTGTAGTCATCTAAATGATTGCTACAGATTCATGCCTAACACTGAGTTGCATAACTAATTTATCCCTAACTGTTTACTTCTTCATATTTCATCTTTATTTTATTACACACATCATCATCCTTCTTTATCCCTTTCTTTAGCTGTAGTTTATTCATGTTATTCTTAGTTTTTAATATAGCTTAGTGACGCTTAAACTCCCTTCCTTTTGGACTGCCAGATCTATAATTAAATCTGGAGACTCCTATACGACCCTTGTGGTTCAGATCAATACTCTTCGTGGGACAAACTCTTACTTTGTAAAACTTGCTACAACAGACCATGGATTCTTGCAGGTCTGTGGGTTTCGGTTTTGTGCTTTTGTTTGTTCATTCCATCTTTTGATTTTGTTTTATTTTATTTTTTATGTGTGATTCTTTCCACATTTGGTTTTAACTAATAAAATAAGCACACACCCGAAATTCACCAACCGAAAGCCAGGTATGCTTTCTCCAGATGAGAATAGTTCATCTCGTAGTCAGTAACTTCTTACTGAGATAATAGATGGTTTGCTTTCTTCTTCCCGTTTCATCATGTTGTCCTAGGACACATCCCATTTAAACTTCTGTTTGTAGAGATACATTAAGAGTGGTCTCCCGAGTTCGGGTGGCACCAAAACTGGTGGGTTGAGGAGGTAACTTTTAATTTTATCAAATGCTACCTGACAGTCGTCATTCCATTCAACTGGAAAGTCTTTTCTTAGTAACTTGAAGATCGACGTGCAGATAGGAGTTAGCTACGTAATGAATCGACTGATGTACTATATCCTACCCAAGAAATCTCTTACCTCTTTCTCGGTAGATGGTGGTGGCATTTCAATAATAGCTTTTACTTTCACCGAGTCAACCTCTTTGCCTCTCCTGTTGACAATGAAGCCCAATAATATTTCTGACATGGCGTCGATGCGCATTTCTGAGGATTGCAACCTGTATTTTCTCAGCCTCTAAAACAGTTTTTGGAGATTTATCAGATGGTCACTTCTTTCTGATGACTCGGCGATCATGTCATTAACGTATACCTCGATTTCTCGGTGTATCATATCGTGGAACAGCACTGTCATAGCTCTCTTGCAGGTTGCCCCAGCATTTTTCAATCCAAAAGGCATGGCTCGGTAGGAAAAAGTTTCCCATGGAGTGATGAATGTTGTTTTCTTGTGGTCCGCTTTCGCCATCTTGATTTGATTGTATCCGGAGAATTTATCCATGAATGAGAGCATCTCATGTCGTGCAGTGTTATCGATCAAGATGTCAATGTGTGGCAATGGAAAGTTATCCTTTGGGCTCGCCCTATTGAGATTTCTGAAATCGATACACATGCGATCCTTTCTGTCTTTCTTCAGTACCGGGACGATGTTGGCTAGCCACTGCAGGTATTTTGAAACCATGAAAAACCCTGCATTGTACAGTTTGATAACTTCATCCTTTACTTTCAACATCCACTCTGGCATGAGGCGTCTCAGCTTCTGCTTGACCGGCCAAACATCTGGATATAGCGGCAGCTCATGCTCAACCAAATCGTTTATCCAAATCGGACATATCCTCATATGACCATGCGAAGACGTCTTAGTATGACCGAAGGAAATCAATCATGCTTTTTCTTTCCTCGGGAGACAGTGACATTCTGATCTTGGTGATTCTAAGAATCTCCTCGGTCCCTAGATTGACGTCCTCCGTTTTTCCAAAATCAGTATAGGGACATGCTCAAAATCAGCAAAACCGGTCTACGAGCTCATTAGGGAGCTCTACAGTCAGGATTTCCTCATCCAAACTCGTAACTCCTACCTCTTCTTATATTCCGACAAGAAAGTGGTCGATTTCACGTGGGACGGGCTTCTCTATTAAGGCACCTTTTTCTTTGATTTTCTCAAAAATTTTGAAAGACAATTTTTTTGGATTATTTTATATTTCTTTTATTTTTTTAGATTTTTTTTTTCTTCGAAAATGGGCCCTTGGCAAGGCGGGTCCCTATATACACATGGTATTGCCTGGCAAGGGCTCACCTTACTTTTTAGAAGTTATTTTTTTTGGAAAGTCGGTGCCATATTTGTGGCCATTTGCTGCTTCCAGAGTTAAGGGCATGGTCGTCTAATTCCTTACCTGTGATGTCGCACCTTTACCTGCTCTGATGGAGGATGTTGATTGATATGACCTTTGGGAGTCAGCCTCCATTATGTTTATTTTGGGCTCGTACGGGACCCTGCCCTCAAACGTCAGCATGGTTCTGTGGTGGTTTACCACAGGGGGGACTGTATAGGCATGGGAAACTCCTCCTCAAAAAGGGGCAGGGAGGCTAGGTCTATTTCGAGATTGCGAGGGATGATTTGGGGATTGGTTGGGTGGATGGGGGTTATCGGCTTGTGCGAGGTTAGCTGTGTTGCCCTATTCTGATCAATTTTTACGACCCCAGCGCTCACAAATGTACTCTGCATGTGAGGTCGTGGATGGGTTCGTCTTTCAGGTCTACTCCCCGGGCTTTTACAGCAGTAATGGTTCGAGCATTTTTCTTGGCCTCATAGACCTGTTCTTCAGTAGGCTTATAGCCTAGGCCAAATCACCCGCTACCCGCCTCTAGCTCTAACTGGGTCCTTTCGTCCCTGCAATTGAGGTCCCAATCATTTTCCTTTCTGATAGCCCCATTTCTAGAGCATGACTACGGCTGCAACCATTCCACCACCGATTTTCTAAGTGACTCTCTCGAGGGGTTCCGGGATTACCATTGATATATCATACTCAAAGCTATGGAGGTCTATGTCTTCGATCGTGTGCGGCACATCCAATACTTTGGAGTTCTCGATGTTGTGGGTAGCGTTGTCTCTTTCCTCCTGCCCTTCACCCAAAATAGTAACAATCTTCTGTTCTGATGCAAGTCTCAGTGTTTGGTGCAGGTGGAAAGTATTGCGCCGACCTGGTGTAACCATACTCGTCTTAACAACAGATTGAAAGTAGATTTGATGTCCATAACCTAGAAGGGTATGGAAAAGGCCATTGGCCCGATGAAGAGCTCAAGGTCAACTTCTCCAATTATCTCTCTTCTCGTGTAATCAAATCCTCTGACACTTGTTCTTACTGACCTGAAAACAGAGGGATCCACCCCTATCTTGGTCGCGGTTTTGAGAGGGGACACATTCAAAGTAGACCCGTTGTCTATTAATACTAACGAAATCATCAGGTTCCCAATTTCTACTATAATGTTGAGGGGTTTGGAGTGATTATTTCCTTCATCTGGTAAGTCAGCATATGAAAAGGAAATGGCATTAGGAGCCAACACCTACCCGATGATCTGTCCCACCTCGTCTGAGGTTACTTAGATAGATACATGTACATCCTTTAATGCCCCTATCAAATCTTAGAAATGAAGCAGTGATGTCATTAACAGGTCTCAGACCGTGATGTGCGCGAGCATCCTTTTTAATTATGTTTCAAGTATATGCTCTCGGCTCATTTTTTCAAAGGGGTTTGCAGCTGTATGTTCTTTCTTCCCTTCTGGCCGGGTCGGTACTGGTACTTCTGATTGCCTTGGGATCTTCCCCGATTGGGTGACAAAATCCACTAACCCCTCTCAACTGCTACCCGTATTGATATCTGTTTAATCGTAACTGAGCGGGACCTGATGGGGATCGTAGCTTAGTTTCGAGATTTGGAAAGGAGTGGATATAGGCCTCAAAAGTGCTTGGAATGGTGGATTGGAATAGGTGGATAACGCTTAGTTAACCTCTGTTGGATAGATCGGGGGTGTGGCGAAGATGGGCCATGTGGGGTTAGTGGGGATTGTGAATGGTTGTATTGGGGGTGGTGTGATAGGGTTAAGTCATTGATAATTAACTAGTGTCAGAGGGGGATATGGAGTGAAATCAGCTATCGGGTAATTGGTGAGGGCTGCTGCTGCGTATGGCTGATACTGGTTGGTTTGGACATAGCTGACGGGAGCTGGTGATTGAAAATATGCCCTTAAATCTAAGGGTTCTGTCGGTAGTGCTGATTTAGGAAAGTAATCAGCCAAATTCAGGGGCTCAATTATTTCGATGTCTCTATCCTCTGGACCTTTCTGCCTTGGTGTTACAAAATTTTCTTGGGTGCGGATATATTCTGACAGGTCAAACTCCTCATCATCCTTCTTTATCATACTGATGGTCGGCCTTAGGCCCGCTCCACCTGGTGGATGTGGTGGTAACGACACCTGATGAATATTGGCATGCTGGTTGGCCAGGGGAAGTGCTGGAGGAATGATCTTGTCAACCTCTATTAAGTCTTGTATTGTGTGCTTCAAAGGGAAGCAGCGATCAGTTGGGTGGCCCGGTCCTTGATGGAAATTGCAATGGGTATTGGGGTCATAATTCCTTAGGATCGGGTTGGACGAAGGTCATGGTTGGAGTGCAATGACCAAACATTTTTCGATCAGTAAAGATAATAAGATATTCAAGGATTGCCCCAATGGTGTGAAGACTCGATCAGAACGCGCCCTTCTTTATTCTTGACTCATCTGTGCCCCTTGCCCATTTTCGGTTCTTTGCATTGACTCACTTCTGGTTGGAGTTGACTGTGCTGCCTTAAATTGGAATGGGGCTATGCTGGTATTGGGTCGTGTATTTACGACCGTTTGTACATCCGCCCCGATTCTTTTATCATTCCTCTGTTCAGTGAACCTTCGAACCCCACTGGCCCCATCAGACACATTCTTGCTCAAACGTCCTTCTCTTATCACGTCCTCGCAATGGTTGGCATTCTTACCAAATCAGTAAAGCTGGATTGCTATTGATACACTAGAAAATTCGAGACGACTGATAAGGTGCTTTTTGAGATGACTAGTGTGGGCCTTGATGGATTTGGATATGGGTTATGGGGCCTTGGTAGGCTTTGGGTATTAGGCCCTAGTGGGTTTGGTGTATTAGACCCTGGGCCATTAAGCCTTGATGGGCTTGGGCCAATGGGTTTTGATGGGCTTGGGCTATTAAACCTTGGTGGGCTTGGAGTATTGGGCCTTGGTGCGTTTGGGTTATGGGGCCTTGAGGCACACTCCAATGACCCCATGGTTGATGGGGGTCTTGGGTGGTGTAAATGATGGGGGTTGATTAGAGTCTTGGGCCTTGGCGGGCTTGGACAATTGGGGCTTGGCGGGCTTGGACCATTGGGCTTTAAGGCACACTCCAATGACCCCATGGTTGATGGGGGTCTTGGGTGGTGTAAATGATGAGGGTTGATTGGAGTCTTGGGGAAAAGAGGCATGGTGACTTGGGAATGTATGGGATGGGTTGGGAGATGTGTGGTGTGGATGAGGGATACTGCTCTGAGAGGCCTTCCAGATGGCATAGGCCCTGACCATCTCATCCATCATGGCCATTGGATTAGGTGAGAGGGTGGATGTAAAGGGTGCATCCGATGGAGGAGGAATATGGGGTATGGATTGGGTGGGTGCATGGGAAAAATTGGGCATGACCCGAGTAGAGGGGGGGTATGTGATAAATTGGGCATGGTATGGGTAAATGTAGGAAAATTGGGTATGTGTGTGCTTGGGGTGGATGTAGGGAAGTGAGGTGTAAGTGGGTTTGACATGGGGGAACGATGGGGTGAAATTTGAGTGGTGGCAGATGTGGAAAGGTGAAAATTAGGGTCATTTGGATTTGATGAGGGATGGGGTAAGAAATGGGGTATATGTGGGGTGAATGTAGACGGATTTAGAATAAAAGGAGATGGGGAAACGGGCAAATTTTGGATGGGTGCGGAAGGAAATATGGATGCACCAAAGAGTCTGGTGATGGTAAATGGTGGTTGGGTGAGGGGAATGGGGGTGAAAATTTCCTCCGAATGAGAATGTGTCGAGGAGCATGTGTAGACACCCCCATTTCACCCTCTCGGAGTACACGAATTTGTTTGGTCAGCCCTTGACCTTTTTAACCCTCGACATGGGACCATGCAACTATACATGGCTAAACACAGGCTAAAATAATAGCTTTGTGGCTCAGATCCCAATGTTGGGAGGCTTTATACTAAGCAATAGTATATAGTCAAAATGCAGACTGAAACAATAGTCTTGCATTCCATTCTTGAGACCATACCCGGACAACCCTGAATTAAGCGCCTGAAAACCCACGCATAATTCGATCACGTGCAGAACCACAAGCGCGCGATCAGTCCCCTTTAAGACCAACCCTCCTTTCACAGACTGTTTCGAGACTCGATTACGCGCCTGGAAACAGACGCGCCTGGAAACAGATGCGCGATTGGATTGAGCTCTACACCACTAGCGCGCAATTGGCCTACGCCCGACCTAGTCTCCTACCCTTGACTCCTACGTTTCCTTGGTTAAGCATTTCAGGTAACACGCTTAATAGGATTACGCGCATCCCACGACACGCGTAATTAGTCCTGATTTCGTTAGGACTAGGAAACCTGTTGAGTAATTCAGCCCGTCGCTCACTGAGTCGGTGACCGACTCAAAGCGATTAAGCGTCAGAAAACTAGCGCGTAATTCAGTTAGACGTCCGAAACGGGCGTATAATTGAATCAAAACCTATAAAAGCTATTTTTCTCGAAGAGAGAAAGAGGAGGTTGCAAATTTTGATAAACGAGAGTGTAAATTCTGAAACCAGAGAGCTCCGAGAACGGATCCCTAGAGCAAATTAGCCATGATTTTAATATTCGAACTCCGAGATTTCTCTCTGCAGCCCCGACCTTAGGTAAGAATTTAATTTTATTTTAGACTTAGGATTTCCACTTAGTTTAATTATTCAATTCTATTTCTAATTTTTAGACCGTAGCACCCTCTTCGGACTGAAATTCTCTATATCCGATTCTAGTTCTCTGTTTCTAAAACCGGTTCTTAATCTAGCGGTCCGACATACCGACCTTATGCTCTAATTCTACTCTAAAATCATAATCTACAGTCCTATCATTAATTTATGGTTCTGACTCTCAGAGTTCAGAACCAGTCCTTAATCATACGGCTTGATTTTTCTGATTTCGGACCCGAATTCAGTCCTAAATGTTAATCTATAACTTAATTCTATATTTTCATACCATCAAAAATCCAAAAAAATATAAATTTCAATTCATAACTTTAGTTTCTCAATCTAATCTCTTATTATAATTTCGAATTCAATTCTAAAAATTTCCCTTTCATTATTCAATTATCGACCTATCTTTTATCTCAGCCATCCGATTTGCCCAAAGGAGCTTACGGAGGGTACTCGAGAACGAGATCAATCCTCCTTAGCATAGCGAGCCCAACCCCCCTTTTTTTAGATTGTTTAGGGTTAATTAGTTATTTATAGTTTAATTTTTTTTATTTCAATATAATTGACTAATTACATCAAACAGGCCTTCATATCATTATTTGCTTTGATTCAATTCAGTCAATTTATTATCTCAATCAGAATTTAGGAAAATTAATTTGCTTATTATTAGTTAGAATTCTACCATAATCGATCTATAGGTTATGATTCTAAAAGAAAAGTTAATTTTGCTACCTCGATTATCTATTTCTATTTTTAGTAAATTGATTTATTACTTTAATTAGAGTCATAGTAAAAATCAGTCTTCTCTTCTTTTAATTAGAATTCTAGTAAGATTATTTTAATTGCTTTAGTAGTAATTGTCATACAATTAATATATTTGTTTTGTCTAGAATTGTAATAAAATTAGCATACCTGCTCTATCTAGAATTGCGATATAATTGGACTCTTTTATTTTATCGGAATATTACTGGAACTGATACACATGCACTCCTAGTACTAGTAGGAGACTGAAACTGATTGGACTCTTAGCAGTATCAAAACTTTGATATTAATTGGACTCATAATGATACTGAGGAACTGAAAATGACTGGACTCCTGATAGCATCAGGATACTAAAATAATCCATCATAATAAGCTCACCTAATCATAATTCACAACAAAAAAAAAAATTCTAAATCGACCATAACAGCAACAAGGGAAACTACAAAGAAAGTTGAAACTATCTAATTAAAAGAGGACACTACTGTTGACGTTCGCAGGCGGACGATTCAGTATAGAAGTAACCCACACCCGCTTAAATGCGTGATCATTGACCTGTTGCAGCGTCGATAAATATCTGCAGCTGGCGATCGCAAATCAACTAGGAATCATCCTAGGAAATTCCTTCTATTACTATTTATCTCCACCTTATCACATACACCGCAACGCTAGAGTCCAACAGGACAGAATTGGAAGCCACTTATTCAACGGGAACCGAAAGAAATCCAAAAAAAGCGTGCACCAACAGCATGGCGGTGATGAATCGGAATCAGCATAAGCCGGATCGACGCCCACGACATGGTTTGTTGGCGGGTTGGGTACGAGTTCCTCGGGTGAGGACTAAAAACCCGTCTTCTCCTTTTCCTACGGGATGACGGAGGGTAAGGCGATGTCATTGTGTCAGCACCACAAGCTATCTTTCTTTTTGAATTTTTAATTTTTTTCTTAATTTTTTTTTTTTTTTTTTGAAAAAAAGAAAATGAACCTTTTTATGATGAGTTCCGAGGCCTGGGAATTCCTATTACGGGCGGTGTTCATGCCCCAAATATTTCCCACGGCGAGACCCCGACATGCTTCGGATGAATCAAAGGAAAATCCCTTGATCTATGTGAAGGCACGAGAATCCACGCGACAATTTGATCCCTCGAAAAAAGTCAATAAGAGGGTGACGTCTTTTAACCGGCGAGGGCGCATTGGGTGTTGGAACGTATGGGATCTATTGGAGGCACTAAACCACTAAGCGAGGAACTCGGGATAAATGAAAAGAGGCCTCAGATTTGGGCTGCCTGAAGCTAGAATGGTCTAGCGTATGTATTACATACACTAGGCAAAAATTCTGGAAATTTGGCTTAGCGTATGTAATACATACACTAGACAACTTTCTGGAATTTTTGGCTTAACGTATCTATTAGGTACGCTAGGTAATTTCTGGAGATTTTTGGCTTAGCGTATGTAATACATACGCTAGGCAAAAATCTATATGCTTAATATATTTTGACAGTAGTGCTTCTGGGGACTAATTTTCTTTGTTATCTCGGGGCCCTCCTCTCTGGAACTAAGGATACAAGGTTGATTCAGGACGACTAACGCTCTCCCCAAGGGTTTTAAGCTTTGTACTTGGATAGGTCACCCAACTTATATACCTCAAGCGCAAGCGCCTTCTCAGATACTGAATGGGATGGTACTTTTTCGGATCATTACCACTAGAGGCTACCGTCGTACTAAGAACCGGGACATTTGTATCGTTGCCTAAAATCCCACCCCTTTGTAAGATCTACCCTCGAAAAAAATTCAATTAAGTCCCCCTCTTAGTTTAATTTTAAATTCAGTTTTAAGGGAGTTTACTTAATGTTCAAAAACGGGTGGTGATAGTCCCGTGCCGCCTCTACGAGCTGGCGTCCACTGTTGGGATATGATTAAACGTAAAATAATGCACAAGCAGACCAGTCAATCGGCTAAGGCGTGTAAACAACAAAATTTAAATGTGCAAGTAGACCTGTCAATCGGCTAAGGCATGTAAATGACAGAAATTAGATGCTCACGTAGGCCCGCCAATCGGCTTAGACATGTAAATGACTGAATCGTAGGGGTGAATATAAAACAATGTAGAATCGTAGGAGTAAGTATAAAAAAAAAATGTTAGTGAAAACGAAATAAAAACAACAAAAGAGGCCAAACTTCAAGGGGAAGCTCTACTAGCTAGTCACCAGCAGAGTCACCATCTGTGCAACTGCGGATCGGATCGATCCATCGCGACGATGAGCTCGTTCTAAAAAATATAGAGTCGCTACCTAGAGCTTTAGGTGTCCCGAGAAATTTAAATCGATATTATAAGCACCGAAGTGCTAAAAATATGACTCTGAATCCGGTCTACGCCAAAGGCTCTTGGATAGGGGCTTCGATTATTAATCGGAAAGATGTTAGGCACCCGATCAACCCGCTCGTAAGCGATCTCTACTTATGGCCAAAAGGAAAAAAAAAAACACTTCCTCTTGCCCAAAGGCACTTCGATCCTATTTACGCCCCCTGCAATCACCGAAAAGTCGGCGGCATAACAACGTATATTCAAGGATAGAGGAAAAGCAAAGAAGGTAGAGGAATAGAGGGAAAAGTCAGAGCTCTCGGACCGTTATAGCACAACTGTGAATCTCCACGTGTGTGCACTTGACAAGCATCCAATGGCTTTAGAGGTTGGAAGAGGGGTTCTAATCTCTAAAGCTTGCTAGCTAAGAGGTATAGGAAAAAGGCTAAGGGGTAGCTCTAGCTAAGTCTCAAAGGTTTATGATGGGTAATGGAGTCTAAAGGGTGAAGTAAAGTTCTGAAATTTTTATGAGTTTTGGTGTACCAAAGGGGAGAAGGGGATCTCTTAATCTTTTTCTCTCTTGGAAAATATTCAAGCCTTTGATCAAGAGGGGTGGCTCTCTATTTATAAAGAGTAGATCAGTGGAGGGTTAAAGGGGTTAATTGGATTAGTAATTAGGTAATAGGGATCTAAGATTTTCTAGGTTTTCTAGGTCTTAGATAGGTGTGAATTGTGACAACCAGAGTTACTTAGGTGCATTTGAGTTGCACGTTGTAATAGAGATGTGAATGAGTCGCACGCAGAGGGACGGTACTGCTGGGTTATTTGTCGCGAAAAGGGAACTCGACGCTGGTTGGCCATGTGAGCCACACGTTGAGTCTGCGGGCCGGTCCGAGGTGGATGGACGCTGGTGACTTTCAACATGAGACGTTGAGTCACATAGGTGCTGAGAGCACTGTTGCCATGTCGGCATGGAGCACGAGGGATGCTCCGTTCTCATTTCGTGATGGTTGTTGCCCATGAGGGCTATACGTTGCGTTAGCGGGTCGGTCCGAGGCGGATGAACGCTAGTGATCTCCAACATGAGACGTTGGATCACGTTGGTGTTGAGAACACCGTTGCCATGAATGGCAAGGAGCAAGTAGGATGCTCCATTCTCACTTGAGGAAGCTGAGATTTTAGAATCAATCACTGGTATATGACATGAGGGTCTAGACCGCTGAAATGCGGTAATGTAAAGATCAATATGTTGTGATGGCCCAGGATCGATGATACAGTTAAGCGAGGCATTGCGAGAACTGATTTGAGCTAGGCTGAACCAGAGTAGGGGTCAGAAGCTCGTTGCTTTGTTGTGTGACGATAAGACACAACGTCCGCGAGAGACGGATGACTGGACAAAGATCTAGTGTAGCTTCAGAGGAAGCAAATACGAGAGCCAGATGGGTATTTTCAAAGAAAGTGAGTCCCAGGCGATCGTTGAAATCTTTGGTCTACGCGAAGGACCGTAGGTCGAGTTGCAGGAGGTGACTCGAGTCACACTATTGGGTGAAGACAGAGGTCGAGGTATTATAGTGTGAGAAGCATAGAGCTTCATTGATTGAGTAAGGTGTTCATGGCAGGGTCTTGGGTGAAAACACAGAGGTGTTGAGGTACTAGAGTGTTGCAGGATCGTTGAGAGCTTGTGTGGTGATCAAGTTTAAAGGTCCGACAAAGCTGAGTTCCGTCGGTTGCTACGATCGAAAGAGATAAGCTTCGATGGGTTGGGCGTGGTCGCTCACCGGCAGGCTCTTGGGTGAAGACACATGGTGTCGAGGTACTAGAGCTGCAATTTTGCTCAAGTTGAGACAGCTTGGGTGGCAATCTCGTGGTTGGAAATATATGTCGAGGTACTGGAGTTCTACAAATCAGACGCAGGTCGAACTCTTGGGCGAAGACACAAAGGTGTTGAGGTGCTAGACGGCAGTGCGAATAAAAGGTAAACTCCTGGGTGAAGATGGACTGTTGAAAACCTAAAGTGCTACGAGGCGCAATGAATTGCGCAAGCTTGGTTGCTAACGATTGTTTTGCTTCTGGTCATATAAGGAACTGGTATATAAAGATACCTGGGTGAAATATTGACTGGACCAAGTTGGCTAGAACACTACGTGGGGTGAAAACACTGAAAATGGTTGAAGTACTAGCACAGAATTATGAATCAATGCAGCGAAGTGCACTAACTGCGATTCAGATTTGAGTTGTGCTTCGGTGAAGACCAGATTGTGTGTTGAGGAACTGACGTAGGAGTTCGGATGTTGACAAGGGTGTCAACGCATCAAGTGGGGGAGGAAAATATGACCAAAAATCACACCCCTATTGCATAGACCGAAGCACTAAAATGCTTCAAATTCAAAATTTTCTAAGCGAACTCTTGGGTGAAGACACGTGGTGTTGAGGTACTAGAGCGAGCTGTAATCACTATTGCTCAGTGCATGGCATAGTGATGGATAGCGTAGTGCGGAACCACGTGGATAACACCAAATTGATCCAGCGAGGAGGTGAGAAACCTCGGGGCAGATATTGGTGGAACACGTCTGCATGAGGATGCGATGTGAGACTCGATAAAGTACGTTGGCCAGAGGGTCCAAATACTACGTGTGTTGGTGACGAGGGCCACACATGAGCGTAAGATAGGCTGATTTAGCGTAGCACGCGAGTGCACTATGAGAAAAGTGACTCTGGATAGGCTTTGCATGGGGTGAAGACATAAGTCGAGGAACTGATGTGGGTCTAACTGTCAATAAAGACGTTGACACAACCAGATTGGTGGATGTGGCATGGGTCATTCCCTTGAGATATTACGTCAACGAGGACATTGACCTTATTGAGTCAGGGAGGATGTGACGGCCTCATTAATCTGTGCGCCAGCATGAAGGCATGGCGACCTTGGAACTGGGCACCTAGCTAGCAAGAAGGCAAGCAGACCTTGTAAGCTAGCCGTGTAGCGCGTGGACGCAGAGACACGTGGCCCTGCGATGCGTGCATGAGTCCCTGATGCATGATGCGACGGTGACCCGAACTAAGCTGCAATCTAGTATGGTAGCTAGACGCGTGAAGGGCTTGGAATGCAGTGCTCCACATTGGAGCACGCGACGTGGTGTCAAGAGGGCACCCAACATCCGAGTGCCATAAGGCACGTAATGCGGTGCTCCACGTAGGGGCACGCGACGTGGTGCTAAGAGGACATGCGACGTCTGGGTGCTAGGAAACACGCGAGGCGGTGACATGATGACACGCGATGTGATATCAAGAGGACACGCGACATCTAGCTTGTATGACAAGTGATGTGATGCCAAGAGGACGTGATGGGGTGCCAAGGGCGCGCGGCATGCAGGTGTAATGACAGACCCGATATGGTGTCGAGTGGACACAAGACACAGTCACGGCTTAGACGTGATGCGGTGCCATGGGGGTACGCCATGTAGTGCCATGAGAGCACACGACATGAGGCCATGAGGGCCTTGCAACATGGTCGGGACATAGTGCTATGTGGACATGAGGTCATGAGGGCCTCGCGACATGGTCGCGATGCGGACGCGACATAGTCACGGCACGGTGCTTGGGACACGACATGTGGTGCTAGGAGGGCACGCGACATGAGGCCAAGAGGGTCTGGCAACGTGGTCGCATTGCGAGGACGCGACACGATCGCATGTGGGTAAGATGCGGTCGCGACACGGACGCGACTGAGCCAAGTGGGCTAGTGATGCGGGAGGACGTTGTGGTATGTCAAACCAATAGGTTTGAGGTTCTCCTGCCATTTTGATCGAATGACTGGTTTACCCTTATATAGGGGGGAGCTGTGGAGCTATTCTCCCACACATGGGGCCTTGCATTGCGGGCCTAGAACATCACTGCAGCAAAGCAGCGCTGCGGCGATGCCATGTGTCACCTGGGGTGAGGTTACCATGTCGCCCAATGCCGACGTCTCGATGCACATGGATCGGTGACCTCACGAGGGCACTCAAGGGCTACGTGAGACGCAGTGGCGCGCACTGGCTGAGGGCCTGAAGCAAAAGCGTGCTGGTCGCGTGGGCCACACGCAATGCTTAGTTTGGATAGCATGAAGAGGTGCATGCTACTCCAAGTGTGCTGGTCGTGTGAGCCACACACGATGGTTGGCTTGAATGACATGAATAGATGCATGCCACTGTCTGAAGCGAGGGACTAGTACACTGCACAGGGTGAAGCTAGGCAGGCCAAGGGGCACTAAGGTGCTGGCATGTGTGTCGCGAATAGACACGATGCATCCAGAGGGTTAGCTTCGGGTGAAGGCAACCTTAACGCGGGAGTTCCCGTCCTCTAGGCAGGTGATATCAGAGTGATGGTTGGATAAGTTGGTCTCGCTGTGCGCAGTAGTGAAATGTTGCACGGGCGTGAAAACCAATGTTAGGTTATGCTTCGTGAGAAAATTGGTATCTGAGATAGGCTGGCCTCGCTGTGCGCGACAGCGAGGCGCCGCACGGGCGTCGAAAAAGTTACCCCGTGACAATCAGCCGGGTTCTAGGATATATCGGATCCCTATCAACGAAACAGTATTTTTTATTTTTAAAATATTAAAAATATAAATAATAAATAAATGGTACCTCTGTTGGCGACCACGTGTTCTCAGAAAGCGCCCATGTCTCAGACCCTTTTAAAATTGTTGATTTCTTCAGATCAGATGATGTGGATCATTACCCCGATCTTCCACACAATGAATCTTGAGATCATGGCGCACCTATCAGACGGTCAGTTTTTATTCTGTGTCACAAATTCCAAAAAAATGCCCCTAAAATCAAGTTTAAGCATGATGTGTGCCACATGATTGAAGATCCATTTTTTGGGAATTTGTGACACATGGAATCAAAAACCAAGTGTCTGCTAGGTGCTCATGATCTCCAGATCAATTGTGGAAGATCTAGGTGAAACATGATCTCCATCATATGATCCGAATCAATCAATGGTTTTCAAGGGTTGTAAGACGTAGGCCCTTTCGGAGAACGTGTGGGCGCAAATAGAGGTACCCTAAATAAATTTGTCGAATATGACCTAAATATCTTTGTTTTATCAATATGACACAAAAAAAGAATAATCTTCTAGTCATGCTTTTGTAGCATTCATTCCACAGGAAAAGGTAAAACCATAAAATTACACAAGTCTTCCATGGGAATCAATAGATAAAAATTAGAATAATTACTAACAATATATGTTAAATAACAAAACGAAACACTACTTTCTCCCATTTATGGTTACAGAAATTTGGAATGGAGGAATACTTGTCATGGGTTGATGACCATTGTATAGAATTGACCGCCTTCATGTGACTGGTAAGACCTACAGAGAGTCTTTCGAGATATGCATGATCCTTAGCTTGGCCCCTCAATAATGACAAAACATTACTTGGTAGGCTTGAATCTGAAATACTTCCCACAACTGAAATCAAGACCAAAACAATTCAGAGAAGCCAATCAGGATGGATTCAGTCATTGAGAAGGAATAATCTATCACAGTAAGAGAAGCATTTAGAAAGAAGCTAGAAGCTTAACTCCAGCATTAAAAAATCGTAAAACTTCAAATAAACACACTGCATCCAAGTTTTCATTTTTAGATGAGAGAGAAATCTATCTGTTGAAATTCTGCGTAATCAATAATCACTTGACAGGATGGCCCAGTACAGATTATTAATCTGTAGACCAAACTGCAACGAGGGGAAAAGCAGATTGAACCTACAATGGAGTAAAAAAGTATTTGTTAATACTTACATCAAAATTTCCAGTTCTGATCATAAATATAAAGCTCTAATTGTTAAAATAAATACGAAGCCATAGGAATAGTTCATTTGTGAATTCAAGTGGTCCATATCTTGAACTTATGTTCAATCTTCCAGATCAAAACTATATATGATAAAAATGAAACAGTAGTTCAAACAAAAACACAAAAAATTGGAGATAAAAATGGTCTCAAAATAAACATCGAATATCATGGGTGACATAACGACATGGCTTGAGATTCATAGAGATAAATAAAATTTGAATCTAAATCTCAAAATTCACAGGTTACATACCCTAAGGATGCTTCCGCCAGCAACGCCGCCCTTAACCTCGTCAATCTCGAATCCCGGCATCAGTAATATCATCCCAGAAGAATCTAAAAGCCTACAAAAATATATTGAAACATACAAATAAACTAATAGACACCGTGCCCCTTTTTTATTGGGCAATTAAGAAATTAAGAGCATGAATGGTGTCCACTCATGAGAACTTTGATGTTTTTTACTTTCTATAAATGATAACATTAAACTAAATTTTCCTAATCAAATACAATAAAAAATAGGACTTATTACAGAAGTTTTATTAATATGAAGTTGTAACCTCCAATCTTTAAACACTTGGTGTGAGTAGTAGTTGTAGAAAATCCTTAAAGCATTGTGGGGCTCACCTGCTCAATAGAAAAACACATAGGAGTGGATGGCTAAGGCAGCAGCGGAAGCAGAGCATCGACAAAGACATTCATCAGCTCTGGTGCCCCGTTGTCATCAAAGTCCTCTTCTTTCCCGGAAGCGTCAAGAAGAGCAGGAGCACTGAGATCTTTCTTGCAGAATATGATGAGTTCAGAAGCAGCTTAAGAGAATTCCCCCTGTCGGGAGAACTTGCAACAGCAATTGGATGAGCAAGTAGCGCACTACATGCACCTTATCTGTATCAGTACCAAGCCCACTGTTCCATTCCTGCAAGAAAAGATAAAATTATAACCACAAAAAAATTGGGAATAAATAACAATTAATTAAACATGAAAGTAACCCATACAAAGTGCATGCCAAACAGATGAGCAACTGATCTGTTCTTCATTGAATCACATAAGGAGAACAGATACTATAAAAATTACACGATGATTCATTTTCCTATCTAGTGCCTTTAAAAGCAACCAGCAAGTTTAATTGTTAGAAAACTTTCCATCCACTACCCATGACCAAATTAAATCAGGATGGTAAAATGATGATAAATACTACCTAGATATAGAGCAGGGGGAAAATGGCCAGCTGATTCAGTAGTGTTTGTATTCCCTAAATGTGCATATAAGAGTCAAGTCAACTAAGTTACTCGGTTTTCTAGGATCTGAGCACTGAGTACTAAACCATGGAGATTTGTTGCTCCTGAAAAAATCAATCAAGTCAATGAGCTGAGCACTGAGCTCAAGTCAATGAGCTCAAGACCAAGTGAGTAATAGTCGCATTTGTATAGATATCTGTGGGTGTGATATGTGACTGGCAGCTTCAGTTGCTGGCTCATGCCAGCAGTCTTACTAGGATTGGATTGGCGTGACCCAACACTAACATATTCTCAAGAAACTTTGTATGTCGTCTTATATAGAGAAATTTCATAGATATTGACAAATAATAAACGATATGTAAGCAATCATGTGAACTCATTACTAATTTCAGTCGATAACTATCAAATATATGGCATATTATTTTAAAAATACCCATCGATTTAAATCTGAACCTTATATTTGCATATGGATACAATATCTAGCTATTATATATATATATATATATATATATATATATATATATATATATATATATATAGGACAGCAGGACGCTACATTAGCCATGTAGCGTTCAACGCTGCCCTAGTGCTCTGGGTGCCAAGTGGCACCAACTCCAAAGATAAGGCACCAGGGCAACATGTGTTTGTTTTGGGATCACGTGCCACATGGTACGTGATCTCGACACTAGGGTAGCGTTCAAAAGATACACCTCTAAGGCAGCTACCCATTATCCATATAATATATGTGTGTGTGTGTGTGTGTGTGTGAATTGAGCATCTTGCATTGGCTGTTGACAGCTTTGCATTGATCGGCAGCTAAGCTCCATCTCAATAGAAAGGTTGCAACATGTATACCTATGAGCAACAAACCAGAACCTAACTCATTGAATTAACTAAAAAAGTAAGAGAGAGAGAGAGAGAGAGAGAGAGAGCGTGTCGGTGGGTGTGTTCTCCACACATATAAGATATCCACAACAATATTTCTTTAACATTGTGGTCACATGTGTGCCTCCTGACCATAGTGCATAGAATATTACAGAAGTGTGGCTGGAACCTTAGGACTGTGTTGGAGAAAATCTTAGGACTGCTGTTTCATTGGTCAGAGGCTCACAGCAGGATTCAGAATAATTGCATTTTTCAAGGGTGCTAATTGGAATTTTTTCACAATCTCTAACTTTTTAGTAACGACAGCCGCCCTTGTTTGAGGCTGCTATCACTACATTGGTCCCTCTCTTTACAGAATTATAGCAAGTTGATGTAAAAGTAGCCAAATTCAACTGTAGTAGCATGCTGGAACTTTGAGACAATGGCTCACCTGCAGGCTGATGCTGAAAGCTACATTAAATATGATAACAACAACATGGAATTCATTTGTATCTAAGCCAACCATACAATTAAAATACATCAAATTTCTAACATTCTCAAGTTTAAGATAAACATTTGTAGCAGCACGATATAAATCAAATGCCATTTGATCATTTCCATCCTCTTCTAGAAGTACACAAGCATCAGCATACATCCGAACAGCTTCATCAGGAACAAAATCTTCTAGGGCACTATGAGATAGTCATATAGCATAACATATCAATGAAATGAATTATCAAGATACAAGCTAACCAAAACACGGAAACCAGTAGTAGAGGACTATCGGAATCCGTGTACATACCGAGCACCCTTTGCAAGAGCATCTGATGCAGGCTATGACCTTCCACACTTGCTGTATAACTCGGATGCCTTTCTGTAAAGGTCAGAAACTTTGTTCCATTTACCAAGTTCCTTTGCGAGAGCAGCAGCAGAATCCATATGCTTAGCTGCATCCCATGGCCTAGAAACCTCGTAAAGGATTTACATATTTTTTAACAAAAAAGAATAGAGATTTAAAGTAAAAAAACAGCAAATATGAGATACCCAATACAGAATTTGTGCATTCAAAACAAATGAGGATACAATGAAATCATCTCTTGTCCTCTTGAAGCCTTCTCGAATGCAATTTTCGCTTTCTCATAGGCTTTGGCATGCCTGAATGCAGCCTGCCTGCTTTATAAATTTAGAAATATTTTGTATATAGGATATTAAAAAATGATACTCTACTCCTTTTTCTGTCATCTATATTTTATCCCATTAAAAGGTAAGATATTGATTACCTAGATTTGTGGCTTGAAACTTTTGGAAGCTGCTACTTTCCTACTTCAATTCTTGCATGTAAGAGTAATATAACCTAGTTCCTTATATAAAAGAAGTGGTTTCTGTTTTTAGCACTCTCTCGGTTGGAAGATTATGGAAGATCTATCCCTTCTAGTCTAAGTTGCCTGTACTTAGCAAGTCCTTAAGCTAGTCGAATCAAATTTTCTGATCTGGAAATGAACAGTTAGTAATAGGGTGAGTAGATGTTGATCGTTGACCACCTTTGATGGTCTTATTTGGCATTTTTACTTCCTTTTCTTGTCTACATATGAATCAGCTTGTTAGATTCCACTCAATTGTTAACTTTATAAATCATTTTAAACTTGTATAAAACAGAATATTAATATAATTATCTAAAATTTTATTCCTTTGGGTTTTTTAAATATTTCCAATACTAAGCAACAATCCTTTTTTTCATCAATGTGAATGGGATTTATTATTAAATTAATTCTACTAAATGGAAACCTAGTGAGTTGGCAATAAACCTTCTCCAATGAATTTATTCTGCCAAAAAGAGGTGGCAATATATAATGGGTCCGATACTAATCATGCATGGTAGACAGAGGTTGCTTTAAATGGCCATTTTGTGATTCAAATGCATCCACCCCACAAAAAGCTAATTATTTGATTACCTCTCATATAAGTTGTTATACTACATATATGCTCTCACATGCATAGCATCGGGACTCGCCCAATAGAGAACATACTAAAGCTATATGACCTTATAAAACTAGAAAAATGTCTGCTCTCAATTTTTTTTCCTTGTGTATTTGTTTATTGTGCATGGTCATGCTTGTGAGTTGTGAAATGTATAAGAAAACACACCTCAGCTTATGTGCAAGCTTAACTATAATTACCAGCACTTTGATGCAGACACCTTTCTATGCATAATGTCACCGAAAAATAATGACAATACTCATAATAATAGTAATAACAATATTTTCAATAGTTTTTGTTGTCAACTTTGTGGCTAATTTTTTTTTATATAAAAAATTCTCAGTTTCAACCATGCAATGGGATTGCAGCACATGAATGTAAACATAAAAAATTCTAAAAGCCATGATATAAGAGTTGCTTTACCAAATTTCCATCAACTAAGGGCTCTACACCTTTGAGCTCTTTAGCAAGGCAGACAATTCCACTGCGGAGGACATCTCTAAACGTGATGGTATTTGATACACCTCATAAAATATGGGTAATCTGAGAAAAGGCAACTAGCATTATAAAATGAAACTCCATAAAAATTAAAAATGAAACATCTTCAATTATCTGCTTGACTTTTGGTTTTGAGTCTAAATTGCTGAAAGAAGTTGACTTTGAAAGAGCACCTATATAAACTGCTGTGCTTACAAGTAAATTAATAGAATTATAATGCAAACTCAAAATAAATATGCATAGCTTACGTGTGCTCAGCGCCATCACTACATCTATTACAAATAGCAGGCATCTCTTCTCGACCTGCATCCCCACAGCCTTTGGAGGAGACAAAAACTTCAAACCTTATTTATCCAAAATTGCAAATTACCACCACCTCTTCACAAACAGCTTGGTTGAGATTAAAATAGAACATTCATTAAGCAAAGGGGCATCATCCTTTGAGTTCATAAAGAAACTGCCAATGAGCAACATATAAAGGTTACTCCAGTAATTACATAAAACAGAATGCTAAATATATCCATTTTTTTTATTAACCTTCTTGTAGAAGCTTTTTTTAAGTTCATGAACAAGAATGACTGCTTCTTCATGCTTATCAAATTGTGGTCACCCTGCACGACCCATCATTTGCAAGATATCTGTAATAGGAAAATCAATGTATCTTTTGGCTTTCCCATCATAATATTCTGTTCCCTACAGAACAAGTAGAAATTTAATAGCCAAGACCAAACTGAAGTGAACATCCAAAGGTACATGAAAAAAAATAAAAAATGTAGTCCACCTCACCTTAATAATAACTAGATGAGCTGGCAGGTTTACTCCCCATGCTAATGTGCTGGTACATACCAAGACCTATATGGCGTACAAATGGAGCTTACAGTCAACAAGTAAAACACGGATGTGGTAGAGGAGAATAACGTAAGGAAAAGTACCTGGATCTTATTGTTTGCAAACATTTCCTCAACCAAAGATCTGTCTCTATCATTTAATCTTGCATGATGCAATCCGATGCCAAATTGCAAAGTATGCCTCAGGTTAAGATCAGTGACCTGAGAAAGAACCATTTCCAATGCCTCCTCTGGCATATTTAAAAACTGCCTTGAATGTTCATCAAAAGCCGCAAACTGCAATTATATTTGCACATAATAAGTAACGAATGATGACTATAAAACAAGGTAATAAAGTGAACTAAACATGAAAGGCTATATATATATATGAGGTTTTTAAATGCAATTGTGACGGGAAATGCCAAGTTTAGGAGCCTTGGATTTGGGGCAACAACAGATTTTCGGCGTCAGAAGAAGCGTGAGCACCGTAGCCTCAGAGGAGAAACGGATACAAACTGCGAGGAGAACAGTGCCGCAGCGAGCCCTCGCTCGAGCGATCACTTAAACTCGCTCGAGCGAGCTACAGCAACGAGATTTTATATGAAACTTTCTTTTTTGTGTTTTATTAGTATTAGAACTCTTTTATTGCGAATTTTATTTTTGGTGGCCTATATATAGAGGCTTGTAAAGACTTTAGTTAGTTTTTTATTATTGAATGAAAGAAAGTTACTTTTGTGCAAACCCTAGAAAGTTTGTGAAGAGTTTTCAATCGAGGGAGTGAATCCTTCAAACCCTGAGGAGTGAGGGATCGTTTCTCGTGCGACTTGGTGCGAAACCGACGTACAGTCGTGGTGTGAAGCTTCGGAAAAAAACCCTTGGTGTGAAGCCTTGGAATCTATCTTTTAGTTTGTCTTTTCTCTAGTTGCCAGGTATTATTTTCTTTCTTTCCATTGATAAAAAAACAAAATCCCAAAAGAGTTGTATTCCATAATATCATTAATCTCCCCTTTTTGAACTATTTATTCAAGTTTCATCTCCTTCAAAATCTCCAAGGAATCAAATCTGATATTGCAATTATCGCTTGATGCCTAAACTAGAACGAATTCCGAGTTCTTTCATCGGAATTGTTTTTCTAGATCGGAAAATTTTATGCATGCGACGCTAAAATGGATTAATCTAATTGTTTTATTAATTTCATTGAATTAATTTTATGTGTTGCTTGATTTTGAATATTTCCACTATTCAATTTATTCTAAAAGTTAATCCCAAATTCGTATATTAGGGTTTTAGCGTTTGTCCCGTGCCAAATTGTCCATTGACATTCCTATGGAGGAAATAAGAGCATGCCTTTGAGATCCCATCACTCCATCGAACTTGAAGCTCTGACGGATTAAGCTCATATTCCGAAACTTCTTTAGGGTTTGAAACAAACATTGGAGTCTTCCTTTTTTTCTGCACAGGTAGATTCGACAAAATTTTGAACCATAAAAATTTATTTCACTCAAAATGGAGTCTAAGTTTTGTTCTAAAATAAAAATATGTTGCGGTCATACCAGAACTTTGGCTCCACGAGCTTTTAAGATATTATAAATTTCAATATTTCCGTAGTGCTTAGCATCAGCAGCAGCCTATTAAAATACACAATATGTCTAGTAAAAGTTCAGAAGAATAAAAGAGCAATAGCACCACTGGTAGAAAAAACTACCTTCATACTAAACTTCTGAAGAAATAATTCTCACACCAAGATTTGAAGTAGCTCAAATGGAAGCATAAAGGGGAAAATAAAAAAAGGACCATCAGTTCATTTTAAAGTGTATGGTAGTGAACGAACTGTTATGACAGTTAGTGTCTTCACTTTGCAACTATATATTCCCTCATAAATCTGTAAGCAAATTCAGCATCATACATGTTCAATTTTATAGTTTAGCATGATAAAAATACAATATCAATATGATGCAGAGCATGCCGCATATGGTCTCACTAACAATGCTTTTAATGCAGGATCAAGCATGTTCAACTCCATATGGTTTGGTTTAGCACACTGAAGATTCAAGATGTACATGCCAAAGTGTATGTCCCATTTGGTCAAACTAACAATGCTTTTATCGCCTTAGTAGGCTTGTACTATAGAGTACAATTTAACATTAGATTCGAGGTTAACTCCTAGCTAGTCTCCTAACATCATGTTTATGTGGACTGACCTTTTATCACACAATCAAAAATGTAGAGCAATTGAATGACGAAATCAAGATCTCATTAGAGGTTGTCCTAAAATCATTTTGATTGAACAACTAAATGTGCTTCCTATCAAATCCCAATCACAAGTAATTGAAAAAGGATTACGCTAAGGTATAGCATTTAATTGATTCATTGGAATTATATAAGACCTCATTATTCAAAAATATCTTAAGTTACATTTTGATTGGATAAGTGCATGATTAGGACAAACAAGGGTCCTTTTTTGAAAAAGACTCATACCAAACTGTTAAGTGTTAAGCATCCCTTTAGTCATCAGTCAATTCCTTTTCTTTTGTTAGACAAACAAGGGCTGGGGGTACTTCTCTGTAGTTACAAGTTTGCCGTGAGAATGATCACAATACATCCAGACACAAGATTGCCTAACGAAGACCCAATAGTAAATTGGCGTATTAATAATATTATTTTTATTTGATCGGGTCAAGAAGGGATATTATTGTCCAAAATTATAAAAGATATAAAACATCATAACCAGATTATTTCCTAAAAAGGAAATTAATCAACGGAAGCTAAATTAATAAATTTATGAACATATATTATTCATTTACCACCACTGTTGTCATAAGCGATTGCTTAATCGAATAAGTGATCGCTTATGCCATCTTAAGCCATAAAATCGCATAAGCCATGATGACTTATGCGATTTTGACATTATGCCATGGCATACAAAAGTATGTGATGGCATAAGCCATCTTTTATGGCTTATGCAATCGCATACTTAGTATGCAATGGCATAATGTTCCAAGCACTTAATTTTATTTTATTTTTGCTTTTTAAGGTCCTATTGCCGCTATAAAGGGTGGGTTGGGTTCTCTACTCCTCACACAACTATTTTGGCTTCAACTTCCTCTCTAATCTCCATTCTTTACTCCCAATCTCCTCCCATCGATCCTGTTTAGTTTTTATTTTATTTTATGCTTTGTAATCCTTTTTTTTAGTGAATTAAATTGTTGTAAACTTAGTAATATTAATGTTAGTGTGTTATACAGCCTCAAAGGGTTAGAAATGAATGTGTAATGTGTAACGACGGCAATGCTAGTGATGATGATGATGGAGATGTACCACAATGGGTTAGAAATGAATGTGTAGAGTACATTGCTAGTACTCAGTATCAAAGTCTAATGTTCTTCTCCTGACACTTAATGTTAGATTCTATTTTTTCCTTCTAGAGACTTGAATACTTATTGTTTTTTTCTTTTCTTTTTTTTTTTTGAAAAAAAAAAAAAGTATGACATAGCTTTAAGCGATTAAGTGATTCGCTTAAGCGAAATTGAGCCAAATCGCTTAGCATCGCTTAAGCCATTTGACAACATTGTTTACCACAACTTAGTTAAAACAATAAAACTAGTTTAGAACGAAACTAAAATGAACAGTGCCTAACATAATCTAAAGCTCTGGTGGCATGGCTCTAATATTTCTCCCCTTCTTAACTCTCGCTTGAGAGAGGATTTGATTTGTATTCAATATCGTATGTAATCTTCACTCTTTTTTCAATAAAAGGATGGGGTCCCTCCAACCCCATTAATTATCAAAAACAAATAAATAAATAAATAATAATAATAATAATCTAAATGCTCCATAACTTTGTATAACATAACTATAAATTCAGTACAAAAAATAGAATTACAAAGAAAAAAAAGAGAAATTTTCCCATACTCCCCCACCAGTCACGGGCATCAATATTGGCCCTACTCAGCAAGAGCTTCACAACATCGATGTGGCCCTCACAAGCTGCAATATGCAATGCAGTCCGACCATCCAAATCGATGCTATTTTCATCAATCCCCTCCTTCAGCAAATCCTCCACACCATTCACATCTCCCTGACAAGCAATGAACAGAAGCTACATCATTGAGTCGAGATTCTCTGACACTGTCAGTTCGTCCCTTAGAGGGCTTCGATGATTAGGATCCATTGACGACTGGCAGCCAAAACTAAATTGTGATGCTATACGTTTCGGATCGAACACGACTAACATCTGAAACTGAACTAACCGCTCTTTTTCATCGATCCAGTCAAGAATTGCCTCAATATACCATGCTTTAACTGGGCGGCAATATCCAATTTGAGTGATAAAAATTCTCAAACCAAAATTTTCACCAAAATCATCTGCGGTCTAGCAAAACTCAATAATCTTTCATTCTCTGAATTGAAGCTCACTACATCACTACATGAAATTAGAAAAAATCAGCTTCTTTTTGAGAGATCACAGAGATTTAATCTACACGACCATAAAAAGGAGATCCCAAACAGTAGGGAAAAAAATTGAATAAAAATCGAAGCTTAAACTGAGAATAATACAATCGATCCACAGAAAAACACTAGTTTCAATCAAAATTATGTTCATACAATGTGATTGAGAGCTTCAGGCCGATCAAAATCACTAGAAATCTCGAAAATTACCTCAGAGACAGCGAAATTATGTTCATACAAAGTGCTTTGAGAGTTCGACGCCGATCAAAATCACCTAATCAATGTATCCACACGAACCAAAAAAAAAAAATCAAATCAAGCGATTCCAGAGATCCACACCGACACACCGATTAAACCGAGATCTAGAACAAAACCAAGCCGAATTCAAGCTTTAATCGATACGAAAACGAAGAATACAAATAGAACACTGGTTTCAAACGAAATTAGGGTTAGGTAGAGCGATTGAGAGCTCGATAGAGATCTCTATAGACCCCTGATTCCGATCAATACCCTTCGTTAATTTTTTTAAGAGAGTGGGAGATTGGAGAAAGAGATTAGAGAGAAAAATTGGGAGATCAATTAGGGTTCCATGATTTCAAAGATTGGAGAGAACGAAGGAGAAAGGGTTTCGCTTGGGTTTTCCCTCTCGGACATTAGAGAGAACGAGAGAGAGTTGTCACCTCGCAAATAGTTGAAGACGTGAAGTATGATTATATTTGTTTAGTTATATAAGGCCAGGTTGAGTTAGGTTATTTGCAGCCAAACTAGATCTATTAGAGACGGCTTCAGTCGTCTCTATTAGTATTAATGAGTCTTTTAGAGACAGTTTTTCAGGTAGTCTCTAAAGTTTCTACTGCCCGTACATGAGCAGAACCTTATGGAGACCGTCATGACCGTCTCTATATGTTATTTTATATAGGTAGACGGCTTTAGCCGTCTCTAATAAAAGCATTCGAGACAGCTTTGGAATGGGCGTCTCTAATAAATGGTTATTGGAGACGGCTTCGAAAAGCCGTCTCCAAAAGTCCTTTTTTTTTAAGTGAATGCGCAATTAAGCAATGATTCACAGATCAAAGGATAGATACTCCTTTTTCCCTCCTTGGAAGGAACTGCCTGTTGAGGAATGACTTATGGTGGGCAGCACAAAGCTCTCCAAATTAAGGTATCTTCTTTTTCTTCTTTTTTTCATATAACGTTCTTATGTTTAAAATAGATAACTGTGCTGAACTAGAAGTCATTTTAAGTCAATATTGCATGGCAGTGTGCACATGCTTGCATATGTGCAAATCCGTGCATGTTGAGCAGTGTTATATTATTGTATATGACAATCTGATAGCGTTCTATCAGATGGTCCGCATGGCATAAATTCAGCCAAACATTGCAATCCACGTAAAGGGCATAATGTTGATTGTGTAAGCTGAAAATTTGCTCCGAGAAGATGAGCCTGAATTCCCCAGCAATGAACTTTTTCATGTTAATTAATGTGAACCAAGGATCATTAGATCAAGATCTTCAAATTAGACGACTTGGATGGTGTTTCCACATGGCACAAGTCCCTAAAAATACCAAGTCATTTTTTTAACTGTGTGCAAAGGCCAACTAGGTGTGTGCAACTAATGGCTCCCTATATATATTAGCAGTAGTTTCAGCTTCTTGTCCCAAGGTAGTTTTCCCAAATCCTTCAATTTGAATCTCATTGCCCCCATTCCAAAAACAACAAGGTCCTAGTTCTCTCTGACTTCAGGCCTACTAGTTTATGTAAATTTATTTATAAAATTATCTCTATACTCATCTCTCTAAGATTGGCAAAAGTTCTTCCTTTTATTGTTTCTAAAGAGCAGAGTGCTTTCGTAGTTGGTCGCAACATATACGATAATGTAATCATGGCCCATGAGATGGTTAGTGACCTGGATAAAAGAACCTTAGGGGGGAATCTAGTTCTAAAAATCTCATTACCCTTTTAGATATATCAGTCAGGTAAACTAATGATTAAATAGTTGGTCCGATAAGTGGATGATGGTCTATTGCTTAAAGAAACTTTTGAAATTGGTCAAAATCAGTAATTAATGTTTTTGCACCTTGAAAAATTATACATCATAATTACAATAAAGCAGGGAAACATATAAACGAAAGCATGGAAACACAAAAGAAACTGTGAATGAACTATTACTTCTCCACTTTAGGCTCTATTAGTTGTGTCTCCTATGGATGACTATTTACTTTTGGCGCTAACAGCATCTCTAATGAACGTGGTTTTGCATTTTTTTCTTGGCTAATCATTGTGGGCAGAATATTGAAAATGACTAGTTTGCTTTTTTTCTAGTCACTGTGGTTCTGCATTCGACTAGTAGCTCTAATGACTGGATTTGCATTCAGCTTTAGTCTATTTTTGGCTCTACTCGCCATGGGTTTCCTATGGATTATGATTTATTTTCTTTTTTTGCTAATCATTGTACGTTTGCATTACGTTAGTGGCTTTAATGATTATGGATTTCCTATGGAAGATGACAAGGACACTATCTCAATCACCGACTTGCTCACCAAAGGTGGTGTGCCTAGAGAGACCATTGAATTTAGCAAAAGTATTCCTAAGTAGTTCAATATAACCAACACAAGCAATTATGCAAACAAACATCGAAATGTCAAAATCTAAATGTTTCTCTTTGTTTCACTTATTAAAACATCTGTAAGGATCGATAATATTGAAATTTCAAAAAGAGTAGCATACTTAATAAAGCTAAGAAACTTACAGCCAATTTTGTTGCAGTTCAAAGAGTGCCTTCTTTCAAGTTTGGAGTTTGTCAATCAATCCATATTAGGCCCCAATTGCCAAAAGCAACAAAACAGTTACCCATTTGCAAATCAGCATTCTCTGTCATCTTCAACAGCTCCAAAACTCTTCAGGTCCCAAGTTCCCATTGTCAGCTTTGTCCTAGTAGAGTTGATCCATGAGTGGCAATCATAGTTATGAAGAAATTAGTCAGCTCAAAAATAAATATGTTTCTTGCTGCCTGTTTCCTACATTTGGATCATTCTTAATGGTTAATGACCACAGTAGATTTAGTGGAACGAGTTGCTTCTTGGTTCTGTTTCATGCATCACTTCATGCCTCCATTTCTTGGTGTGGTAACTATGGTTGCAACGATAAGGTTATGGGTTTTGATTCCAGCCTATCCAACAAAAAGAATCTTTACAAATGTTTCCTCTATATATTCCCTAATCATGCAGCATAGTTCACTACATGACAGCAACCACCCATCCATGTTGCATCATCTTAAAGGGCTAACCACCCAACCTGTAATATTACTCTGTTTGCGAAATCTCACTGGCCTATGGGACCCACTTTGCAAACGCTCAAGCACCGCATAAGTAATAGCATCCGGAGTCAACCCTTGCTGCTTGAGCTTCGCATATAGCTCAAATGCTTCTGCCTGTTTCCCACACCTCTCGAGACAATCAAGTAAAATATTGTATGTTACAATGTTAGGGTAACACCCCTCGGCGAGCATCTCATTGAACAGTCTACACGACATCTCGACGCCATTCGCCTTACCGAAACATTCTATGAGCGTGCTGTATGTGATCACATCGGGATTCAACCCCTTCTCTTGCATTTCCTTGAAAAGCATGTGGGCTTCATCGATGTCACCATTTTTCCCGAGACAATTTATTAAAGAATTGTAAGTGATGACATCTGGTTTGCAATCACTATTTTCCATTTCTTCAAAGAGTTTGAAAGCCTTGTCAACTTGGCCGACTCTACCAAAGCTCGAGATTAGAATATTGTAGGTAAATATGTCTGGAGAAGGGCCCTCCTGTTTCATCCGCTCGTAAAGAGTATGAATATGAGCTATCTCCTTTAACTTGCCAAGAGCTGTGAATACTGTGTTATACATGAAGGCATCAACACTTAGTCCTTTCTCACTAATCTTACTAAGCAAATCCAAGGCCTCGGAAGTTTTGCCCGCAGTGCATAGAGATTCCAACATGGACATGTAAGCATCCCTATCACCTCGATCATTACAACTCCACATAATACAAAACAACTTGTGAGCCTCACTTGCATGACCTAATTTTGTTAATGTCTTAATCAGATAAGAGTAGATCGATTTATTCATGTACTTGTTCGACACTTCCACGACCTCATTTAACTTATAGAGATGCCCTTCCGCAGCTAGAACATCCAAGATAACACTGTATGTGAATTCGTTGGGTCTGCAATTGTTCTTGACCATTTGTGAAAAAACAAAGATGGTTTTGTCTACCATTCGGTTCTTGGCGAGTGCCTCAATCATAGTGTTATAGGCAATTAGGTTAGGTGTACAACCCTTTGTTAGCATCTCATGAAAGAGTGAGAGAAATTCATCTGATTTCCCTGTCTTCCCCACCATTTTGATGAGAATTGTGTAGGTATACTCATCTGGTTCACAATGTTTACGCTTCATATCGGAAAAAACCCTGTAAGCTTGTTCAACCTGTTATGTTGCCATGAGTTAGCAACAGAAGTAATGCAGAAAGGGTAGCAGCAAAAGTAATGCAAAAAGGGACAAAACTAAGGAAATCAAAGGAAAGTTCAGTAAATAATCATAGCATTACAAGTCCTAGAGGCATACTAAATTCATCATTTATAGAACTCACAAGCCAAATGAGGCATACTAAATTCATCAATTTACAGAACTCACAAGCTAAATTTCAAACCCCATGATCATGTAATACGTTTGGAAAGCCATAAAAAAAGATGGTACTACAGAATGCTTGGTCCACTTGACCGCTTGGATCTCCTTGGATTTCCCTTCTTTCTTGATTAACTGTAAAATTTATCACTTAATCGGAGAGAAAGAGAGAGACAGAGAAGAAGAAAAATAAAAAAGATAAATATCATATATAAACTTTAGTAATTGCCATAGAATTATTCAATCCATTGTCAAATCAGAGCTTTTAGGGAGAAATAAGTGGAAGAGTGAGACATATGCCTCGAGGCGGGGTGTAACCAAATCGCAATTCGATGTATATACAAGTACATACAACCCTATAATGATGAATTGAAACCTTAGGTAGCGTGATACATCTACGAGACATTATTGCATGTTGATATTATAAATATGTAAGTATACCCATATAAGAACTTGGCCTTTTATCTCTACATAACCATGATTGATAATTGGAATTCCTATATAAAGTTAATCGCAGTTCGATTCTTGATGACATATTATATATTTAAGCATACGAGCAAGCTTAATTATCGCATAGTTCTTATCATAAACTGACAGAAAAATAACATAATTATGAAAAATGATTAATCGTAGTACATATTTCTTTTCGCAAAGCATCATGAAATATCATCTTGATTATGGAAAGCATTTACCATTGAACAAATGGTTTTCTACTGCATACGGTGTGCATCTACATAATTATATGATATTTCTAGTTGGGATCTCCCATTGGGCAACATGGGTTTGGGACGAATGTCCGTGCCAGTGCTTACATAATAGGAAGTACATATTGCCTACTAATCTGTTACGGTAAGGTGTGAAATTCAGATATACAATGTGATGTGATAAAGACTACCTGAATAAGAGGTGAAGTCCAAAATGGTCACATGTGGCTGTACCATGGATCCGGTACTATATGAGTAAAACCTACACCTATAAATGCGTAGCCGTTGAAATTAAGTTATTTTCTTTTGCTTTCCTTTGAAAGAAAAAGTTCATGTTCTTTTATTCATACATCTCATTTCCTACTTGATGATAGCTGAAAATGCGAAGGCTTGAGAACTAAATAGCAATTTTGCATACATTTACAACATTCACTGAAATCAAAGGAATGCTCATAAATGAATTTTGTCTCTCTTATTAATTATTAAGATGTAGGTTACTAGATATTATTAGGGGGTCACTTGTTGAATTTATCTCACCCCCCTTGTTAACATTTCAGTGGCGGATCGAGTTGAATGTTGTGCATCTCCTCAAGCAGAGACATTTGGGAGATCTTTTGAACTAGAGTCGCACGAGGAGTTGTAAGGTTTTGTGCTTCGATATAAGGCTGTGTTTGGGAACATAGATTTGGATTTAGGGATTTGGATTTGGTTCTCCTAAATCCAAATCCACCGTTTGGTTCCACATTTTTGTGTTTGGATTTGAATTTGGTAAATCCATTTCTTTATGTAAAAAAGTGGATTTGTAAATAACACCTCCTAGGCGTTATTTGAAAATCCAAATCTTACACCATCATATAATTGGCTATGTTTTGTGAATAAAAAGTTATTACCCAGTGCTATCATAGGTACGGTTCGACCTGATACTCGACCCACCTAAGCCAAGTATTTTTAAGTTTGACTGATCTGGCTGGGTTAGGCATGAGGCATCCCAACCAAGGGTCAAAGGTTGACTTCAAGGTCAAACTTTGATTTTTAATTAAAATTTTACTTTTTATTAAATTGACTCATACAATTTGATAGTAAAAAAATCTATGTTCATCTATAATGTAATACTAGAATCTCAATTTTATTAGTCAAACTTTGACTTTTGATCACTTTTGGTCAAACTTTGACTTTTACACAATTTATTTTTAGCCAAACTCGAAACCTGTTTATAGATAGAGTCTACTACTACAAAAATTTATACTGTGTCAATGCAATTTTTCCTTGGTCAAAGTTTGACTTTTTATCAAAGTTCAATTTTTTATAAAAAGTTATAAATTTTAATTAGTAGATTACTATAATTAAAAATATCTCTCATTGTTTAATTTGAACTTTAAAATACATTGCCTCATTTTTAGTGGTCAAAGTTTGACTTTCAGTCAAACTTTTGGTCAAAATTTGACTTTTACACAAAATTTATTTTGAGTCAAACTCGAAACCTGTTTTTAGATAGAGTCTACTACTACATAAATTTATACCGTATTAGTGCAATTTTTCCTTGGTCAAAGTTTGACTTCTTGTCAAAGTTTGATTCTCTATAAAACGTTATAAATTTTAATTAGTGGAATACTATAATTAAAAATATCTATCATTGTTTAATTTTTAACTTTAAAATATATTATCTCATTTTTATTGATCAAAGTTTGATGACTTTTGGTCAAATTTTGACTTTTACACAATTTATTTTGAGTCAAACTCGAAACTTGCTTAGAGATAGAGTCTATTACTACATAAATTTATATTGTATCAGTGCAATTTTTTCTTGGTCAAAGTTTGATTTTCTATAAAAAATTATAAATTGTAATTAGTGGAATACTAGAATTAAAAATATAAATATCATTATTTAATTTATAACTTTAAATTACATTGTCTCATTTTTATTGGTCAAAGTTTGACTTTTAGTCTAAATTTGACTTTAGTCAAAATTTGATAAGTGTATCTTGACAATAGATAATGGTTATTATTGTATTATTTGTATTTTGGTAATGAAAATTTTTATCTGTGATCAAAGTTTGATATTTGGTCAAACTTTGATTTTATAACACAATTTTTATTCCACCAATGTAATTACACTTCCATGTTATCAAACAAGAGAAATCAATTTCCAATAAAATGAAAACCGACTCTAAGCTAAAAGACCGAATATATATATATATATATATATATATATATATATATATATATATATTTTCAAAAAAACCCGAAAATAGATCGATTCTGTTTCGGTTCAGGGGGTGGGGAGTTCGGTTAACCGAATTCAAAACATTTTGGTTCTGGTTCGATTTTAGGTGAACCGACACCGAAATCGAAATTTTCAGTTTCGATTTTGATTCGGCTCACCGAACTTCCACCCCTACATAGAATGAAGGAAACCAATGAAATATAAATGTTTTTTATTAAAAAAATAGCTAAATGAAGTATCTATAAATCCTTGAGCCAAATCTTAATGCAATGCTTAAACATCCAAACAAGAGATTTGCAAATCCAAATATTTCAAATTCTGAATTTGAAACACTTAGATTTGAAATGCTTGGATTTGAAATTCTCAAATCCAAATGCTTATTTCCAAACGCAGCCTAAGGGAATTTTGAATTGTAATAATGTTCATGATGAGCAATGAATTGTAACAATGATGCACCATTCTTTTGAAATTATGAATGAAATATCAGGTTATGTGTGTTGTTTACCCTTTTAGTTTTGTTTTGATTATTGAATTCGCTCGCACACCGAAATTCGCAGTGTATTGGATTTTAGGGCGTGACATAAGGATCGGGTAACTTACCTGATCCTACATTAATTTGCTACCACGTCATAACTAATCACATAATCAGGTGCCACGTAAAGGATACATGGAGCAGCTCGACGATCATAACTTTGTGAATAATAATAATAATATAATAATGACAATAAAATATATAAAAGGTTGATGGTGTCAACCATTTGGAAAATGAACGGTGAAACCAAATGTGGTTGTACCGTTCAACTTTCGTACAATTGACTCCGTCAACTACATGGTTTTATATGGCTTATTTTTGAAAAAAAAAAATCCACAATTGTATTATAATCAACGAGCCACTCTTTTATGTGGCATCTGATCATGTAATGGGGTGCCATGTGGCAGAAAACTAAGGCAGGACCAGGTAAGTTACCCAGTCCTTGTTATTAGGCTACCTTACCCGCATCCTATACAATCTAAATTCTAAATAATTCTCTAAAAAGTTAAAAACATATATATTATACTATTTATAAATTCTACAGAGCACACAAATGACAAATCAACAAATTCACATTCAAAGAAACTTGGAATTCCAAACAAAAATAACCCAAATGAAAATAATAATAAAAAGATCATACCATATTGGCCTTGGCTAATGCATCTAACAACATGTTATATGCAAAAACATCCAATCCAAACCCACGCCTCCTCATCTCTTCATAAACCCTCAATCCCTTCACCACATCACGACACCTCAGATAAGCCTGTAACACACACTTATACGTGTACCCGCTAAACACCAAGCCCCATTTCTTCACCAATCCCAAACACCTCTCCAAATCATCCTTCCCGCCAAAAATCTTGATCAGTATATTAACGGTGGAGATGTTGCCACGCACTCCGTTCTTCTCCATCTCATCCACAATCCGACGGACGAGATCAAGATCGAAATCAACGGACGAGGATGAACTGGCGAGAACGGTGAGAATTCGATTGTACGTGAGACAGTTGTGGCGGAATCCAGGTAGGTCGGTGGAGGCAAATCTGAAAAAATCGAGGGCTTTTTGGGGATTTTTGATGGATTTGAGAATCTCACTGGTTTCTAAGGGGGTTAGGGCTTGGGTTTGGAGGTATTGGGAGAGATCGGAGAAGGGTTGTGATGAGGATCGGACGATTTGAGAGATTTTGCAGACAAGGTCTTGGCGAGGGAGGGAATAGCCACGGACGTCTCTGATTATCTTTGGGGGATCGATCTCTACGGTGATCGTGCGGCCGTTGCAAGACTCGGCCGTGACTCGGGCGGTGTAACTCGTTGCGAATCGGCGGGTGGTGAAGGATTTGGTGTGGTGAAGGAGTAGGCGGCGGTGGTGCTGCATTCTTTTCTTTCGGTGATGAAAAATGAGTTTTGGCGTTTGAGAGAGAGGAGCGGGTGAGGAAAAAAGAGAGGCAATGGAGGTTACATTGGGCATTTTAAGAAAGTGCAGTGAGAGATGCTCGCTCACCTCGAGTTGTACCATTCGCCAAGGAGAGTACTTTTATTTCCACCCACCAAATCTTTGAGTTCACCTACCTAGAGACATGCGAAGGAAAAAAAGGCAATTTATGAGTTCCCTCAAAGATTTGGTTGGTGGTGAGTGAAATCTTAAAGTTCACCCATTTATTTGGGTGTTATTTTTCATCTTCTTCCTCTTCCTCTATCATTTCAGCGAGTTTTCCATTCCAACAAGTACTCGGGTGAATCGCTCACCCCCTTTGAAACCCACTTCTTCTTCATCATTATGGCGAGTCTTCCATTCCTGCGAGTACTCCATTCTGGTGAGTCATTCACCCCCATGAAACCCACTTTTTTGTCATACGTTCCGGCGAAAACTTTAGTCCGATGAGTCATATATCTCATGAAGCCCACATCTTCTATTTTCATTCCATTTAGTAATACAACCTTTTAAAACACTTCTGAACTCACTTCTTCATCTTCTCCTTCTTTAAACTTATAAAAATCCCTTATAAACCCTAAAAAGAAATAGAAATGTAAGAAGAAAAAAAAAAAAACTTATCTGTGTGTATGACAGTGGGTACCCATGGTTTAAAATTGATGGTAGGCACCCACTGTCAGTTTTTTTAAATTTGATAGTGGGTGCCCACAGTCAGCTTTAAACTACAATGGGTATCCATTGGCAGTGGGTACCCACTGTCAGATTTATAAAACTGACGATGGGTACCCATCGTTAGTTTTAAACCACTGACATTGAGTACATGAATTTTGAAGTTTTTTCTCTCCTTCTCCTCCTTAATTCTTTTTTTTTTTTTAATTTTAAGAGAGTTTCATGACTTCTTTCTTATAGTTTCAAAAGGGTTTCATGACTTTTTCTTAGGGTAAAGTTTATGGCTTCTTCTTAGAGTTTCAAGAGGTTTCGTGGGTTTCTTCTTTCTTGACATCGCCAGTGTAGGAATTAACATCACCAATAGGCATTATCGTCACCAACATCATCATTGGTATCGTCGAGCGAGGAAGAAGATGTGGGTGTACAGAAAGAATTCAAGTGGGTTTACAAAATATTCACCCGAATAAGTGGGTAAACTTAAAATGTCAATTTTGAACCAAGGGTTGGAACAAGAAAGGAAAGAAAACATGAAATTGGGTGCTGAAATAGAAGGGGTAGGGGGTCTATTTATAACCTAGAAAAGGGGAATGAAGTGACGTGGGGCGGATCAAGAATCGTCTCAAAAAATTTTGCCATAAAGGCTGATGTGATTGGAAACTGGGGACAGTTGGCATCATTGATTGTCATGTGGCAATCTCTTAAATAGATGCCGCATGTGTGTGCAATTGAGACATTAAATGTCAATCGTGGATTACGATTCAATCGTGAACCACAATCGTATGTGCACCAGCCTCTGTGAAGGTCAACCTAACTCATAATTGATTGTGGAATTCACGATCGATTGTGGCTTAGTACCTGAAGACAAAAGAGCCTCTGATGATGAGTCGCAGTCACTATGAGCGATCGGAAAGAGGTAACCTTATAAAGAACAGCTCGTTACTATTGATCATGCAGATCATGATCGATCATAAATGAGTGTCTCAAAGAACTTTAAAAGGGGGAAGGGATCTCGAGAGATAGTAATGTGTACGATCAATCGAAATAGCAAATTTCGATTGATCGACCTGCAAATCTCGACTGGTCGCCACTAGTGCGATCAGTCAAGACACTTATTATGATTGATCATGAAAATCAATCGTAAGCAGATTTTGCTCTAAGAAGGCTAAGGAATAAACAATGAATTAATATTTTTGGGAGATTGGTTGTATATTTGGAAATAAACAAACAAAACAATAACAAATAAGAAAGTAATAATACAAAATTTTGCTACGAATGAGTCGGTAGTGCGACAGTGCCCATGAGTATATCAGACATACTCAGGGTCTTCCAGTGATATAATGATCACTGTCCCTTCTTCTTCTAGAGAAATTACCAATTTCAGCCTCTGTCCATTGACTTTAAAAATTCGATTGTCTTTGGGATCTTGGATTGTGACAGCCCATGCAGGAATGCTTCCAGAACATTATAAGGTTCATCTTATTGACTTCGAAGTTTATCAAGGAACAAACGGAGTCTAGAATTGAACAACCAGACTTTTTGGCCAAGCTCAAAAGATTTTCCCAAAATGTGTTTATCATGAAACACTTTTGTCTTGGCCTTGTAAATCTTGGCATTCTTATAGACTTCATTTCTTAATTACTTCAAGTCATTGAGTTTGAATTTCTGTTATTGACCAGATGTGAACAACTCAAAATTTAATGCTTTGATGGCCCAGAGGGCTCGATATTCTACCTCTACAAGTAAATGGCATGCCTTTCCGTACACTAATTAGTAGGGAGACATGCCAATCGGGGTTTGAAAGGTTGTCCGGTATGCCCACAGGGCATCATTTAATCTTAGTGACCAATCCTTTCTATCAAGCGAATTGTTCGCTCAAGAATTTTCCTTATTTCTCTATTCAAAACCTCTACATGTCCACTGGTTTGTGGATGATATAGGGTCGCTATTTTGTGATTAACAAAATACTTTTTGAGAAGACACAAAGTACCTATACAAAAATGGCTTCCTTCATCGCTAATAATGGCATGAGGGGTGGGGTTTCTAATCGAGAAAAAATGTTCTCCCTAATGAAGGATAATACCACCTTATGATCATTGGTCCTCGTAGCCACAACTTCAACCCATTTAGAAACATAGTCAACAGCTATGCGAATATAAGTGAATCCATATAAAGGTGGAAAGGTCCCATAAAATCAATGCCCCAAATATCAAAAGGTTCAACGGCCTGTATGGGTTGGAGGGGCATCATGTCTCTACGAGACATGACACCCATCTGTAGACACCCCATTTTCGCCCTCTCAAAGTATACAAATTTGTTTGGTCAACCATTGACTTTGCCCACACCTTCCGAAAATGAACCAATCCTCTCTAGAAGTCTTAAAACCCTTTAAAACCCTAAATGCGAAGACCATACATTGCTTACATAGTGTATGGTCGAGACACGAGCTGAAATATCAACCCAGTAGCTCGAACCCTTAAGGCCCGAAAGGATCCTCAGTTACGCGCGTAACCAAGCACACACAATTGATTGCATGCCTCATTCAAAGCGTGCAATTGGCCCAGACAGGACCAAGACACATTTTCCATGCACCGCCTAAGCTCCCCAATTATGCGCGCTTCACCCTGCACGTAATTGAATTGTGCGCCCCACTAGACGCGCGCAATGGTTCCAAGTTGGACTTGGGCTATAACTTCTATGACTGCCCGAATTGCTCGATCACGCACATGGATCCATGCACTTAATTCGATTGTGCAACCGCCACAGGGCGCGTAATTAGTTCCAATCAGACTGGAACTAAAAAATCGGCTGAGCCATTTAGCCGGTCATTCTTGAGTCAGTGACCAACTCAAAATTGGATAAACGCACGGGAGCCTGCGCGAAATTCAATTAAGTCCCTAGACACGTAATTAACCTGATACCTATAAAAAGACCCCCTACCTCACAACTTTTTCATAACCAATTTTACTATTTTACTTCTCTTTCTCAATCTAGTGGCACTGGCCCGCTAGCCTTGACTCTTGAAAGAGTATCAAAGGAGGAAACACTTAGCTTTAGATCCCTAGGAAACGCTTGCCTGAAATTCTTAACCTAGAGCCAATTATGTCCCTAGCCCCGTTTAGTTTTTTTTATAGCCTTAGCCACCCGATTTGCCTAAGGGAACTTACGGAGGGTACCCAGGAACGGGGTCGATCCTCCTTAGCATAGCGGGCCATAGCCCCCTTTTTTAGATAGACCCATTAGGAACAGAAGACCAAACTAGTTAGATCTTAGGCAACCTGTAGCTACTGAAGTTGGTCGGCAGACGTTCAGTAAAGGAGTTCAGCCCGCATCTCCACGCACGTGATCAATGACATGTTGCAACGTTGATAAATATCTACAGCTAGCGATCGCATCAACCCAGGTATACTTTATTTAAAATGCACCTCTTTCCTTTTAACATTTAATATTTTCTAGTTTACTATTCTATCGCTTTTCGCTAGAGTCCACATGGACCGAATTGGGCCACTTCTTCCGAAGACCGAAAGGACCCTGGAAAAAGTGCGTACCAACAGATTGACATTCTCTATGGGACTCTTTTAGCTAGGGTTGTCCCAATTTAATTAGTTTGATTTTTGTTTATTTTTCGCTTTTTCACACACACACACCACATACTCATCTTTTCAAAAATATAAAAATATCAGGCATACACCTATTGAACCTTAATGACTCATCCTCATGGGGCCTCCCTAACAATCCCGAGTATAACATTAGACCGCCTCCATGGACAGTCCAGCGTCATGCCCGGATAAATATTTTCAGTGAAGGCGAACAATCCCCCTTTACTCTACTAAAGACTAATCACAGCAGCAACAGAGAGAGTGATGCTGAGCAGGGCTACACCGCTAGTAAAGTTATAGACCTCACTGCCAATGCACTCACGAAAGGAGGGAAAGAAGTTGATGCCCTATGCCAATCCCTGGCCAAGTTATACAAAGTTGCAATAGACCAGAAGCTTATAGAGGAACGACAAGTTACTCCGAGAAGTAGACGAGGGGAAAGGGCACCACTCCTCCAAGTACCCCAACGCCCCCAGAATCGCCTGACACACATACGCTTCACACCTCCTATAAAAAACAACCACCGAAAACAACCCGAGACACCTAAAAAGGACACCGCCGTAAATATGAATGACCTCCATCGATTTTTAGACAATTACATGGCTAAGAGAGAATGCTCTAACCAATTTGGCACATTCGATAAATTCTGTCGAGATTTTGAATTCGCCAACCTGATAGTTTTAAACCCCCAAAATTTAACAAATATGACGGTACCGGAATTCTAAACCACCATCCGCAATTGCTCCGTAATGACTATCGACCAATCCGCAAAACACATGGGCTCCTCATCCATTACTTCCAAAGATCTCTAAAAGGAGAATCTCTCGATTGGTTTGCTATCATACCATTTGTAGACACCCCCATTTTACCCTCTCGGAATATATGAATTCATTCAGTCAACCTTTGACCTTGCCCGTGACTTTTCAAAAATGACTTACCTTCTCTGAAAGTTTTACAACCCTAATGTGGGGACCATATGCTGAAACAATAGTATATGGCTGAACACAAGCTGAAACAATAGCTCTGTGGCTTAGACCCCTTAACCCAAATGTGGGGACCATATGCTGAAACAATAGTATATGGCTGAACCCAGGCTGAAACAATCACTACTTAAAAATGAGAAAAAACTACATTGGTGGGGCGGGATAAACGACAGACATAATCAGTCAATAAAATCTTGATGGTCTAGGTCCGTCATTTAAATTAAAACAGCAGTGGTACATCAAGCGACTGCCTAAAGCAGTCGTTTTTATGTATATCTATGTAAAAGATAAATTATATATATCCTAGCTATATTAAAGTTGTTTTTTAGGTTGTAAATAACAAGAGCACCTTTAAATTAGAGTTGTCAGCAACCCAACGAAAAAAAAACGTGCTTTTTTAGGGAATAAATCGGGGTCATATACATGGTTGGGCTAAGATAGTGGAAGCTTGGTAAAAATTGGGTCGGGTTAGGCCAGCTTAATTAAGCCTGACCCTAGCTAGTACCCATATATTAGATAGTGGAAGCTTGGTAAAAATTGGGCTGGGTTAGGGCATGGCCATGCGAGGCCAGCTTAATTAAGCCCGACTATATAGCTAGGTACCCATACATATATATATATATTAAAAAGTTTAATTCCTAATAGATAATAGTTTTAATAAATACCATCGTAGCTTATATATATCAAAATTAAATTTATAAATAACTTTGTTTTAAAAAATACGTATATACATATAAAATAATTTTAAAAGAGAAGAATATCCCACAACCTTGCCCAGCTCGGCCTACCTTTTGTCGGGCTTGGGTTGAGTTTGCCTGCCTTATGGCTAGGATCGGGCTGACCCCTTGGCAGCCCGGGCTATGGTCGCACCATGGCCCGACCCATTAACAACCTTTAAATTCACCCATGAAATTTGAGTTCACCCACTCTGAAACCCATTAATTACATGCTTTGAATCTGACGATCGAGATCATTTTTCGTCAAATTTTTTTTTTCGCAATGGATTTTAATATCATGAGCTTACAATCAAACAGTTCATTTTCTTATTTCACGCAGCACACATCCTAAAAAATTGACCTTAAAATCAGGTTTAGGCGTAATGAGTGTCAGTTCGTATTTTTTCACCCTTTTTGGGATATGTGCCTTGCGATCTCAAACACGGACAGTTGGATGACATGCTCATGATATCAAGATCCATCCTGAAAAAGATTGCAATGATAAACGATCTACATCATCTCCTTAAATGCAGTCAATGCATTTCAGCATGGGTGCTCACAAAGATTTGATGGATGGATTGTACTCATTAAAAAATGGGTACCTTTAATAGAACCCAACATCATTGATTGCTTTAAATTAGAGGATGGAGATCGTGTTTCAATCCAATTTTGCACATAAGAAATCTTGATGCCATGAATGTACTATCATACATCAGTTTTCAATTCCACATGCCACATATTCCAAAAAGTGGCCCTAAAATCGCATGGCACACATCATGCGCAAAAGTGACTTTAGGACCACATCTTCGGGATCTATGGCATTTGGAATCGAAAATTGACCATCTAATGGTATGTTCATTGATTGGAGATCCCATGAGTGGAAGATTGGAGAGAAGATGATCTCCATCTTCTGATTTAAAGCGATCATTGATTATGTGTGTAGGTGTCGAACAAGAGTTGTAGGTGTCATTAAAAGTACCTAATTAAACTTAAGAGATCGGGTGCAAAACGAGACAAGCGGGTGACCTCAGTCTCGTATTCTCTCACACTCATGGATCCTTGCTCCAGATTTGCAAATCGAATCTCCAATTGTCATTTCTCCGGTGCCGGGAAATATTTCTCATAGAAAGCGGTTGTAAACTCTGCCCAAGTCCAGGGCGTTCCTGGTGTATGTGTCCTTTCTACTGATTTCCACCAAGGATCGGCTTCGCCTTCGAGTTGGAATGAGGCCCAACTTACCCTTTCTTCTTCTGTACTCCTAATTCTTTGTAAAACCTTTTCCATCTGGTTTAACCATTGTTTTGCTTCCATCGGGTCAGCCTGTCCATAGAAACTAGGAGGTCTCATCCTCCTAAACTCTCGAAAACCTGATGGGTGACGTCTCTCCGAAAGTAATGCTACTGCATTTACCACTGTCTCTAGCAACTGTTGTTTGTTAGCATTCCTTGGAGCATTCTCATTATTGTTCCCCGATTCGGATGCATTGTTGTTGTTTATCGGGATTTCATTTGCTCTAGGTACATCGTTGTTAGTATCAATAGGGATTTCATTTGATCCCGTGATGAATCCATCTCTACTAGGGTGTCTCTTATATTGACGGTCCTTGGTCTTCCCCGTCTAGGCGGCATGTTGACCTGTCACGGCCATACAACTCTAAGTTAGATCGAGTCTCAGATCTGATCCTAACATTATTACCGCTATTTAGGCTATAGCTCTACTTCGGAACCTTAGTCTTACAGGTGTTTAAACTAGGTCTCCGTTATTCCGAGAAACACACGGTGTCACATCAAACCCGCTTTGCCATAGTACGTGAACTCTAGTACTTAGGCTTTGATACCACCCGTGACGGCCCGGGATTTCCTTACCCAAAATCCGAGCTGTCGGATCTTGCAATCCGATCTAAACATAACAACTCAATTCTCCATAATTAAAAGGTTAGGAGAACCGAGCCATTAGTATAATGGTAAGCACGCATGCAATCTAAAATCAAAGTACGCAAGCGAATGGCAAAGCAGAAAGCTAGCAAGCTAACACTAACTATTCACACGGGCTTCAAGCTTATCTATTCATGATAGGCATACAAAATTTACCATTCACATATTCCTTCATCACACAAAAATATCCACCGGTGAAGGCCGTCCTTCACCTAAACAGTTGAGCCACACATATACGATTGTATTCTTTTATCCGAGTATTTTACCTTACAAAAATCCCAAAATATTTCACGCTCACGCTCCCCTCAACTAAGGATAATGCTCCTCTGGCAAATCCTCCTAGTCTCTAAGAGTATAATCAAGATCCTCCTCCTGCTTCGGATCATGACCGAGTCAGTTCCTGCTGCTGTAACATATAGTCGAGGAATGAGCTTCACCCAACCTCAGTAGGGATATAAACAATGCAAAATGATATAATATCATTCTAACTCATGGCATAGATGCATATATAAAACAATGTGGCAATTACATATGATATCAAAAGTACGCGAGCATAGGTAAGTACTCTGAAAACATGCATTCATAAACATGCCATGTCATGATGCAAGGAAGCGTATGAATTCATATCAATACTCGAAGCAAGGAAATAAAACTGACTTTCATATCAAGACAGGATGACGAGTTGTACAAGACGAGCATATAGGATCAGAAAATTGAGCATAGCACATCGCATCAAGTAATTGAGTCACATAATATTAGTGTGAATATCCCGTAGCGGGAATAGAGCAGTCTGTAGCAGATACAGGGTTAAAACCCCGGGGACTCCACCCATCCCTTGGAGATTCCACTCCACTCACAACTAATCACGAGAACGAGAATAAACTTGTGGCAATTGCATCCCGTAGTGGGAACTGAGCAGTCCGTAGTGGACACAAGGTTAATACCCCGAGGACTCCACCCTCTCATGGAGGCTCCACTCCTCAGTTGCACACAATCTCACATATAGTATATACACACGAATAAGAATGGACACGAATCATATCACAAAACAGATCTTGATTTCTCAATAGAACTTAGGGATCAGTGCAAGCAAGATGTCAAGTAAATCATGCATTTCATGTACGAAAATAATCTTAAGACATATGCCTAGCTTTCATTTATTAGGTATGTGACAAAAATATATAAATCAATTACGAGCAAATCATTTATGTTATCCCATGATTCAAGTCAAGCACATAACTTTGCATTTGAAATTTCCCTACCTTAAGTCAAGTCGAGCACACGTGTAGATTCTACAAGCTCAAATCGAGATGTTTTCCCGTGCTTTTCTCCTAATTCACAAGGCCAAACACACGTCTTAGTCATCTGTACTCAATACGTCCACAAGCTCATGGTTCACAAGCACGCAAGTCAAGTCAGGCCCAAAAATAGAGTTTCTCGCTCGAGCGTGTCTCATTCCCGCTCAAGTGATTCCCAGTGGCACCTATGATCACGCTTGAGCGGTTTTGACCCGAGCCGATTTAGCCTAAGAATCCTGCTCGAGCGTAGGCTTCAGGTGAATTCTCGCTTGAGTGTCTCAATTACCTCTCGAGTGGCTTTCTTAGTACAAACATACACATCACGCTCGAGCGATTTTGACCTGAGTTGAATTTGCCTGGAATTCTCGCTTGAGCGTAGGCTTTAGGTGATTTTATGCACGAGTAGCTCCAATCACGCTCGAGCGGTTTTTCCAATACAACCCTTTATATCACGCTCAAGCGGAATTGACCCGAGCAAAATTAGTCTATGAATCCCGCTCGAGCGTAGGCCTTCAGGTGATTTTCTGCTCGAGCGGCTCTAAATCACGCTTGAGCGTACTTCTCAAACCTGTCCTCTTTTACAGCTGATACATCTGCTCTAGCTTTCCTTTATGGCCTCTCAAGTCGGCTTAATAACACCTCAATCACACCCTATACGGGTCATCACTCGCTTACGAGATCCTCCCTTTAACCACATCAAATCATGCACCATAATCTCATGCTTTACTAATTTCAAAACACGCTATTTATCCCCAAATTTTGAAGCACGTGTAAGGGTTCCAACAATCGAGCCAAGATGTATCCATCCTCGCGATTCTCATGCATTTCGATTCGTGGAATCGCTGCATGCGGCTTCGATTATCGACAATCGATAGTGAGACTCAGATTCTAAAACAAATCGCATGCGTTACGAGGGTTACCTTTATTAGTTTCCATGCATGCAGAGATCTACTACTCGCCGGCGTCGGATTAACACCATCGAAGCGCCAATCCTATGATTGACTAGTGCTCTTTACATTGGTCGAAGGAATCACTGAGTGTGGGGTTCTTAATGGTTGAAGAGAACAATTCCTATTTGTGCAACCGTGGGCTCTCGCGAGTTCGTCGCGACGAAGCACTTGTGCTCAAAATATAGAGTCACCACCTAGAGCTTTTGGTGTCCCGAAAAATCTAAATCAATATTAAAAGCACCAAAGTGAAAGAATATGACTCTGATTTACAGATTCACGCCAAAGGCTCTTGGGTAGGGGCTTCAGTTATCGATCGAGAAGGTGTTAGGCACCCAATCAACCCGCTCGGAAGCGGTCTCTACTTATGGCAATTAAAAGGAAAAATAAAAATAAAACAACACTTCCTCTTCCCTGAAGGCACTCGGATCCTATTTAAGCCCCTTGCAATTACCGAAATTTTGGCGGTATAACAAATCAAATTCTAGGATAGAGGAAAAGCAAGGAAGGTAGAGGATTAGAGGGGAGAGCCGAAGCTCTCGGGCCCTTGCAGCACAGCTGTGGGTCCTTGCGTGAGAGCGCTTCTGTGAGCTTTTGATGACAAATCGGTTGTAAGATATGTTCTAATCTCTAAGACTTGATAGCTAAGAGGTAGAAGAAGAAGGCTAGGGGATAGTTCTAGCTAAACCTCAAGGATTTATGATGGATAATGGAGTCTAAAAGATGAGCTAGGGTGCTGAAATTTTATGGGTTCTACGCTGGAAAATGGGAGAGGGAACTCACTAATAGTTGTCTCTCTGTTGGAATTTTTTTCAAGCCCTTAATCAAAGGGGAGGGGCTCTCTATTTTTAGGGATGGGATAGGTTAGGAGGGTACTTAAAGGCTAGCGAGATTAGCAATTAGGTAATCCTAGATCTAAGGATTTTGGGTTTTTCAAGGTTATGGAAAGGTGTGAATGAGGTTTAATTGTAGACGATAGGGTGGGGTTAAAGGCTAGAGGGTTGCAAATAGGGTTAATGGGGGTGCAACAGTCCTAAAGAAACCCACTCTAAATATTGGGATGGTCAACAAGTTAAACCCCAAAAGTGAATTTCGGACAAAATCCCAAAAATACTGTAGCTAATTTTAGCGTGTATATTATACACGTTAAGCTTATGTACAATACTTCTAAGAAGTCCAGAGCCTGTTCTGGAGCTCTATTCTGGAGGAAGAAGGTCAATTTTGCCGTGCGTCTATTAGACACACTAGGCCAAAATCTGCCAAAATTGGCCTAGTGTGTATATTATACACGCTATTCAGTCAAAAAAAGGCCTAGCGTGTATATAACACGCGCTAGGCAAAATTCTTGTATTTCTGCCTGATTTTCAAATCACCATAACTTTTGATATATAACTCCGATTGAGGCGATTCTTGGCTCGTTGGAAGGCTAGAAACATCTTCTTTATAATGGTATATGTTTCAGCTCCTGCAGAGGTCTGTGTAAATTTTGGCACTCCCCCTTCCAATCACTGTTCAGAAGGGTTCTAATGGGTCTGAGAAGGCTAGGGTTGATTCCTAAGGGTTCGAAATGATTTCTAAGGGCTTTGGGATGATTCCTAAGGGCTTGGCAAATATTTTTGAAAGCTCGAGGGTAAGTCTTTCTCAAAGTATGTGTCAATTAGTCCTTAGGCCAATTTTGGGTGTCTACAAATGCCACTCTTTAGTATCTGATCACTAATGATCGAATGTCAAAGAAAGAGACATCCGAAGCAGCCCAAGGCACACTAACAGGTTCGCAATGTTCAAAACGAACCTCAAACCTCAAAAAGAAAAATAACTAAATAGAGAGTAATGTAAGCCCAACATTAGGGAAAATGTGCGTCACTAGAGAGTAGCTCAAGCCCCAATATTTAGGGAAAACTTTCGTTCCTCAAGGCTATCAGTACCCAAGCGCTTAGCGACATTATTGAGCATAATCGAAATGGTGTAATTTAAAAATGCACGATGTTTGAGATTCATTTCGAACGAGACTGCCCCGCGAATGAGAGGGTGATCGACCCATACTTAAAGATTGGCGTAAAGCAAAGACGCGAAGATCCACAGTTTGTGTCCAATCCAATGAGACATTGAATACCCCATTTGATCAGCCATGGGTGCCCCTACGAGAGGTTGCCTGCTTCCAGGCTTTGGACATTTGATGTCCTGCACATTCTCAAGAAAATATCAGTCCTTTTTTTATTTATATAGGTAATAATATACATCCTAATTAACAGAAGGAGAAGCAAACCTTTACCTACTCATTTTCAATTTTCAAGATTTATATATTTTTTTTATTTTTATTTTTAGAGATTTTTTATTCTTTTTCTTCATTTTGAGATGAAAGTACGATGCTGTAAATATGTACATAGAAGGAGTATATATTTTTTAGATTTTTTTAGATTTCTTATTTTTGTTTATTTTCTTTATTTTCCTCTTTTTTGTTTGATGCCTTATCAACGAGGCGAAGTAACGGGTCCCATTTTGCGCATAGTCAAGCCCGTTCATGTGGTTGGACCTGAGTGAGGTTCAGAAATTTTGCCAAGGTCAGAACATCCATTCCTTTGGATCGAATCAATCTTTTCTCCTTACCTCAGGTCATATGTTTGACGGTGCAATCTGAAGATATACCTGATCAGGACCTGATTTGAGCAAACATGGGCGACCCAGCTGGCGACCAGACGAAATGGGAATGTAACCAAGGGAGCAACCGATGACTTTCTCTTGTTCTTTTTTTTTTTCAACCGTTTTTTACTCACATCGCCCAAGACAGGTTATAACAATACCTGTTGTTACCCTCTTTTTTACCTATAGCACCCTTTCAGGTTTTCACTATGTCCATGGGTATGTATTTTTACTCTAGGCGATTTTCAGGTTTTCATCTGGTCTGCACAAGCTCGCTGTTTTTACCAATGGCGCCCTTTCGGATTTTCACCATGTCCTTTTTGCTCTGCACTTGTATATTTCCTTTTTCTTTTTTTCTTTATTTTCTCAAAGGCCACATGACATGGACGTCAATTCCGTCATAGCCGGCTGGATGGAGATTCTTTTGTTGTCTCACAGCCTGGCTCGTGCTGACTCAATGGATAATGTGACTGCTCGTAGACCTTAAAGAGGACTTTCTTCAGGGATGTATCATGGCCACGGGAATGGTTGGGAATTTTGAAGGTATTCTGGGGTTAAAAGGTTTCCTTGATAGAGTTCTAGTTGTCATAATATACTTCTTCCTTGGGGGATTTTGACTGTACATGCCCCACTTTTTCTTTTCTATATTTTTTATTCTTTTTGCTTTTTTTAGACATCCTCTTTTTGGGATTTTGCTTTTATGATTTTTTTGGGTTTTTAGGGTAACTCTTTTTCTCCTTTTTTGTTGGTATATATACACACATTTTCTTTTCCTAGGAGGGGTTTATTGAAAGAAAGGTCAATGGTTCAACGGGTGTAGCAAGGGTATAACTGTTCAAGGACGCTTTTTGGCTACTTGAATTTAAAATGATGGCCTCCTTAAGCCATCACGTATCCGTTTTAGCAATACTTACCTTGCCACGTGGACTAAGAGTAGAATCATCGTACGTATCCAGCATTGATGGTCTTAGAAAAGTGATCTCCATCCATGGTGGCAAGGCAGAGCACGTACGTGAGAGCACTTCTCAGATGACGTAACATCTCTCCCAGTTGGACTTGAATTTCCCTCTCAGATCAGGGGTGGAGAGAAGGGAAGATTTTCTTAAGTACTGTGTTACCCACTTTTAAATCTCATATGCGAACACGCTTGTTGTAAGCACGTGCGATCCTTCTTTGATAGGCCGGGTGTGATACAAGGCCAGGAGCCTTTTCTTGTCTAGCAGGTTCAACTACTTAAAGTAAGATTTCTCTCTCTCGACCTTCGATAGATTGGACTCAATGAGGATACAGAGTGAAGACACTTCAACCTCAACTGGTAGCACAACCTCGGTTCCATACACAAGGGAGAACGGTGTTGCCCCTTTAGCGGTACAGGTCGATGTTTGGTAGGCCCATAATGCGAATGGTAACATTTCGCTTCAGTCGCGGTATGTGATGACCATCTTCTCAAGGATTCGAATGATTGCCTTGTTAGCAGCCTCAACAGCCCCATTGGTTTGTGGTCGATATGGTGATGAGTGATGATGCTTTATTTTATACTGCTCGCAGAAGGCTCTGATGCACTTGTTCGCGAAGTTGGTGCCGTTGTCTGTGATGATGTCCTTGGGTACACCGAATCGACACACAATATTATTCTTGATGGACTTCTCGACATGACTGGCTATGATATTTGTATAGGATGCAACCTCTATCCATTTGGTGAAGTACTCAATGGCGATGAGGATAAACTAATGTCTGTTGGAAACTTTCGGATTGACTTTCCCTATGACGTCGAGGCCCCATGTGGCAAATGGCCATGGAGTAGTCATACTGTGTAGATCAATGGTAGGAGCATGTATTAGACTAGAGTGCTCTTGACATTTGCAGCATTTCTGCACATGCTTACAACAGTCAGTTTCCATGGTGGTCCAAAAGTACCCTTGCCATAGGATCTTCTTGGCGAGCATGTGCCCATTGACGTGGGCCCCACATACTCCCTCATCGATTTCTTTCATGATGTTGGTTACCTCGCCTTCAGTTAGGCATCTGAGCAGGATATTATTATAAGACCGCTTATAGAAGAACTTGCCAGAGATGACTTACTTTGCAGCTAAATATTAGATGGTTTGCCTATCCGTCCTGGACGTCTCATCAAGGAAAGCTCGAGTTTCGAGGAAATTCTTGATATCTGGGAACCATGGTGGCTCATCATCTAACTTTTGAGTTCCTCAATCTAGAGGAAGAAGGTAGGTTCATTTCTCTGTTCAATCATAATTGGTTTCATCTTGACACCATAAGGGATTTCGACCATTGATGCCAACGTCGCTAATGCATCGGCGAAGCGATTTCTTGCTCGCGGGCCATAGGAGAAGGTAACATCATCAAAGCATGCTATCAGATCTTCGAGGTGCTCATGATACAGGATTATCTTCTCATCCTTCATCTTCCAATCTCCATTTGTTTGGCATATGATTAATTGTGAGTCGCCAAACACCTTGAGTTAAGTTACGTTCAGGTTCAAAGCTTCTTATAAACTAGCTAAGCAGGCTTCGAGTACTCAGCCATGTTGTTAGTGCAGGGGAAGTTGAGCTTGATGAAGACTAGTACGTGAGACCCTTTTGGCGAAATAAAAATAGCGCCGACTCCTTGACCTTTGACATTCGATGCCCTATCAAATTGCATTACCCAAGACTCTTCTGTCTCCGCTGTATCATCCTCTGTCAAGAACAAGATGTCCTCATCGGAAAATTTGGTCCTTAGAGGTTCATAGTCAAGTAAGGGATTCTCGGCAAGATGATCAGCAAGTGCTTGCCCCTTGATCGACTTTCGAGTGACATGCGTGATGTCAAATTCGGAAAACAAAAGCTGCCAGCAAGCGGTTAGGCTCGTGAGAGCTGGCTTTTCAAACAAGTACTTTAGTGGATTCATTCTCACTAAGAGTAGAATGGCTTGAGAGAGCAAGTAGTGGCAGAGCCTCTGTGTATTCTAGACGAGAGCTAGGCATGCTTTTTCTAGATGAGAATAGCGTGTCTCGTAGTCGGTGAATTTCTTTCTCAGGTAATAAATGGCCCGCTCTCTCCTTCCTGTCTCATCATACTGTCCTAAGACACACCCATCGAAACTTCCATTATGGTGAGGTACATTAAGAGTGGTCTCCTTGGTTCAGGTGACACCAAAACTAGCGGGTTGAGAAGGTATCCCTCGATCCTATCAAATGTTGCTTGATAGTTGTCATTCCATTCAATGGGCAAATCTTTTCTTAGTAGCTTGAAGATTGACGTGCAGATGGGAGTGAGTTGTGCAATGAACTGACTGATGTACTATATCCTACCCAAGAAACCTCTAACCTCTTTCTTGGTAGATGGCGGTGGCATTTCGATGATGGCTTTTACTTTCACTAGGTCAACCTCTATGCCTCTCTTGCTGACAATGAAGCCCAATAATTTTCCTGACATGGCGCTGAATGCACATTTCTGAGGGTTCAGATGTAACCTGTATTTTCTTAGCCTCTCAAATAGCTTTTGGAGGTTTATAAGATGGTCACTTCTCTCTGGTGACTTGGCGATCATGTCGTTAATATACACCTCAATCTCTTGGTACATCATGTCATGGAATAGTGCTGTCATCACCTTTTGGTATGTTGCGCCGAAATTCTTCAACCTGAATGGCATGACTCGGTAGCAGAAAGTTTCCCATGGGGTAATGAACGCAGTCTTCTCCCGGTCTGCCTCTGCCATCCTGATTTGATTATATCCAGAGAATCTGTCCATAAATGAGAGTATCCCGTGTCTCACAGTGTTATCGACCAAGATGTTGGTGTGTGGAAATGGAAAGTAATCTTTTAGGCTCGCCTTGTTCAGGTTTCTGAAGTCGATGCACATGCGAACCTTTCCATCTTTCTTTGGTACATAGACGATATTGGTTAGCCACTGCGGGTATTTAGAGACTATGAGAAACCTCGCATCATACTGCTTGATGACTTCATCCTTTACTTTCAACATCCACTCAGGTCGGAGTCATCTCAACTTCTGCTTGACCGGCCTGACATCAAGATACAGTGGCAGCTCATGCTCGACCAAATTAGTATCCAAACCAGGCATGTCCTCATATGACCATGCAAAGATGTCTTAGTATGACCGAAGAAAATCAATCATGCTTTTTCTTTCCTCAGGTGATAATGACATTCTAATCTTGGTGATTCTAGGAATCTCCTCAGTCCCTAGGTTGACGCCCTCTGTTTCTTCAACAATCGGCATAGAGCCATGCTCGAAATTGGCAAATCGGTCAAGGAGTTCATTAAGGGGCTCCTCGGCAGGGATCTACTTGTTCAAACCCATGACTCCTACCTCTTCTTGTATTTCTACAGGAAAGGGGTCGATTTCACATGGGACGAGTTTTCCTGTTAAGGCATCATTTTCTTTGATTTTCTCAAAAATTTTGAAAGACAATATTTTTGGGTTTTCTCTTTTTTATATTTTTTTTAGATTTTTGTTTTCTTCGGGGATGGGCCCTTGGAGAGGCGGGTCCCTATATACACATGCTCATATAACTTTTTATAGGTTATTTTTTTTTGGACGTCGATGCCGTATTTACAACCATTTGATGCTTCAAGAGTTAGGGCTATTGGTGCCCAATTCTTTACGTGCGATCCCACACCTTTGCCTGCTCGGATGGAGGAGGCTGATTGAGATGGCTTTTATGAGTCAACCTCCATCATGTTAATCATGGGCTCGTCTGGGACCCTGTCCTCAAACACCAACATGGGTCTGTGGTGATTTACCACAAGGGGTTGCATTGATAGGGGAGCTTCCTCCTCAAAGAGGGATAGGGAGGCCAGGTCTATCTCTAAGGCGAGGGGAATGATCTGAGGATTGGTTGGGTGAGTCGCGGCTACCGGTTTGTGCAGGGTCAGCTATGTAGCCCCATTCTGATCAATCTTTACAATCCCCCACACTCACGAAGGTACTCCTGATGTGAGGCCTAGGGTGGGGTTCTTCCTTTAGGTCTATTCTCCGGGCTTTTGTAGTAATAATGGTTCGGGCTTTTTCCTTGGCATCTCAGATTTTCTCTTTGGTAGGCCTGTAGCCTAAGCTGAATCTGACCTACTGTCCGTCTTTGGTTTTGACTGGGTCCCTCTGGCCTTGCAAAAGAGGTCCCAATCCTTTGCTCTTTTGATTGCCCCATTTCTGGAGCATGGTTACTGCAGCGACCATTCCAACCCCGATTTTTATGGTGATCCTATTGAGGGGCTTAGGGATTACCGTTGATACATCGTATTTAAAATTGTGAAGGTCTGTGTGTTTGGTTGTGTGCAGTACATCCAACACTTTGAGGTTCTCAATGTGGTGAGTAACCTTCTCTAGTTCCTCTTGCCCTACACCTAGAATGGTGACAATCTTTTGTTCTGAAATAAATCTAAGCTTCTAGTGCAAAGTTGAAGGAATTTCCCCAACCTCGTGTAACCAAGGTCGCTATTAAGACCTGAAAATTACCACTTTTCACCCCTTAACTTAATATCTGTTAGACCTTTAGTCATTTAATAAATGTATGCTAGGCCTATTTTGTAGGTAATAAGAAGCAGTTGTAGATAAGGCCCTAACCATGCCAAGAAGCTTACTTTTGCCCCAGAAGTGCCTCAGGAGAAAGGAAGTTAGACCCAGACAGAGAACTGGCTGCAGCATAGGCACAACAAACCAGCAACAAGCTAAGAAGTGAGCCTCGCACATATGTCACTGGGTTCAATTGAATCAGAAAGAATGCTTCGCGCAGTTGTCGCGGGTTTCTAAAGATAGCACACCAACTGGTCGCACTGTTCTCGCACAGATTGAAGACAGAAGGGATTAAAAAGCATACTTCACATAGTTCTCGTGAGGCTCAGTTGGAAGCTCTCGCACAGTCTCGTGCAGCTCAAGAAAGGAGCCTTTAATCTTCGCGTGATTCACTGAGGAGAGAGAGCTCTAGGCATTCCTGCTCGCAGTTGTCGCGCAATGGCCGCAGGATACAGACCTTTAGGGAACTGCTCACGCGATCCAGATGCCTATGCACCTTGCTTCTTCATGAGGATCCCCGCGAGATTCACCAAGAAATGAACCGCGCGCATAATTCCCGAGCCATTCAAATGGAAAGCGTAATCCCGCGACAACCAGAGCAATCTCGCGATGACCAAATTAGCAATCTCGCGACTGCATGAGCTTCAAGTCAAATCAACCCCGCGACGCTAATTCTATCATGCGACAAGACCTGGAAATCCATGCTACCTAGCGAGGCTCGAGATCTTAACTTCTCCCCACTTCTGCAAGGGCAATCTGGGAACTTCCAGTAACTAGGGCACGCACTCCAATGCTCTAATATCTGTGCACACTCCCCGAGGCATCCAAGGAATATAAATGAGCCACGATTGCATTGATAAAATTAGGGTTTTCCTAACCCTAATGCTCCCACAGCTGACTGCTATATAAGCCTAAGCCTAGTTTAGGTTTTGGGGGACTTCTGTACTCCTTCTTGAATCAGCTGTAGAATTCTAATAGGCTAAGGTTAGGGTTTAGGCAGCTTCTTTTTTTTTTCTTCTCTCCATAGTCCAGCACTTGCTGGTTATGCCTTTGTATGTTTATTTGGAACAGTTGTAATGGTGTTTTATAATAGGGTGTTATACTTATATGGGATTGGTGTTTTTGAGAGTTGTTCTGTACAAAGCTGCTGCCTTGAGATCCTCCATTGCTAGATTGTATTATAAGTAATGGGGGATTGTTTTTAAGGATTTACTTAGACCCAAGTGACTTGTGTGTCCAGGTTAGGCACATTGCAGGCCTATGCCCTACCACAGGATCCACTAGATCTGAATCCCCATGAGAGCTTGAGCTGGTAGCCTTGTGAACATGGTGGTGGCAGCAATTCTCTTATTCTGTCTTAGACCTCTGTGAGGAGGATAGCCTCTATGGATAGTCTGTGACTATTTAAGTGGACAGATTATAGCACTAGGGTGAGGCCAATCCACAGATCTAAGACAGATTCTTCTTCTCCGCACTTGTACTTGTAGCCTTGTGAGAGATTATGCAGAGACAGACTCCCTTGTATTTGTATAGACCCACCATCAGATAGCAGATCTGATCTGGCTGTAGAGATTGTAGGCTTGTGACTGGATCACTGCTGTCTTTCTAAAGCAGTGAACAGCTAGACCTAAAGCTAGTACTCAAACTCTTGCTGGTTCTGTGTGTCCAGGCTAGTGCACATTGCAGGCCTAGCCCCACACATAGAACTTTAGAGGTTGAGGTTCCTATGGATTCTTGAGCTGGTAGCCTAGAAGAAGTAGTGCCTATAATGATAAACTTGTTCTGACCCATCTCTGGACTGTGGTTCCCCTATTAGATAGTCTATGATCATTTAAGTGGACAGGTTATAGAAATAAGGGATTGGATCCTGACACAGGGGTGAGTTGGATCCTTTCTCCTCTTTGGTGATAATGTAGCCATTGAACAGGATTTCTATAGCAGCAGATCTGAGTCTGAGTTATAAGACCCATCAGATCTGTACCTAATAGCTTACTTCTCACCCTTTTTATATTTATTTTCTTACACTCCATCGTTCTTCTCAACCATTTATCTAGTTTAGGCATTAGGTTACCTTAGGATGTAGACAATAGTGACCTTAAATCCCCTTCCATTTAGGATTGCCAAATCTGTAGTCAGATCTGGAGGGCCTACTAAAGATAGCTCCCTTGGAGCTTTAGATCATTTTTCCCTGTGGGACAAACTCTTACTTATTAAAACTTGCTACAACAGGCCCTATATCTTGCAGGACTGTGTATTTTTAGGCTTGCTGCTCTATAGTTTTCAATCCACCTTTTATTTTCACTAACCTCATTCTTATCAGTATTTCCAATAAAGTTAGCAGCAAGCACTTAAAATATCCTAACAAGTTTTTGGCGCCGCTGCCGAGGATTCTTGATCTATTAGTAGACCCTAGATTTTTGTATATTTTTTATTCTTTGGTAGATGTGCTTGTGAATAATTGATACTGTTGATTTACATTTGAAAATTTTCTTGCAGATCTGGACAGTAGCAGAGAAGGAAAGTTGAACTGCACTTTGAGTCTAGCTACCTCTGTTTGCACTTCTCTAACCCTAAAAAACTCAGTCTATTTCTCCTTTGAAAATTCCATAGCAGTTGATTAGGATAGTTGTAATTTTACTAACTGCAATGTGTGTGCAAGTAGTCTTCCCTGCTGTTGGTGTGTGTGCATGTTAGGAAGGAGATCCCTCAGTCCCACATTAGAGCCTCCTAACCCTGAGATAGAAAGGAGCAGAAGACCAAGAAGGCCCAGACACATCACAGTTGAGCTCCTTATTGAAACTGAGACAACAGTCATGGGTGAAGAGCAACCCAGAACATTGAAGGAATTGAATGCTGCTGATGATTATAATTCCCCATTTAGCATTCAATTCCCAGATGTTCACGGAAACTATGAGATTAAAACATCAATCATCCAAATGCTTCCCTCTTTCCATGAGCTCAGCAAGGAAGACCCCTACAAGCACATTGACCAATTCTTGGCCCTGTGCACAACATTCTCCATTGCTGGTTTGGGACCAGAAGCCACTAGATTAAGGCTCTTTCCTTTCTCCCTAAAAGACAGGGCCAACACCTGGTTAGCTACTCTCCCAAACAACAGCATCACTTCTTGGAAAGACCTCCAGACAAGATTTTTGATCAAATTCTTCCCAGAGACAAAAACCAGCCAGTTGAGAAAAGCAATACTTGCTTTTGCCCAATCCCCAACTGAAGATTTTAATCAAGCATGGACAGATTCAAGGAGATGCTCAAACAATGTCCCCACCACAAGATCCTTGACTGGCAGCTTGTCCAGAGCTTTTATAATGAGATTGATGAGAAAAGTAGAGACATGGTAGATGCCTCTTGTGGTGGAACTTACATGCACAAAATATCTGATGAGGCATGGGACTTGTTCGAGGTCATAAGTGAAAATGCTTTCCAAAAGATGTCCTTGTCAAGAACTGTTCAATAGCCTTCTCTTAAAATGGGACTTGCTGAAACTTCCAAAGGAAAGATGTATGAAGTAACTGGGAATAATGACCTGAGAATGCAGATGACCAATCTTTCTGATAAGTTTGATAAACTATTAACTGTGGTGCAACCCAGATTGGCTGCACAGGTGATGGAGGCATGTTTGATATGCCAATCTCCACAACACACAGTGGAAGAGTGCCCATCTACAGGGCAATATCCTGAGTGATGGAACAAGCTGCTACTGCCCAATCATTTGGCCAACAATAATTTGTTGGCTACAACAAACAACCATTTGGATATCAGTACTAAAATGCTGATTACCAGTGGAGAGACCACCTAAATTTTAGGTGGAGACAAGACAATTACATGCAGCCACAACAGATGTTGGCCTTACCTCAAAGGCCACAACAACAATTTAACCAGGGATATGCTCCAAGGTCAAATTTCCAGCATCAACAGCTGACCCAGCAGCAAAATCAGTTGGTAGTTCTCCCACCTCAGCTCCGAAATGCTTCTTTTAAGGATCAGGTTTTGACCTCATTGCAAAGCCATGGAATCTTGACTCAGACTGTGACTTCTCACAGTCAAAGCATAAAGAAAATAGAAGAGCAGCTAGGCCAAATATCCAATGCCTTGGCCAAAAGAGAAGAGGGCAGGTTGCCAAGCCAGCCAGTGGCCAATCCTAAGAGCCAATATTCGATTGGAGAAGGTTCCTCAAGTTTTGAGGGAGCTAATGCCATCACAATCCTAAGGTCTGGCAGGCTGGTAGACAACCAGGTTAGGAAGGAACAAAGAGAGGTCATTTCCAAAGAATTTTTGAATGAAAGTGAAAAAAAATTTGTTAGATCACAGAGCCAAGAGTTGCCTGCTACCCTGCAACAAGGGAAAAATAAAGAGGCTGTAGTTGAGCCTCAGTAGGAAATAAAAGATGAAAAAAGAAAAAAACAAAAGTTTAGTCATAAGCTTGCAGTTGAGGAACCAGCAGTTCCTCAGTTTCCATTTCCTCAAGCTTTGAGTGGCCCTGCCCCTTTTGATAAGGGGAATGCATAGATAGAGGAAATGATGGAGACCTTTAAGCAGGTAAAAATCAATTTGCCCCTGCTTGATGGAATTAGACAGGTCCCAGCCTATGCCAAATTTCTGAAAGACCTTTATACCCAGAAAAGGAAGGCTAGAGGCCATTTGTCCAAAAAGGTCTTTGCAACTGATACAATTAATTCTGTATTAATCATAACAATGCCAGAGAAGTTGCAAGATCTAGGGATACCCACTATTCCTTGTATAATTGGAGACCACACAATTGGAAGGGCCCTTCTAGACCTTGGAGCCAGTGTAAACCTGCTGCCGTACAGTGTGTATCAGCAACTAAGTTTGGGGGAGCTAAAACCGACCCCCACTGTGCTGCTAATGGCTGACAAGTCTGAAAGGAGACCTATGGGAGTGGTTGAGGATGTCTTAGTAAGGGTGGACAAGTTCTTCTACCCTGCAGACTTCCTTATTTTAGACATGGGCTGCAACAAGAGTACAACCCCTATACCTGTTATTTTGGTTAGGTCATTCTTGACCACTGCCAATGCATGCATTCAATGCAGGTCAGGGATCATGGAGGTAACTTTCAGACATATGAAGGTTGAACTTAATGTGTTCAATAGTGTAAAGTACCCTCAGCTGGACAATGAGGAAAGCTTTGCAATGGATGTACTAGAGGAAGTTGTTGAGGAAGAATTGCCCACTTTGCTGGAGTGGGGCAACATTGTCATAAGTTTAATTAAAGTTTGGGAAATGGTAGAGGAAGGAAGCCCAGCTATTACGCCAAAATACATGACCACATTGAAGTCTTCTATGGGCTTAGTGCAACATTCCATTTGGAAACCTACATTGTTGTCTCTTCCTCAAACCAATAAAGCACCAATCCTGCCATCCACCCAACAAGCCCCTGATCTGGATCTCAAGAAGCTTCCAGAAACATTGAAATATGTCATCCTTGAGAAAGGTGAAAAACTTCCTGTAATTATCTCCTCCTCTCTTACCAATGAGCAAGAGGAAGAATTACTAACAGTCTTGAGGAAGCACAAAAAGGCAATTGGCTGGACCATTGCGGATCTAGGAGGGATAGATGCATCAATCTGTATGCACATGATCCATCTAGAGGAGGGCTCAGCACCCTCCAGGGAAATGAAGAGAAAATTGAATCCTCACATGCAGGAAGTGGGCCTCAAAGAAATCGTTAAATTGCTAGATGCTGGGGTAATTTATCCCATTTCTGATTCTGAATGGGTGGCACCTATCTGGCATAACAGTCATCCCAACTGAGTCTAGAGAGCTGAGACCAGCCAGGGAGACCACTGGCTGGAGGGTTTGCATAGATTATCGGATGCTCAACTCTAAGACCAGAAAAGACCAGTTCCCCCTCCCCTTCATTGATCAAATTCTGAATAAATTGGCTGGAAAAGCTTTCTATTACTTACCCTTTTAGCACCTTTGCTTACTGAAGGATGCCTTTTGGGCTGTGTAATGCCCCAACCACCTTTCAGAGGTGTATGTATGCCATATTCTCTGATATGATTGACAAATTCTTGGAAATTTTTATGGATGATTTCTCTGTATATGGGGACAATTTTGGCTAATGTCTGCAACACTTCCACCTGGTCTTGCAAAGATGTGAGGAGACCAATCTGGTCTTAAGTTGGGAAAAGAGCCACTTCATGGTGACACAAGGTATTTTGTTGGGCCATAAGTCTCTAGAGAAGGGATTGAGGTAGATAAGGCCAAAGTTGATCTCATTATAAATTTGCCCCCTCCAAGAACAGTTAAACAAATCAGATCTTTCCTTGGACATGCAGGATTCTACAGGAGGTTGAATAAAGACTTCAGCAAAATTGCTAAACCATTGTGCCACCTGCTCTGTTAGGATGTGCCCTTTGATTTTTCTGTTGAATGTCTTAAGGCTTTTGAAACTTTGAAGATATGCCTCACCTCTTCCCCTGTACTCCAAACACCTGACTATGCACTCCCCTTTGAGCTGATGTGTGATGCATCCAACTTGGCAATAGGTACTGTTTTGGGCCAAAGGAAAGATAAGCTGCCAGTGGTCATTGCCTATCTTAACAAATCACTTGCTGAAGCTCAGCTGAATTACTCCACCACTGAGAAAGTGCTTATGGCAGTGGTTTTTGCTGTTGACAAATTTAGACCCTACCTACTTGGGTCTAAAACTGTAATCTTTACAGACCACTCAGCATTGAAGTACCTATTGTCCAAGAAAGATGCTAAGCCCAGGCTGATTAGATGGATACTCCTGTTACAGGAGTTTGACATTAAAATCAAGGACAAAAAGGGTGTGGAAAATGTGGTGGCTGGCCACTTGTCCATAATTGTGTTGATGATCCTACAAATGATATTTTCCTAGATGTTCAATTGTTTTCCATCCAATCCTTGGTTCCTTAGTATACACACATTATAAATTATCTAGTTATAGGCAAGATTTCTGCCCATTGGACCAAAATGGACAAAGACCTATTCTTCTCACAGGTTAAATTCTTTTTCTGGGAGGAACCTTGCTTATATAAGTATTGTGCAGACCAAATCATCCAAAAATGTGTTCTAGAAAGTGATGTCCCCAATATTCTGGCCATGTGCTATGAAATTGCCTATGGAGGCCACTTTAGTAGAAGAAAAACAGCTGACAAGATCTTGCAGTGTGGGTTCTATTGGCCTTCTTCATTCAGAGATGCCAATACACACTGCAGAACATGTGAGAGATGTTAGAAATTAGGAGGGCTGTCCAAAAGAAACTTAATGCCTTTGCAGCCCATCCTTGTTGTGGAACTGCTTGATATATGGGGTATTGACTTTATGGGCCCCTTTCGCCCTTCAAATGGTTATCATTTCATCTTAGTGGCAGTGGATTATATTTCGAAATGGGTAGAAGCTATTGCCACAAGAACCAATGATAATCAAGTTGTCCTCAAGTTTATAAAGCAGAATATCTTCTCAAGATTTGGTACCCCTAGAGCCATTATCAGTGATGGGGGTAGCCATTTCTGCAACAGAAATTTTGAGAGCTTGCTCAAGAAATATTCTGTCACCCATAGGATTGCTACTCTCTCCCACCCACAAACAAGTGGACAAGTTGAAATTTCAAATAGGGAGATCAAGCACATCCTTGAGAAGACAGTGAGGACTGACAGAAAGGACTGGGCTGACAAACTAAATGATGCATTATGGGCTTATAGGACTGCCTATAAGACTCCCATTGGGATGTCCCCATTCAGACTGGTTTATGGTAAGGCTTGCCATCTCCTAGTAGAGTTAGAACACAGGGCCTATTGGGCCATAAAAAATTTAAATCTAGACCTAACTTCTGCTGGTCCTCACAGGTTGCTGCAACTGTCAGAACTGGAAGAGCTGAGGATGGATGCATATGCCAATGCTCGGATCTACAAGGAAAGGTCCAAGGCTTTCTTTGACAAGGGTTTGTTAAGAAAGAGCTTCATGGCTGGTGATAAGGTTTGGTTGTTTAACTCTAAACTTAAATTTTTTCCTGGCAAACTGAAATCCTGATGGGAAGGTCCCTATATTGTCATGAATCTTTCCCCATCTGGTGCTATGGAAATCAAGGATCCCAAGTTTGGGAAAACCATGAAGGTGAATGGTCAGAGGCTTAAGCCTTGTTTAGGAAAACCTGCTGAACCTATAGACACCATTCACTTTCAAGGGGGCCCTTCATTAAACTGATCCATAGGTGTGTCAATATTATATCATATGTACTTTGGTTTTGTTAGATTTGTATTGTTTTCTTTTGTTCAAATTTAAGAGGAAATTTTAGTAGCCTCCCTTGAGTCTGCATCTGTCCGGTCTAGTTTCTCTTTGTGCTTGGTTTGATGATTACTGCTCTTGAATTGATGTTTTTTTTGCTTGAATGAACGATGTTTGATGATGAATTTTGCTGTCTATGCTTGAAAGTTTGATTTTAATGTGTCTGGGGGTATCCCTGGTGGTGATTCATGCCTAGGATCCAGTGACAGCACAAATGGAAATGGTAGATTGAAGAGCACATGCTCTCTGTTTAATACTTTGCTGTCGCACAGTCCAAAAGGAGGCCTAAGAGCCTCTCACGCAATCCAAAAGGAGGCTTGGGAACCTCTCGCGCAATTCAAATAGAATACTTCATTAGCTGTCACGACATTCAAAAGGTTGTCGCAAGATTCAAAGTGAACCTCAGAGCCTCTCGCGCAATCCAAAAGGAGGCCTGGGAACCTCTCACGCAATTCACATAGAATTCTTCACAAGCTGTTGTGCGCTCCAAGGTAAATCTGGGAGACTCTCGTGCAATCCAAGTTGCAATTACACCTTCGCTAGGTTTCATTTCCAATCCCGTGACCAGATAGTTCCAAAGCGCTCCAAGCTTAGCGACAAGTATTTTAACCCCGCACTTGTCTCCCTTTCCAGCACTCTCTTCCTTCTTCATAAAGCGAAACCCTAGCTTCCGGCACTCTTCTACCTCTCTCCTCCAGCGTCCATCCTACAACCCATCATTCACTCCAGGATCCTACAGATTTGTTCCTCACGTCATCCCCATCAGTTACCCTCTGCTCAGAGACCTTGTGGTGCACTGTGCGTCAGATTGAACCAAACCCTACAATTTTAGGGTAAGCACTCAGATCTCAGTCCCCCTTTCTCATATTTAAAAGTAGAGTTTGTAATGGCCCCTAAGAGTGCACCAAAGAAAAGGGGCAAGGATAAGGCCCCTGTTGAGACCACTCCTAAGAAGGTCAAGACTTTAAAGGCACCGAAAAAGGGGAAGGAAGTGGTTGATGAGGTGGAGGAGCCAACCCCTGAGTTTTCTACACCCTCTGAGCTCATGACTTCAATCCCCTTGGAGCTTGAGACAACTTTTGATCTGCCCTTCTTTGAGAAGGAGCCTCTCTTTGCCTCTGCCGTTCAATTTATGAGTAAGGCTGGTTTGATACCCTTGATGAGAGGAATTCCAGCACTAGCCTATCCTAGGCTAGTGCAACTCTTTTACCAGCACATCAGGGTCACCAAGGACAAAGATGGACAAGCAGGTTTCCTTGTGTTGATTGATGATTTCGAGATGTTAGTGAGCCCCAAGCTGATTGCAGAGGTATTGGGCATCCCAGCCGCATTTGACACTAGCTGTGGATATGGCCCTCCCCTGAGTGCCTTAATTGATACAATTGCAAGGGCTCTGACTAGAGGATTAAAGGCCTCAGGGGATTCTATCAGAAGAAGAGAGTTGGAGCCAAACCTCCTTTTCATTGACCAGGTCTCCCGAGAAAAAAACATCTCTTGCTCAGCCATCGGCAGAGAGAGGAGGACTCCTATTCGATGCTTTACTCTTTCTCTGGGCCATGGCTTCCATGCAGCCTGGTTAATCTTTGAGGCAATGAAGGACCTGGTGGAGAAATTAGGGCAGAACAAGAAGCCACACACACTCCCCTATGCCAGAGTCATCACCAAGCTGCTTCTAAAGGGGGGGTACAAGATAGCAAAAGGAGAGGAGACTACCACCCTTGCCCCTATAAATTTTACCAAGAGGCAATGGGGAATCAGCAGGAGCCTGATGGAGACCCAGAAGAAGAAGAAAGCTGAGGCTCAGGCCCCTCCCAAGCAAATAGAAGAGGCAGCTGTTACAAGGCCCACCCCTGTTACTACAGAGGAGATTCTAGAACTGTCACACCACATGACCCACACCCCACCTTTTACTGCAGGATCCACTATCCTGACAACATCCCCTCCCATTCCACCATCAACATTTCTCCCTTCCTCCCCTACACCCCTTTTTCCTGTGATTGGTACCTGGGAGGACACCACCCCCCCTGTCAGCCCCTCACCATCCCCTACCCTACCTCAATACACATTAATACCCCACCCTCTTCACAAAACCCACCCCTCCTCATTTCATATAAAAAATTAAAAACCACTGACACAACACCCACAATCTCCCTGACACCACCCACAATCCCTGTTATCCCCACTGACACACCTCCCATTGACCATGACACCACTCCAGCCATGCCTACTACATCCCCATTCATAGACATAGACCTCAACCTTAACACAACCATAGGATTCCAAGCCTTTATGGCTAGTTTCCTTGACACCATGCCCACCCACTACACCCCCCTCTCGGACTCCCCAATTACATCACCACATCACTCACTAGAACCCTAATCTCCTCCTCCTCCCACTTTCCATCATGCCCCTTCCTCACCTTTTCAATCTGTGCCATCTTCTACACAATCTCAACCTCCCCACCCAGTTACACTGACACTCATCCTCTCTCTTATCCAAGATATCCAATCCCAACTATCCACCACAACACACACACACAGGACCAAATGCAAACAGAAATCACCTCCATCAAATCCACACTTCAGACATTGACAAACCTACCCATCCCTCCACAATCCACTCAAACCCCCCTAGTCCCTTCCCCTCTCAGCCCTGACCCCCTAACCCAACTATTCTCTTTCATACCTTTCACCATCCCCTTTTTTCCTTCCCCAACACCACCTACCCCTACTGAGCCTACCTCATTTTCTTTCCCCCATGCCTTCCATCCCACCTCTTATCCTACCCCCTCCAACATTCACTGAAAAATCCACCCAAACAGACCCAGAACCTACTACCCTCCCCCAACAACTAGACCTACCCACTGATAATCCCACTTCCCCCACCCAGGACCAATCACATTTTGTTCCTTCCAGTTCTTCTCTTCCTATCACACCCAAACACTCCTTTTACATCCCTCCCTACCTCACCATCCTCCATGCCATGAGGGACAATCCCTACCTTAGGAGGGATGTCCTGAGGGGCATGGCCCAACTTAGGCAATCCATAGAGACCCCCTTGCTGCAGCAACTTAGTTAAATTAAGGAAGCCTACAGAAAGTAATTACTGGGTATTTCACTTGCTTGGACCAACATCTTGGAGGCCTATGAGAAGGCAAAGACCATGGTTGCTTATCATCAGATGAATTTGGAGATGGAGAAGGCTAATACCAATGTGGAAAGGATGAAGGCCAGGATGTTTGAAAAGAGACTTAACAATGCCCAGGAAATCTTCCGACTCCAAAAGGAAATCCATGACACTGATCTCCTCAAAGCCAAAATCCAGATAGCCTCTTTGGAAGCCGCATTGGCTGCTGCTAGAACTGCAGCTCAACAGCCCACCCCACTCTCTGTACTCATGCCAGAACTTGAGCTTAAACCTTCTCAAACCCCAGCTGCCCAGTCTGAGGAGGCCCAACCACTTGTCCAGCAAGATAAAGGGAAATCCCCTGCTACCCCTCCTGCTGCACCCCCTACTGAGCAACCTCAACCTACCCAAACCCCTTCTGCACCTACTATTGAGGAAACTTATCCTAAACAGAGGAAAGTCACTGCTAAGAGGACTGCTTCCACAACAGCCTCTATCAAAATTGGCAAAGAGCTAGCTGCCTAGTCTTAGGAGGCACAACCATAAAGCCAGCAAGTAAAAGGAAAGTCCCCAGTAATCCCCATTGAGCAAGACAAAGAAAAATCCCCTATGATCTCTCCTGAACCCAAAACCAGAAAAATGAGGGTGAGGGCACCAAAAACTCCAACCATGAAGAAACCGCCAGCCCAACCAAAGAAACTAAGGCAGCCAAAGAAAAAGAGTCTAGCTGAGAGCAAAGCAAAGAAGAAAAAGAGTCCAACTGAGAAGCAAGCAAGGAAGAAAAAGGACAAAGCTGCACTTAGGAAACATGCAGAAAAGATGGGCTGGGACTGGTTTACAGATTCTGATTCTGATTCCTCATCCTCTTAAACTAGATTGTACTTAGGCTTTTCTTTCCTTTCACTTATTGTCTTCTCATTGTAATTATAGTTGTACATGTCTTCTCAGTTAATAGAATTTTTTATTTTTATATATTGATTTGAGTGCATTATCTGAGTGTGTTTACTTTTTTTTTTTGTTTTTTTTTTGTTCCTGACTATTACCCTGCACTTTCTCACCTTTGAACTAGTGAGGACACTGCTCCTCATGGTTTGGGGGTGTGGCAGGGTATATCTACCAACAGAATAGTTAACTTTAGTGCAGTAGTGGTGCTATAATTGGGATGAATAAAGTTAATTTTCACTTAACTTACTGCAATGAGGAAATTTGTGAAAATATTATAATATTTTTGCAGACATTTTGAAACTGAAAAATTTAAAATCTTAGCACCACCATGAAGCTAACATCAGAAAAACTTTCAGTTAGTACTTAGTGAACCTAAGAGGAGAGAAAAACGTGAAAATACATCCCATGGGTTAATTTGAGGACCATACCTAGTGAGATTTGGGCCCATCATTTTTTTTTGAAGAGTGTTTTTGGCATTATTTATGCTCTAAGGATTAATTGAGTCAAGACATTTTCACTAGAAGTTAAGCACCTCCAAATCAAAACTGATTGACAGCACTCATGACACTAAGGAAATGATCTAAGGCCTTCATTTGGACAGCTTGAGCCTGATAATCCAACCTTTCAAAACTGGCGTTTTGCATACACTAGTTGAGCCTTAAAAATCCTACTTTTCTTTGACAAATGCCAGAGTACTTGCACGTTAACCTCATGACCTGATTCAACCTCACCCTAACTTTGATAATTCAGAAGGTAAAGGAGGAGTTAAAGACAGTGAGAGTGGTCCAACATTTGGTGGAAGGTGAAGAAAAACAACTTATGAATAGCAGTGTATCAATGGTATTTGTGTGGCAGTTCATCATAAAAATCATAAAAATATTGAATAAAAATAAAAAGAGAAAAGAAAGAGAAGTCTAGAGAAGAACATCATCTGAAAATTAAAAAGAAGAGGAGAAGTTGGCCACTTTGATTCTGGAATATATCAAGTCAGATGAAGTTTTGCTGAAATGAAGGCTGTGAAGTCATGAATCACTCCTTACCTTGTTGATTTCTTAATTTTGATCCACTTTTTACCCCTTGATTCTTTATATCCCTCACCCATAAGCCACATTACAACCCATTCAAAAAGACCTTGTAGATCCAAAGTGAAATGAGCTGTCATGTGGAGATGAGGAGTTGTCCAATCTATGGTGAAAAGTCATGAGGATGTCAAAAATTAGAAGCTTTGCCTATGCTCATGCTTGCAGGTCCATTTGGGGTCTGTAACTGCTCTTGAGCTGTTTTGAATGTGAACACCCTCAGATTGTCAATGTTGAGAGATAGCCCTAGTGAGATTTGGGTCTGAATTTAAACCTCATTAGGGTTGTATCCAACCTGATTTTTGAATTTAAGGCAAGCTTGGTACTGATTTTTACACATTGAATTTTTAATGTAAAATGAATGGTTGTGATGCAAACACATGCTAATTTTGAGTTTTAAATGGCCTGCATTATTGTTACAATTTCCTCTGAATTTCAAAGAAAAGTGGATTGATGCTTTATTCATTGAAATTTGTTTTGCCATTGACTGCACCATTGTTAACTATTTTTCTTGAGAAGTTTGTGGGTAGCTTCACTGAAAACCCTCAGGAGACTTCACTCCTCCACTAGGGATCACCTAGGGGTTTAAAAGGCTTGGTACATATGCTAAATGTACCCGTGATCCCTAAGAAAGTGGCATTTAATTAGTTAAAGCTTTGCTAAGGGACTAGCAAAGATTAGGTTTGGGGGTGTGTTAAGACATGAAAAGTACCACTTTTCACCCCTTAACTTAATCTCTGTTAGACCTTTAGTCATTTAATAAATGTATGTTAGGCCCATTTTATAGGTAATAAGCAGCAGCTACAAATAAGACCCTAACCATGCTAAGAAGCTTACTTTTACCCCAGAAGTGTCTTAGGAGAAAGGAAGTTAGATCCAGATAGAGAACTGGCTGCAGCATAGGCACAACAAAGCAGCAACAAGCTAAGAAGTGAGCCTCAGCGAGATGTCGCAGGTTCAATTGAATCGGAAAGAATGCTTTCTGTTATCATTGGGTTTACGAAGGCGGCACACCAACTAGCGTTGTTCTGGATTGAATGAGCGAAGGAAAGCAGACTTGTTCTCGAGGCTCGATTGGAAGCTCTCGCGATCTCTGTGACTCAAGAAAGGAGCCTTTAATCTTCGTGCGATTCACTGAGGAGAGAGAGCTCCAGGCATTTGTTAAGACCTGAAAAGTACCACTTTTCACCCCTTAACTTAGCCTTTGATTAGACCCTTAGCCATCTAATAAAGGTTTGTTACGTGTTTTTTGTAAGCAATAAAAAGCAGTACAATAAGGTCAAGTATCCTGTTAAGGAACCCATGATTGGCACCAGAAGTCCCTCAGAAGAATGAGCCATGAATCCAGACCTGAGGTAAGCCTTGCGCAGCTGACAAAGCTCTAAAGGATTCAGGAATTTAGGCTTCGCACAGTCCTTGCTATGTTCCCCAAGACTTCAGGAGAAGTTATCGCACAGTGGAGTGACAGAAGAGCTTCAGAAGCCTTGAGTCGCGCAGCTCTCGCGAAGTTCAGAAGTTAAATGTCACGCAGTCTCGCGTAGTTCAAGAGAGCTTCAGGAAAGTTGTCGCGCAGCTACCGCCCAGTTGCCGCGAGATACAAAGCATCAAAGGAGCTGTCGCGCAGTTCAGAAAAGCCTCAAAGCTATCATGAGGATCCTCGCGAAGATCTATCAAGAAATGGACTCTCACATAGCTCAGAAACTATTAAAGCCTCGCGAGGATCCTCGCAAAGATCCATTGGAGTGATGCTCGTGCAGTTCCTGCGCTATACCAACCCAACCTCGCGAAGCTCAATCCAGCGAGAGCGCACCAACCTCGTGACAGCTGAAGCTTCAGAGTTAAACTCAACCATGCGAAGAACAGAGCTACAACGTGACAAGTCTGAGAAACGATGGCTACCTAGCGAAGCTCTGAACTTTAACCTTCCATCGCTTCAACAGAGAACTTTTTGGGAATTTCCAAGGATTAAGACACGCACTCCCACGCTCAAATCTCCGTGCATGTGCCCCGAGGCATCCAAGGAACAGTATTCGGCCACGTGGCATCGTTAAAATTAGGGTTTCCTAACCCTAATGCACTACCACACCACTGCTATATGAACCCAAACCTGGTTTAGGTTTAGGAGCTCAGACTTTATCACTGATACGGGATCTGAGATCATTTTCTTTTTTATTTTTCTATAGTTGTAGGTAGTTTTCTTTTTTCTTTTTCTTTCTCTCTATAGTCCAGCACTTGCTGGCTATGCCTTTGTCTGTATTTTTGAACTAGTTTAATGGATATTTTGTAATAAGATATGTACTTTTATGGGATGTGTGCGAATGAGAGTTGTTCTGTGCAAGGCTGCTGCCTTGTGATCCGCCATTGCTTTGGCTGTGATTCAAAGCAATGGAGGACTGATTCTAAGGATCCATTCAGATCCAAGTGACCTGTGTGTCTGGGCTATCATGGTCCGATATAGCCTTAGCCCCACCACAGGACCCACTAGATCTGAAATCTCCATGGGAGCCTGAGCTGGTAGCCTTGTGACCATGGTGGTGGCTGCAATATTATTGTTCTGTTTTAGACTCTATGAGGAGGATAGCCTTTGGGATAGTCTGTGACCATTCAAGTGGGTAGGCTATAGCCTTAGGGTGAAGCCAATCCATAAGATCCAAGATGGATTCTTCTTCTCTGCACATGTGCTTGTAGCCTTGTGGGAGATTATACAGAGGCAGACTCCCCTATATTTGTATAGACCCGCCATCAGATGTTAGATTTAATCTGGTTATAGAGATTGTAGGCTTGTGACTGGACCATTGTAGTCCCACTCAAACAATGGACAGCTAGATCGAAGGTTGTACTCAATCCCTTGCTGGTTCTATGTGTCTGGGCTAACATGGTCCTATCTGACGAGCTTTAGAGGTTGAGGTTCCCTATGGATTCTTGAGCTTGTAGCCTGGATGAAATAGTGCCTATAATGATTAACTTGTATTGACCCATCTCTGGACTGTGGTTCCCCTATGGGCTAGTCTGTGACCATTTGAGTGGACAGGTTATAGCCTTAAGGGATTGGATCATGGCACAGAGATGGGTTGGATTCTTTCTCCTCAGTGGTGATAATGTAGCCATTGGACAGGATTTCTATAACATCAGATCTGAATCTGAGTTAGAAAACTCCTCTGATCTAGACCCAATAGCATACTTCTCACCCTTTTATATTTATTTTCCCACACTCCATCTATCTTCTCAACCCTTTATGTAGTTAATTCATTAGGCTACCTTAGGATATTTAGAATAAGTGACCCTAAACTCCCTTCCTTTTAGGACTGCCAGATCTGGAGGGACTACTAGAGATGGCTCCCTTGGAGCCGTAGATCACCTTTCCCTGTGGGACAAACTCTTACTTATCAAAACTTACTACAAATGAACCCTGTATCTTGCAAGTCTAGGATTTCTCAGTTGTGCTGATTCCATCCCCTGTTTTACTTTGATTTTAAATTACTTTTACCACCAACAAATAAAGTAAGCACACTGGGATTCGCAACAAGTTTTTGGCGCCGCTGTCGGGGATAAGAAGATCTATTAGTAGACCCTTAGTTTTTGTATTTTTAGTATTCTTTGTAGCTGTGAATAATTGATACTGCTGATGTAATTTTGAATCTTTCTTGCAGATCTAGACAGCAGCAGAGAAGGATAGTGGACTGCATTTGGAGATTAGCTACCTCTGTTTGCAATTCTCTAACCTTTAAAACTCAGTCTAGGTTCTTTGAAAATTCCATAGGAGTTATTTAGGATAGTTGTAAATTTATGTTTTCTTAAATAGCTGTAAATTTATTAGATAAATTCTTTGAGTCAAGTGCAATGTGCCTGTAAGGAGTTATCCCTGCTAGTGGTGTGTTTGTATGCTAGGTAGGAGATCTCTTAGTCCTACTTTAGAGCCTTTCAACCCTGAGCTAGAAAGGGGTAGAAGACTTAGAAGGAACAGGCACACCACAGTAGAGCCCCCAATTGAATCTAAGACAGTGGCCATGGGTGAAGAACAACCCAGAACTCTCAAGGAGTTGAATGCTCTGGATGACTATAACTCTCCATTTAGCATCGAATTCCCTAATGTTCAAGGGAATTATGAAATTAAAACTTCAATCATCCAGATGCTGCCCTCTTTCCATGAGCTTAGCAAGGAAGACCCTTACAAGCACATTGACCAGTTCTTGGCCTTGTGCACCACATTCAATATCGCTGGTTTGGGACCAGAGGCCACTAGACTCAGGCTCTTTCCCTTCTCTCTGAAGGATAGGGCTAGTACCTGGTTGGCTACTCTTCCCAACAATGGCATCACTTCGTGGAAAGACCTACAGACCAAGTTCCTGACAATGTTCTTCCCTGAGACCAAAACTAGCCAGTTGAGGAAGGAAATTCTTGCTTTTGCCCAATCCCCAACTGAGGATTTTAATCAAGCCTGGGATAGGTTTAAGGAAATGCTCAAACAATGCCCCCACCACAAGATCCCAGACTTGCAGCTTGTACAAAGCTTCTACAATGGGATTGATGAGAAAAATAGAGATATGGTTGATGCCTCTTGTGGTGGAACCTACATGCATAAGACTGCTGATGAGGCATGGGAATTGTTTGAAGTAATCAGTGAAAATGCTTTTCAAAAGCTATCCCTGGCAAGAACTAGTCAGGAGTCTGTGTCAAAAGTGGGGCCTGCTGCATTGTCAAGAGGAAAAGTTTATGAGGTGTCTGGGAACAACGATCTGTAGCTACAGATGGCAAACCTCTCAGAAAAATTTGATATATTATTGACTGTGATGCAACCCAGAAGGGCTGCTCAAGTGGTGGAGGCATGTCTAATATGCCAGTCCCCAGACACAAGATGAGAATGCCCATCTGAGGCAATATCCCGAATTGGTATTGGAACATCTTTCTGCACAATCTTTTGGCAAGACAACAATCTGTGGCTACAACAGACAAATATTTGGATACCAAGACACCAAAATGCTGTTACGAATGGAGAGACTACTCAAATGAGGTGGGCAAGACAATTATATCTGAGAAATGTTGGCCTTACCCCAAAGGCCACAACAGCAGTTCAATCAGGGATATGCCCTTAGGTCTAATTTCCAACACCAGCAGCAACCCCATCAGCAACAAAATCAATTGGTCTTACCCCCATCTCAACCCAGAAATACTTCTTTCGAGGACCAGGTCTTGACCTCCTTTGCAAAACAGGTCCGTGGCTTAGGGCCGTAATTCTCATGGTCAGAGCATAAAGAAGATGGAAGAGCAGATTGGCCAACTAGCGAATGCCTTAGCTAAAAGAGGGGAGGGGAGGTTGCCCAGTCAGCTAGTGGTTAATCCCAAGGGCCAATTTTTGATTGGTGAAGGATCCTCAAACCTTGAGGGGCAGGGGGAGCTTTCATTAAATTGATTCACAGAATTATGCATTGTGTATGTTATGTATTTTAGTATGGTTTATTTTTTTTTCTGTTTATAGGAATTTCTAGTGATCTTGTCGGAGTCTGAGTGTATATGACTTGAAAATTCTTTTGCCTGCTTTGCTTCTTGTCCCCTTTGAATTGATGATTTTGAGTGAATGAATGATGATTATTATGTTTTGATAATGAGAATGCTTTTTTTTGGATATGAGGTTTTGATTAAATTCTTTTTGAGTAATTGCATGATTAATTGTTGGGAAAGCATGGAGAGTCCTATTTAGAATGACTAAGGGTGTCCCTGGACGAGAGTATATGAGAGAATCCACCCACAAAACAAAGGTCAAAGGCTAACTAGTGGGTGTGCGATTTTTTGACTCTATTTAAGCCGTCGCAAGGTTCTGAAGATTTGGCTTGGCTTCCTCTCGCGCAGGTCATAAGGAACTACTCTGCTTAGTTGCCGCGAGTTTCAAACGTAGTTGTGTGGGCTTCCTCGTATAGTTTAGATGAACATCCAATCTTGCGGCCCACTCATTTCTATCCAGCGAGCAGATAATTTTAAAGCGCGCCAAGCCTCGCGATATATATGATCCAACCCCGCGCTGCTTTCCTTTTCTGTTTTCTCTTTCTTCTCCAGCCAGCGAAACCCTAGCTCTGACTCCCATTAATCTCGCTCCTCCAAAATCCTTTCTACAGTCCTCCATTCACCTTCAAATTCTGGGGATTTGCTCCTACAGCCTCCATCACCAGTTGCCTTCTGATAGGAGCTCTCGCAGTCTTTCGTGCATCAGATTGAACAGAACCCCAAGTTTTAGGGTAAGACTCAGCTCTCAACCTTTTCTTTTCATTTTTCAAACTACACATTCACAGAGGAGAAGTTCAATGGCCCCTAAGGGCACACCTGTGAAAAGAGCAAGGGATAAGGCTCCCGTGGAGCCTACTCCCAAGAAGGCCAAGTACTCAAAGGCGCCGCAAAAAGGGAAAGAAGTGGTTCAGGAAGTGGTTGAGATAACACCTGATTACTCTACACCCTCTGAGCTCCTGACTTCCATTCCCTTAGAGCCTGAAGCTATTTTTGACCTATCTTTCTTTGAAACGAAACCTCTGTCAGCCCCTGCCATTGAGTTCATGCGCAAGGCTGGTTTGACCCCCCTGCTGCAAGCTATCCTTGCACTAGCCAACCCTAGACTAGTGCAACTCTTTTACCAGCACATTAGGGCTAGACCAGACCAACCTGGGCAGCCAGGCCTCCTTGTGTTAGTTGATAATTTTGAAATGTTACTCAACCCTAAGTTGATTGCTGAAGTGATGGGCATCCCTGCTATCTTTGACCCCAACTGTGGATATAGCCCCCCTGTGAGTGCCCCCATAGATACCATTGCACAGGCCCTTATCAGAGGATTGAAGGCCACAGGGGATTCCATCAGGAGAAGAGACCTGGACCCTAAACTTCTGTTCATTGATCAAGTTCTGCGGAAGAACATTTATTATGCCGGCCATCAGCAGGAGAGGAGGATCCCTATTGCTGATGCTGTTTATTCCTTTTCTCTGGGCCACGGTTTTCATGCTGCAAGGTTAATTTTTGAAGCAATGAAGGATGTGATGGTGAAGCTAAGACAAAAAAAGAAGCCCCACACTCTCCCCTATGCAAGACTCATTACCAAATTACTTTTGAGGGGGGGGTACAAGATACCAGTGGGAGAATTAACTGATGACCTCACCCCTACAACTTTTGCAAAGAGGCAATGAGGGATCAGCAGGAGTCTAATGGATTCCCAAAAGAAGAAGAAGAAGGTTGAGGCTCAGGTTGCTACAGAGAAAGGAGCAGGAGCTGCTGTTGCAAAGGCCACCCCTGCTCTCAAAAAGATGGTTAGAGCATCTACTCTGAAGAAGGTGGTGGAAGCTCCTGTCAGCTCTACTACTGCAGCAGTCCCTCCATCCACCACACCTCCTACTCCAGCCCTCCTTGTCCCTCCATCAATTCCTTTGCCTATTCCATCTTTCCCTTTTCCTCTTTTGTCTCCCTTATCCATACCCTCACGTTTCCCTGTGATTAGTACTGTTGAGGATATTGACCCCCATGACAGCCCTTTACCTTCACCTACCTTACCTCAATACCTAGCCCCAATTCCTCCATCACCGGTACAGAACCCTGATAGCCCTCCCCTGATATCCTACCTAAAAAGGAACACCACAACCTCTACCATTCCCTCACAGACACACCCTACTCTTTGTACAACCATTGCAACCATACACATTGACCCATCCACCATCCCAGCCATCCCTACTTCTCCTCCACTCACAGACCTTGACTTTAACCTCGCCACTACTTCCGGATATCAGGCCTTCATGACTACATTGCTTGACACCATGCCAACCCATGATATCCCTCTCCCAGATTCCTCACTTCCTTCCCCACATCACTCACTAGACCCTCCATCTCCTCCTCCTACAACCTTCCATCATGCCCCTACTTCCCCTTTCTAACCTGTTCCTTCTTTTTCTCATACTCCAGCCCAACCAAACTCAGACACACTTACCCATATCCTTTCCCTAATACATGACATTCAGACCCAACTATCAACCACAACACATACCCAAGACCAAATGCAGACTGACATCACCAACATCAAATCCACCCTTCAAACCTTGACAAAACCACCCATCTCTGCACAACCACCTCCTACCCCACAAATCCAGTCCCCTTCCACCTCTGACTCCACAGTGCAACCAGATCTTTCCCCCATTGACATAACTACAAACCTCACCCTCCAAGCCACCACACCCCACTCCTTCCCCACTCTACCTATCCTTCCCCCACTCATATTACCTCCACCACAATTTACCAACACTTCCACCCAAACAGACCCCATTCCTTTCCCATCCACATTTTCCATCCACCCACACACACTTTTGGCCCCATCAGTTCCTTTCATCCCATTCACTATCTCCTATTACCCTTCCTTAGCTCCACCCACTTCCACTGCATCCACTTCATTTTCTTTTCCACCCATGCCCTCCATTCCACCTCTCATATTACCTCCTCCTAGATTCTCTGACAGCTTGACTCAAACAGACCCAGAACTTTTTGCCTAGCCCCCACATGTGAATGTCCTCCCTACCACCATTACTCCACCCCTCCAGGACCCATCACCTTCTATTTCTTCCACTCCCTTTCTACCTATCCTACCAAGACATTCCTATTACACCCCTCCTTACTTCACCCTCCTCCATGCCATGAGGGACAATGCCTATATCAAGAGGGATGTTCTCAAGGGAATGGCCCAACTTAGACAATCCATTGAGTACCCTTTGCTGCAGAAGTTGAGTGACCTGAAGCTTGCTCACAGAGAGAAGCTGGTAGGTATTTCACGAGGGTGGGAGAAAATTTTGGAGACCCTCAATGAGAAAAAGTCTACGGCAACTTACTATAAACTGAATGCAGAGATGGAGAAAGCCAATGCCGAACTGGAGCAAAAGAGAGCTCGGATGTATGAAAAGAAACTTAACAATGCTTAGGAGATCCACAGGCTCACTAAGGGGCTTTCTGATGCTAAACTCCTCTATGCTGTAAAGCAGATTGAAATTTTGCAAAAAAGGATTGCATCTCTGTTAGGCCAACCAATTTAGGCCACCCCAGTTGCTACAGCACTCCCTGAGGCCCCACCTTCCACACACCTCAGACCATCTTCTTCCATTCTCCCTGCTCCTACATCTACATCTCCTCCTCCTACACCTCCTACTCAAGTACCTCTACCACCTCCTGCTCCAGTGCCTCCCCCTGCTAAATCTCCTGCACCCAAGAGAAAAAGGGCTGCTTCCAAGAAACCTTCTCCCTCTAAAAGAGCCACTACTGCCCAAAAAGGGAAAAGCCTGCACCGCTATCCCCACCCCCAAAGGCCACCAGAGCTTCTGCTCAGGATGACCCCCATGGTCGGTTACTTTCCAAAGATGAACGCAGAAAGGCTGCTGCAGCCCTTGGATTGGATCCCACTGCTCTTTTTCCCTCTGATTCAGAGTCTGACTCTGCACCACCTGTGGATCCAAGTGCTAAAAGTCCTGTTGCTCCTCCTTCATCAGACCCTGCTGAGCAAACTTATCCTCAGAGAAGGAAAGTTACAGCTAAGAGGACTACTCACACAGCTGCCTCTATAAAAATTGGAAAAGAACAATCTGCCCAGTCTGAGGAGGCACCACCACTGAACCAGCAAGATAAAGGCATGAGCCCGGTTGTCCCTCCTGAGCCAGAAAAAGTAAAATCTCCTCTTATTCCCCCTCAGACTCAGCAAGGGCAAGGCCCAAAAGGGAAGGGCCCAAAAGGGGAGAGTCCCAAAGGAAAAAGTCCTATCAAATCACCTGAGTAAACCACAGACAAATCCCCAGTGATTCCTCTTGCACCAAAGGCCCCCAAAATGAGGGTGAGGGCACCAAAAGCTCCAACCATGCCTAAAACTGTAGCCCAAAGAAAGGAAGAGAGGGAACGAAAGAAAAAAGAAGAAGAGGCTCTCCTTCGAGAGCATGCCAAGAAGATGGGTTGGGACTAAGATTGATTCAGGCTCCGATTAGCTTGTACCTAGGATTTTTCTGTTTCTGCGTTTTCTTTTTCTCCTGTTGTTTTTCATTTTGTACATTTCTCTCTTATAATAGATCTTCTTCTTTTGTCATTGCTATTTTTCTTTGTCTTGTGTTTGTTTTGCTCCATGTTATTTTCTTTTATTTTGCCATTAATAAATCTACTGCACACCCACCTTTGAATCAGTGGGGGCACTGCTCCTCATATGTTTGGGGATGTGGTAGGCAGATCCTGCCAATGGAATAGTTAACCTAAGTGCAGCAGAATCATGTGAGTAAGATGGAAATGGGTCATGTTCACTGGAGAATCAGAAAAATAATGAAATTAAAATTTTTTTCCAGACTTTAGGCATTACAAACTTTTAAAATTTCATATTTCCATGAAGAGATCACCAAAGAAACTCACTTGTATCATCACTTAGTGAATCATTAGAGAGAGAAAAAGGTAAGGACATACTTAAGAATTCAAAGGAAGACCATAACCAGTGAGATTTGGGCCTATACAAATTTTTTTTTCTTTGAGGAGTGACTAAGGCAATTTCTTCTAGCTCTAAGGACTGGCTGAGTCATTGTGCTCACTAGAAGTTAGGCAACTCCAAGTTGAAACAACTGACAGCACTCATGAGACTTAGGAAAGGATCAAGGCCTTCTCTTGGACAGTTTGAGCCTAAATAGACCAACCTTAAGCAACTGCCCTTGTCCATACCCCCTTTGAGCTTTAAATCCTAAATTTCTTCCAAATGCACCTGAGTACTTATACCTGAACCTATGAACCTGATTCAGCCTATCCTTACTCTAAGAATTCAGAAGGTAAAGGAGAAAGAGTTAAAGATGGACTAGCTATGGTCAACACTAGGTGAATGGAGAAAAAGTATCTCAAAATTCTGGCAATATGGTAACTGAGAAAATGGTGGCATTTCAGAAAAGCAAAAATAAAATAAAAAGAAGAAAAATGCATCAAAAAGAAACAAAAACAATAATGAAGAGGAGTAAGAGAGGAGTCAAGAGGGAACTTTCATTGGAAAAATCGAAATCAAGAAGAGAAACTGATCACTTCAAATCTGAAAACCTCAAAGAAGATGAAAGGAGCTGAATTAAAGAAGGTGAAGTCATGAATCACCTCCTTCACCTACTAATTTCTCAATTTTGAACCCCTTTTCAACCTTCCATTCTTTTTAACCCCACTCCATAAGCCACATTACATCCCAGTTAAAGCCCTTGTGATCCAAAGTTGAGTGAGATAAAAAGTTATACAATCTATGGTGAGGATCTATCAATGATGCCAGAACTTCAGAGCTATGCCTATGCTCATGCTTACAGACTCATTTGGGGGATGTAACTTCTCTTGAGCTTGAGAGAAAATGAAACCCTCAACAGTTCTTTATGAGAGTATGCCCTGGAGAGTTTTGGGTTTGATCTTGAATGCATTAGGTGTGACCTAGAACCTAATTTTTGACCCAGTGATGAGCTCAATGTTGACACACCTGTGCAGTGTCTCTGGTGTAAACTGATTGGAAATGTTGTGCTTTCTTGAGATGCTGATGTTGTTCAAATTTTTGTGCAGCCAATGTGTTTGAATTTCTTATATTTTTACTGATTCAAGGGTGAACTAACTCTGTTTCTTGACTGCTCACTTGATAATAATGCACTTTTGTTAACTGTCTCATTGAGAAGTTTGTGGGTGTCTTCACTGAAAACCCTCAGGAGACTTCACTCCTCCACTAGGGATCACCTAGGGGTTTAAAAGGCTTGGTACATATGCTAAATGTATCCGTGCTCCCTACGAAAGTGGCATTTAATTTCTGTAGTTGATTTAATGTAGCTTTGCTAAGGGACTAGCAAAGATTAGGTTTGGGGGTGTGTTAAGACCTGAAAAGTACCACTTTTCACCCCTTAACTTAGCCTTTGATTAGACCCTTAGCCATCTAATAAAGGTTTGTTAAGTGTTTTCTGTAAGTAATAAACAGTAGTATAATAAGGCCAGGTATCCTGTTAAGGAACCCATGATTGGCACCAGAAGTCCCTCAGAAGAATGAGCCATGAATCTAGACTTGAGGTAAGCCTCGCGCAACTGACAAAGCTCTAAAGGATTCAGGAATTTAGGCTTCGCGCAGTCCTCGCTACGTTCCCCAAGACTTCATGAGAAGTTCTCGCACAGTGGAGTGACAGAAGAGCTTCAGCTCTCGCGATGTTTAGAAGTTAAAGGTCGCGCAGTCTCGCGCAGTTCAAGAGAGCTTCAGGAAAGTTGTCACACAGCTGCCGCCCAGTTGCTGCGAGATACAAAGTATCAAAGGAGCTATCGCGCAGTTCAGAAAAGCCTCAAACCTTTCACGAGGATCCTCGCAAAGATTTATCGAGAAATGGACTCTCGCGCAGCTCAGAAACTATTAAAGCCTCGCGAGGATCCTCGCGAAGATCCATTGGAGTGATGCTCGTGCAGTTCTTGCGCTATTCCAACCCAACCTCGCGAAGCTCAATCCAGCGAGAGCGCACCAACCTCGCGACAGCTGAAGCTTCAGAGTTAAACTCAAACATGCGAAGAATAGAGCTACCACATGATGAGTCTGGGAAACGATGGCTACCTAGCGAAGCTCTAAACTTTAACCTTCCATCGCTTCAGCAGAGGACTTTCTAGGAATTTTCAAGGATTAGGGCACGCACTCCCATGCTCATATCTCTATGCACACACCTCGAGGCATCCAAGGAATAGTATTCAGCCATGTGGCATCATTAAAATTAGGGTTTCCTAACCCTAATGCGCCGCCACACCACTGCTATATAAACCCAAACTTGGTTTAGGTTTAGGAGCTCAGACTTTATCACTGATACGGGATCTGAGATCATTTTCTTTTCTATTTTTCTGTAGTTGTAAGTAGTTTTCTTTTTTCTTTTTCTTTCTCTCCATAGTCCAGCAGTTGCTGGCTATACCTTTGTATGTATTTTTGAACTAGTTTAATGGATGTTTTGTAATAGGATATGTACTTTTATGGGATGTGTGCGAATGAGAGTTGCTCTGTGCAAGGCTGCTGCCTTGTGATCCGCCAGTGCTTTGGCTATGATTCAAAGCAATGGAAGACTGATTCTAAGGATTCATTCAGATCCAAGTGACCTGTGTGTCTGGGCTATCATGGTCCGATATAGCCTTAGCCCCACCACAGGACCCACTAGATCTGAAATCCCCATGGGAGCCTGAGCTGGTAGCCTTGTGACCATGGTGGTGGCAGCAATATTACTGTTCTGTTTTGGACTCTATGAGGAGGATAGCCTCTGGGATAGTTTGTGACCATTCAAGTGGACAGGTTATAGCCTTAGGGTGAAGCCAATCTGTAGGATCCAAGATGGATTCTTTTTCTCTGCACATGTGCTTGTAGCCTTGTGGGAGATTGTACAGAGGCAGACTCCCCTATATTTGTATAGATCCGCCATCAGATGTTAGATCTGATCTAGTTATGGAGATTGTAGGCTTGTGACTGGACCATTATAGTCCCACTCAAGCAATGGATAACTAGATCGAAGGTTGTACTCAATCCCTTGCTGGTTCTATGTGTCTGGGCTAACATGGTCCTATACAGCCCTAGCCCCACACATAGAGCTTTAGAGGTTGAGGTTCCCTATGGATTCTTGAGGTTGTAGCCTGGATGAAGTAGTGCCTACAATGATTGACTTGTTTTGACCCGTCTCTGGACTGTGGTTCCCCTATGGGATAGTCTGTGACCATTTGAGTGGACAGGTTATAGCCTTAAGGGATTGGATCATGGCACAGAGATGGGTTGGATTCTTTCTCCTCAGTGGTGATAATGTAGCTATTGGACAGGATTTCTATAACATCAGTTCTGAATCTGAGTTACAAAACTCCTCTGATCTAGACCCAATAGCATACTTCTCACCCTTTTATATTTATTTTCCCACACTCTATCCATCTTCTCAACCCTTTCTATAGTTAATTCATTAGGCTACCTTAGGATATTTAGAATAAGTGACCCTGAGCTCCCTTCCTTTTAGGACTGCCAGATCTGGAGGGACTACTAGAGATGGCTCCCTTGGAGCCGTAGATCACCTTTCCCTGTGGGACAAACTCTTACTTATCAAAACTTGCTACAAATGGACCCTATATCATGCAGGTCTAGGATTTCTCAGTTGTGCTGATTCCATCCCACTTCTGTAAGCAAAGGTGCCAAAAGGACAAGTAAATGTAGTTTTCTCTTGATCAAGAGGGTGCACAGGGTTCTGGTTGTACCCTGAGTACCCATCAAGAAAATAGTAAAAAGCTTTCCCAGCCAACTTATCCAAAATTTGATCAATAAAGGGGAGAGGGAAGTGGTCTTTCCTGGTCTTAGAGTTGAGCTTTCGATAATCGATGCAAACTCTCCAGCCAGTGGTTTCCCTGGCTGGTCTCAGCTCTTCAGACTCAGTTGTGATAACTGTTATGCCAGATTTCTTGGGCACCACTTGGATAGGTGTCACCCATTCATAATTAGAAATGGGGTAAATCACCCCAGCATCTAGCAATTTATGATTTCTTTTAGGACCACTTCCTGCATGTGAGGATTCAATTTCCTCTGCATTTCCATGGAGGGTGTTGAGCCCTCCTCTAGATGGATCCTGTGCATATAGATTGATGCATCAATCCCTCCTAGATTAGCAATGGTCCAGCCAATTGCCTTCTTGTGCTTCCTCAAAACTATTAGTAATTCTTCCTCTTGCTCATTGGTAAGAGAAGAGGAGATAACTACAAGAAGTTTTTCATCTTTCTCAAGGAAAACATATTTCAATGTTTCTGGAAGCTTCTTGAGTTCTAGATCAGGGGCTTGTTGGATGGATGGCAGGATTGGTGCTTTGTTGGTTTGAGGAAGGGGCAGCAATGTCGGTTTCCAAATAGAATGCTGCACTAAGCCCACAGAAGACTTCAATGTGGTCATGTCTTCTGGCATTACAGCAGGGCTTCCTTCCTCTACCAAGTTCCAAACTTCAGTTAAACTTGTGACAATGTTGCTCCACTCCAGCAGAGTGGGTAGTTCTTCTTCAACAACTTCTTCTAGTACATCCATTGGAAAGCTTTCCTCATTGTCCAGTTGAGGGTACTTTGCACTGTTATACACATTAAGTTCAACTTTCATATGTTTGAAAGTCACCTCCATGATCTCAGACCTGCATTGAATGCATGCATTGGCAGTGGCCAAGAATGGCCTGCCCAAAATGATAGGTATAGGGGATGTACTCTTGTTGCAGCCCATGTCCAAAACAAGAAAGTCTGTAGGGTAGAAGAACTTGTCCACCCCTACCAAGACATCCTCGACCACTCCCATGGGTCTCCTTTCAGACCTGTCAGCCATTAATAGCACAATGGGGGTGGGTTTTAGCTCCCCCAAACCTAGCTGTTGATACACACTGTATAGCAGTAGGTTAACACTGGCTCCAAGGTCTAGAAGGGCCCTTCCAATTGTGTGGTCTCCAATTATGCAGGGAATAGTGGGTATCCCTGGGTCTTGCAACTTCTCTGGTATTGTCATGTTTAATACATAATTAATTGTATCAGTTGCAAAGACCTTTTTAGACAAATGGCCTCTAGCTTTCATTTTCTGAGTACAAGGTCTTTCAGAAATTTTGCATAGGCTGGGACCTGTCGGATTGCATCAAGCAGGGGCAAATTGATTTTTACCTGCTTAAAGGTCTCCATCATTTCCTCTATTTGTGCATTCCCCTTATTAAAAGGGGTAGGGCCACTCAAAGCCTAAGGAAATGGCAACTGAGGTACTGCTGGTTCCTCAGTTGCAAGCCTATGACTGAACTTTTGTTTTTTTATTTTTTCATCTTTTATTTCCTGCTGAGGCTCAACTATAGCCTCTTTATTTTTCCCTTGTTGCAGGGTAGCAGGCAACTCCTGGCTCTGTGCTCTAACAAAGTCTCTTTCACTTTCACTCGACAGTTCTTTGGGAATGACCTCTCCTTGTTCCTTTCTCACCTGGTTGTCTACCAGCCTACCAGATCTCAGGGTTGTGATGACACTAGCACCCTCAAAACTTGAGGAGCCTTCACCAATCGAATATTGGCCCTTAGGGTTGCCCACTGGCTGGCTTGGCAACCTGCCTTCTTCTCTTTTGGCCAAGGCATTGGCTATTTAGCCTAGTTGCTCTTCTATTTTCTCTATGCTTTGACTGTGAGAAGTCACAGTCTGAGTAAAGGGTCCAAGGCTTTGCAATTGGGTCAAAACCTGATCCTCAAAAGAAGCATTTCGGGGCTGAGGTGGAGGAACTACTAATTGATTTTACTACTGGGGCTGCTGCTGATGCTGAAAATTTTGCCTTGGGGCATATCCCTGGTTAAATTGCTGCTGTGGCCTTTGAGGTAAGGCCAACATCTGTTGTGGCTACATATAATTGTCTTTCCTCCACCTCAAATTTGAGTGGTCTCTCAATTGATAACTAATATTTTGGTGCTGGTATCCAAATGACTGTTTGTTGTAGCCACCAGATTGTTGCTGTCCAAATGATTGGGCAGCAGCAGCCTGTTCCATCACATAATTAGGGTATTGCCCTGCAGATGGGCACTCTTCCACTGTGTGTTGTGGAGATTGGCATATCAGACATGCCTCCATCACTTGTGCAGCCAATCTGGGCTGCACCACAGTTAAAAGTTTATCAAACTTATCAGAGAGATTGGCCATCTGCATTCTTAGGTCATCATTTCCCCTAACTTCATACATCTTTCCTTAGGAAGTTCAGCAAGCCCCAGCTTAGGAGAAGGCTCTTGAACAGTCCTTGACAAGGACATCTTCTGGAAAGCATTTTCACTGATGACCTCGAACAAGTCCCATGCCTCATCAGCTGTTTTATGCATGTAAGTTTCACAATAAGAGGCATCTACCATGTCTCTACTTTTCTCATCAATCCCATTATAGAAGCTCTGAATAAGCTGCCAGTCAGGGATCTTGTGCTGGGGACATTGTTTGAGCATCTCCTTAAATCTGTCCCAAGATTGATTAAAATCCTCAGTTGGGGATTGGGCAAAAGCAAGTATTGCTTTCCTCAACTGGCTGGTTTTGGTCTCTGGGAAAAATTTGGTCAGAAATCTTGTCTGGAGGTCTTTCCAAGAAGTGATGCTGTTGTTTGGGAGTAGCTAGCAGTCTTGTACATCCTTTAGGGAGAAAGGAAAGAGCCTTAACCTAGTGGCTTCTGGTCCCAAACCAGTAATGGAGAATGTTGTGCACAGGGCCAAGAATTGGTCAATGTGCTTGTAAGGGTCTTCCTTGCTAAGCCCATGGAAAGAGGGAAGCATTTGGATGATGGAGGTTTTAATCTCATAGTTTCCCTGAACATCTGAGAATTGAATGCTGAATAGAAAATTATAATCATCAGGGGCATTCAATTCCTTCAATGTTCTGAGTTGCTCTTCACCCATGACTGCTGTCTCAGTTTTAGTAGGGGGTTCAACTGTGGTGTGTTTGGGCCTTCTTGGTCTTCTACCCCTTTCTATCTCAGGGTTAGGAGGCTCTAATGTGGGACTGAGAGATCTCCTTCCTAACATGCACAATCTTCATCAGCCATTTTTTGATCTTGTTGTTGAGAAATGGAAAATACCATTTTTCACCCCTTAATCTGGGCCTTGATAGACCCTTGAGAGAACTAAATAAGTGTTTTAAGTGTTTGTTTTATAGCTAACAATAAAGGCAGGCTTAACCTTGAAAGTAGCTTAAAAGTGCCAAAAAGATGATGACCCATCTTGATCTGGAGGAAGAAGGAGAAAGGACAACCTCACTGGCTGTCAAAATGCCTAAAATAAAGAGGACAAAGGCCTGGTTTCAACCTGGAAAGAGGTTTGGAGCTATTCGAAAAGAAGAATGCACTACAGAATGCTATTCGTAAAGGTCCCTAATCTTTGTGAAAAGGTCCCCAAGCTCTGCGAAAAGGTCTCCAATCTTTGCGAATAGATCTCCAGAAGTTAAAGTTCTTTTCGAAAAGGTCTCCAATCTGTGCGAAAAGAGCTTCAGAAGTCACAATACCTTGCGAAAAGTTCTCCAAACTGTGCAAAATGATATCCTGAAGATTCTCAGCATCTGCAAGGGCAATTCAGTAATCTCTGAACATGCCCCAATGCATTTAAAAGCCCAGGGACATTCCGAAAGATTCTGAGCACGAACCAAAGGCATATTCCACCCCATGTGAACACCCAAAGATGAAATTACTTGGCGGAAACTTCTAGAAGCTCAAACAGATTTTTGAATTACATAACAGAATTGATGCTTCTATCACCTGATTGGCTGAACCAGATCAAGCAGCTATGATTGGCCAAAATAGATCTGGATCCTTGTGCTCGATTCCTATTGGTTGATACAGATCTATCCAATTCTGATTGGTTGATACACATCTGAGCTGGCTTGGGGAAAACTATAAATAGACGAACCATTTGCCCAATTTGAGTATCCAAATTTTGAGTTTCATTCCTAATCCCCCATTTCCAAATCAGATAGTTTGTCTGAAATCCCTGTAATAGCCTCACCTTGTACTTGCAATTGAGAGCTGTGAGATACTTCTGTAGTTCAAAGGAGAGTTGTATTCAAGACTACAAATCTGAGAGCTGTTTAAGCTGTGCTCTGTAATTGTAATGGTGAATTTGAAAAGGTTGCTGTAAACCGTGCATTCTCCATTGGACTCATGTTAAGGGTTCCCTCTGATCTCCTTATTACATTAGACTCTTTTAGATTCACTATTTTTCATGCAATTTCCCTTGATTCATTAATCCTGTGAGAGTTAGTGTTTGTAACCTAGTCTCTCACGGCATTTGTAGTGATGTTTCTTGTTCTAAATTAAGGATTTGGATTAAGGACTATTGGATGGTTTGTGGCCATTAAAGTGGACAGACCATAGCCATAAGCCTAAGCCTAATCCTTGAATTAGATTTATTTCTCTTACACCTGCGCTTGTAGCCAGATGAAGATTGGATCACATCTCATTTGATCTACATTTATTCTCATTTTGCATCAAGGACCAAATCAAAGTTAAATATTATTTCTCCATTCTTATTAATTTACATCAAATTTCCCCAACTCAGATCTGGATCACTTAGTTTAATCTCTACTTTTATCATTTAGTTAATGTGACAAATTCAACCTCCCATCTTATGTGCTTTGTAGATAGGATCAGAGGTCAGATCTGGTAGCTCAGATCTGAAGGTTTATCTTACATTTGAAATCAATTCCCTGTGGACGATCTTTTACTCACTTACATTTAAAACTTGCTACAATTGGCCCTGATCTTGCAAGCTAATTATGTTCTCTTTGTGCTGATATTTTCTTATTCTTTTTAATATTCAGTACAATGCATCATTTGCAAGTATGTTTTCAAAACATAAATAAATCATGCACACTCAGAACAACAATAAGTTTTTGGCGCCGTTGCCGGGGAATAGATTTTAAAATTGGTAGACCTAAGTTTTTCAATTTTGTAGATTTGATTTTCATTTTAATTTTTGCTTTAAAACTGCACGTTGCATTCCAAGTGCTTGATTAAATGTCTACTGCAGTTTTGTATAGGAAACCTGTTTTCTTTAGGTAATTTTTTATTTTTCTGAGTTTTTATTCTTTGCCTTCTAGTTATTTGAATAAATGCTGCTGCCACTCTTTTGTCTTTTTATCAAATTTGGGCAGTAGCTTGAGTTTTTCTTTTTATTTTTGTCAATATACTTGAATAAGGTCTTCTTGCAGTTTTAGATATTTGCGGATCGTAGGCCGTCAACAAGAACATCTGGACTAAAATTTGGAGCAGATCTGCTTGAGTTTGCATCCTTCTCCTTTGCATTCATTTTCTATTTTTAAATTCTTGAGAACTAGCGATTCTGCTTTGTGTTTAATGTTTGTTTTGATTATAATTTCTGCATCTCTTTTAGGCATCTTGATTTTTTTTTTACAAAACCAAATACAAAATAAAAGAAAATGAAAACACAAATAGAAAATCTCGAGTTGTTTCTCATTATTTTCAGAGAGTAAATATGGGCTCTTGTTGAGCTGATCAAAACAAGTAAAAAAAAAAAAAAATTATATAAAATAAAAAAAATAAAAAAAAAAAAAATATATATATAGATATCTTCCTAGGATAATGTTTTCTCCATTTGCATCCACTTTTCCCATCCGGACTCGAGATCATTTTTTCTTTTTAGGAATCATGTAAGATAATGAGTAGTGAATCATAAATTTGTTTTGAATATTCAATGGACCCAGATTTTATTTTCCTTGATTTCTTCATCATAAATGGGTCTCTCATGTGTGTGAACCCTGTTTTAATATGTGCTCCCATGCTTCATTATTCTTTTTATTCATACACATCATCAACAAAGGGGTTAGTCTTATGAATCTTGCTTTTCCTTTGTATTCACCTTTAATCATTTTATAATCACTTAGATTCATAAGTATCTCAGCTTTTGGGTTTTTTCTTTAGGCTTAGGATGTATCATTTGGCATTAGATTTTCTGTTTTAGGAATTTTAGTTTCAAATTCAGTTTTTAGATCACGATTTTTTTTTCTTTCTTAGGTTAATGTGTCCTCGCTTTTCTTGATTTTCGTCATTTTTACGTGAGTATAGTTAGTTTCTAACTTTGTTTTCCTATTTTGCATTCACAAATTCTGTTTTTTATCAACACTTTTCTTTTTCTTTTTTAACTTTGTATTGGTCCCTTACCTTGCTTTTACTATTTCTGTTATTAGCATTAGTTTCCTTCCATTTGCTTTGCATTCTTTTATTTTACGATCATATATTCAGTTTTAGATTTTATTTTATAGTTCTAGCTTAGTTTTGTTATTTTTCTGTTTTTATCGAATTTCCTATATTTATATAACATTTTTTTTTCCCTTTTCCCGCTCATATATTCAGTGTTATTTTCTTTATTTTCTGCTGCACATAGCTGTAAATTTTTTTTAGTTTTCCTTTCTTCTTTTATCCTGCTGCCCCTCGTTTCTCAGTGTCTAGAACATTGAGGACAATGTTCATCTTAGGTTTGGGGGTATGGCAGGTATGCCAATAAAATAAGTTAATGCTTGGTGCAGCTTATGATCAGCAGAATTTTTGAAAATGAAGTAATCTCACACCTGTTTTTTTGAAAAATGAGGAAGTTAAAACTTTTTAAAATTAATTTCTAGTGTAATTCTAATACTTTCATGAAGTGAATGTCAGAAAATTTCCAAAAGAAAATTGATGTTTTAGTAAACCTAAAAAGAGAGAAAGCAGTGATGATATACCTCAGGAATTTGATAGAAAACCACACCCAGTGAGATTTGGACCTGAAATGTATTCTTTGGAGGTATAAATTGAAAATTTTTTCTGCTTTAGGAGCTGTTTGAACCTGCTTGTTATCACTAGAAGTTACACATATCCAAGTTAAAATATCTTGACAGCAATCATGATATTAAAGACATGATGTAAGGCCTCCTTTTGGACAGTTTGAACTTTAAAAAGCCCAACCTTTTGAAACTGCCCTTGATACACACCAATTGAGCTTTATAAATCCAAGATTTCTTTGAAACCTCATCAACCTCATTTAGCCTAACCCTCACTCTGAGAATTCAGAAGGTAAAGGAAAGAAAGCTGAAGAAAGGTGAGTTGGGTAACAGTTTGGTAAAAAAAAATAATTGAAGGCAATGCTGTATCAGCAGAAGAAATGTGGCATTCCAGTCAATGTTGCTTTGAAAAAAAAGAAAAAAAGAAAAAGAAAAGGAGAAGGCTTTTCATTGGAAGTTTGAAAAAGAAAGAAAAAAAGATGGCCACTTTGGCTCTGAAAATTCAAAGAAGAAGATGAAATTGTGCTGAATTGAAGGTGTGTCTATCACCTCCTTACCTTGACTGACTTCTCAATTTTGAACTCCATTCCATCCCTTTATTCTTGAGGAGCCTTCACCAATCGAATATTGGCCCTTAGGGTTGCCCACTGGCTGGCTTGGCAACCTGCCTTCTTCTCTTTTGGCCAAGGCATTGGCTATTTAGCCTAGTTGCTCTTCTATTTTCTTTATGCTTTGACTGTGAGAAGTCACAGTCTGAGTCAAGGGTCCAAGGCTTTGCAATTGGGTCAAAACCTGATCCTCAAAAGAAGCATTTCGGGGCTGAGGTGGAGGAGCTACCAATTGATTTTACTACTGGGGCTGCTGCTGATGCTGAAAATTTTGCCTTGGGGCATATCCCTGGTTAAATTGCTGCTGTGGCCTTTGAGGTAAGGCCAACATCTGTTGTGGCTACATATAATTGTCTTTCCTCCACCTCAAATTTGAGTGGTCTCTCAATTGATAACTAATATTTTGGTGCTGGTATCCAAATGACTGTTTGTTGTAGCCACCAGATTGTTGCTGTCCAAATGATTAGGCAGCAGCAGCCTGTTCCATCACATAATTAGGGTATTGCCCTGCAGATGGGCACTCTTCCACTGTGTGTTGTGGAGATTGGCATATCAGACATGCCTCCATCACTTGTGCAGCCAATCTGGGCTGCACCACAGTTAAAAGTTTATCAAACTTATCAGAGAGATTGGCCATCTGCATTCTTAGGTCATCATTTCCCCTAACTTCATACATCTTTCCTTAGGAAGTTTCAGCAAGCCCCAGCTTAGGAGAAGGCTCTTGAACAGTCCTTGACGAGGACATCTTCTGGAAAGCATTTTCACTGATGACCTCGAACAAGTCCCATGCCTCATCAGCTGTTTTATGCATGTAAGTTCCACAATAAGAGGTATCTACCATGTCTCTACTTTTCTCATCAATCCCATTATAGAAGCTCTGGACAAGCTGCCAGTCAGGGATCTTGTGGTGGGGACATTGTTTGAGCATCTCCTTAAATCTGTCCCAAGATTGATTAAAATCCTCAGTTGGGGATTGGGCAAAAGCAAGTATTGCTTTCCTCAATTGGCTGGTTTTGGTCTCTGGGAAAATTTGGTCAGAAATCTTGTTTGGAGGTCTTTCCAAGAAGTGATGCTGTTGTTTGGGAGAGTAGCTAGCCAGGTGCTGGCCCTGTCCTTTAGGGAGAAAGGAAAGAGCCTTAACCTAGTGTCTTCTGGTCCCAAACCAGTAATGGAGAATGTTGTGCACAGGGCCAAGAATTGGTCAATGTGCTTGTAAGGGTCTTCTTTGCTAAGCCCATGGAAAGAGGGAAGCATTTGGATGATGGAGGTTTTAATCTCATAGTTTCCCTGAACATCTGAGAATTGAATGCTGAATAGAAAATTATAATCATCAGGGGCATTCAATTCCTTCAATGTTCTAAGTTGCTCTTCACCCATGACTGCTGTCTCAGTTTCAGTAGGGGGTTCAACTGTGGTGTGTTTGGGCCTTCTTGGTCTTCTACCCCTTTCTATCTCAGGGTTAGGAGGCTCTAATGTGGGACTGAGAGATCTCCTTCCTAACATGCACAATCTTCATCAGCCATTTTTTGATCTTGTCCATTTGTTCCTTTAACATCTCTGACTCCCTGGATGGTGGGACTGACCCCTCAACAGGCTGCCTTCGTTCACTTTGGCTTGCTGGTGGGTTGGTGAACACGGGTGGTGGGGGATTGAAGGTGGTGCATGCCCCTGCATAGGCCCCACTATTCCTGATTTCATATATGGCAGAGGGAGGGTGAGGTTATCCTGTTGGTTTTGAGTGGGCTGGATGGGCTCTTGGTGGGAACATTGTACATGGGGAGGCCTTGATGAATGACTTCTGGGGTGATGGGATGAGTGAGTTGTGGATTTTGGGCCGGTGCTTGATGAGGCCACTACATTTGGAGTAATCCTTAGGGATGGGTTTGAGAGGTAGGGGGATGGGTGAATTGGGAGTGATTGATTGTGATACCCTGGATTTCTGCTCCCGAAAACTCGTGCTGTCGGATGGTAAAAAAGACCGATCTTGGAACACACCAAACACTTGGCACATCCACAGACAAAGCGAAAACAAAGCATGCATTCTAACTAAGCAATTCGAGTCATCATAAGAAAAAAAATCTCCATTTCTATATAATCATAATATCAAAAGTATGATAAAAGACGGTTCTAATCCCATGCCAATCGCCTGAGCAAAAGAACCAAACCAAACCATTAGTGACAGCCATAGTCACCCATAGATGGTTCACAAAACGAATATAATATCGCAATATTACATCAGTACTATCTTAAAATGGCTGGACGTACCAAGCCTTACATTAAAAAATCAAAGTATGCAACGCTAGTCCACTAAAAGTACTGGTCAGGAGGGGGCTCAGTCTCCTCCTCGGGCACGTACTCCGAGTCCTCAGGATCTATGTCCTCAGTCCCCGCCTCAATACCTGTACCTGTGACGTATAGTTGAGGGATGAGCTAACATCGAAGCTCAATAGGAAAATATAATAAAACATGTATATCTTTCACATCACACATATCTTTCATGACAGAATTCAAAGCACATTCTTTTTACCGGAAGTCACAATTTAAAAGCATTTGAATTGCCAAAAACGAAGGTCAGATGCATGCTTCAAATCACACTTATCATAGTTTCAAAAGCTTGTTCTTATTTAACAGAAACTTAAAATAATCGCTTAAATATTCTCTCGAGCATGTATAGCGTCGAGCCACATAGATTTCCCGATGGGAAGCTCCAACCATCGTCGTTCAATGAACAATTTCACACACATAGATTTATCCCAAATCCCTGCGAAGAGGCAACTGGGCTGCACGAAGTGTTACCGCAGAATGGTAACCAAAGAACGGATATCCTGCCGTACCGGAACACATTTATAGATATCCTGCCGTACCGGTCACGATTATACTGTCGCGTCGGTAGGGTATCACACATGAAATCTTAAATCAAAGTGAAAAATTTACATTTAGTTTGTCACCGTGAGTTTGTGGTAATTTATAGTAGTTCAAAGTTTTCAAAGCCTACACACACATCTTATTCACATCCTGTTGATGTCACACACATGTACATATTTGATTTCACACACACAGTCTCTTTTCTTAGTGTCATACACACACACTTCACATGTTTAAAAGCTATGAATTTAATTTTATGCTATTATAATAACAAAGTCGTAAAACAAGCATATTCTTATCATATCACTATACATATGCTAGTTGTATTCAAATGCACATGTTATGAAGTTTTCCCTACCTCGACGAGAAGCTTAACGAAGACGTTTCATTCCAAGCTAGCCTCTCACACACATAACCAAGATCATACCTAAACACATTAAAATCATCGCTCATACGTTAGAATTGACGTAAAATAGGAAGATATAAAGTCTCCCAAAAGTCTTTAAATCAAAATAGAACAAAGTCCTGAATCTGCTTAAATCGATCGATCAATTCCCAAATCGATTGATCGGTTTTTCAAATCGATCATTCGAATTCCATTTCGATTAGTCGTTTCCTTCAGAAAACCATCACTTTTGGTTTCACAATCTGTTCGGTTGGTTTCTAAATCGATCGAACGAATTCTGATTCAATCGATTGAAATTCCATTTCGATCGATCAGTTTCTTCAGAAAAACCTTAACACACTCACTATTTTTCTCAAATCGATTGATCAGTGTTCAAACCGATCGATCGATTTCACATATCGATCGAACTTAATTTCGATCGATCGATTTTTGCATAAACCTTCACACTTTCACTCTTGTCAAAATCGATCGATCGATTACTTATTTCGATCAATCGGTTTTGCCAGATTCCACTCAATCACGGTTTTTAACTTCTCAAACTCGGTTTTTTACTTCTAATTTCCTATTCTTCAATTTCCTCATCCATATGCTAATTAAAACAACACACATACATATCACACTAAATCATAATTCTTATTACCTTAGGTTGGATCAATTCCTCGATTCCCGGCTCAAGCTCAAGCTAGATCTTCAAGGATTTGAAATTGGGGATTCATATCGATCCCGCATCCTTAATTTCACACACAGTCTAGATCTTGCACGCACACTCACGAACTCAAATCTCTTCTCCTTCTCTCTCTTCTTATTAACTCTTTCTCAACAACCTAAGGCAAGAGAAATAAATACTCTTACTAACTTAGCTTTTATAACTAAAGGCAAATGTTTGGGTGTTACGCTCATACACCATACCTCGGTATACATCATGTCATCTAATGGTCATACACATCTGAGTATTATTTTTCCTCATTCAAAAATCCAAGCTAATTTAACTCATCTTAATAACTCATCTTAATATCTCTATCCATATCACTGCTCTTGGGATCAATTCCCTGATAGAAACTTTGAACAAGTTTCCATTCGGGAATTTGATGATGGGGACATTGCTTCAGGAGCTCTTTGAATCTCTCCCATGCTTGGTTAAAGTCCTCAGTTGGGGCTTGAGCAAATGAGATGATGCTCTTCCTTAGCTGGCTTGTTTTGGACATGGGGAAAAATTTGGCAAAAAACTGACATTGAAGGTCATTCCAGGACTGAATATTATTAGTTGGGAGCATTGACAACCAAGTTCTGGCTCTATCCTTTAGTGAAAAAGGAAAGAGTCTCAACCTGGTTGCTTCCTCCCCAAACCTGTAATATTGAATGTAGTGCACAGTCCTAGAAATTCATCAATATGCTTATAGGGGTCTTCTTTGCTCAAACCATAGTATCAGGGTAGCATTTGGATGATGGAGGACTGGATCTCATAATTCTCATGAACAGCAAGGAATTGAATGCAGAAGGGGGAATTGTACACCCCTGGTGCATTGAATTCTTTCAGTGTTCTAGGTTGCTCATCCATTGTAGCAATTTACAAATTAACTACAGGAGTGTGTACAGAATGCTTAGGTCAGAGAAGTCTTTCAACTTCAAGATTCACAGGAGTAATCTTAGGATTAAGAGACCTCCTTCCAAGCATACACATAAAAGAAACCAAATGCAATACAGAAAATCACAGCACAGAATGCAACAAAAAAAAAATAATCACACAAAAACACAACAAATGCTATAGATCTACAAAACTACAGATCTAGAAATGTAATCAGAGTTAGAAAATGCAAACTTAAGCAAGGCTTGCTCCTCAAATTGGCACAAAGCTCCTCTTAGCACCACAGATCTAGATCTGAAATAGAGTTAAACTACAACTAAAACTAAGGCAACAATTAATCAAACACTTAAAAGTCAATTAAAAATATAAATCTAAGAACGAGAAAAACTTAGATCTACCACTTTAAAAACACAGATCCCCGACAGTGGCGGCAAAAACTTATTGTATTGCCCACCTTGCAATTATTATATGGTTAAATACAACCAATTAAAAGGCACAAATTACAGCAATGAGATATCAAGGCAACAACCAGTCCTGCAAGAACCAGGGCTGTTGTAGTAAGTTTTAATAGGTAAGTAAGGGTATGTCCATAAGGAAATGTGTCCAAAAGGATGGTAAATCTCCAGATCTATGGTAGATCTGGCACTCTATCCTAATTTCAGCTAAATTAAAATAGGAAAAAGGAGAGGTTTTAAGATTTGTCACTTTTACTACAAACTACAAAAATTAAATGCAAGTGATCCAGATCTGGTCAAACACAGAGATGAGGGGAGATAGTGAAAAGATGAAAATTCAAAGGATGGAGAACAACAGCTAGGGGTTTTGGTCTTTTACTGAAAATAAAGGAATCAAAGGCAGTGTAGAGGACAGATCTGCAACAATCCTCCATCTGGATACAAGCTCAGATGCTAGGTATAAGAATCTACTCTCCACCAATGGATCAAAGCAATCTTAAGGTTATGATCTGCCCTTCTACTGGACACAGATCATCCCAGAGATTATTCCAATCTATTAATCTTGATTGGAACAGATAAACTATTGCAGATGTTGTGGGTGCCAGGCTACAAGCTCCCTATTTCTGGCTGGCATCCACAGGAGTATCCAATCCAGGGAAATCAAATATGAAGAAGTGAAATATAGATTAGAAATTCCTTTAACAACCACAATTACATTGCAATAATACAACTTACAATCTATTATGCTTAGATCTGCAATCTGAGCAACATATAATCCTTTACAAGCCTCTGAAACTCTCAATTTACAGCTCAAGACCTCACCCAAACTACTAAAAGGAGTTTAGCCAACCATGATTGGCTAAAGAGAGAGTGGGAGAAGAAGGAAGAGAGAGGGAGATTTTGGAGGGAAAATGGATCTCAAACTAAGCTCTCGTTCTCTCCAATTCTGGATGTTTGCTCTGTAATTTTGTCAAGCTTTTTATACTCTCCTCCTATGTCCTAAAATTTGTTTTAGCCAATCAGAGCTCAAGAGAATAATTCTATTATGTTGATATGGCTGATTTTTCTTCTAGAAGCCTTTCTTCTATTGGCTCTCAAGTACACGTGAAGCAGTTAGGGTTTCCATTTATGCCTGACTATGTACCAAAAATACCCCCAGTGGTTGCTTATGTGCTTTGGGAAGTGTGCACAAAATTCAGAGGTTGGCAGCTGCTGAAAAAGGGCCTTGAGAAGTTCCCAGTTCAAGTACCAAGAGGTTTAGAGAACCTCTCGACAGGTTCTCAGCCTGCTTGCTCTTTATTTCGATAAGTTTGGAAACCTCTTGAGGAGTTGAATTGCACTAGTCGATAGGATTGGATGATTAGTCGATATCATCTGTGTGGCTTTCGACAGGATTGAAAACAGCTCGACAGGATTGGCAGTCCTTTTCACCATTCTGTCCATTTCTCCATTCATCCTCTCGACAGGTTATAATCAACCTGTCGACTTGTTATACAATCTACCACTGAGCTCTCAACAGGTTGTCTTTGACTGCTCGATAGGTTCTGCTGAACCTCTCAAGATGTACTTGGAAGCTCTCGACTTCTCCTGCACCTTCAGGTAAGGTGTCGATAGGATCTTTTACTGCACTTCCAACCTCTCGACAGCTTCTATCATCCTCTCGATCTCTTCGCTATTTCACTTCAGAACCTCTTGACAGCTATTGGGGAGCTCTCGAAAGCTTCATGTGTAGCATCCATCCTCTCGAGGGCTTCATGGAACCTCTCGATATGTCAGCTTTTAGGCATCAGATCCTCTCGACAGCTAAAGCTAACCTCTCGACAGGTTTACTCTTGTGATTTCACTACTAGCACACATCTCTAGTGTGCTGTTCTTCCTTTATTCAACACTCAGCCACCTCTTAGTGGATTCAATCCTCATTCCTTGCAATCTTCACTCAGCCTCAAGCATTCTCAGGTTGAACTAAAGACAATCTCATGAACTTCTAAGGCTCTTGTGGACTGGTTGATTGGTTGGCCTTTGGGCTGTAAGGTCACATGTTGAGCAATAAATTGCTTCTTTGGCTATTTTAAGTGGATGTCTGCACTAAGCTTGTAATTTATTGCTTATCTATAAAATACATTCAAAACATATTATTAGTTAGCTCAAAGGTCCACCAAAGGTCAGGTTAAGAGGTGAAAAATGGTATTTTTCACTACTTAACAAATATCCCTTATCAAATTGCAGGAAGCCGAGATTGAGCAAATGGCTAGGGCATTCGCAGATCTGACATACCTAAATGACAATGTCGATAAACCACTCGAGGGAGTCGGACCCCCGTTCGACACTGAGCAATCTACGAAAGAAAGAATGGAAGAATCTTCGGAGCTTAAGCCACACATAGAAGACTGAGGGTCAACCGACGAGGAAGACTTCAACATCGAAACACTTGAGAATGAGGGAGAATTGGAATCATATGCCCCCCCCAACCTCCCCAATTACCCCAACCTCATTTGTCTGTGAAAGAGGACTGGCTCTCGATGTCGAGCGAAGAAGAAGACCACTGGAGGAACCTTACTGACATTAAATTAGAAGATCACCTGAGGGCAGAATGCTTGAAATTGCTTGAGGAGATTAATCGATCCCGAAATAAAGATTTAGGTTATGACAATGAATTCGACTACGAACCCGTACTTCATCATTGGCGATGCCCACACCGTTGTCCCTACCCGGAATCCCTGTACTGTAACTTGTGCGTATCCATCCAGACCCAGTGCAAAAGGGCCATCCTACGAGAAATTCAGCGGACAACCACGAAAGAAGAAACTCACATCGCCCTCATAGAGTTTGAGGAGGAACTCGAACTAGACACTCCCCAATCCTGGGATGCACCACAACTTCAGTTATTTTAGAAATCTCTTGAGGAAGAATGGCAACCGCCACCAAGCGATGATGAACACTATTGGATAGATCTCCCCGCACTCGAGTTAGCGAAACAGATCAACCAAGGCCTTCAGGAACTATCAGACCAGGAAGATGAACTTAACACCAATTCTGATCCCAATCCAAAGGGATGTGAATCTCCCTGGGGAGCTCCCTGCATCTCTTACCCATATCAGCCTCGCTACCGTGCATGCGTACTTATCCTAGCATACTATGAGGTTCAGGGAGGAGAATTCGCCAGCCCCGAGGATGGTCAAGGAGACCCTCGAGAGGAAGGACAACTTTACTCTAGCTCAGAAGACGAAAGCCTAGCCGATTATGATCTTAAAGCCTTTTCGAAGAAGAAGCGGTCAACATGCTAGAGGAAGCGAGGATATCAGCAACGCCACCACTAGCGTCGCTCATCCATAGGATTGCACCCGATGAGGACTACCAAAATAAATGCTAAACTCAGAATGAGTTTGCATTAGCAGAAGAATCGTATGAACGACTCCAACAGTCATACTGCCCCCTCAACTAGAGAAAACAATTTTATCAGTTCCTTTTCAGGCAACTGACCTTGTATCATACTTATTATCAAAATAAAAAAAAATAGAAAATCTAAAAGACCATAAAAATCTAAAAATACAAAAGCCTAAAAAAGTAGAAAATTTCATAAAAGAGAGGGGGCCTTTCATCCCAAGACCATCCAATGACTCACTAAGGGACCTTTTCCTTAAGGCTATAGGCATCGGTCACCCCGGTAAGGGAGTAATAACAGATGTACAGAATCATCCTATGGAGCCTCACTCCGACTGGCGCGACCCTACGATCTCCTCCCCACGATGCCGCTGAATGTCTCGATGAAGCTATAAGCTGGTAATCATACCTGACAAGATACTCCACGACTTCGAGAGGAGAATCAATTACCTCGATTTACACCTGACTAAGGACATTGCAGTCATTAGTTTCCTTGATGAAGGGATACCTCTCACAAAACTAACTCCCCAGTTTAGCCATTTTGTAGTCTATGAACTCACAGATGATGAAGGAGCATCAACCATCGAGGAAACACAGGACTTCCAACGGGTGAACACCCTTTGGTCCTGGAACCCGATGCAAAACCTGTTAAGCAGAATCTCAGAAGGATGCACCCACAAGTGTTAAGACCTGAAAAGTACCACTTTTCACCCCTTAACTTAATCTCTGTTAGACCCTTAATCATTTAATAAATGTGTTTTAAGTCTATTCTGTAGGTAATAAGCAACAGCTGCCAATAAACCCCTAACCATGCCAAGAAGCTCACTGTTGCCCCAAAACTACCTCAGCAGAATGAAGGATAAACCCAGACAGAGAGTTGGATGAAGCATGGGCCATTCAAAGCTGAAAGAGTAATCTCGCGATAGCTATTTGTATTCCGCGATGACTAAAATGCCAATCCCGCGACTGCATGAACTTCAAGTCAATTCAACCCCGTGATGCCAATTCTACCATGTGGAAAGATCTGAAGTCGTTTTTACCCAGCGAGGATCGGATTCTAAACTTCTCCCCACTTCTGCAAGGGCAATCTGGGAATCCTCAGCAATTAGGGCACGTACTCCAATTCTCTAATCTCCATGCACATGCCCCGAGGCATCCAAGGGACAGGAATGGGCTGCAATTACATTGATAAATGAGGGTTTTCCTAACCCTAATGGGAGGGAAGCCGACTGCTATATAAGCCTAAGCCTAGCTTAGGTTTGAGGGATCTCTTTTGGGACTTAACTTCTGTGCTTCTTCTCCAAAAATGAACTGTAGAATTATAGTAGGCTAAGGTTAGGGTTTAGGAGTTTTCTTTTTCCTTTTTCTTTCTCTCCATAGTCCAGCACTTGCTGGCTATGCCTTTTGTATGATTATTTGGTATAGATTTTAATGGAGTTTTTGTAATAGGATCTACTGCATGTATGGGATGGTGTTTTTGTTGTGAGTTGTTCTGTACAAGGCTGCTGCCTTGAGATCCTCCATTGCTAAGTTGTATCGTAAGCAATGGAGGATTATTTTTAAAGTTTCATTCAAATCCAAGTGACCTGTGTGTCCTGGGTAGACACATTGCAGGCCTTCCCCCACCACAGGATCCATTAAATCTAAATCCCCATGGGAGCTTGAGCTAGTAGCCTTGCGAACATAGCGGCGACATCAATGATCTTGTTCTGTCTTAGACCTCTGTGAGGAGGATAGCCTCTGTGGATAGTCTGTGACCATTCAAGTGGACAGGTTATAGCCCTAGGGTGAAGCCAATCCACGGACCTAAGACAGATTCTTCTTCTCTGTGGTTGTGCTTGTAGCCTTGTGAGAGATTGTGCAGAGACAGACTCCCCTATGTTTGTATAGATCCATCATCAGATTGCAGATCTGATTTGGCTGTAGAGATTGTAGGCTTGTGACTGGATCACTGCAGTCTTACTAAAGCAGTGAACATCCATGCTTGAAAGCTAGTACTACAACTCTTACTGGTCCTGTGTGTCCAGGATTGTGCACTTTCTAGGCTTAGCCCCACACACAGAACTTTAGAGGATGAGGTTCCTAGGGATTCTTGAGCTTGTAGCCTGGATAAAGTAGTGCCCATAATGGTAAGCTTGTTCTGACCCATCTCTGGATTGTGGTTCCCCTATTGGATAGTCTGTGACCATTCAAGTGGACAGGTTATAGCCATAAGGGATTAGATCATGGCACAGGGGTGAGTTGGATTCTTTCTCCTCTTTGGTGATAATGTAGCTGTTGAGTTATTTTAGAGTGCTTGCTACTGACTTTATTGCAGTCAGTGATAAGAATGGGGTGAATGAAAATGAATGAAGGGTGGATTGAAAATGATAGAGCAGCAAGCCTAAAATATACACAGTCCTACAAGATACAGGGCTTGTTGTAGCAAGTTTTGATAAGTAAGAGTTTGTCCCACAGGGAAGTTGATCTTAGACTCCAAGGGAGCCACCTTTAGTAGGCTCTCCAGATCTGGCAATCCTAAATGGAAGGGGATTTAGGGTCACTAAAATCTAAATTCTAAGGTATCCTAATGTCTAAACTAAAGAAAGGGTTAGGAAAGGGGATGGAGTGAGAAAATAAATATAAAAGGGTGAGACGTATGCTATTAGGTTCAGATATGAGGAGTTTCATAACTCAGATTCAGATCTGCTGCTATAGAAGTCCTGTCCAATGGCTATATTATCACCACTGAGGAGAAAGAATCCAACTCATCTCCGTGCCATGATCCAATCCCTTTATGGCTATAACCTGTCCACTTAAATGGTCACAGACTATCCAATTGGGGAACCACAGTCCAGAGATGGGTCGGAACAAGTTTATCATTGTAGGCACTACTTCATCCAGGCTACAAGCACAAGAATCCATAGGGAACCTCAACCTCTAAAGTGCTATGTGTGGGGCTAGGCCTGTATGGGAGCATGTTAGCCCAGACATATAGAACCAGCAAGAGGTTGAGTACAAGCATTAGGTCTAGCTGTCCACTGCTTTTAGAGAGACAGCAGTGATCCAGTCACAAGCCTACAATCTTTATAACCAAACCAGATTTGCAATATGATGGCGGGTCTATACACATACAGGGGAGTTTGTCTCTGCACAATCTCTCACAGGGCTACAAGCACAAGTGCAGAGAAGAACAATCCGTCTTGAGTCTATGGATTGGCTTCACCCTAAGGCTATAACCTGTCCACTTGAATGGTCACAGACTATCCCAGAGGCTATCCTCCTCACAAAACTCATGATAGAACAAGAAACAGTGCTGCCACCACCATGTTCACAAGGCTACAAAAGCTCATTGCTCCCATGGGGATTTCAGATCTAGTGGGTCCTGTGGTGGGGCTAGGCCTGTATAGGAGCATGTTAGCCTAGACACACAGGTCACTTGGATCTGAGTGAACCATAAAATCAGTCCTCCATTGCTTGCAATATATTCTAGCAGTGGAGGATCTCAAGGTAGCAGCCTTGTGCAAAACAACTCTCAAACAGAATACCCATAAATGTAAAACACCCTATTATAAAACTCTATTAATTTATTCCAAATAATCATACAAAGGCATAGCCAGCAAATGCTGGACTATGGAGAGAAGAATAAGATAAAAAGAAACTACCTAACCTAAACTTACTGGAGATCTACAGCCGATTCCAGAAGAAAAAAAACTAAGTTCTATTCTAAAAAGATAAAAAGCCCCTAAGCCTAAACCAGGCTTAAGTTTATATAGCAGTCAGCTTAGCGGCGCATTAGGGTTAGGAAACCCTAATCTTAATGATGCCACGTGTCCTGATATTGTTCCTTTGATGCCTCGGGGCACGTGCATAGAGATTGGAGCATTGGGATGCATGCCCAAATTGCTGGAAGTTCCCAGAAAGTCCTCTGCAGAAGTGAAGGGGAGTTAGAATTCAGAGTCTCGCCAAGTAGCATTGGTTTCCAAGACTGTCGTGTGGTAGCACGGTCTTCGCAAGATTGGATTAGCTTGAAATTATAGCCGTCGCGGGGTTGTCTTAGTTACAATTGAAGCATTCGTGCGATAGAGTATTGGATCCTCGCTGGATTGCTCTGGTCTTCGCGGGGTTGTACATTCCTTCTGAATGGCGCAGGAATCACGCGAGTAATTTGTTTCTCAATGGATCTTCGCGAGGATGTGATGTGTATTGGTCTCTGAACTGCGCGAGAGGTTTTTCTGAAGTTTTACATCCCACGGCCACTGCGCGACAGCTGCGCGCTAAAATACCTGGAGCTCTCTCTCTTCAGTTGATCTGAGTGAACTGCGCGAAGCTTTATATTTGAGCTTCGCGAGAGCTGCGCGAGGTATAGTTTTGAAGCTCTTCTATTACTGAGCTGCGCGAGAACAGCGCGGGCAATTGGAAATGAAGTCTTAGGAAACTCGCGAGGACTGCGCGAGGCTTAATATCTGAATCCTCTGAAGCTTGTGAAAGCTGCGCGAGGTTCAATTCTTGTATGGATTCAGCTTTCATCATTCTGAGGGACTTCTGGGGCAAAAGTGGGCTCCTTAACAGGGTTCAGGCCTTATTGTAGCTGCTGTTTATTACCTACAGAAATGACTTAACACACATTTATTAGATGGCTAAGGGTCTAACAGAGGCTAAGTTAAGGGGTGAAAAGTGGTACTTTTCATGTCTTAACACACCCCCAAACCTTATCTTTGCTAGTCCCTTAGCAAAGCTACACTAAAAATCTATAGAAATTAAATGCCACTTTCGTAGGGAGCACGGATATATTTAGCATATGTACCAAGCCTTTTAAACCCCTAGGTGATCCCTAGTGGAGGAGTGAAGTCTCCTGAGGCTTTTCAGTGAAGATGCCCACAAATTCTCAATAAAATAGTTAACAGTAGTGCAAGATTATCAAGTTAGTAGTCAAGAAACAGAGTATCAGTTCACCCTTGAACCAGTAAAAATATAGGAAATTTAAATACATTGTTTGCACAGATGTTTAAGCAACATAACTTCACATGATAGAACAACATTTCCAATCAGTTCACAACAGGGGAAACTACACATGTGTGTCAGCACTGAGCTCATCATTAAATTAAAAATTAGGTTGTAGGTCATGCCCAATGCATTCAATATCAGACACCAAAACTCTCCAGGGCATACTCTCACAAAGAACTTTTGAGGGCTTCATTTTCTCTCAAGCTCAAGAGCAGTTACAGCCCCCAAATGGGTCTGTAAGCATGAGCATAGGCATAGCATTCAAGTTCTGGCATCATTGGCAGAATTTCACCATAGATTAGATAACTCTTTATCTCCACATGACAACTCATTTAACTGTGGATCACAAGGGCTTTTAACTAGGCTGTAATGTGGCTAATGGTATTGAGTTATAAAAAGAATTGTAAGGTTGAAAAGGGGTTCAAAATTGAGAAATCAATAGGTGAAGGAGGTGATTCATGACTTCACCTTCTTTAGTTCAGCTCCTTTCATCTTCTCTGCTATTTTCAGATTTGAAGTGGCTAACTTCTCTTCTTGTTTCTGATTTTTTCAATGAGTGTTTCCTCTTGACTCCTCCCATACTCCTCTTCATTATTGTTTTTCTTTCTTTTTGATGCATTTATCTTCTTTTTATTTTTGTTTTTGCTTTGATGAATTGCCACCTTTTTCTCAGTTGTTGCACTGCTAGAACTTCAGATAATTCTTCTCCACTCATCCAATGTTGACCCTAGCTAGTCCATCTTTAACTCTTTCTCCTTTACCTTCTGAATTCTCAGAGTGAGGGTAAGGTTAAATCAGGTCCATAGGTTCAGATACAAGTACTCAGGTGTGTTTTGAAGAAAATTAGATTTTGAGCCTCAAAGAGTGTATGAACAAGGGCAGTTGCTTTAGGATTTGGTCTATTTAGGTTCAAACTATCCAAGAGAAGGCCTTGATCATTTCCTAAGTATCATGATTGCTGTCAGTTGTTTCAACTTGGAGTTACCTAACTTCTAGTGAACACGTTGACTTAGCCAGTCCTTAAAGCTAGAAGAAATTTGCCTCAATCACTCTCAAAAAAAAAAAAAAATTGTAGGCCCAATTCTTACTGGTTATGGTCTTCCTTTGAACTTTTAAGTATGTCCTTACCTTTTTCTCTCTTCAATGATTTACTAAGTGCTGATACCAGTGTGTTTTCTTGCTGTTCTCATCATGGGAATGTTAAAATTTTGAAATTTATGATGTCCTGCAAAAAATTTAAATTCCTTGATTTTCATAATTCTTAAGTGAAAACAGCTCCATTTCTATGTTACTCACATGATTCTGCTGCACTTTAAGTTAACTATGTTATTGGCAGACCTGCTTGCCACACCCCCAAACCTATGAGGAGCAGTGTCCTCATTGGTTCAGAGGGGAAAGACAGCAGTAGAATCGAAAGAGACAAACAAAAATAAACAGAGAAAAAGATAGAGAAACATAAAATGCAAACTGCATAGGGTGGAACTAAAAGAAACTTGCATTAAAATAAAAAGAAAAGAAGACAAAAAGATGGAAAAAGAAAAGACAGAATGGGGGGGAATCATTGGGTAGCAAGGGGAGGGTTTGAGGAAGATGGAGGGGGAGATGCAGGTGGGGCCATTTTTTTCTTCTTCTTCTCTCTCTTCTCTTTCTTTTCCTTTTTCTTTTCTTCCTTGGCAAGGATTTGCTGAACCTCGTCATACTCATCCCAGAGAAACTGCAAGGGGTCCGACTCCTTTGGCGGTGGAGGATCGTCCTAGATGGGGTAAAATTTGATTGGGAATCCGAAGGGGCCGTCACCGCCATTTTGGGTGAGGAGGTAAGGACTTCTAAGGGTAGAAGAGGAGGGATGAGATGAAAAAGGGACGGATGGCCGATTTAAAAGAGGGGCGAGGGAACATGAATCGGCGGAATTGAATTGCGCCCCCTTTTACACTTGGCAATAAATGAATGTTGTGTGGGGAAAGAAGAAAATACACAATGGGCGCTTTGGAAAAGAGAAGTAGCATTAAAGGAATATCTAAAGATAGGCATGGAATTTAAAGAGGTGAGTATATCTCACGGGGATCCTCGCGAGGAGCAATAAGTGATGAGGAACGGGCAGTTCTCGCGCAGCTGAGCTTGGGATCCTCGCGAGGTACACTAAACATGGCACAACACTTTGAAGAGGAAGCCATTGTGATCCCTGAGGCAGGGATTTGGACAAATTTATATAACCAACATCTCCGCGACATGGATTAGTGGTTCAAAGAAAAACTCCACCCAAAAACTCTTCTTCCATGAATGGCAAAAAGAATAAAAACAAAAATACAAAACATTCAGAAGGAAACACAGAACAAAGCAATAGAAAAGCTAGAATTTCTATGAAAGTGTAAGAAAAGTAGTTACAAGTGGAATTACAGCTTAAAAGAAAAACTAAGATAAAATCTAGAAGCTAGGATCTAATCTGAATCAGAATCTGTAAGAAAATCCTAGCCCATCTTTTTAGCATGTTCCTTAAGGGCAGCTCTGTCTTGTTTCTTCTTTTCCTCCCTCTCCTTTTTCTTTTCAGCTGGGGTTTTTGCTGCAGATGGAGCTTTAGGTGCCCTCACCCTCATTTTTAGTGCTTTGGGAGCCTTTGGTTCCTTGGGTTCTTGAGGGGCTTTGCCTTTACGCTTAGCAGGGGGGGTGGCAGGCGATTTTCCTTTGCCTTTGCTTTTGGGTTCAGCTTCTGCAGGGGAGACCATTAGGGATTTCTCTTTTCCTTTAGCTGTGGGTTCCTCAGTGGGGACCACTGGTGCCTTTCCTTTTCTAGTGGACTCAGGTTTGTCAGGGGATCGAGCCTCTTCAGACTGGGCAGCAGGCTCTATTCCAATTTTGAGAGGGACAGCTTTGGGAGCAGACCTCTTGACTGTAACTTTCCTCTGTTGAGGATAAGTTTGTTCTTGTGGAGGTGCAGCAGAGGCCTTGGGAGGTGGAGGCTGCTCAGTAGTTGTTTACTGCATTGTTGGGGGTGAAGCAGGAGCTTTTCCTTTATCTTTTTGGGGCTGAGGTGGGATCTCCTCAGTGGGGGTAGGTGGAGCTGGGGTAGTAGAAGTTGCAGGCACTTGAACATTGATGGGAGTCAGATTGTAAGGTTCATTGCGGGCAGCAGCCAAAGCGGATTCCAATGCGGCAATCTTGACTTGAAATTTGAGGGCATCAGTCTCCTGGATCTCCTTTTGAATTTTTTGGATTTCCTAGGCATTGTTAAGGTCTTTTTTAAGCATTCTTGCTGGGCATTCGCTGCAGCAGCACTGGACTTCTCATACTCCCAATTCACCTGATAATAAGTAGTTGCCGCCTTAGTCTTCTGATATTCCTCCAAGATATTTTTCCACCCCAAGGAGATGCCCAGTAGTTGTAGGTGGTGCTCCTCCGTCATTTTGTCAATCTGCTCCAGCAGGGGGCCTTCAATTGATTGGCGTAGCTGAGCCATTCCCCTCAGAACATCCTTCCTCAGGTATGCATTATCTTTCATATGATGGAGGATGGTGAGGTAAGGAGGGCAGTAAAAATGATGTTTTGGGGCAATGGGAAGAGATGAGGTGGAAGGAGCAAAGTGTGCTTGGTCCTGTGGGGGAGAAGGTGGGGTAATAGGGGGTTGGTCTATTTGTGGGGGAAGGGGTATAAGCTCTGGGTCAGTCTGGGTCTGTTGATCAATGTAAATTGGAGGTGGGAGGATAAGTGGGGGAATGGGTTCTGGTTCAGGATCGGTTTTTGTAGATGTGGTAGAGAAGGTGGGGGGGTAGGATAAGAGGGAGGAGGGAGGGCATAGGGGAAAAGAAAAGTGGGTAGGCTCAATAGGAGTTGGGGGTGATGGGGATGGAATGTTGGAATGGTGAAAGGGATTAAAAGAAAGGGGTGGGGAAAAGGTAATGGTGATGGTGGGGGGGGGGTACTGAATCAGGGGGGAAGTCTGTTTGGGTGGTTTTGTCAGTGAACAGGACCAGGGGGGTGAAGTGGGTGGTGGGGGGATGGGTGGAGTGGTTAAGGTGTGTAGGGTGGATTGGATGGAGGTGAGTTCAGCTTGCATCTGGTCCTATTTGTGGGTGTTGGTGGATAATTGGGCCTGTATGTCTTGGATAAGGGGTAGGAGGAGGGTTAGTGGGTCAAAGCTAGGAGGTTGGGTGTGGGAAGAAGATGGTATGGGTTAGAAAGGGGAGGAGGGTGCATGAAAAAAAGTGGAGGGAGGGGAAGAGGGGGGTTCTGGGGAGCGATGTTGTGAGATAGTTGGGGAATCTGGGAGAGGGGTGTAGTGGGTGGGAATTGTTTCAAGGAAGGTGGAAATAAAGGCTTGGAAGCCTATGGAGGTGCTGAGGGTTAAGTCAATATCTGGGAGAGGGGGTGTAGTGGAGCTGGCTGGGGTGGTGGTGTCTTCAATGTGGGTTGGGTTAATGGGGATAGAAGGGATTGAGGGTGGTGTCTGTGATATAGTGGGGATGGAAGTAGTGGTCTTCGGTCTTTTGTATGAGATGAGGGGGGGGGGGCTTGCAGGTTTGTGTGTAGTTGAGGGGGGAATTGTGGCAATATAATGAGGTAGGGTAGGGTAGGGGAGGGGGAGGCTTCCCAGGAACCAAGCACAGGTGAAGGGGGAGTGGCCATAGAAAATGGAAACAGAGGGGGAATGGAGGCAGGGGTAATGGAAACAGAAGTGGAAAGTGGAGGGGGAATGGTTTATGCTAGAGCAGTGGTAATGGGAGGTTGTGGGGGTACATTCTGGGTAGCAGGGGTGGATCCTGATCCGGCTGCCTCCTTAGCATGCTTGGGCAGGGCCTGAGCCTCAGCTTTCTTCTGCTTCTGACCCCCCATCAAGCTTCTGTTGATTCCCCATTGCCTCTTGGCAAATGTGGTAGGGGTAAGGGTGGTGTTTTCTTCAGTTCTCCCTATCTTGTAGCCCCCTTTGATCAGCAACAGGGTGATGATTTTGGCAAAGGGTAGGGTGTGTGGCTTTTTGTTGGATCCTAACTTCTCCACCACGTCCTTCATAGCCTCAAAAACCAGCCATGCTACATGGAAGCCATGGCCCATGTGGTAGGAGTAGACAGCATCCGCAATTGGGGTTCTCCTCTCCTGCTGATGTCCTGAGCAATAGATGTTCTTGCGTAGGACTTGATCAATGAACATCAGCTCAGGGTCTAGTTCCCTCCTTCTGATTGAGTCCCCTATGGCTTTAATTCCTCTAGTTAGGGCCCTTACAATTGTGTCAATTGATGCAGTCAGAGGGGGGCAATATCCACAGCTATGATTGAATGCTGCTGGGATGCCCAAAACTTCAGTAATCATCTTAGGGCCCATTAACATAGTAAAATCGTCAATCTTCACCATCAAGCACCCTTGTCCATCATTGTCCTTCTCGACCGTGAGGTGCTGGTAAAACAGCTGCACTAACCTGGGGTAGGCTAGTGCTGGAATTGCTTTCATCAATGGCATCAAGCCCGCTTTAATCATGAATTGAATTCCAGGGGCAGAGAGAGGTTCTTTCTCAAAAAAGGGGACATCAAAGGTTGTTTCAGGCTCTAATGGGATTGCCTCCATGAGCTCAGAAGGAGTGGAGTACTTAGAGGTTGGTACCGTCGCCTCCTCAACCACTTCTTTTCCTTTCTTGGGGGACTTTGAAGTCTTGGCCTTTTTAGGGGTGGTCTCTGTAGGGTCCTTGTCCTTCCCCTTCCTCTTCTGTGCAAATTTTGGAGCCATATCTAACTCTGTCTTCTAGTATGAGCAATGGAGACTGAGATCTAGGGTTTGGTTTGATTTGAAGCATGGGGCACCTCAAGATCTCTGACCAGAGGGCAATAGATGATGGTGATGCTAGGAACACTTGGAGAGATTTGTGGAGTGAAGGATGAGCTATAAGAGTGAGGCTGGAGGAGAGAAGGGAGAGAGTGCTAGGAGCTAGGGTTTTGCAGAGGGAAGAAGGAAACAAATAATGAGAAAGGAGTAACGCGTGGGGTTCAAATACCTATCGCGAATCTCAGCGCGCTTTGGACCCTCTGGTCGTGGGGTTGGAAATGAACCTAGCAAAGGATCTTTTGAATCAATCTGGATTGCGTGACAATCTCCCAGGTGAATTTTGGAGCGCGCGACATTTTAAGATGAAATCCTGTGGATTGCGCGAAAAGATCCTAGGTCCCTTTTGAATCTCGCGACAGACTTAGAATCTCTCGACAGCAAATGAATTATTTCTGTTGAATTGCGCAAGAGTCTCCCAGATTACCATGTGAACCTCGCGACAGATTGATAATCACACGATGACTACTGAATTGGTTAATGCGGACCGCGTGAGAGGTTCACTGGTGTAAAGGAATCGCGCGACAGCAAATTGATGGCTCTATGTGAATCTTGCAAAAAGTTCTCAGGAACGCATGAATCTCAGGACAGCAAATGGAATGTGTCCATGGGAACTGCGCGAACTCCTCTCAGACTTCCTCTTCAACCGTGCGAGAGCTATTGAATCTCACGAAAGTCTCCTAGACTTTCACTTTGGACCCAGCGACAGTAAGGTATAAAATAGAGAGCGTGTGTTCTCTATTCTTCCCCTTTTTCTGGATGACTTGTGGTTGAATCCAGGGCATGACTCTCTCCTATGGCTACCTCTAGACATATGTAAACTCAGACATTTACTCAAAAATGATCTCCCACAATAGGCATTCAATCAGAAGCAAGTAATTCAAAAGCAGTAAGAATTTAATCATGCATCAAAAGCTTAAAACACAGATAGGTCAAAATTCATATCAGGCCACTAGCTAATCCTAGAGAAGACACTAAAGAAAGCAATCAAAATAAAAAAAAAACTAAGTACATATGATATAGTTATGATACACCTGTGGAATCAGTTTGAAGAAGGATCCCCTTGACAGTGAATGGTGTCCAAAAGGTCACCAGGTTTTTCAAAACAAGGCTTAAGCCTCTGACCATTCACCTTCAAGAGTCTCCCAGACTTAGGATCCTTAATTTCCACAGCACCAGATGGGGAAACATGCATGATAATGTAAGGACCTTCCCATCTGGATTTCAATTTGCCTAGAAAAAATTTTAGTTTGGAGTTAAATAACCAAACCTTATCACCAGCATTGAAACTCTTTCTCAACAGCCCTTTGTCAAAGAAAGCTTTGGACCTTTCCTTATAGATCCTTGCATTGGCATATGCATCCATCCTTAGTTCTTCCAATTTTGACAGCTACAGCAATCTGTGAGGACCAGCAGAAGTTAGATCTAAATTCAAATGTTTGATGGCCCAATAGACAATGTGTTCTAACTCCACTGGGAGATGACAGGCCTTGCCATAAACCATTCTGAATGGGGACATACCAATGGGAGTCTTATAGGCAGTCCTGTAAGCCCACAGTGCATCATTAAGTTTGTTAGCCCAATCCTTCCTATCAGTCCTCACAGTCTTCTCAAGGATATGCTTGATCTCCCTATTTGAAATTTCAACTTGCCCACTGGTTTGTGGGTGGTAGGGAGTAGCAATCCTATGAGTGACAAAATATTTCTTGAGCAAGCTCTCGAAATTTCTGTTGTAGAAATGGCTTCCCCCATCACTGATAATGGCTCTGGGGGTGCCAAATCTGGAGAAGATATTCTGCTTTATGAACTTGAGGACAACCTGATTATCATTACTTCTAGTGGCAATGGCTTCTACCCATTTGGAAACATAGTCCACTGCCAGTAAGATGAAATGAAAACCATTTGAAGGAGGAAAGGGGCCCATAAAATCAATACCCCACACATCAAACAGTTCAACAACAAGGATGGGCTGTAAAGGCATTGAATTTCGTTTGGACAGCCCTCCTAATTCTTGACATCTTTCGCATGCCTTGCAGTGTGTATGGGCATCTCTGAAAAGAGAAGGCTAATAGAAACCACACTACAACACTTTGTCAGCTATTTTTCGCCCACTAGAGTGACCCCCACAGGCATTTTCGTGGCACATGGCCAGAATACTAGGGATATCACTGTCGAGAATACATTTTCTAATAATTTGGTTTGCACAATACTTGTACAAGAAAGGTTCCTCCCAGAAAAAGAATTTGACCTGTGAGAAAAATAGGTCTTTATCCATTTTTGTCCAATGGGAAGGGGTCTTGCCTATAACTAGATAATTGACAATATGTGCATACCAAGGAACTAAAGATTGAATGGCAAACAATTGCTCATCTGGGAATACATCATTTGTAGCAAGGTCATCAACACCTTTCTCCAACATAATTCTAGACAAGTGGTCAGCCACCACATTTTCTACACCTTTTCTGTCTTTGATTTCGATGTCAAACTCCTGCAGCAGGAGTATCCATCTAATCAATCTTGGCTTTGCATCCTTCTTGGATAGTAGGTACTTTAATGCTGAGTGGTCAGTGAAGATGATAGTTTTGGACCCAAGTAGGTAAGGTCTAAACTTGTCCACAGAAAAAACCACTGCCAGAAGCTCTTTCTTTGTGGTTGTGTAGTTCAGTTGAGCTTCAGCAAGTGATTTGCTGTGATATGCAATGACCACAGGCAACTTATCCTTTCTCTGGCCCAAGACAGCACCTATTGCCAAGTCAGATGCATCACACATCAACTCAAAGGGTAGGGTATAGTCAGGTGTTTGGAGTACAGGGGCAGAGGTGAGGCAGATTTTTAGAGTTTCAAAAGCCTTCAAACATTCAGTAGAGAAGTCAAAGGGCACATCCTGGCAGAGCAGGTGGCACAATGGCTTGGAAATTTTGCTGAAGTCTTTGATAAACCTCCAGTAGAATCCAGCATGCCCAAGGAAGGATCTGATTTGCTTGACTGTTCTCGGAGGGGGAAAATTTTTAATGAGGTCAACTTTTGCCTTGTCTACCTCAATTCCATCTTTAGAGACTACATGGCCCAGCACAATTCCCTGTGTTACCATGAAGTGCTCTTCTCCCAACTTAAGACCAAATTGGTCTTTTCACATCTTTGTAGGACTTGATGGAGGTGATGTAGATATTGTTCGAAGCTATCCCCATAAACCAAAAAGTCATCCATGAAAATTTCCAAGAATTTGTCAATCATATCAGAAAAAATTGCATACATACACCTCTGAAAGGTGGCAGGGGCATTACACAGTCCAAAAGGCATCCTTTGGTAAGCAAAAGTGCCAAAAGGACAAGTAAATGTAGTTTTCTCTTGATCAAGGGGGGCACAGGGATCTGATTGTACCCTGAGTACCCATCAAGAAAATAATAAAAAGCCTTCCCAGCCAACTTGTCCAAAATTTGATCAATAAAAGGGAGAGGGAAGTGGTCTTTTCTGGTCTTGGAGTTGAGTTTTCGATAATCTATGCAAACTCTCCAGCCAGTGGTCTCCCTGGCTGGTCTCAACTCTCTAGACTCGCTTGTGGTCACTGTTATGCCGAATTTCTTGGGTACCACCCGGATTGGTGCCACCCATTCAGAATCAGAGATGGGATAAATTACCCCAGCATCCAGCAATTTAATAATTTCTTTTAGAACCACATCCTGCATGTGAGGATTAAGTTTCCTCTGCATTTCCTTGGAGGATGTTGAGCCCTCCTCTAGATGAATCCTATGCATACAGATTGATGCATCAATTCCTCCCAGATCAGCAATGGTCCAGCCAATTGCTTTCTTGTGCTTCCTCAGAACTGTTAGCAATTCCTCCTCTTGCTCACTGGTAAGAAAAGAGGAGATAATCACAGGAAGTTTCTCTTCTTTCTCGAGGAAAGAATATTTTAATGTCTCTGACAGCTTCTTGAGCTCCAGATCAGGGGCTTGTTGTATGGATGGCAGGATTAGTGTATTATTGGTTGGAGGGAGGAGCAGCAATGTAGGTTTCCAATTGGAATGTTGCACTAAGCCCACAGAAGACTTCACTAGGGGTGTGTCTTCTAGCATTAAAGCTAGGCTTCCTTCCTCCACCATGTTTCAAACTTGAGTTAAATCAGTGACAATGTTGCCCCACTCCAGCAGAGAGGGTAGTTCTTCTTCAACAATTTCTTCTAGTACATCTACTGCAAAGCATTCCTCATTCTCCAGCTAAGGGTACTTTGCACTGCTATACACATTAAGCTCAACTTTCATATGTCTGAAAGTGACCTCCATGATTCCAGACCTGCATTGAATGCATGCATTGGCAGTGGCCAAGAATGGTCTGCCTAAAATAACAGGTATCGAAGATGTACTCTTGTTATAGCCCATGTCTAAAACAAGGAAGTCTGCAGGGTAGAAGAACTTGTCTACCCCCACTAGGACATCCTCAACCACTCCCATGGGTTTCCTCTCAGACCTATCAGCCATCAATAGAACAATGGGGGTTGGCTTGAGCTCCCCCAAACCTAGCTGCTGATACACACTGTATGGCAGCAGGTTAAAACTGGCTCCAAGGTCTAAAAGGGCCCTTCCAATTGTGTGGTTTCCAATAATACAGGGAATAGTAGGTATCCCTGGGTCTTGTAACTTCTTAGGCATTGTCATGGTTAATACAGAATTCACTGTATCAGTTGCAAAGACCTTTTTGGACAAATGGCCTCTGGCCTTTCTTTTCTGAGTACAAAGATCTTTCAGAAACTTTGCATAGGCTAGGACCTGTTGGATTGCATCAAGCAGGGGTAAATTTATCTTGACCAGATTAAAGGTCTCCATCATTTCCTCGATCTGTGCCTGACCCTTATCAAAAGGGGCAGGGCTACTCAAAGCTTGAGGAAATGGTAGCTGAGGTACTGCTGGTTCCTCAGCTTCAAGCCCATGGCTGAACTTTTGTTTTTTTTTGTTTTTTCTGTTTTTATCTCCTGCTGAGGTTCAACTACAACCTCTTTATTTTTCCTTGGTGAAGGGCGGCAGGCAGTTCTTGTCTCTGTGCTCCAACAAAATCCTTATCATTTTCACTTGACATTTCCTTGGGAATTACCTCTCCTTGTTCTTTTCCCACCTGGTTGTCAACCAACTTGCCAGACCTTAAGGATGTAATGGCATTGGCCCCCTCAAAATTTGAGGAGCCTTCTCCGATGGAATAATGGCCCTTTGGGTTGGCTACTAGCTGGCTTGGCAACCTGCCCTCTTCTCTTTTACCCAGAGCATTGGCTATTTGGCCAAGTTGCTCTTCAACTTTCTTAATGCTTTGACTGTGAGAAGTCATAGTCTGGTTCAAGGGTCCAAGGCTTTGCAACTGGGCTAAAACCTGGTCCTCGAAAGAAGCACTTCGGGGCTCTTATTGTGGAACTACCAATTAATTTTGTAGTTGGGGCTACTGTTGTTGGAAATTCGACCTTTGGGCATAACCCTGGTTAAACTACTGCTGTGGCCTTTGAGGTAGGGCCAACATCTGCTGTGGCTGCATATAATTGTCTTGCCTCCACCTCAAATTTGGGTGGTCTCTCCATTGGTAACCAACATTTTGGTGCTGGTATCCATATGGCTGCTTATTGTAGCCACCAGATTGTTGCTGTCCAAAAGATTGGGCAGCAATAGCCTGTTCCATTACAAACTCAGGGTATTTCCCTGCAGATGGACACTCTTCTACTGTGTGTTGTGGGGATTGGCATATCAGACATGCCTCCATCACTTGTGGAGCCATTTTGGGCTGCACCACAGTCAACAGTTTATCAAATCTTTCAGTAAGATTGGCCATCTGTATTTTTAGATCATCATTTCTCCTAACTTCATACATTTTTCCTTTAGAAGTCTCAGCAAGTCCCAGCTTAGGAGATGGTTCTTGAACAGTTCTAGAAGAGGACATCTTCTGGAAAGCATTTTCACTTATGACCTCGAACAAGTCCCATGTCCCATCAGTTGTTTTATGCATGTATGTTCCACCACAAGAGGCATCTACCATGTCTCTACTCTTCTCATCAATCCCATTGTAGAAGCTCTGGACAAGCTGCCAGTTAGGTATCTTGTGGTGGGGACATTGTTTGAGCATCTCCTTAAATCTATCTCAGCATTGGTTAAAATTTTCAGTTAGAGGTTGGGCAAAAGAAAGTATGCCCTTCCTCAATTGGCTGGTTTTGGTCTCTGGGAAAAATTTTGATAGAAATCTTGTCTGGAGGTCTTTCCAGGAAGTGATGCTGTTGTTTGGGAGAGTAGATAACCAGGTCATGGCTCTGTCCTTTAGGGAGAAAGGAAAGAGCCTCAACCTAGTGGCTTCTGATCCCAAACTAGCAATGGAGAATGTCATGCACAGGGCCAAGAACTGGTAAATGTGCTTGTAAGGGTCTTCCTTGCTAAGCCCATGGAAAGAGGGTAGCATTTGGATAATGGAAGTTTTGATCTCATAATTACCCTGGACATCTGGGAATTGAATGCTGAATGGAGAATTGTAATCATCCGGAGCATTCAATTCCTTCAATGTTCTAGGTTGCTCTTCACCCATAACTGCTATCTCTATTTCAATTGGGGGCTCAACTGTGGTGTGTCTGTGCCTTCTCGGTCTTCTACCCCTTTCAATCTCAGGGTTAGCAGACTCTAATGTAGGACTGAGAGATCTCCTTCCTAACATGCACACACACCAACAACATGGAAGACTATTCGCAGGCACATTGCACTTAATAAAAATTGCAACTATCCTAATCAACTGCTATGGAATCTTCAAATGAGAAATAGACTGAGTTTTGAGGGTTAGAGAAGTGCAAACAGAGGTAGCTAGGCTCTCAATGCAATTCCAGTCTCCTTCTCTGCTGCGGTTCAGATCTGCAAGAAGAATTCCAAATGTAAATCAGCAGTATCAATTATTCACAAATACATCTACCAAAGAATAAAGACTCAAAAACCTAGAGTCTACTAAAATATCAATATCCCCGGCAGCGGCGCCAAAAACTTGTTGAGTTATTTTAAAGTGCTTGCCACTGACTTTATTGCAGACATCGATAAGAATGGGGTAAATGAAAATGAATGAAGGGTGGATTGAAAATGACAGAGCAGCAAGCCTAAAATATACTCAGTCCTGTAAGATACAGGGCCTGTTGTAGCAAGTTTTGATAAGTAAGAGTTTGTCCCACATGGAAGTTGATCTTAGACTCCAAGGGAGCCATCTTTAGTAGGCTCTCCAGATCTGTCTATAGATCTGGCAATCCTAAATGGAAGGGGATTTAGGGTCACTAAAATCTAAATTCTAAGGTATCCTAATGTCTAAACTATAGAAAGGGTTAGGAAAGGGGATGGAGTGAGAAAATAAATATAAAAGGGTGAGACGTATGCTGTTAGGTTCAGATCTAAGGATTTTCATAATTTAGATTCAGATCTGCTGCTATAGAAGTCCTGTCCAATGGCTACATTATCACCACTGAGGAGAAAGAATCCAACTCATCTCCATGCCATGATCCAATCCCTTTATGGCTATAACCTGTCCACTTAAATGGTCACAGACTATCCAATTGGGGAACCACAGTCCAGAGATGGGTCGGAACAAGTTTATCATTGTAGGCACTACTTCATCCAGGCTACAAGCACAAGAATCCATAGGGAACCTCAACCTCTAAAGTGCTATGTGTGGGGCTAGGCCTGTATGGGAGCATGTTAGCCCAGACACATAGAACCAGCAAGAGGTTGAGTACAGGCATTAGGTCTAGCTGTCCACTGCTTTTAGAGAGACAGCAGTGATCTAGTCACAAGCCTACAATCTCTATAACCAAACCAGATCTGCCATCTGATGGCGGGTCTATACACATACAGGGCAGTTTGTCTCTGCACAATCTCTCACAAGGCTACAAGCACAAGTGCAGAGAAGAACAATCCGTCTTGAGTTTGTGGATTGGCTTCACCCTAAGGCTATAACCTGTCCACTTGAATGGTCACAGACTATCCAAGAGGCTATCCTCATCACAAAACTCAACATAGAACAAGAAACAGTGCTGCCACCACCATGTTCACAAGGCTACAAAAGCTCATTGCTCCCATGGGGATTTCAGATCTAGTGGGTCCTGTGGTGGGGCTAGGCCTGTATAGGAGCATGTTAGCCTAGACACACAGGTCACTTGGATCTGAGTGAACCATAAAATCAGTCCTCCATTGCTTGCAATATATTCTAGCAGTGGAGGATCTCAAGGTAGCAGCCTTGTGCAAAACAACTCTCAAACAGAATACCCATAAATGTAAAACACCCTATTATAAAACTCTATTAATTTATTCCAAATAATCATACAAAGGCATAGCCAGCAAATGCTGGACTATGGAGAGAAGAATAAGATAAAAAGAAACTACCTAACCTAAACTTACTGGAGATCTACAGCCGATTCCAGAAGAAAAAAAACTAAGTTCTATTCTAAAAAGATAAAAAGCCCCTAAGCCTAAACCAGGCTTAAGTTTATATAGCAGTCAGCTTAGCGGCGCATTAGGGTTAGGAAACCCTAATCTTAATGATGCCACGTGTCCTGATATTGTTCCTTTGATGCCTCGGGGCACGTGCATAGAGATTGGAGCATTGGGATGCATGCCCAAATTGCTGGAAGTTCCCAGAAAGTCCTCTGCAGAAGTGAAGGGGAGTTAGAATTCAGAGTCTCGCCAAGTAGCATTGGTTTCCAAGACTGTCGTGTGGGAGCACAGTCTTCGCGAGATTGGATTAGCTTGAAATTCTAGCCGTCGTGGGGTTGTCTTAGTTGCAGTTGAAGCATTCACGCGATAGAGCATTGGATCCTCACTGGATTGCTCTGGTCTTTGCAGGGTCGTACTTTCCTTCTGAATGGCACGAGAATCACGCGAGCAGTTTGTTTCTCAATGGATCCTCGCGAGGACGTGATGTGTATTGGTCTTTGAACTGTGCGAGAGGTTTTTCTGAAGTTTTGCATCTCGCGGCCACTGCGCGACAGTTGCACGCCGAAATACCTGGAGCTCTCTCTCTTCAGTTTATCTGAGTGAACTGTGCGAAGCTTTATATTTGAGCTTCGCGAGAGCTGCGCGAGGTATAGTTTTGAAGCTCTTCTGTTACTGAGCTGTGCGAGAATAGCGCGGACAATTGGAAATGAAGTCTTAGGAAACTCGCGAGGACTGCGTGAGGCTTAATTTCTGAATCCTCTGAAGCTTGTGAAAGCTGCACGAGGTTCAATTCTTATCTGGATTCAGCTTTCATCCTTCTGAGGGACTTCTGGGGCAAAAGTGGGCTCATTAATAGGGTTCAGGCCTTATTGCAGCTGCTATTTATTACCTACAGAAATGACTTAACACACATTTATTAGATGGCTAAGGGTCTAACAGAGGCTAAGTTAAGGGGTGAAAAGTGGTACTTTTCATGTCTTAATAGTAGCCATTGAACAGGATTTCTATAGCAACAGGTCTGAGTCTGAGTTACAAGACCCATCAGATCAGTACCTAATAACATACTTCTCACCTTTTTATATTTATTTTCTTACTCCACCATTCTTCTTAACCCTTTCTGTAATCTAGACAGTAAGTTGCCTTAGGATTTAGATTTTTGTGACCTTAAATCCCCTTCCATTTAGGATTGCCAGATCTGTAGTCAGATCTGGAGAGCCTACTAAAGAAAGCTCCTTAGGAGCTTTAGATCAACTTCCCTATGGGACAAACTCTTACTTATCAAAACTTGCTACAACATGCCCTGTATCTTGCAGGACTGTGCATATTTTAGGCTTGCTGCTCAGTAATCCTCACTCAACCTTTCATTCATTTTCATTCACCCCATTCTTATCACTGTCTTCAATAAAGTCAGTAGCAAGCAACTCAAAATAGACCAACAAGTTTTTGGCGTCGCTGACGGGGATATTGATCTTTTAGTAGACTCTAGATTTTTGATTCTTTATTCTTTGGTAGCTGTACTTGTGAATAATTGATATTGTTGAATTACATTTGGAATTTTTCTTACAGATCTGGACCGTAGCAGAGAAGGAGAGTAGAATTGCATTGGGAGTCTAGCTACCTCTTTTTACACTTCTCTAACCCTCAAAACTCAGTCTATTCCTCCTTTGAAGGTTCCATAGCAGTTGATTAGGATAGTTGCAATTTTTGTTAAGTGCAATGTGCCTGCGAATAGTCTTCCCTGCTGTTGGTGTGTGTGCATGTTAGGAAGGAGATCCCTCAGTCCTACATTAGAGCCTGCTAACCCTGAGATAGAAAGGAGTAGAAGACCGAGAAGGCATAGACACACCACAATTGAGCCCCCTATTGAAATTGAGACAACAGTTATGGGTGAAGAACAACCTAGAACATTGAAGGAATTAAATGCTCCAGATGATTACAATTCTCCATTCAACATTCAATTCCCAGATGTTCAAGGAAACTACGAAATTAAAACTTCCACCATCCAAATGCTTCCCTCTTTCCATGGGCTTAGCAAGGAAGACCCTTACAAGCACATTGACCAGTTCTTGGCCCTGTGCACGACATTCTCCATTGCTAGTTTGGGATCAGAAGCCACTAGGTTGAGGCTCTTTCCTTTCTCCCTAAAGGACAGAGCCATGACCTGGTTATCTACTCTCCCAAACAACAGCATCACTTCCTGGAAAGACCTCCAGATAAGATTTCTATCAAAATTTTTCCCAGAGACCAAAACCAGCCAATTGAGGAAGGGTATACTTTCTTTTGCCCAACCTCTAACTGAAAATTTTAACCAATGCTGAGATAGATTTAAGGAGATGCTCAAACAATGTCCCCACCACAAGATCCCTGATTGGCAGCTTAAATTTTGAGGGGGCCAATGCCATCACTGCCCTAAGGTCTGGCAGGCTGATAGACAACCAGGTGGGAAAGGAACAAGGAGAGGTCTTTCCCAAGGAAATGCCAAGTGAAAGTGATAAGGACTTTGTTAGGGCACAGAGTCAAGAACTGCCTGCTACCCTTCAACAAGGGAAAAATAAAGAGGTTGTAGTTGAGCCTCAGCAGGAGATAAAAATAGATAAAAGAAAAAAACAAAAGTTCAGCCATAGGCTTGCAGCTGAGGAACCAGTAGTACCTCAGCTGCCATTTCCTCAAGCTTTGAGTGGCCCTGCCCCTTTCGATAAGGGTCAGGCACAGATCGAGGAAATGATGGAGACCTTTAAGTAGGTTAAAATAAATTTACCCCTGCTTGATGCAATCCGACAGGTCCCAACCTATACAAAGTTTCTGAAAGACCTTTGTACTCAGAAAAGGAAGGCCGGAGGCCATTTGTCCAAAAAGGTCTTTGCGACTGATACAGTTAATTCTATATTAATCATGACAATGCTTGAGAAGTTGTAAGACCCAGGGATACCCACTATTCCCTATATTATTGGAGACCACACGATTGGGAGGGCCGTTTTGGACCTTGGAGCCAGTGTTAACCTGCTGCCATACAGTGGTTATCAGCAGCTAGGTTTGGGGGAGTTCAAGCCCACCCCCATTATTCTGTTGATGGATGATAGGTCTGAGAGGAAACCCATGGGAGTGGTTGAGGATGTCCTAGTGGGGGTGGACAAGTTCTTCTATCCTGCAGACTTCCTTATTTTGGACATGGGCTGCAACAAGAGTACATCCCTGATACCTGTTATTCTGGGCAGACCATTCTTGGCCACTCCCAATGCATGCATTCAATGCAGGTCTGGAATCATGGATCTCACTTTTGGATATATGAAAGTTAACCTTAATGTGTACAATAGTGCAAAGCACCCTCAGCTAGACAACGAGGAATGCTTTGCAATGGATGTACTAGAAGAAATTGTTGAAGAAGAACTGCCCACTCTGTTGGAATGGAGCAACATTGTCACTGATTTAACTGAAGTTTAGAACATGGTGAAGGACGGAAGCCTAGCTTTAATGCCAGAAGACATTTCCCTAGTAAGGTCTTCAGTGGGCTTAGTACAGCATTCCAATTGGAAACCTACATTGCTGCCCCTTCCTCCAACCAACAATACACCAATCCCGCCATCCATTAAAAAAACCCCTGATCTGGAGCTCAAGAAGCTTTCAGAGACATTGAAATATGCTTTCCTCGAGAATGACAAGAAACTTCCTGTGATTATCTCCTCTTCTCTTACCAGTGAGCAAGAGGAGGAATTGCTAACAGTTTTGAGGAAGCACAAGAAAGCAATTGATTGGGCCATTGCTAATCTAGGAGGGATTGATGCATCAATCTGTATACATAGGATTCATCTAGAGGAGGGCTCAACACCCTCCAGGGAAATGCAGAGGAAATTGAATCCTCACATGTAAGAAGTGGTTCTGAAAGAAATCATTAAGTTGCTGGATGCTGGGGTAATTTACCCCATCTCTGATTCTAAATGGGTGGCACCAATCCAGGTGGTACCCAAGAAATCTGGCATAACAGTGATCACAACCGAGTCTGGAGAGTTGAGACCAGTCAGGGAAACCACTGGCTGGAGAGTTTGCATCAATTATTGAAAACTCAACTCCAAGACCAGGAAAGACCACTTCCCTCTCCCCTTTATTGATCAAATTTTGGACAAGTTGGCTGGGAAAGCCTTTTACTATTTTCTTGATGGGTACTCAGGGTACAATCAGATCCCTGTGCACCCCCTTGATCAAGAGAAAACTATATTTACTTGTCCTTTTAGCACCTTTGCTTACAGGAGGATGCCTTTTGGACTATGTAATGCCCCAGCTACCTTTCAGAGGTGTATGCATGTCATTTTTTCTGATATGATTGACAAATTCTTGGAAATTTTCATGAATGATTTTTCGGTTTATGGGGATAGCTTTGACCAATGTCTACAACACATCCATCAGGTCTTACAAAGATGTGAAGAGACCAATTTGGTCTTAAGTTGGGAGAAGAGCCACTTCATGGTAACACAGGGAATTGTGTTGGGCCATGTAGTCTCTAGAGATGGAATTGAGGTAGACAAGGCCAAAGTTGACCTCATTAAAAATTTGCCCCCTCCGAGAATAGTCAAGTAAATCAGATCCTTCCTTGGACATGCTGGATTCTACAGGAGGTTTATCAAAGACTTCAACAAAATTTCTAAACCATTGTACCACCTGCTCTGCCAGGATGTGCCCTCTAACTTCTCTGCTGAATGTTTGAAGGCTTTTGAAACTCTAAAAATTTGCCTCACCTCTGCCCCTATACTCCAAACACCTAACTATACCTTGCCCTTTGAATTGATGTGTGATGCATCTGACTTGGCAATAGGTGCTGTCCTGGGCCAGAGAAAAGATAAGCTGCCTGTGGTCATTGCATATCTCAGTAAATCACTCGCTGAAGCTCAACTGAACTACACAACCACTGAGAAAGAGCTTCTAGCAGTGGTTTTTGCTGTGGACAAGTTTAGACCTTACTTACTTGGGTCTAAAACTGTCATCTTCACTGACCACTCAGCATTAAAGTACCTACTGTCCAAGAAGGATGCAAAGCCCAGATTGACTAGATGGATACTCCTATTGTAGGAGTTTGACATCGAAATCAAGGACACGAAGGGTGTAGAAAATGTGGTGGCTGACCACTTGTCCAGAATTATGTTGGAGAAAGGTGTTGATGACCTTGCTACAAATGATGTATTCCCGGATGAGCAATTGTTTGCCATCCAAATTTTAGTCCCTTGGTTTGCACATATTGTCAATTACCTAGTTATAGGCAAGATTCCTGCCCATTGGACAAAAATGGACAAAGACCTATTTTTCTCATAGGTCAAATTTTTTTTCTGGGAGGAACCTTGCTTGTACAAGTATTATACAGACCAAATCATTTGGAAATGTGTTCCCGAAAGTGATATCCCCAGTATTCTGGCCATGTGCCATGAAAATGCCTGTGGGGGTCACTTTAGTGGGAGAAAAACAGCTGACAAAGTGTTGCAATGTGGGTTCTATTGGCCTTCTCTTTTCAGAGATGCCAATACACACTGCAAGAGCTGTGAAAGATGTCAGAAACTAGGAGGGCTATCTAAACGAAATTCAATGCCTTTACAGCCCAACCTAGTTATAGAACTGTTCGATGTGTGGGGTATTGATTTTATGGGCCCCTTTCCTCCTCCAAATGGTTTTCATTTCATCTTAGTGGCAGTGGACTATGTTTCCAAATGGGTAGAAGCCATTGCTACAAGAACTAATGATAATCAGGTTGTCCTCAAGTTCATAAAGCAGAATATCTTCTCCAGATTTGGCACTCGTAGAGCCATTATCAGCGATGGGGGGAGCCATTTCTGCAATAAAAATTTCGAGAGCTTGCTCAAGAAATATTCTGTCACCCATAGGATTGCTACTCCTTACCACCCATAAACCAGTGGGCAAGTTGAAATTTCAAATAAGGAGATCAAGCATATCCTTGAGAAGACTATGAGGACTGATAGGAAGAATTGGGCTGACAAGCTTAATGATGCACTGTGGGCTTATAGGACTGCCTATAAGACTCCCATTGGTATGTCCCCATTCAGACTGGTCTATGGCAAGGCCTGTCATCTCCTAGTGGAGTTAGAACACAAGGCCAATTGGGCCATCAAACATTTAAATCTAGATCTAACTTTTGCTAGTCATCACAGGTTGCTGCAGCTGTCCGAATTGAAAGAGCTACGGATGGATGCATATGCTAATGCTAGGATCTAGAAGGAAAGGTCTAAAGCTTTCTTTGACAAAGGTCTGTTGAGAAAGAGTTTCAGAGTTGGTGATAAAGTTTGGCTGTTTAACTCAAAACTTAAATTTTTTCCTGGCAAATTAAAATCCAGATGAGAAGCTTCCTACTTTGTTATGCATGTTTCCCCATCTGGTGCTGTAGAAATCAAGGATCCCAAGTCTGGGAGAACCTTGAAGGTGAATGGTCAGAGGCTTAAGCCTTGTTTTGAAAAACCTGCAGAACTCATGGACACCATTCACTTTCAAGGGGATCCTTCTTCAAACTGATCCACAGGTGTGTCATTATTGTATCATATGTATTTAGTTTTTGGTTGATTTATCTTGCGTTCTTTTGTTTATATTCTCTAGGATTTGTTAGTGGTCCTATCTGAATCTGGACCTATCTGTTTTAAACTTTTGATGCTTGGTTTGATTCTTCCTGCTTTTCAATTGATAGCTTCTGTTGAATGCCTAATGTGGGAGGTCGATTTTTGTTCTTCATTTTATGATTGAGTTTACATGTGTCTTGAGGTAGCCATAGTTGAGAGTCATGCCTAGGATCCAGTCACAACAGACATACAGAAGGGCAGAACAGAGAGCACATGCTCTCTATTCTATACCTTACTGTCGCAGGGTCCAATTTGAAGCCTGAGAGACTCTCGCGCACTACAGACAACTTACTTTATTTGCTGTCATGAGATTCTTAGGCTGTTGTGAGGTTAAAAAGGGAGTCTGAGAGCATTTCACGTAGTTCGCATAGAAACATTCCATACCTATCGCGAGATTCATGTGTACTTGACAATCTCTCGCACGGTCCACATCGAGCTATTCAGTAGTTATCGCGAGATTCCAAGACTCTCGTGAGATTCAGAAGGTAACCTGGGAGACTCTCGCGCAATTCAACAGAAATACTTCATTTGCTGTCGCGATATTCTAAGTCTGTCGCGAGATTCAAAATGAACCTCAGAGCTTCTCACGCAATCCAAATAGAGACCTAGGAGCTACTCGCGCAATTCACATCAATTCATCTCACACAGTCGCGCGCTCCAAGGTCAACCTGGGTGATTGTTGTGCAATCCAGATTGAATCAACACCTTCGCTAGGTTCATTTCCAACCCTGCGACCAGATGTCCCAAAGCACGCCGAGCTTCGCGATAAGTATTTTAACCCCGCGCTTGGTCCCTTCCCCATTATTTTCTTCCTTCTTCCCTCTGTGAAACCCTAGCTTCTGGCACTCTTTCCCCTCTCTCCTCCAGCATCAACCCTATAGCTCATCATTCACTCCACATATGTATAGAGTTGTTCCTAGCATCGCACACATCTATTGCCCTCTGCTCAGAGATCTCATGGTGCACTGTGCATCAAATCAAACCAAACCCTAAATCTTAGTCTCCGTTTCTCATACTAGAAGACAGAGTTAGAAATGGCTCCAAAAATTTCACAAAAGAGAAAAGGGAAGGACAAGCACCCTGCAGAGACCACCCCTAAAATGGCCAAGACTTTAAAGTCCCCCAAGAAAGGAAAGGAAGTGGTCAAGGAGGTGGCGGTACCAACCACTAAGTTCTTTACTCCTTCTGAGCTCATGGAGTTAATTCCATTGGAGTCTGAAACAGCCTTTAATGTACCATTTTTTGAGAAAGAACCTCTCTCTACCCCTGCAGTACAGTTTATAAGCAAAGCGGGCCTGATGCCATTGATGAGAGGAATTCCAGCACTAGCCTACCCTAGGCAAGTGCAGCTGCTTTATCAGCACATCAAGGTCAAGAAGGACAACGATGGACAAGTGTGCTTACTGGTGCTGATTGACGACTTTGATATGTTAGTGGGCTCCAAGGTGATTGCTGAAGTGTTGGGCATCCCAGCAGCATTCGACCCTAGCTGTGGATATGGCCCCCCTCTGAGTGCATCGATTGATACAATTGCACGGGCCCTAACTCGAGGATTAAAAGCCACAGGTGACTCGATCAGAAGGAGAGAATTAGAACCTAAAATCCTGTTCATTGACCAAGTCCTGCGAAAGAACATATATTGCTTAGGACATCAGCAGGAGAGGAGAACCCCCATTGCGGATGCTGTCTACTCCTTCCACCTGGGCCATGACTTCCATGCAGCATGGCTAATTTTTGAGGCAATGAAAGACACAGTGGAGAAGATAGGGACAAACAAGAAGCCTCACACACTACCCTTTGCAAGAATCATTACCTTGTTGCTGCTAAAAGGGGGATACAAAATAGGAAGGACTGAAGAGACCACCACCCTTACCCCTACTACCTTTGCTAAGAGGCAATGGGGAATTAGCAGGAGTTTCAAGGGGGGCCAAAAAAAGAAGAAAGCTGAGGCTCAGGCACTACCCAAGCAAGCAGAAGAGGCAGCCGGATCAGGGTCTACCCCTACTACAAAGGAGGTGCCCCGAGAGCTCATCACTTCCATTGCTGCAGCATCACCTGTTACCCCTGCATCCACCATCCCTCTTGCATCCATCTCTCACCCCCTCTATTTCCATTCTCCATACCCACTCCCCCTTCACCTGTGCTTGGTCCATGGGAGGACTCCCCATCCCCTACCTTACCTCAGTACACAACCACAATTCCCCCCTCATCTCCACCTAAGCCTGCCAGCCCCCCACTCATCTCCTACAAAAAATGAAAGACCACTGAGACCATCCCAACCATCTCCCAGACACCACCCTCAATCCCTTCTATCCCCATTGACACACCACACCTTGACCAACACACCACCCCAGCCATACCTACTACATCCCCCCTCACAGACATTGACTTAACCCTAAACACCACCATAGGATTCCAAGCCTTTATGGCTAGTTTCTTGGACACAATGCCTACCCACTACACCCCCCTCCCAGACTCCCCAACTACCTCACAACATCACTCCCCTGAACCCCACTCTTCCCCTCCCTCCACTTTCCATCATGCACCTTCCTCACCTTTCCAACCAGTACCCTCTTCTTCACAAACCTAACCTCCTAGCCTTGACACACTAACCCTCATCCTATCCCTTATCCAAGACATCCAAGCCCAGTTATCCACCAATACCCAAAAACAGGACCAGATGAGGACTGAACTCACCTCCATCCAATCCACCCTACACACCTTAACCACTCCACCCATCCCTCCACCATCCACTTTAACCCCCTTGGTCCTGTCCACTGACAAAGAAATCCAAACAGACTTCCCTCCTGACTTTCAACCCCCCCTTCCATCCCCATTACCTTTTACCCCCCATTTCCTTTCATACCTTTCACCATTCCCATTTTTCCCACACCACTACCCACTACTCCTATTGAGCCTACCCCATTCTCATTTCCCCCTATACCCTCCATCCCACCTCTTATACCCCCATCTCCAACTTACACAGACAAACAAACACAGACTGACCTAGAACCTATCCCCCTTCCCCCACAACTAGACTTAGCCCCTGTTACCCCCCCTTCTCCCCCCCAGGACCACTCAGAGCTCTCTCCTTCCACTTCGTATTTGCCCATCGCACCAAAACATCATTTTTACAGCCCTCCCTACCTCACCATCCTCCATCACATGAGGGATAATGCTTACCTTAGGAAGGATGTCCTGAGGGGCATGGCCAAGCTACGCCAATCCATTGAGACCCCCCCTGCTGGAGCAGATTGATGAAATGAAGGAGGCCCAAAGAAAGCAACTTCTGGGCATCTCCTTGGGGTGGAAAAATATCCTGGAGGACTATCAGAAGACCAAAGCTATAGCTGAGTACAATGCACTGAATTTGGAGTTGGAGAAAGTAAATATTGCTGCTGAGAAGGCCCAGGCCAGACTGTTTGAAAAGAGGCTTAACAATGCCCAGGAGATCCACATAATCTAAAAGGAGATCCATGAGACTGACTATCCAGATCGCCTCATTGGAATCCGCATTGGCTGCTGCCAGAAATGTTCCTCTGCAACCCACACCAATCTCTGTTCAAATGCCCATCACAGAGCCCAAAGCTACTCCATCTCCAGCTGCCCAGTCTAAGGAGGCACAACCTAAGACACAACAAGAAAAGGGCAAGGCCCCAGCTGCCCCCCCTCCCTCCCCTCCTACCAAGCAGCCTCCACCTCCTAAGGCCTCTGCTGCACCTCCACAAGAACAAACTTATCCTAAGCAGAGGAAAGTCACTGCTAAGAGGTCTACTCCTAAAGCTACTCCTTTAAAAATTGGCAAAGAACCAGCTGCCCAGTCTGAGGAGGCCCAATCTCATGCCCAGCCTGAGATCACAGCGAAAGGGAAATCCTCAGTGGTCCCCACTGAGGAAGCCAAAGGGAAAGGCAAAGGAAAATCTACTGCCACCCCCTGCTAAGCGCAAAGGTAAAGCCCCTCATGAACCCAAGGAACTAAAAGCTCCCAAGCAACCAAAAGTAAGGGTGAGGGCACCTAAATCTCCAATTGCAAAGAAAACACCAGTCGAAAAGAAAAAGGAAAGGGAGGAAAAGAAGAAACAAGACAGAGATGCCCTTAGGGCACATGCTAAAAAGATGGGCTGGGATTTCTACACAGATTCGGGTTCAGATTAGATCCTAGCTTTTAGATTGTATATTAGGTTTTGTTTCTTGTAACTACGTTTGTACATATTTTACTACTTAATAGAATGTTTTTAGTTTTTGTCTCTTGCTATGATCTGTGTGCTTGTTTTCGTGGGAGATGCATTTAGGGAGGCTTTGCTTATTTGGAATAGTAACCCATGTAAATGGTCGATGTAGATGGTGGCTGAATAAATATGGATAATTATATGCCTCAGGGATTTAAAATGGTTTCTTTTTCACATTCATGGGCCATGTTAGGCTTGCTCGTGGAGATCCCCAACTCAGCTGCGCGAGAATTGTGCAATCACTTCTTATTCTTCGCGAGGATCCCCTTAAATACCATGCCTATCTTTAGACATTCATTTATTGCTCATCCTCTTTCCCCAGATTCAGTTGTGTGTTTCCTCTTTCCCCACACAACGTTCATTTATTGCCACGTTTGAAAAGGGCCACCAATTAAATTCCGCCGATTCATGTTCCACCATCCAACTCTTTTAAAACAGCCATCAGCTCCTTTTCATCTCATCCCTCCTGTTCTAACCCTAGAACTCCATACCTTCTCATACAAATGGTGGATGACAACCCCTTCGGGTTCCCAATCAAATTCTACCCCATCTGGGAAGCTCCCCCACCGCCAAAGGAGCCGGACCCCTTGCAATTTCTCTGGGATGAGTTTGACAAGGTCCAGCAGATCCTCGCCAAGGAGGAAAAGAAAAAGAGGCAAAGAGAGAAGAGAGAACAGAAGAAGAGAAAATGGCACCACCCGCATCTTCCCCTCCATCTTCCTCAAACCCTCCCCCGGCTTCACATTGATCCCCCCCCATTTTGTCTTTTCCTTTTCCATCTTTTTGTCATATTTTTTTTTAATGAAAGTTTCTTTTAGTTCCATACTGTTTAGTTTGCATTTTCTGTTTCTCTCTCTTCTTCTGTGTTTATTTTTGTTTTTCTGCCTGGAATCTACTGCCTTTTATCACCTTTGAACCAGTGGGGACACTGCTCCTCAAGGGTTGGGGGTGTGGCAGGATAGGTCTGCCAATAGACCAGTTAATTTTAGTGCAGTAATGGTAGTAAAAATGGGATGAATAAAGTTAATTTCCACTTAACTTGATATAATGAGGAAACATGTAAAAATTTATATATTTTTGCAGACTTTTAGAAATAGATAAAAGTTGATCTTGACACCACCATGAAGCCAATATTAGAAATTTTTTTTTGAGCTAAGTGCTCAGTGAGCCTAAGAGGAGAGAAACAGACGAAAATACACCCCATGAGTTAAATTTGAAGACCATACCTAGTGAGATTTGGGCCCAACATTTTCTTTTGAAGAGTATTTTTGGCATTATTTCTGCTCAAAGGACTGATTGAATCAAGACTTTTTCACTAGATGTTGTGCAACTCCTAATCAAAACTAATTGACAGCACTCATGAGACTAAGGAAATGATCCAAGGCCCTCATTTGGACAGTTTGAGCCTAAAAATCCAACCTTTTAAGATTTGCCCTTTTGTATACACTAGTTGAGCCTTAAAATCATAATTTTCCTTCACAAACACCAGAACACTTGCACCTTAACCTCATGACCTGAATCAACCTTACCCTCACTCTGAGAATTCAGAAGGTAAAGGAGAAGGAGGTAAAGATACTGAGAATGGTCCAATATTCTGTGGAAGGGGAAGAAAAGAAACTTGTGAACAACTGTGCATCAAAGGCAGTTGTGTGACATTTATCAAAAGAATGAATAAAGAACTAAAAAGAAGGAGAAGAAAGAGAAGTCTAGAGGACAACATCATCTAAAAAATTGAAAAGAAGAGGAGAAGCTGGCCACTTTGAGTTTGAAATATAAAAAGGAAGATGAAGTTTTTGATTAAATGAAGGTTGTGAAGTCATGAACCACTCCTTACCTTACTGATTTCTCGATTTGGATTCCCTTTTTACCCCTTTATTCTTTACACCCCTCAGCCATAAGCCACATTACAACCATTTCAAAAAGACCTTGTGGTTCCAAAGTCGAATGAGCTGTCATGTGGAGATGAAGAGTTGCCCAATCTAGGGTAAAAATCCTTGAAGATGTTAGAAATTAGAAGCTTGGCCTATGCTCATGCTTGCAAGCCCATTTGGGGTCTGCAACTGCTCTTGAGCTATTGAGAATGTGAACACCCTCAGGTTATTAATGTTGAGAGATAGCCCAAGTAAGAATTGGGTCTGAATTTCAACCCCATTGGGATTGTATCCAACCTGAATTTTGAATCAAAGGCAAGCTGGATACTGATTTTCATATATTGAAATTGTAATGTTAAATGAATGGTGGTCAGGCAAACACATGTTAACTTTTAAGTTCTAAATGGCTTGCAACATTGCTGTAGTTTCCTCTAAGCATTAAAGAATGGGTGTGGAATGAAACTTTATACATTTAAATCTGTGTTGTCATTACCTGCACTATACTTAATTGATTCTAATGGTGAAGTTTGTGGGTGTCTTCACTGAAAACTCTTAGGAGACTTCACTCCTCCACTAGGGATCACCTAAGGGTTTAAAAGGCTTGGTACATATGCTAAATATATCCGTGATCCCTGAAAGTGGTGTTTACAGCTTTACTAAGGGACTAGCAAAGATTAGGTTTGGCGGTGTGTTAAGATCTAAAAAGTACCACTTTTCACCCCTTAACTTAATCTCTGTTAGACCCTTAATCATTAATAAATGTGTTTTAAGTCTATTCTATAAGTAATAAGCAGCAGCTACCAATAAACCCCTAACCATGCCAAGAAGCTCACTGTTGCCCTAAAACTACCTCAGCAGAATAAAGGATGAACCCAGACAGAGAGTTGGTTGAAGCATAGGCCATTCAAAGCTAAAAGAGCAATCTCGCGACAGCTATTTGTATTCCGCGATGACTAAAATGCCAATCCCGCGACTGCATGAACTTCAAGTCAATTCAACCCCGCGACGCCAATTCTACCACACGGAAGGATATGAAATCGTTTCTACCCAGCGAGGATCGGATTCTAAACTTCTCTCCACTTCTTCAAGGGCAATTTGGAAATCCCCAGCAATTAAGGCACGCACTCCAATGCTCCAATATCCGTGCACATGCCCTGAGGCATCCAAGGGATAGGATGGGCCGCAATTACATTGATAAATGAGGGTTTTCCTAACCCTAATGGGAGGGAAGCCGACTGCTATATAAGCCTAAGCCTAGCTTAGGTTTGAGGGATCTCTTTTGGGACTTAACTTCTGTGCTTCTTCTCCAAAAATGAACTGTAGAATTATAGTAGGCTAAGGTTAGGGTTTAGGAGTTTTCTTTTTCCTTTTTCTTTCTCTCCATAGTCCAGCACTTGCTGGCTATGCCTTTTGTATGATTATTTGGTATAGATTTTAATGGAGTTTTTGTAATAGGATCTACTGCATGTATGGGATGGTGTTTTTGTTGTGAGTTGTTCTATACAAGGCTGCTGCCTTGAGATCCTCCATTGCTAAGTTGTATCGTAAGCAATGGAGGATTATTTTTAAGTACTATTAGATCCAAGTGACACTGTGTCCAGGGTAGGCACATTGCAGGCCTTCCCCCACCACAAGATCCATTAAATCTGAATCCCCATGGGAGCTTGAGCTGGTAGCCTTGCGAACATGGTGGCGGCAGTAATGAAATTATTTTGTCTTAGACCTCTGTGAGGAGGATAGCCTCTGTGGATAGTCTGTGACCATTCAAGTGGACAGGTTATAGCCCTAGGGTGAAGCCAATCCACGGACCTAAGACAGATTCTTCTTCTCTGTGGTTGTGCTTGTAGCCTTGTGAGAGATTGTGCAGAGACAGACTCCCCTATGTTTGTATAGATCCATCATCAGATTGCAGATTTGATTTGGCTGTAGAGATTGTAGGCTTATGACTAGATCACTGCAGTCTTACTAAAGCAGTGAACAACCATGCTTGAAAGCTAGTACTACAACTCTTGATGGTCCTGTGTGTCCAGGCTTGTGCACTTTCTAGGCCTAGCCCCACACACAGAACTTTAGAGGATGAGGTTCCTATGGATTCTTGAGCTTGTAGCTTGGATGAAGTAGTGCCTACAATGGATAAACTTATTACGACCCATCTGGATTGTGGTTCCCCTATTGGATAGTCTGTGACCATTCAAGTGGACAGGTTATAACCATAAGGGATTGGATCATGGCACAGGGGTGAGTTGGATTCTTTCTCCTCTTTGGTGATAATGCAGCCATTGAACAAGATTTCTATAGCAACAGGTCTGAGTCTGAGTTACAAGACCCATCAGATCAGTACCTAATAACATACTTCTCACCTTTTTATATTTATTTTCTCACTCCACCATTCTTCTTAACCCTTTCTGTAATCTAGACAGTAAGTTGCCTTAGGATTTAGATTTTTGTGACCTTAAATCTCCTTCCATTTAGGATTGCCAGATCTGTAGTCAGATCTGGAGAGCCTACTAAAGAAAGCTCCTTAGGAGCTTTAGATCAACTTCCCTGTGGGATAAACTCTTACTTATCAAAACTTGCTACAACAGGCCCTGTATCTTGCAGGACTGTGCATATTTTAGGCTTGCTGCTCCGTAATCCTCACTCTACCTTTCATTCATTTTCATTCACCCCATTCTTATCACTGTCTTCAATAAAGTCAGTAGCAAGTAATTCAAAATATACCAACAGTAGCACTTCAAGTCAAAGAGGAAGTTGATAAATTACACAAAGCAAAATTCATCTGAGTCATCCTCTATCCCAAATGGGTCACCAATATAGTACCTGTCGCCAAGAAAGATGCAAAGTCCAGGTATGCATCGACTTTCGAAACCTCAACTAGGCATGCCCAAAAGACGACTTCCCACTCTCGCACATTGACACTCTAGTCGATAGCACTGCCGAACATGAGATGCTATCCTTTATGGGTGGCTTCTCTGGGTATAATCAGATTAGATTAGTAGAGACTGATCAAGAGAAGACTTCTTTCACCATGCCATGGGGAACTTATTGCTACGTCGTCACGCCTTTCAGCCTTAAGAACACAGGAGCCACCTATCAACGCGCCATGATGCTTATCTTTCATGATATGATGAACAAATGTGTAGAAGTGTACGTCGCTGATATATTAGTGAAGTCCCAAATGCAGGCAGGACATGTTGAAGCGCTCCGACTCGTGCTACAAAGATCCGAGCAATATCAACTGAAGATAACCCAAAGATATGTGTGTTCGGAGTCACTTCCAGAAAACTACTCGGCTTCATAGTCAGCAAATGAGGAATCGAAGTCGACCCTATAAAAGTCAGAGCCATCCTTGAGATGCCACCTCCCAGCAACATCAAAAAATTATGAGGCCTGATAGGATGATTGCAATTTATTAGAAGATTTATCTCCCATAACTCAAACAGATGTGACCCTTTCTACAGACTACTTAAAGGAGGAGCTGAATACAAGTGGGATGACCAGTGTCAGCAAGCCTTAGACAGCATCAAGACGTACCTCCTCAATCAGCTGGTACTATTACCGCCATATCTCGGAAGACCCCTGATCCTCTATGTGTTGGCCAATGAGAAAGCGAAGGGGGTAATCTTAATATTATATGAAGAAAATGGTAAGAAAGAGAAGGCCATTTACTACCTCAGCAGGATGATGGTAAAATATGAATGAAAATACACTCCAATGGAGAAGACATGCCTCGCATTGGTATGGGCCTTGACGAAACTACGGCATTACTTCAGAGCGCATAGGATATTAGTGTTAGCATGCATGGACCCGCTGAAGTATATATTTGAAAAGCCCGCCACATCCAAAAAAATCGCTCGCTGGCATATGCCACTATAAGAATTTGACATCACCTATGTCACGCAAAAATCAATCAAAGGATAGGCAATTATCGATTACCTCGTAGATCTTCCCCTCCCAGGAAGCGAGCCTGTACATATAGATTTCCCCGATGAAGACCTACTCACAATTCACCACGAAGTGCCCGACAAGACCTCATGGACACTCTACTTCGACCGCGCTCTCAACCATAAAGGGAAAAGCATCAAGATAGTTCTGCTTAGCCCAGAGGGAGTTGTCATACCCAAAGCTTTTCAACTAGACTTTCCTGTCACTAATAACATCAGAAAATATGAAGCCTGCATAGCTAGACTATGAGCAGCGTTGCAATTGGGTGTCAAGTAGCTAAAAACCATCAGCAACTCCAAGCTCGTAATATCACAAGTTATCGGAGAATGGAAAACCAAAGAAAGACGACTAATGAAATACTTGGAAACAGCTCAATATCTGATAAAGAAGTTCGATAAAATTTCTTTCACACACATCCCTAGACTAGAAAATGAGCCTACGAATTTCCTCGCCACATTAGCCTCATTCATTTAGATATCAATCGGACAAAGCAAAAAATCCTTTTTCATTGAAAAGCTAACAATACCCGCGCACGAGGTAGCATGGAAAATTAAGCAGGAGCTACCAGTCCTTCCTGGAACACAAGAATGAAATGAAGTAGTCACGCCAGAAAATCTTGCCAAAATAGAAGGCAATGTTGTAACCTTTAGATTCGAGAAATATCCCACCGACGATGGACAACCATGGTACTTCGACATATGAAATTTTCTGAAACATCAACATGTCCCTCCATACGCCACAAAGATTGAACAAAAGACTACAAGAAATTGATGCACCTGATTTAACATTTTAGCTGAGATACTATACAAGGAAGCCATCACCAAAGGAGTACTGCTACGATGTGTTACAACATCCGAAGGATAATACATCATCAGAGAAGTACATGCTAGTGCCTACGGCGCCCACGCCGGTAGAGAGAGACTAGCAGATCAAATTGTACGATAAGGCTACTTTTGGCCAACGATGATAAGAGATTGCCACCTTTACGTCCAATGCTGCAAACCATGCCAAGAACAAGCCGTGCTAACCAAAGCTCCATCAGTTGCATTGAACTCTATAACCTCTCCATGGTCATTCTCGATGTGGCCTTTCAACATCATTGGCGTTTCATGGACACAATTGGGAACACCCACAAGCATGCGTTTATCCTCACTGCAACCGAGTGCTACACCAAATGGGCAGAAGCGGAATCATATGTCAGAATCACTGCCTCAACGCTCGTAAAGTTTATCATTCAAAACATTATCACCCAGTTTGGAGTACTTAGGATGTTTGTCACCGACAACGGACCGCAATTCATTGCAGAAATGATGAAGAAGCTATGTAAGAAGTTCCCCAAGGCAATGAACAAGCAGAAGCCACAAATAAAACTTTGATTCAAATTTTGAAATGCACAATGGAGAAGAGTAATGGAGCCAACTAGCCTGAACGATTACCTGAGGCACTTTGGGCCTATAGGACCTCTATTCGCACGGTCATTGGCCAAACTCCTTACCTCCTTACCTACGAGATGGAGGCAATCCTACCCTATGAGAGACATATACTATCCTTATGGATTCAACTTGATGATTAGCTATCCTTAGACAAAAGGAGAATTGCTTTGCTCGCCGAGCTAGAACAACTTGATGAGACGCGTCTAAGGGCAGTTGACCATGCTCAGGCATATCAAAGGAGAGTGGCCAGGGCTTACGATAAGAAAGTCCTCGAGTAAACTTTTGCCATTAGAGAGTTAGTCTTGAAGAAAATCATGCCCATCCAAAAGGAAAACTGAAACTGAATTGGGAGGGCCCATATGTTATTGCATCCGCATACCCTAAGAATGCATACAAGTTGGTGAACCAGGATGTGGAAGAACTTCCCAGCCCTTGGAATGCCATGTACCTCAGAAAATACTACCCTTAAACTCTGTGATCATCACATCCCGTAGCCAAATACTTATATCTACTTCCCCCGTAGTTGTCATGACCCATTCGTTGGTCATACGCCTTCAATTCCTGAAATATCCTTAAGATTTTTGATTTATTGCCCACCTTCTTATTCGAGCAATGTGATCAAAGGACTAATGACATACTTGACCTCTTTCAAAAGCATAAGCAAACACCCGATTCTTGTTCCCCATCCTCGCCATTGGAGGTGAAGTTAGAGCACAAAAAAAATGAAGATGCTAGGTTCAATCAAAATTTACCATTCTTGCGTTAGCAGGTTGCTTTAAAAAAAAGGATATATATGTAAAAAAATACCAAGAAATCGAGTGAGAGCAATACGACGAATGAACCAGTCAATGAGCTCAGGGAAGCATAAGCAGCCCGTGAGGACATCTTTGGTAACTCTGCTAGAAATGTATAAGCAAATTGTGAAGGCATCCCTGGTGTCCCATACTCCTAGATGTTGTCGTAAGGTGGCGGGAGGAAGATAAACTCCTGCTAACCATAGAATATGAGACCTTGATGGCACTGAAACATGACGAAGAGCTCAATCATGGCACCCCATACCCACTCTGAGAAAAAGATTGTTACTCACCTCTTTTAAAAAGCGTCAGATACAAATTGTTCCCCCACATCACTGAGCCTTACCCCTCTTCCATTTTCTTTGTTTTCAGACACTAAATTGAAAGCCTCTCGGATATCTCTAGAAATGAAACCGAAAACCAATGGATGACGACTGATGCAATCACCTACTACACCCACCGCACTACTCCAAAATAATGTCCACGGGATAGGATGATCAATACCAAAGGTAGACCCCCGATATAGAGCTACTGTAACCAAAACAACTCCCCTGGTTTGATGACAGTATCAATCGATGTTTCTTCAAAGCTAACTCACCAAATGCACATGGCTCTCCGCGAACCCCAAGTATTCATCGAAAATTCATAAAAGCTCCATTGCACCTCGACACAGGGGCATTTTTTTTTACAATCACTTTAAAGGCCCCTACTTACCCATAAAGAAGACGCAGAATAACAAAATTATCCTCTAAGGAATGCTACCGAAGATACTACGCTACCAATTATGCTGTGCTCCTACACTGGGGCATTTTATTTTATTCTCTTTTAGTTATTTGCTTTCCCTGTTACATTATTTCCTTTCCTTTGTAATAGAAATAATAAAAAGAATGAAAAAAGAAAGAAAAAAAGAAAAAAAAGAGACAAAACTTACATCTTTTACTACCAGGCCCTGCTAGCGATCTGTCTTACCTTTAAAAAGGGGTTTAAATTCACTCAATTCAAGGCAGATCACACACACAGACGTGCAAGTATTCAGGGCCTGTTGTAGCAAGTTTTAAAAGAGTAAGTAAGGGAATGTCCATAGGGAGGTGAGTTCTAAATATGGTAAATCTCCAGATCTGAAAAGAGATCTGGCACCCTACCTAGTAAAAGAAAGGGGAGAGGTTTTAAAGGGTTGTCACTTAAGCTAAACTACAAATAAAATGCGAACTAACTGAGATCGAGTCCAGAGATCTAGATCTTGCAAGTGGAAGTTAAAAATAGAAAATGGAGAATAGCAGCTTGGAGATTGGTCTCACTGTAATCAAGTTGAGCGGATCATGCTACAGGGGTAAAGCACACAAATCCCTCAGCTGGCTACAAGCACAGCTGCAGGGTAGAAGACTCCACTCTAAATCAAAGGATTTAACTGATCTTAAGGCTATGGTCTGTTCACTTCAATGGTCACAATCCATCCTATAGACTTCATCAGATCCAAAGGTTTATGGTAGGAGAATCCAATTGAAACCAGAGATTGGACTGATCTTAAGGGTATGATCTATCCACTTCAATGGTCACAGATCATCCTAGGGAATTCCTCCAAACCAAAGGTTTCAACCATAACATTAAAACTACTACAGATGCTACAATTTCTAGGTCACAGACACAAGAAATTGCAAGGATATAAGATCTAGGGAGATCAGGTGGTATCCAATTGGTCTACCAGTTAAGTGGGTGAGCTGATCAACTGACTCCTCTACACAAATCTGATCGAGCACCAAATGAAACCAAAGGAACTATAGATCTAATTAAAATAGTAAAAACAACATTTATATTGCAATAAAACTCACTCTACAATGAAATGCTCTCAGATTTGTAGTCTGTGTAGCAATTAACCCACAATAACACTCTCACCCTTACCCAATTACAGATCTAACCTCTCTCCTCGCCGCTCCTAGGGAATTAGCCAACCATAGTTGAGCTAAAAGAGGGAAAATGGAATTTTGCTGTAAGCTCTGATCTCCAAAATTTGATCTAAATCTCGATCCCTCCCCCAATTACAGTTGGTGATCTCATTATATAGCTTTTCCCTCTCGTTTCTCCCACCAATATTCCCTTCTTGAAGGTCCTCAGAGTTCGTTAGAGATTTGTCAGAACACGTGGAGTTGGTTAGGGTTTCCTAGAGCATCTTCAGGATCATCGTGCCGGTCACCCAAGTGCCTCGAGTTGCGTGCAGCAGGTCACTAAGTTGTAGCGTGCGAACAACCTACTTTCTGAGAAGTTCTTCACACAATTTTGACAGGTTGAGGAAGCTTCTGACAGGTTCAAATGGCACTTTTTGGTCCTTTCGCTAGGTTCTCAGATCTCTTCGATAGGTTTCGATAGGATGAGTCTTCTCATGATGCTTAAGCATTCTCAGCCCTTTGCCTGGAGCATTCGACAGGTTGGGGAAGCTTTTCAACAGTTTGGAGGACCATTTCGATAGGTTCAGCTCTACATGCCATCATTCCGATAGGATTGTTCTCACTCCTATCAAAATGCTCAAGCACCCTTCGGTAGGTTTTATTCCAGCGTCTCCATCTCGATAGGTCCAGGCCACCATCCGACAGTTTTAGGAAACCATTCGATAGGTTTCCCTTACACCTCAGGCAGGCTTTCGATAGGATGGTTTCTTCCTTTCTTTCAGCTGCTCGATAGGTTCTTGGATCCTATCAAACTCTTCAATCCACACCAATCCATCCTTTCTCTGCCTTTAGATCCTATCGAAACCTTTCCAACTGCACGAATTCCTCCAATTTTTACTCTCAGCTCCTATCAAAGTCTTCAGATAACCTCTCGATAGGATGTTTTCAGCCTATTTTCACTTCCTTCACCTTGCCCTTCTGTTTCCAGGTGCCCCAAGGGCCCAATGGTGTGCAGCCCTCTTGTGTGTCATTGCTTGGTTTGCACTATGCTGAGAGATAGACTTCTTTGTGCGGCATTCTTGGGTGGTTTTCTGCATTTTTCCTATCTTTTATTGCTATCTACAAAATAGACTCAACAGAGGTTTAGTAAAAAGTGCCTCCATGCATCTTTGAAAGTATAGAGCAACCTCAGACAGCCCATCAAATTGAAAAATGCTTCCAAGCAATACGTAACCGAAACGCGAGCAAAGGAGAAACAGAGAAAATTAAAAATGCCACTTTCGTAGGGATCACAGATGCATTTAGCGTATGTATCAAGCCTTTTAAACCCCTAGGTGGTCCCTAGTGGAGGAATGAAGTCTCCTGAGGGTTTTCAGTGAAGGTACCCACAAACTTCTCCAGTAAAGTTAGTTAATAGTAGTGCATCCTGCTAAAACAAAGTTTAAGTAAATAAAATCAATTCACACCATGTCCATTCAATTCATTAGAGGAATTTCAATAGAAAAAAAAAACATCAGTTCAAAACTTGAACGTCTGCTATAATCCTTCACCATCACTCAACTCATGTCAAGGCATTTCTCTTAAAAATTAATGCATGGCTCACCTTTCACTTGAGAATTCTGTTTTGATACTACCCCCATCAAATTGGACTTCAGACCCAAGTCTCACTAAGACTGTTCACTCAGCAAAACAAATGAAGGGTGTAGTCTTTCACACAACTCAAGAGCAGTTGCAGCCCTCAAATAGGACTGCAAGCATGAGCATAGGCATTGCTCTATTTTCATAAATTGTCCAACTCTTTACACCATAGATTAAGCAGCTCCTCATCTCCACATGACAGCTCAGTCCATTTCAGATCAGTGAGGTCTTTTTATTGGGTTGTAATGTGGCTTAGGGATGAGGTTTGTAAAAGAATGAATAGGTAAAATAGGATTCAAAATTGAGAAATCAGTAAGGGTAAGGAGATGATTTGCAACTCAACCTTCTTCACTTAAGTATGATTCTATTTTCTTCTTGAACTTTCAGAGCTAAAGTGACCAGCTTCTTCTCTTCTTTTCAATCTTTTAATGAAATGACTTCTCTTTCTCATTCTTTCACATAATTTATTTTATTTTATTTTATTTTTTAATGGGCTGGAATGCCACAACACCACCAAATGAGTTTTCCTCTTACTCAACCAAATTTTAAACCTTGCTCCTCTAACCTCACTTCTCCTTCTATCTCATGATTCCTCAGATTTACGGTGAGCTGAAATAGGTCAAAAGATTTTGGGTTCAAATTTTTTGGTTTTTATCAAAGAAAAACAGGGATTTTTAAGGCTCAAAAGGTGTGTATCAAGGGCAGTTCAGTGGTGGAAATTTTTTGGCTCAAACTGTCCAAGGGATGGCCTTACTTCATGTCCTCCATGTCATGAATGCTGTCAAGCTGCTTCAACTTGGATTTGCCTAACTTCTAGTGAGCAGAATTGAGTCCAATCAGTCCTTAGAGTAGAAAAAATTGCCAAGATACTCTTCAAAGAAATTAAAAAAATTTTAGGCCCAAATCTCACTGGGTATGACCTTCAATCAAAATTTCTGGGGTGTATCCTCACAGTCTCCTCTCATTTCAGGTTTACTATACATAAAAAAAAATAAAATTTTTTTTTTCGAAAATTCTTGACATTTACTTCATGACAAATGTTAAACTACCACTTATTTCAGTTTTAAACAGTTCTTTTTAATTTCCTCTTTTTCCAAAAAATCAAGTGAGAATTTACTCTAATTCCAAACACTCCTTTTTTAGACTAGCTGCACTATCACTAACTCATTTCATTGGCATACCTGCCATACCCCCAAATCTAAATTAAACAGTGTCCTCAATATTTTACACTATGAAATCAGTAGATAGACATGGTAAGAAGATATCTACATAGTAAAAAAAAAATACATGAAAACAAAATTATATTAATATGTCAAATATATACATGAGACAAGTGAAAAAGAAACTAAAATAATAAACTGCCACATCTATTTACAGGCATCATCTGGCCAACCATAGAGGTCAACTAGGTTTTTCAGCTCATCCTTAGATAAAGGAGCTTTTCCTTTAGATTTTGATTTTTGTTGCAGGTTCTTTGGTGCCTCCTTAGACTAGGCAGCTGGTTGTTTTCCTTTTGGATCAACCGCAACAACAGAATCTGAATCTGAATCAGAAGGAAAAAGGGCATTGGGGTCCAATCCTAGAGCTGCAACAGTCTTCTTTCTTTCTTCCCTAGAGAGTAAGGTGAAAGAGGTGTCAGGTTGGGTTGGGGGCTTGGTGGGGTGAGCTTCTTTAGACTAGGCAGTAGGCTTCTTTCCTTTCTTGATAGAAACAACAGATGGAGCAGATCTTTTGGCAGTAACGTTCTTCTTAGTGGAAGCCCTTTTAGATTTTGGAGGGGTAGGTTGAGTAGGGGGAGGTTCCTGGGCTGGAGGAGGGTGAATATCCATAGGTGGGGTAGGAGGAGGTTGAATTGTAGAAGGGGGACAGGTTTGAGTGAAGGGAGGCTCAGTAGGAGATGTTGTAGCTAGAGGGGTAGGTTGAAAGGGCTGAGAGCTCAAGGAAGCAACCTTTTTCTCCAATAGGTCAATTTGTTTTGCTGCATAGAGCAGGTTGGCATCAGAGAGTTCCTTGGTGGCCTTTAGTATCTCTTGAGCATTGGCTAATTTTTTCTTGAGAAGCTCATAATTCTTCTCATATATGGAAATTAGACTCTTAGCAGCAGCCAACTATTTTGCTGACTCATAACGAGTCAGGATTTCAATCCACCCTAGAGAGATATCTCAGAGCTTGATTCTGTGCTCCAATTCCATGTTGGCAATCCTCTCCTCATAAGGGGCTTCAAGGGAGGCTCGGAGTGCAGCCATACCTCTCAGGACATCCCTTTGGATGTAAGGGTCGTCCCTCATGGCATACAGCAGGGTGAGGTAAGGGGGGATGTACATGTTCTGTCAAGGGTGGGCAAAGGGGCTTCCGCAGCTAGAGCAGCCCTTTCTAAGGGTGTTTCTATCTCAGGCTCTTGAATTTCGATAGCTTTTGCCTTCTTGGCCTTAGGAGCCTTCTTAGGCATCTCCTCAGAGAGCTTCCTCTTAACAGGTGGTTTGGAAGCTGGCTTCGATTTCTTGGAGGATTTGGGGGTAGAAGCAGCTGGTCTCCGGAGTAGGTTTGCTAGGGTTTCCTCAGGCTCAACCATTTTACTCTCAGGGATTGTTCACTCACCAACTTGTAATGGAATTCAGAGGTTAACAATTAGAACAACAACAAAATGGTGGTGGGAAGGCAACTTACCCCAAAATTCCTTTGGTTTAATAGAGCTCGCAATGCACAGCTCCAATTTCTCCAAAATCATATGCAAAATGCTCTTCTGTGCAAGCTTAATGCACTTACGAAATGGCAGACTGAATAGTTGAAGGTGCTGCGAGGACTCAGTGGAGAGAGAGGGAGGTGAAAGAGAGGAAGAGAGCTAAGGTTTTTTAGAGGGTATGGAATGAGGCACAAATGACCTATCGACAGGTATATAAGGGGTGAAATACGATTTCGATAGGATGAATTGGATGGTTTCGATAGGTTCATGCGTCCTGTCGAAAGCTTAGCAGACAAAGCTTTCAAAAGGGATGATTTGATAGGATCCCGATAGGTGGAACCACCCTTCCGATAGGCCTCAGTGCCTATCGAAACCATCAAATATCCTGTCGAAATCACCATGTGACCTAACGAAAGGTGAACTTGACCTATCAAAAGCTCCCAAAACCCAAATAAGGCTGCATTTCTGGGCACTCTAAGCCTTAGCACTCAGCAGGCTCTTTTGCTGTGCTGCTCTATAGTTTGTTTCCCTTGGGGACAAGCTCCCATTATCTCAGGACAGTTGGTAATATTGACCTGATGGCCTAGTATTTAGCATGACAGTTTTTATTGCAAAAAAATAAATAATCAACAACAAAGTAAACACCTAAAACAAAAGTAAAGTATGGTACATATGATACATACTGAACTTCAGGGGCTAATCTGAAGGATCTGAAAGGTCCATGGTCTCCTCAGGCTCATCAAACTTGGCACCTTTCGTGAATCTTTTCTGCAGCAATTGTCCATTCCCTGGGTGTTGTTTTGTATTTGTGAACCACACATTGCCCTGCATCAGCTGATGTGGATTTTCATGCACAACCTTCTCTAGTACATCAATGGAAAAATAGGCCTCATCTAGAGGGGGTTGATGAGTTGTGTTGTACACATTCAGCTTTACTTTCATGTTGCCAAAGGAGACTTCCATGACTCCTGACCTGCATTGTATACAGGCATTAGCAGCGGCCAAAAAGGGCCTGCCTAGAATCACAGGTATGGAAGAAACACATTTGCTTGGCTCCATGTCTAGCACCAAAAAGTCAGCAGGGTAAAAGAACTTGTCAACTCCCACCAGGACATCTTCAATGACCCCCATAGGCTTCCTTTCAGATCTGTCAGCCAATTACAAGACCACATGTGTGGGCTTCAACTTTCCAAAGCCCAGCTTCTCATATACTGTATATGGTAGTAAATTCACATTGGCTCCTAGATCTAATAAGGCTTTCTCAATTTTATGATCCCCAATGATGCAGGGGATAGTGGGCACTCCAGGGTCTTGAAGTTTTGTGGGGGTAGCAATAGACAGAATTTGCTTTACCTTTTCTGCTGAAAAGACCTTCTTGGATAAGTGTATCCTAGACTGTCTTTTATGGGTGCATAACTCCTTCAGAAACTTGGCATAGGCTGGAACTTGTTTAATTGCATCAAGTAAAGGCAAGTTGATCTTTACTTGCTTAAAAATTTTCATCATTTCCTCTATTTTACCTTGCCCTTTATCAAAAGGGGAAGGTGCTTGCAATGCTTTAGGAAATGGCAAATGTGGGATTGCTCCCTCATTTGCAGCCTTAGCCAATGGGTCATCTTTCTTTTTGATTTTTTTCTTTTCTTGAGGATCATTATTAACCTTTTTCTTCTCATTTGGTTGCCCCTTCATGTCCTCCACTAGTGGCCCTTGTTGTGTCCTTTTGAAAACCACCTCTTTGCCTTTTTCAAAATTTCTCAAAGTCTCATTGCCAACTTGGTTATCCACCAGCCTTCCACTTCTTAATGTCATAATGGATTTGGCTTCCTCATAGGTGGAGGAAAATTCACCCACTACATACTGTCTCCTTGGGTACATCCAGTGGTTGGCTAGGCAGCCTCCCTTCCTCTCTCTTAGTCAAGGCATTAGACAGCCAACCAAGATGGTCTTCTATCTTCTTAATGCTTTGGCTGTGAGAGTGCACAGTTTGAGTTAAGGGACCCAAATTCTGCAGTGAGGCCAGAACTTGTTCCTTGAAAGACGGTGATCTCACAGCTGGAGGGGGTGCAGGTTGCTGCACAGGTTGACCCATAGGTTGGGTCATGGGCTGCTGATAATGAGGCTTGGGAACATAAATTTAGTAGTAAGGTTGAGCATTTTTATAGGGCATGAGTTACTGTGGTTGTTGCTGCTGGTTTGGGTAGGCATCTTGTCTCCACCTCAAGTTGGGGTGGTTTCTCCATTGGTACCCAGCAGCAAGTTGTTGCCCATAAGACATAGTGGTAGCCACATGCTCCGTTACAAAATCTAGAAACTGGACAGTTGATGGGCATTCCTCAAGGGAGTGAGCAGGGGACTGGCAGATAGCACATGCCTCCTCCACCCTAGCAGCCATGGGTGACTGCATTGCTCCAATGAGGTTATCAAATTTCAGTGCCAGGCTATCCACTTTCCTCTCCAAATCACTCTGCACATTTACCTCAAACATCTTCCCTCTGGTGGTATTCTCTTTCACCAATCTAGGAGGATCTAAGTCCCTAGACAAGGTCTCCCTCTTATGGAGTTCTCACTAATGATATCAAACAACTCCCTGGCCTCCTTAGCAGTTTTATGGAGGTAGGTGCCACCACAAGAAGCATCTACCATGTCTCTGCTTTTCGAAATAATCTCTTGATAAAAACTTTGAACCAATTGCCATTCAAGGATTTGATGGTGGGGGCATTTCTTTAGGAGTTCCTTGAATCTCTCCCAAGCTTGGTGAAAATCCTCATTTGGATCTTGGGCAAATGAGATGATGCCCTTTCTCAACTAGCTTGTTTTTGACATGGGGAAGAATTTGGCCAAAAACTGACATTGAAGATCACTCCAGGACTAAATGCTATTGGGTGGAAGCATTGACAACCAGGTCCTGGCTCTATCCTTCAATGAAAAAGGAAAGATTCTTATCTTGGTTGCCTCCTCCCCCAAACCTATGATGTTGAAAGTGGTGCAGAGTCCTAAGAATTCATCAATGTGCTTATAAGGATCCTCTTTAGTCAGGCCATGAAATGAGGGTAGCATTTGGATTATGGAAGACTTTATTTCATAATTTCCTTGAGCAGCTAGGAACTGAATGCAGAAGGGTGAATTGTAAACCCCTGGTGCATTAAATTCCTTGAGATTTCTAGGCTGCTGTTGCTAACCCATTTCGGGAAATTTAGCTGCAACAAATGTGAGTGGAGTTTGTCTAGATCTGAGAAGTCTTTCAACCTCTGGATTTAATGGGACAATCTGAGGTTGGAGAGTTCTTCTCCCAAACATACACCACTCAAGATCTAATGTAGAGCAAATCTTCAAACGCAATAAGTAGGAACAAAAACAAATGACTAATGAATCTAAAAATTAATTGATCGGACAAATAAAGGGGAGTAGAGGGATGCAAACTCAAGAGCAGCCTCCAGCACAATGCTCCTCTTTCGCAGTAGCTTCAGATCTGATAAAATACAAACATAACTAAAACAACAAGACTTACAAACACAGTTAGTGAAAAATCAAACAAACTATCACAGATCTATGATCTAAACTAAAACAAACATAGATCTACCAATTTAAGAAATACTTCCCTGACAGCGGTGCCAAAAACATGTTGGCGATCTGTCTTACCTTCAAAAAGGGGTTTAAATTCACTCATTTTAAGGCAGATCACACACACAGACCTGCAAGTATTCAAGGCCTGTTGTAGCAAGTTTTAAAAGAGTAAGGGAATGTCCACAGGGAGGTGAGTTCTAAATATGGTAAATCTCCATATCTGAAAAGAGATCTGACACCCTACATAGTAAAAGAAATGGGAGAGGTTTTAAAGGGTTGTAACTTAAGCTAAACTACAAATAAAATGCAAACTAACTGAGATCGAGTCCAGAGATCTAGATCTTGCAAGTGGAAGGGTTTAAAAATAGAAAATGGAGAAGAGCAGCTTGGAGATTGGTCTAACTACAATCAGATTGAGCTGATCATGTTACAGGGGTTCAAAGCACACAAATCCCTCAGCTGGCTGCAAGCACAACTGCAGGGTAGAAGACTCCACTCTAAACCAAAGGTTTAACTGATCTTAAGGCTATGGTCTGTCCACTTCAATGGTCACAAGCCATCCTATAGACTTCATCCAATCCAAAGGTTTATGGTAGGAGAATCCAATTGAAACCAGAGATTAGACTAATCTTAAGGCTATGATCTGTCCACTTCAATGGTCACAGATCATCCTAGGGAATTCCTCCAAACCAAAGGTTTCAACCACAATATTAAAACCACTACGGATGGTGTAATTTCTAGGTCACAGACACAAGAAATTGCAGGGATATCAGACCTAGGGAGATCAGGTGGTATTCAAGAGGTCTACCAGTTAAGTGGGTGAGCTAATCAACAAACTCCTCTACACAAATCTGATCTAGCACCAAATGAAACCAAAGGAACTATAGATCTAATTAAAATAGTAAAAACAACATTTACATTGCAATAAAACTCACTCTATAATAAAATGCTCTCAGATCTGTAGTCTGTGCATCAATTAACCCACAACAACACTCTCATCCTTACCCAATTACAGATCTAACCTCTCTCCTCACCGCTCCTAGGGAATTAGCCAACCATAGTTGAGCTAAAAGAGGGAAAATGGAATTTCGCTACAAGCTTTGATCTCTAGAATTCGATCCAAATCTCGATCCCTCCCCCAAATTACAGTTGGAGATCTCATTATATAGCTTTTCCCTCTCGTTTCTCTCGCCAATATTCCCTTCTAGAAGGCCCTCAAAGTTCGTTAGAGATCTGTTAGAGCACGTGGGGTTGGTTAGGGGAATCTTCAGGATCATCTGCTGGTCACCCAAGTGCCTCGGGTTGCGTACAACAGGTCACTAAGTTGCAGTGTGCGAAGAGCCTACTTTCTGAGAAGTTCTTCACACGAATTCGACAGGATAGGATAGGTTCCCCTTACACCTCAGGCAGGCTTTCGATAGGATGGTTTCTTCATTTATTTCAGCTGCTCGATAGGTTCTTGGATCCTATCGAACTCCTCAATCCACACGAATCCATCCTTTCTCTGCCTTCAGATCCTATCGAAACCTTTCCAACTGCACGAATTCCTCCATTTTTTTCTCTCAGCTCCTATCAAAGTCTTCAGATAACCTCTCAATAGGATGTTTTTACCCTATTTTTACTTCCTTCGCCTTGCCCTGCTGTTGCCACGTGCCCCAAGGGCCCAATGGTGTGCAGCCCTCTTATGTGCCATTGTTGGGTCTGCACTGTGCTGAGAGATAGACTTCTTTGTGCGGCATTCTTGGGTGGTTTTCTGCATTTTTCCTATCTTTTATTGCTATCTACAAAACAGACTCAACAGAGGCACTACAAAATAGTAATTTAGACATGCCCTAGAACTAGGTACAATCATTATGCATGGATGTGCACAACCAATAACAAGTACAAGTTTGACATAAATAAAAGGGTTTCTGGATCCTAGGAAGCCTACGTTATAACCTAAATACTTAAGAAGTAAAAGGGACTCTTACTCGCGAGTACCCACCTGGTCTTGTGTAAATAGCTCCTCCAATGGGATGCGCCTCCTATCCTGATCCTCAGCGCCTTGATCCTCGACACCCTCACCTTCAGATACCTCCCCCTTGACCACCATCTCATCACCTTCAGGTACCTCTCCTCTCGCTACCACCCCAACATCCTCTCCCAAGGCACCAGCACCGGCCCGAGCCTCAGAAGTCTCACCTATCTCCTCCATCATCAACTCCTCTAACTCGGAGGTGGTGAAGTCAAGTCTACCACTACCCTCAGACTCCATCCTAGAAGAAAGAATTCAAGAAACTAGAAAGAAAGCAAGAAACGGCACCAGAAACGGATGAACGGATCGTAAGATATCATGAAAATACAAAAATTAGAACACAAGAAGACGAAGAAATAGAGAATCGAAGAGAAAAATGGATAGCGCGGGAAGAATGAACACTTTCCAGGTATATATAGAGTGCAGTTAGATCGTGTACCTCGCTTAGGGCACGCAATGAAATTGTGCACCAAAAGAATGTCGCTTAATCCCTATTACACTCCCTTCTTTGAGCGCGTAAACAAATCGTCGCCCGCTCAAAAATAGCCCAACGCCTTGATTGCACACCACAAACCAGAGAGTAACCATATCATACATCAAAATTGCGGCGCGTAAATCCCAAAGGTCACTCGCACAGTGACCAGGTGTTGCCTCAATCCCGTGTCTTGGAACACGTATGTAATTTGATTACACAACATCTTACAGACGCATAATGATTCTCTAAACCCCGCAAACGTGCGAGGCTATGCCGACGCTGAATTTAGTTATGTGCCTAGTGTTAAGCGCATAATTCCCCAGGAGAAATACAAAAATATATACCCAGAACAGTAGATTTAAAGGTAAAAAAAAGGCATTTTAAACATTGGTTACTCAGCCCAAACTACACCCTTGCTAGGACGAGTCTAAAAAAAAAAGAGAAAAAAACACTTCAAACTTAGAAAAATATACACTCCAAAAAAATGTTTCCAACACACCCCAAAGCAAACAAAAAATAAACCAAATCAAACCAAACTCAAAAATAAATAACAATACGCCCAAACAAAGTGAGCTAACTAAAACTAAAACTGAACCAAAATTGTGCAAAAATATGAGTAATCATAAATTTCCTTCGCTTCATAAACATATAAAACCATTACAAAATACACTGAGGGCATACCCTCTAAATACACGGTAAAAAATAACCAATCCAAAATTAGCACCTTTAGGCTATGCCCGAATCCGATTTTATTCGAGAAAGAAGAGATCCTAGAGAGGCCTAGAGAAGAAGCTCACCTTGAACGAATTCCAACAAGAATCTCATCTTCCCCTCCTGAGCCGACAAGAAAGAAAGAGTGGCTCACGAAAAGCCACCCAGGATTTGTAGGATACACATATGGAAGCCTACCCTAGAAAGCATAACAGGGAAGGCTAACAAAAAGTGAATCCATAGAGCCTACCAAGGAGCAATTGGTGTCAATCACGAGAACTCTGACCCAACACTTTACCTTGGTTTTCTTCCCGCCGCCTTCTTCTCTTTCTTCTCTTCCCTTAGCATGATAGCAATTTAACTGCTACCCTGCATTTCCAATTCCATCCATTCCCAAATATAACAATTACAATTTCCTTAGGGTCCAGTACCTGGGATACAAAGTAAATAGGAAGAAAAGACATTAACAAAAACAAGAACAAACCAAAAGAAGAAAAGAAAAAAAAATGCCCCTAAAACCTCTTAATCTTCAATGAGATGCAAAATAAAAACTAGACCCCTGGCCCCTATTTATAAACTTATACCCCTTTCACCAAAAGATGACAAGTGCCACACTTATGAGCACCCTCCACTTGATTCAATCCAAAGCAAGACACATGCCCCCCTTAAAAGGCTACAATCCATAACAAATATGGATCAACCAACCAATGCGAAACACTCACCCCACAAGAAACACAAATCCACCTTGAAGTAGATAGACCAATGAGATCAGAACATCTAACACTCATCTAATTATCCTAAAATCAAACTCCAAATTCACACATTTCTAACAAGTATCCAAACATAAGACCAAAACAAATTTTAAACTCTAAACATGAGACACGTGCCCTCATCATGACAAAAATCAAGACTTCTCAAACCTAAAATTTAAATAATGCCCATTCACCAAAAACAAATACAATAAACATCTCTTTATTCATTTAATAACGATTTTTTTTTTTTACAAGTGTCATCGAAGGCATACCTGATGAATTACAACCCAAAATGAAAACTGAAATACCTAATCTGCAACCCAAAATGAAAACTAAACCTAAGACGGAGACCAAGCAAGGAGCAACACCCGACTTGGAGAGTCCAATCAGAGGCTTCAGGGAGGATTGGTTGGGGAACGCATCCCTTCAGTTGTAACACCTCCTCTTCCGCTATCTTCACCTCCTCCACCACCGCCTGCTCAACGCTGCCTTCACTGCTCCCTAAAAGGGATCGATGTGAAGGCTAACCTCATCTTTCCCAATATTGCCCATTCTTAGAGGTATGCCATCCCCAAGCACCACCTTAGGTTGAAGAACACGTGAAATGATGGACATCGAAAGAAATGACATCCTGAACAGACGATTGGATCGCACAATATCGTAGAAATACAGATACTCGAGTGTAAAGAAATCAGATACGGTAAGAAATCAAGACTAAATTAAAGGATACAAAGAAGAAAACCCCTTTGCTTATATAGAGTACAAACTCAATTGCACGCCTGGATCCCGGTGTGCAATTAGGTCACGCGCCAAGAAGTTTGCGCGAAAACCAAATCATGCACACTGACATGAGTGCATAATAAAACTTTTGCACGCCCCATCAGTGCGATGCTCTAGTCACGCGCCCAATATAGGACGCTCAATCACATTACCCATATTAGGAAACACGCAAAATCCGAAGGGTCACCCGCATAGTGACCTGGCGACGCTCCAATTACATGATATCACCTAGCTGCTTAATTAGATTACACGCTAGTACTCACACACGAAATCCAGATTGACGCCCGAACACTGCCACTTTACCAACCCGGCGACCTTTCGATCACGCGCAATGCTAGAAGCGCACAAATACAATACGCACACCAACCCAAATGCTTAATTGACACCTTAAGCCTTAAATCACGTGCTCCCAAACGGACGCACAAATCAATTCAACACCTTGAATCAGGCATGTAATCCTCAACTACAGCGTACACCACTAATAAAATAAACATACCCCGTCGCAATATGATGTACACTTAATCCCCTTAACCCATCACGGACCAACCAGAGACGAGTATATTCCCCCAAAAGCTCCATCGCAGCCAAATTACTCCCTTTGATAACTTGCATGTCCCATTACAATCAGAATCCTTCCCTCTCTTCCGTCCCATCGCGTTACCTCCCTAGCTATCCAAAAAAAAAAAAAAGAGAGAAAGAGAGAGATGCTGATCATCTTCATGTCCCATCGCAGCCAGACATATCAGCATAAATCAACCAGACCCTATCGCGACGATGAATCTTACCACATCACCAAGACCAAAGGAAAGTCCCGCCGGGATCCCAAAACCTCATTATTGCCCCATCGCGACAGTCAAGGAGTCCCCTTAACCCATCACGGACCAACCAGAGACGAGTATATTCTCCCAAAAGCTCCATCGCAGCAAAATTACTCCCTTTGATAACTTGCACGTCCCATTACAATCAAAATCCTTCCCTCTCTTCCGTCCCATCGCGTTACCTCCCTAGCTATCCAAAAAAAAAAAAAGAGAGAGAAAGAGAGAGATGCTGATCATCTTCATGTCCCATCGCAGCCAGACATATTAGCATAAATTGACCATACCCTATCACAATGATGAATCTTACCACATCACCAAGACCAAAGGAAAGTCCCGTCGGGATCCCAAAACCTCATTATTGCCCCATCGCGACAGTCAAGGAGTCACTAGACCAACCTTTCATCGCACACTCATAAACATGTCCTGTCATGATACAACCACAACGTGATCTCATATAACCCAAGAACTACCAAAGAAAGAAACACCATCGTTGTCTTATCATGAAATTGAAACAACTAAGGAATCGGCGACGTCGCGCATGTCCCATCGTAATGCCACCACAACCCAAGTGTCTTGAAAACCCGTTCTCTCACGACACTGTCACCCAAAACACTCGAACACACCCCATCATGATACACAATCGAGAAGGGAAGGCTCAACCATGTCCCGTCACGTCAGTAGGGAGCCTAATCCCCGGAGCCCCATTACATAACCACACTGTGGGAAGGCTCAACCATGTCCCATCGCGTAAGTAGGGAGCCTAATCCCTGACGCTTCACCACACAACAGTCACCAGACGCCATTACAACAGAAACATAAGGACGGAGAAACCTCTTTGATATCTTGCCACATCCCGTCTCAGCACAGACATCTCACCAGAGTCCCCCTATGTCCCACCGGGCCTACAACCAGCGGGACTCACCTCACCACACAACCATAAGGGGAGAATCACTATGTCTCACCATGAATTTCATCTTCCCAAGACCCTTCCTCACATTGATGACCATCAAGTTCCATTGAAGCAGAAGTGAAGAAAAGGGAGGGAACCCTCTAATGTCCCATCGCGACATCACTACAACAGCCGATCAAGTCCCATCGTAAGCAATGCAAGGGCCTTTCACTCAGATCAGGTGAGTATCACCCCCTTTTCAATTACTCGATGTTCCTTATAAAATATAGTTGGTTGTAATTAAGTTAAATGTCTTCAAAACCAGTCTCTCTCAACTCGCGAATCACTGTAGTCCTCCCATAAGTGACCATCATTTGTATTCACCGAGAAGGCTAGACGGAGCATCTGATATACCAAGTGTCGTCTTGACAACCACACAAATGATTGGGTCCACAAATCCCGTATAGGTGGATCTGCTCAGCGACAACTCGGAATCCGCATTTTCTGCAGTTTTACCATCGAAATTGATCTTTGTGCAACCATGGATTCTCATCGAAGCCGTCGAGATGATGCGCACTCTCGAAACATTTAGAGTTGCCACCCGGAGCTTTTGGTGTCCCGAGAAACCTAAAATCAATATTCAAGGCACCGAAGTGCTAAATATGACTCTGAATCACTGGATTACACCAAAGGCTCTTGGCTAGGGGCGTCGGTTATCGATCAGGAAGGTGTTAGGCACCCAATCTACCCGCTTAATGTGGTCTCTACTGTTGTTGTTCTGAGTGTGCATGATTTATTTGTGTTTTAAAAACATACTTGCAAATGATGCATTGTACTGAATATTAAAAAGAATAAGAAAATATCAGCACAGAGAGAACATAATTAGCCTGCAAGATCAGGGCCAATTGTAGCAAGTTTTAAATGTAAGTGAGTAAAAGATCGTCCACAGGGAATGGATTTAAAATTTAAGATAAACCTTCAGATCTGAGCTACCAGATCTGACCTCTGATCCTATCTACAAAGCACATAAGATGGGAGGTTGAATTTGTCACATTAACTAAATGATAAAAGAAAAGATTAAACTAAGTGATCCAGATCTGAGTTGGGAAAATTTGATGTAAACTTATAAAAATGGAGAAATAATATCTAACTTTGATTTGGTCCTTGATGCAAAATGAGAATAAATGTAGATCAAATGAGATGTGATCCAATCTTCATCTGGCTACAAGCACAGATGCAAGAGAAAGTAATCTAACTCAAGGGTTAGAGTTAAACTTATGGTTATGGTCTGTCCACTTCAATGGCCACAGACCATCCAATTGTCTTTAATCTGAACCCTTAATTCAGAACGAGAAACACCACTACAAATGCTGTGAGAGATTAGGTTACAAACACTAATTCCCACAGGGATAATGAATCAAGGGAAATTGCTTAAAAATAGTAAATCTAAAGGAGTCTAGTGCATTAAGGAGATCACAGGAAACCCTCAACACGAATCCAATTGAGAACGTACGGTTCACAGCAACCTTTTCAAATTCACCATTACAATTACAGAGCACAGCTTAAACAGCTCTCAGATTTGTAGTCTTGAATACAACTCTCTTTTGAATTACAGAAGTATCTCACAACTCTCAATTGTAAGTAAAAGTTAGGCTATTACAGGGATTTCAGACAAACTATCTGATTTGGAAATGGGGGAATAGGAATGAAACTCAAAATCTGGATACCCAAATTGGGCAAATGGTTCATCTATTTATAGTTTTCCCCAAGCCAGCTCAGATGTGTATCAACCAATCAGAATTGGATAGATCTATATCAACCAATAGGAGTCGAGCACAAGGATCCAGATCTATTTTGGCCAATCAGAACTGCTTGTTCTGGTTCAGCCAATCAGGTGATAGAAGCATCAATTCTGTTATGTAATTCAAAAATCTGTTTGAGCTTCTAGAAGTTCCCGCCAAGTAATTTCATCTTTGGGTGTTCACATGGGGTGGAATATGCCTTTTGTTCGTGCTCAGAATCTTTCGGAATGTCCCTGGGCTTTTAAATGCATTGGGGCGCGTGCAGAGATTACTGAATTGCCCTTGTAGATGCTGAGAATCTTCAGGATATCATTTCGCACAGTTTGGAGAACTTTTTCAATCTGGACTTCTGAAGCTCTTTTCGCACAGATTGGAGACCTTTTCGAAAAGAACTATAACTTCTGGAGATCTATTCGCAAAGATTGGAGACCTTTTTGCAGAGCTTGGGGATCTTTTCGCAAAGATTGGGGACCTTTACGAATAGCATTCTGTAGTGCATTCTTCTTTTCGAATAGCTCCAAACCTCTTTCCAGGTTGAAACCAGGCCTTTGTCCTCTTTATTTTAGGCATTTTGACAGCCAGTGAGGTTGTCCTTTCTCCTTCTTCCTCCAGATCAAGATGGGTCATCATCTTTTTGGCACTTTTAAGCTACTTTCAAGGTTAAGCCTGCCTTTATTGTTAGCTGTAAAACAAACACTTAAAACACTTATTTAGTTCTCTCAAGGGTCTATCAAGGCCCAGATTAAGGGGTGAAAAATGGTATTTTCCAGTTCTCAACATCTACTTCTGGCCAAAACAAAAACAAAAATAAAGAAGCGACAAGCCCTTCCCCTTGCCTTTAAGGCACTAAGATCCTATTTGTGCCCCTCCGTTCCTACCGAGATTTTGATGACGTAACGACACAAATGAGAGGATACAAAAAGAACTGAGAAGGTAGAGGAATAGAGGGAAAGCCGGAGCTCTTGGGCCCTTGTTGCACCATTGTGGATCTTTGCGTAGGTGTGCTTCGATGAGCTTCCAATGGCTTGGATGGTTAGAACAAAGGTTCTAGCTCCTAGGGCTTAATAGCTAAGAGGTAGAGAGGGAAGGCTAGAGGATAGCTCTCACCTAAACTAGGGGATTTTTTATGGAAGAGGGAGTCTAAAGTAAACTTTTAAGTTCTAGAATTTGTATGGAGAATGGTGCACCAAAGGGAGAGGGAACTCTTTCTTAATTTTTTTCTCTCTTAGGTAAATTTTCAAGCCTTTGTAAAGGGAGGGGTGCCTCTCTATTTATAGGAAAATGAGAGGTTAGGAGGGTGTTTAGAGGCTAAGTAGGTTAAGGAATTGGGTAATCTAGCCATCTAAGGTTTTCAAGGGTTTTTGGAGCCTTGAAAAGTGTGAAAGCTAGCTCCAATGGTGGATGATAGGTTAGAGCTTTAAGTCACTTAAAGGGTTGCAAATAGAATAGGAATGGGTGCGACAGAATAAGCAAAACAGACACAAGAGATCAAGATGGCCAACAAGTCAAACCCTAATCTTGAAATTCGAGCAGAAAACCCAAGGTTACTATAGCTAAGCCTGGCACAACTAATAGATGCAACAAGCTTAGGTACAGTAAAATAGTGCCCAACAGTGGGTTGGGAAGTTCACTGCCAGCAAGGGGTCCCACATAAGGCAAGCGCAAGTATTAGTTGTGCCAAGTTCATAGGGATCCTTGCGAAGCTTCTCGCATGTTTCCTAATGAACCACTCGACAGGTTCTCACGTTGTTCAATGTAGGCCTCACGAGGTTCAGTTGATGCCTATTTTCATGCCCAAACTTTGAATCGCTGTAACTTTTGATGTATAGCTCAGATTGGGGTGATTCTTGGCTTGTTGGAAAGCTGAAGACTTATACCTTTTAATGGTATAAGATTCAATTATAGCATGAGATCTCAACTAGTCCTGGTGCACCACTCTTTGATCATTGCTCGGGAATGTCTATGTATGGGTTCGAAATGGATTTTACAGGTTGGGATTGGTTTCTAAAGGCTCGGGGAGGTTTTTAAGGGATCAAGGGTGATTCCTAAGAGTTTGGGATGACTCCTAAGGTTTTTGGAAGGTTCCTAAGGGTTTGATACATGCCATCGAAAGGTCGAACGTGCGCCTCTGTCAAAGTGTGTTTCGATCGGGCCTCGGGCCAAATTTGGTTGTCTACAGGTGCCCCTCTTTAGTATCTGATCACTAATGATCGAATGCCAAAGACAAGAGACATTCCAAGAGGCCAAACACATTATTGATGGGTTTGATATATTCAAAATGAACCTCAAACATCAAGTGGGTAGCATGGTGAGAAAACGAAAGCCCTGTATGTCGGGAAAATTATCCGTTTCTCAAGGTTATCGGTCCCCAAGCGCTTAGTGACATTACTGGGCATAACCAACATGGAGCGAGTTGTGAAAGCCCAATAGTTGGGAAAAACATCTGCTTTTTGAGATGGTTTGAAGGTGCTTGATGTTCAATATTTATTCTGAATACAATAAATTCGTAAGTAAGAGGGTGATCGAGCCGCACTTAAAGATAGGTGCGAAGTAAATATGCAAAGGTCCACAGTTTGTGTCCAATCATCATGAGGCATTGATTGCCCCATTTGACTGGTCACATGTGACCCTGCGTGATGCAGGGGGGTTCGAGGCCTCTGGGTGAACCCATCGGTCTCGATATTGTTTTAGCATGACTACCCGAGCGGAGTGAATAAATGTTGCAACGCTTTTTGGGAGTACATGCCGCTTTTTGATTTATTTTTTGTGATTTTATGTGGAATTTTTTTGTGATTTTTTTCTATTATTTCATGTGGAATTTTGGACTTTTGTGTGAATTTTTTTTCTATTATTTCATGCGGAATTTTTGGACTTTTTCTATATTTTATGTGAAAACGTTTTGGACTTTTTGCTATGATTTTAAGTGAATTTTTTGGACTTTTTGCTATGATTTTATGTAAATTTTTTTGGGACTTTTTGCTATGATTTTATGTATGATTGGGATTCTTTGAGCATGGTCACCGATCTCGATCCGTTTATTCTAGCACAGCTTCTCGAGCAAGTCAAATGAAGATTGACGTGTCATATGGGGGTGTGTGCACGAAAGGAACAACAAAATAAAAGAAAAGAGGTCAGGCCGGGTGTGTATGAACCACATTTAGCCAAAACCCTGCCCAAAAGTAGCCTGGCGCATGTATTACTTGCGCCAGGCCAACTGGGGGCCAAAATACACTTGGCGCATGTAATACATGCGCCAAGCAAAACCTGGGGAGATTTTAAAGAGCCCGAGTTTGGGCAAAAGGGGTTTATTTTTCAAAAACATTTCTTCCCCCTCTCCAAACCGAAAAGAGACCTCCTCCTAGGGTTCCTTTGGATTTATCCCTAGCGTGGTTCATTGCCAGTGTTCTCTCATGTTGATCAAACACCCGCTCTACTCCAGATCTAGAACTTATATTTCTTTGAAGGTAACCACCTTAAAACCCATTTTTTACTTGATTTTTCTTGTAATGTGATCATGATCTTTGCTTTCTTAGATGATAAATGGTTTATTTCTCTTGTATGCATGCTTATTGATGATGAGTTTGATGTTATTACATGAATGATGCCCTATATTTTTTGTTGTTTTATGGATTTTATTAGGACATAAATCTATTTTTTTGTTTTTATGCTTGTAAATAAAGTAAAGGGATTTTTTTTGTTTTTGTTTTTATTTTTGCAAAATAAAGTAAAGGGATTTTTTTTTTGGTTTTGTTTTTTTTTTTTATAAATAAAGTAGAGGGATTTTTTTTGTTTTTGTTTTTGACTTTATAAACAAAGTAAAGGGATTTTTTTTTTTGCTTTTGTTTTTGATTTTATAAACAAAGTGAAGGATTTATTTATTTATTTTTGTTGTTTTTGCAAATAAAGGAAAGGGATTTTTTTGGGTTTTGTTTTTTATTTGCATAAACAAAGTAAAGAGATTTTTTTTTTGGTTTTATTTTTTATTTTTATAAACAAAAAGAAAAGATTTTTTGTTGGTTTTATTAACATAAAGAAAAGATAGGCATACTTACCTCCCTTGGGCCTGCAGCACAATGGTTCTTTATCGTTGATCAACCTTGACATGGTTACCTGTATTTGCCCCAGAATGTCAAGCGAGGAGGAATACGTGTAGGAGGAGGAATGGGAAGAGGGGCCGGAAGTGACCTACGGTCCCCGAGGAGAACGATTCTTTACAGTACAATGCCCTGTCGGTCCATGGTTTGAAATGCAAGGAGAGGTTGCCCATGCTGGTCTGCTACATCAACAACACTTCCATATTTCTAGTTTCGATATTGTGGGCAAGGTAAGGGGATAGGTTCAATTATTCTTCCTCGCGCAACCTTGCTATATTTCCATGATCTGATGCCTCTTTTTTCCTTTGGTGCAGGACTTGCCTTAGATTGTATTTCGAGGGGGCTGGTTGAACTTTCAGCAGTTCTATCGGTACATCCCACTGGTCATGAAGTTCTTGCTCGAACAGGCCGGGTTTGAAGAGTTCCTATCATGCCCCACCATGCGGGCTGATTCCGCCTATTTGAGAGCTCTTATGGAGTGATTCCGTCCGGAGACCATGTCCTTTCACATGGCCATGGCCGAGATGACCCTAACTCCTATAGATTGAACCATGATTACGGAGATCTAGATAGGGGGGGTTCTGGTGGCCAACCTTGCAGTGTCGGCCCGAGATAAGATCATTAGATTGATAGGGGCCTATCCCCCTTCCACAAGTTTGCATGGCACCAAGGTTAAAATGTCTTGATTGTCTGACCTCTTCGAGCTACATGAGTTGTTAGATCTAGGGCAGCCAGACCTGGAAGTTTTCATTAAGCCCGAATGCACGATTATGTTGGCCAGCATCTTGCTCCTCATATTGCTGGGCAAGACCCTCTTCACCAATCCCAGCGGTGGACGAGTTTCCTTGGCCTTGCTTAGCCTGATGGATAATTGGAATGGCATCCATAGATATGACTGGGGTGGGGCTGGCTACGCCGTGTTGATGTCCAGCCTAGACCGAGTCTCCATTGGGAATGCAAAGTCTGTCGTCAGCTTTTGGCCTGCTCTGGAGGTAATCTCTTAAATCTTTTGCTTTTATCAGCTTCTTTGGATAGTCGTTGTCCGCTTTTGACTTATCTTTTACGCACTACTCTTGTCAGGCGTGGGGGTATTTTCACTTTCAGCTAGGCCGCCCCCTTCTTTACTCTGAAATATACACTTGTCCTCTTCTGAGTAATTGGAATAAGCACCACCGCAAGGATGTTAGCATGAAGCAGCTGGAGATGGGCTTGAGGTCCCTATTCGATCTATTGATCCCGAAGCAAGTAAGGCCATTTTTCCTCTTTTTCATTTCAGAGTTGCTCCTTTATTGTGTTGCATGTTTGATTGATTGGACACTCCTTGATTTGGGCAGGTTATATATGACCCCTACATTTTTTCTCCTTATTGGGATCAAGCCGCTGTAGGTCTATCTCACTTCTTCATCAACCGCTGCATCATTTTTCTATGGGGCTTCGGCCAGGGCCTACTACTCGGGAGAGTGAGTAGTCCATCAGTATCAGGACTATCCTGTCATGCCCTCGGCTCCTCCTGTAGATGTCACAAAACCCGTGGGTAGTATAGAGGAGCTCACTGTCAGATTCCTTCAAAACGGGGTCCCTATCAATGCCTTCCTGATGCTCGAAGACTATCGGATGTGGTATGAGTCTCTGCCTGACCAGTCTCTTCTCCCACGCTTCGTTCCTGGTGCAAACTTCCTAGATATTGGTGGCCCACACTCTTGGGTAGTTCCTCTTTCTCTTTCAGATTGGTTCCTTGTAGCTTTGACTGACTTGTGAACTTTACTAATGGAAACCCTATTTCTCTTCATAGTTTTAGCAGGGAGGTGACTCTGACGATAATGATGGAGCGGCGACGGGTACTGCTGCGGCCTCAGGAGTTGGCCCTTCATCTGGGGCTGGTCCTTCAGGCCCCTCCGGTATAGGTGCTTCGAGTAGCTTGGGTGCTAAGGTCCAGGGGACCTTTAGGCGCCTTGATGATGCTTTTCTGTCGGGCTTGTGCACGACTGTAGAGGAGTGGGCTCGTATCTCTGCTGAAGCGATCTGGGTTCCCCCTCCCGAGGTAATTGTTGGAGTAATTCTTATCTATCTCCCCCATTTATTTTTTAGAAATGCTGATGTTTATGCCTTGTTGCTGATATCTTTCTCTCTTTGAATGCAAGACTATGAGTCTGCAGTGAATCAGGCCTAATATTACTGCAACATTGTCGGTCTCAGGGATGTGGAAGTGGTGAGTATCATTCTGACCGCTCTTTGATTATTGCCTTGCCATTTATCTTTCAACTGGTCTGATTGGTTGCTTACTTGCAGACTGCTCGTGACAAGGAGTCGCGCTCCTTGCTCAGCCGACTTTCTCTGGCATGGACCTGGGTAGGAGACGTTCGGACCTATCAAAGCTCTTCTCGTCAGTGAAAGAAATCAAAGGGCGCCAACAAGGATTAGGCTTAGCTTTTGCCTTTTGAATTTTAGACATTCTAGGATACATTTTGGGATTTTTGAACAATTTGTAATGGATAATATGGCACTTTGGATGGTTTTTTCAGCTTCTTCTTTTGGAATGTTAGTGCTTTTTCTCTTATATATATATATATATTTTTTTTTTTTTATTACATGCTCTATTTCCCTTGTATTATATCTGATTGTCTGCAGGAAGATTTGACAATTGCTTGTTTTTAAGATAAAATGGCCCCTGAGGCCGTCAAACTTTTTCCACGCTTTGGCCATTGTTGGTGTGGATTTTTTTCTGCAGAAAGAATTGTTTTACAGTTAGGTGCCATAGAAATTTTGAGTTTGTTATGCGATCAAAGCATGAAACATAGGTGAACTAGCTAAGGGGGCCAAAAAAGACAAAACTTCCCCCTCAAAAACCCCCACCAGGCCAATTTCTGGCAAAAATGCACTGCCGCATGTATTACATGCGCTAGGTGTTTCCTTGGGGCAGTGGGCCCTTTTAAGCCCGAGAATAGCCCATTTTTCTTCTCTTTTCATCTTGGCTTGATATTTTTTGTTACCCTTTTTTCTCCTTGCTTTCCAAGGGTGGGTCCATCGTCCTACATCGAATTTTACATATTTTGAAAAATACTTGTATGTCAATGGACCTGTTTTCCAACCCTCCATTACGTGGAGAGACCAGAACCAATTTACTCCCCTCTTTGGGCTTGGGGCCCAGTTTTCTCAAAAATTGGCTTGGGAGCTTGAATGAGAGTGAGCTCATTGATATAGAGAGTCTTGGACTATCCCGTCTTTCATCCTTTCTTGAGGTTCCTCCACGGTGGGACCTACTTCATGCGGTGACCTCATTTTGGGATGTAAAGTCCCATGTATTCCGTTTTGGGTAGCGGGAGCTATCTCCCACACTTGAAGAGCTGTCCAATTTGTCAAGCTTGAAGCTCCATAAAGGCCTTACAAGATTCATGCAAAATCAGGCTACACTAAGGCCATCCACCTTACTACAGGTTTGAAGAAATCTAAGTATGAGAAAAGTCTCATTGGTGGGCCCACAAGGTGTTCGATAAAATTCCTAAGAGAAATTTTTGGTGATGAAAGTCTTTAAAAATTTCCGATTCGGAACATCTTCAACGTAAAGGCATTTGCTCTCGGTCTCATTTCCGAAGTCCTTTTCTTCACCGGGGAGAGAGCTTCTCTCTGGCTCTTTATGACATTTTGATCGAATTGGAGGGTCTGTAAGTGATGCATCTGGTCTTAGCTGAGCTATATTGTTGTTTTGATGCCTTCACTTTGAGCAAGGTGGAGTGCCTTAGGAGATGTCCGCTTCTGTTTCAGGTCTAGTTAGGTGAGAATCTTGCTATTTTGGGACCAGCGCCTCGCTTTTATATCATTCGAGGTGAGGTCATCCGATGCTTCTTGGGTAGGTGCCACATGATTCCGCAGGGAGATATATTCAGAGTTGAAGCTTTGGCTGACTGATGCAGAGCTAGTATGGAGACTTCCTTGGTTAGATTGGACCTTCCCAGTGGTTCACTCCTCGGATTGATTGGCAGTACCTTCTACTTCCCATTTCGGGTGCTGCATCAGTTCGACTGCTCTCAGCAAGTACTTTGTGGGACGAAACCCCCTTTATGTGATTTGATCTTTTCCTGGGAGTCTTCTGGGGACATGGATCAGATTGCTACTCTTTGGGAGATGCGTCAGTCGACGCTTATGTGAGATTTGGAGCAGGGAGATTCACTTCAGTCTTTCCCAGAGTATGAGGCCTGGCTATTGTTCGAGCAGCCTACTATTGATCATCTGGGTCAGGCAGAGAGCGACAATGTGGGAGGGCCTTGGCCAAAGAAGGATTTGGTGCTTCAAGCCCGTATTGACCTATTGACGGATGAGAAGAGGATCCTGCAAGAGCTTTTGACAAAACAGAAGGTTAGAGCAGAAGTGGCAGGGGCCAAAGCTGGTACAGCTGAGTGCGAGGTCCTTCGTCTGGAATGAGCCATGAAGGACACTTTTGGGGCTACCAATGCTTCCTGAAAGTGGTGCAGGAGCCTTCATGGCTGTTGGATGACTGAGCGGAATGTCCGGGAGGATGGTTTTTGTGCGGAGATTCTTGCCTTAGAGTGTGAGCTGGGTCGTTTATTCCATCCTGCACAATTTTTTTGCACAGATCAGACTTATAGAAAGGGGTGTAAGAAACCCCTATTCAAATACACACATTTTTTGGGTATAGAGATTTTGTTTATGTTTTTATTGTTTTTCTGTTTTTGTAAAAAGAAAAAGGAAGAAAAGAGCTAGACATCACACAGATTATTTTTTAGATGTGGTGTATGCGAGATACTAGTTTGTGAAAAGGAAAATCTATTATCTTACAAACAAGGTGTTATTTCTTCTTTCTTTTTGACTTGATGGATTTCTTTTTAAGCATTATTTTTGTGGTTTGATGCCTTAATTGTGGGGTAGGATGACGGGTCGTCTCTTGAGCATGATCGAACCCCTTCACATGGTTGGATCTGGATAAGGCTCAACATTTTTGCTAGGCTGAAACACCTATCCTCTCGGATTGAATCAACCCTTTTTTCCTTACCCTAGGTCATACGTTTGACGATGCAATCCTGAAGACATACTCGGTCGGGACCCGACTGGAGCTAACATGAGCAGCCCAGTCGGAAATGGTGGGTATCATAGGAGAGTAATCAAGGGACTCATCCTCATTTTTCAACATCATTCTTTTTCAAACCTTTCTTTTTTCAATTTTTTCTTTTTAAACATTTTTACTTACAACGATGTTGGTCGTGTTTCGAAACTCTTGCTGCTATTTTATTAAGAACAGTGGAGAGAATAAATCAAGAGTGGGGAATTGGAGATGGGTTAGCACAGCAAGTCTGAAATACACATGGCCCTATAAGATACAGGGTCTATTGTAGCAAGTTTTGATAAGTAAGAGTTTGTCCCACAGATAAAATGATCAAGAACCCAAAATGGGCTATAATAGTAGGCCTCCAGATTTGGCTACAGATTTGACAATCCTAAAGGAAGGGAGTTGGGTGTCGCGACTACACTAAATTAACACTAAAGAAGGGAAATAAAGTGCAGCCTTATCCTAAAGAAATGGTTAAACAGAAGACGGTGATGGAGTGTGTCAAAATAAAATACAAAAATTGGTGAGAAGTAAGCAGGTTGAGCTAGAGTTAATGACGTAATAATGTAACTCAGATTTAGTCTGTCTCTGCAGTGGTCCTTTCTGAGACGCTATTGATAGCCTCAACAATGTATAAGGTCCCAGTTTAACCCATGCCATTTGGGGCGCTCTTAGGGCTATACTCTATCCACTATAATGGTCACAGGGTATCCGATAGAGTTTGTCAAATCCCATTAGTTAAACCAGAAATTCGCTAGTCTAATCCAGAAGAGTGGACTGATTATTTCCCCCAGCCACTGGACCAGCTCTAGCCATGAATACTATTACAGCATTATGTAATGCCAGTGCTGCAAGCTCCCCAGACCTGCGCACAAATCTGGCTGAAATCCATAGGTATTCCAACCCATAAGATCTGAAGTGTTTTGCCAAGCCCAACGGTACTTGATGCCCACAAAAAGGACTATGCAATAGGTTGAATAAGGCTTTAGATTTAGCTGGTCATTGCTACAAAAGGCCTACAATGACTCAACCTCAAACTGCAATTACTACAAAGAGACTAGATCTAACATCTGATGTCGATTAGGTAAGACAAAGGGGAGCTAGTTACTATACGAACCTCCTCACAAGGCTCTAAAAGCTCATGTGTAGGGGAAAAGAATCCTCCTTAAACATGTGACTGGACACAACCTTAGGGCTATACTTTGTCTACTACAATGGTCATAGGGTATCTCATTGGTCTGTCCATACCTCAGAGGTCTAAGAAAGAACATGTAAACTGCTACAACCACCATGGTCTGCCGGCCTCTAAGCTCCCCAGATCTCACTACAGATCCAACATTGCTTTCCATGTGTCTATCAAACCAAGGGAAATCAGATGGTAAACAATAGATCTACTAGAAACTGAATAGGCTAGTCCCAAATACATGGATCCTATAGACATCTAAAGAAACCATAAAATCTATAGATTTGATTAAGCATTAAAACAGTAGTTCATTGATAACAGTAAAACTTACAATGAACTGTCTCCTGGTTGCAGCCTATACACAACTGCTCATCCACGATCCCAATGTATACAAAATCTATTACAAGATTGAAATAAAACTAAACCTAGTTGCTTACAGGGGGATTAGTCAGCAAGTCCTGAGCTAAGAGACAAGAAAAATAAGAAAAATAGGTGATCAAACCCGAACCCTAGCCTGTTGGAGCTCTTAGTCGACAGAGGATGAAGGAAAGATGAAAATAATAAACTCTAAGTACAGCTTATATACTTTGTCAAAACGGCCTTGGCTCCAAAGAGATTAACCCTAATTTTTCCAGCAGACGTGGCACTGTTACAACCCTTGAATGCCTGGAGATATGCGCATTGAAATCCGAAACCTCAAGAAGTGTGCCCCAGCCTTGGGAAATTTCTAAAAAGTCCTTCAGTTAAAACTGAGAAGTGGAGAGCCCGTGCTTCGCGGGGTTAGTGTATGCTTTTAGCTCATTTGTGCAGCTGCTTTGCCTTCACGGAGTTGCCTTTGGCTGGTGGGACGTGCTTGCTCGTGCAGTGAATCTTTAGTTCATCATGCAGTTCCTTTGCGTTGCAATGCTATCGTAGAGATTATCTGGAGTGCCTAGACTTCTTGCGCAGTAGAGCTTCAGAAGCTCTTTCTCGCTGAGTACTCACGCAGTTATACTCTTGTGCTCACGTAGTCAATGGTAAGGCTTCAGCGTGTGTGTGATCTTTGCGAGGAGAATTCTAGGCTTCTCTCTCATCCAGGGCTACGTAAGAACTATGCGAGGTGATATTCTGTTCAGTGTACATATGGACTCGCTGGGTTCTTCACGCGGTTGCTTTGAGGATTGATCTCCTCGCGAGGGAAAATTCTGAGAGTTTTAACCTGTGAGATCTTCACGAGGTCATTTTAGCTGTCCTCCTGACTACACGAGGGCCTCTTCCACTGCATCTTTAGCTTCACGAGGAAGCTCCTCAACTCTACGAGGTCTATCTTTTACTACTCTGGTGCATTGCACTTGTTGTTGTCACAGTCTCTTCCTTTCTCAGCTAACTTCATTCATCTGCTAGACTTTGGTCAATGATGATCAGCAATAATGAGTCACCATGGTGAGCACTACCAAGGTGTTCCATCAGGCTTTGTCTCAGCTGTCAACTTTGAGTGCATTCTCTCTCTCTTTTGGGCCAAAAAGTAAGGAGTTTGTATTAAGCTGCACATTTTATTGCTAACTACAAAACACACTTAAAAAATGGTTATTAGTTTGCTTCAAGGTCCAACGAAGGCTAAGTTAAGAGGTGAAAAGTGGTACTTTTCAGTGAATAACACACCCCCAAACCTAATCTTTGTTAGTCCCTGAGCAAAGGAAAAATTAAAACAACTACTCTAAGAATTGAAATGCCACTTTCGTAGGGAGCACGGATACATTTAGCATATGTACCAAGCATTTTAAACCCCTAGGTGATCGCTAGTAGAGGAGTGAAGTCTCCTGAAGGTTTTCATTGAAGATACCCACAAACTTCTCAATGAAACAGTTAACAAAGGTGCAACATTATCAAGTCAGCTATCAAGAAACAGAGCATCAATTTACCTTTGATTCAATAAAAATGTGAGGAATTTAGACATGAAAAGCATAGACATTTAATCATCACAACCACTTCCTGAGTGCACAACATTTCCAACTAGCTCACAACAAGGGAGACAACACATGTATGTCAGCACTGAGCTCATCATTAATTTAAAAATTAGGTTATAGGCCATGCCCAATACATTCAACATCAGACCCAATGCTCACCAGGGCATACTCTCACAAGGGACCTTGAGGGTTTCATTTTCTCTCAAGCTCAAGAGCAGTTACAGCCCCCAAATGGGTCTGTAAGCATGAGCATAGGAAAAGCACTTAAGTCCTGGCATCATTGGCAGGTCCTCACCATAGATTGGACAACTCCTTGTCTCTACATGACAGCTCATTTAACTTTGGATCACAAGGTCTTTAGTTGGGTTGTGATGTGGCTTATGAATTGGGTTATAAAGAATGGAAGGTTGAAAAGGGATTCAAAATTGAGAAATCAGTACGTGAAGGAGGTGATTCATGACTTCACCTCTTTTTAGTTCAGTCTCTTTCATTTTCTTTCAAAATTTTCAGACTTGAAGTGGCTAGCTTCTCCTCTTTATTTTGATTTTTCCAATGAACTGTTCCTCTTAACTCCTCTCTCACTCCTCTTCATTATTATTATTATTATTTTTTTTTGTATTTTTCTTTCTATTTTTGTTTTCATTTTTGTGTTTGTGACTTGCCACCTCTTTCCTCAGCTACTATACTGCTCAACTTTAGGTATCTCTCCTCCATTCACCCAATGTTGACCCTATCTTGTCCATCTTTAGCTCCTTCTCCTTTACCTTTTGAATTCTCAGAGTGAGGGTAGGTTTGAGTCAGGTCCATAGGTTCAGGTGCAATTACTCAGGTGTATTTGGAAGAAAATTGGAAATTAAGGCTCAACAGGTGTGTGCACAAGGGCAGTTGATTAGGATTTGGCTTGTTTAAGCTCAAACTGTCCAAGAGAAGGCCTTAATCCTTTCCTAGGTTTCATGAGTGGTGTCAGTCGTTTCAACTTGGAGGTGCCTAACTTCTAGTAAGGGCATTGCCTCAACCAGTCCTTAGAACTAGAAGAATTGCCTCAGTCACTCCTTGAAGGAAGGAAAATTTTTTTTGTAGGCCCAACTCTCACTGGTTATGGTCTTCCATTGAATTTCAAAGTATGTTCTTACCTTTTTCTCTCTTTAATGATTCACTCAGTACTGATACAAGTGAGTTTACTTGGTGTTCACATGATGGAAAAGTTAAAATTTAAAAGCTTATAATGCCTAAAGGTCTGCAAAATTTTAAATTTCTCAATTTTCTAATGATTCTTAGGTGAACATGGTTCTGTTTCTTTCTTACTCACTTGAATCTACTGTACTTAGGTTAACTATTTCATTGGCAGAACTTGCCACACCCCCAAACCTATGAGGAACAGTGTCCTCACTGATTCAAAGGACAATGGTTGTGCAGCAGTGATCAAACACAAATGAACTACCAAAAACTACAAGAGAGAAAAGCAAAACACATAACAAATAAAAAAAGAATCAAACAAACATAAAAATAAAAAGTGACAGATTGTCGGGAAAAGGAATTTTATTATAGATACAAAAGCAAACAGATTACAAAAAGATAGGAAATTATAAACCTCAGAACAATCTAAGCAAAACATCCAGTCAAACAAAATGGTTCTTCCTCCTAGCGCAGGGATATCCTCAACCTTCTATGGAAGAGGAAATGCAAGCCGGGAGGAGGGGGAAGACGACGAACAAGGAGATGGGTGTGGAGCAGGTGGTGGGGGGTCTGAAGAAGATGGGGGGACAGATGCAGGTGGTGTAGTTTTTTACTTCTTCTTTTTCAGGGCTCATAGCAGGTGGGTGCTCTCTGGCCCTCTTCTTTGGGGCAGATTTCTTCTTTTCTTTCAAAATTGTAGGGTCAGCACCAGGTGAGGGCACCTCAGAGGTCTCCAATGTTGAGACCTCTGCAATCCTCATGGATTTCCTAGAGGCCATAGGGCTGCCACTAGGAGTAAGGTCTAGCATAGCTACCAATGTATCGATGAATTTGGAACTCTTGGCCATGGGTTCTCAAATTTTAAAAATTAGGGTTCACAAATCTTGGAAAATGTAGAATGCAATGAGTAAACTCAGAAACACCAAATTTTAGCCCTACTACTCTCTGAAACTCAAATCAATCATAACACAGAGAGGGAATGGAGATCATACCATTTGAGAGTTAGGGTTCCACCTCAACGTGTTCACAGTGGCTCAAATCCCCTCAAACCTTGTTCAAAGAGACCAGAGGGTGCTAGGGAACAAAATGCTAAGAGGAAAATGCTTAAGGTGGAGTGGCTTAAGGGGTAGAGAAGAAAGGAAGAACTGGGAGCTCTGGTTGAGTGTGCCGAAAACTAGGGCAGACAGATAAAATAAATAAAATGAGGGGTTTCGCTGAGTTTATAGAGCAAATCCTGCGGTTTGCGTAGTTGGCAGCAGGTCCTCACAGAGTAGATTTCTTGCGTAGTTGGTTTTGAAGTCCGCAAAATGTTCTATCGCGCAGTAGAGTATCTGACACCCAGTGAATTTTATGAAGTTGGCAATAGTGGCTTAGGTGCACGAGACCTTATTTTACTTCAGAACTGTACCGCGTGTGGTGCTCGTGCAGAACAACACAACACACACTTCATGCACAAATTGGGCTCGCGGAGTAAAAGGTAGCTCCGCGAGGCACATTTTTAGTCAATGCTCTGTTGTTCTAGCACGCGAGGAAGCCAAAGGATGGCTCGCACAACATATTTAAGCATCTCAACTTAGCAAGATAGCATTCTTGCACATCCTTTATTCTATTAGCCCAGTGCAGCACATTGGTTGGTTCATCCATGTTATTGTGCACCCAACCACTATGCATGAGCACCAAGGTACAGACAGGTACTTTATTTCAGTCATTTAAAATATATGCCTATTTGCAATCAGCAGTTCATCAACATTGCAGAATCCTAAAATAGTTTTTCAGCTCAATCTTCATGAAAATTTTGATAAGGGAACCTCAACCATTCTTCAACAAACACAGTTCAAATTCAGATGAAACATAGGCACATGTATTCACTCACAACAATTCAAACACAAACAACGCAAAACAAATAATTCAACAACACACTAAAAACTTAAATGATAGAATTCTAAAGAACACAATTCAACACAAAATTTTCATACATATGATACAATTATTACCAATATTTGGCTCACTGGGCACTAGCTTCCTCCTGAGTAAAGGATGCATCACTAATCATAAATTGACCTTTTGGGTTTGTCAGGGGCTGACTAGGCAATTTTCCTTTCTCCCTCCTATTCAGAGCATTACAGATCTGACCAAGCTGGTCCACAATCTTTTTGATGCTCTGTCCATGAGAATTGATAGTCTGCACCAAACTCCCCAAATTCTGCATTGAAGCCATCATCTGCTCTTCAAATGAAGAGGACCTGGGCTGTTGTGCGGGCAAAGCCAACTGGTAAGACTTTGGGGCAGGTAACAGGAAATTTTGCCGTGGTGGGTAACCATGATTAAACTGGTGCTGGGGACTATAATGAGCTACCATCAGTTGCTATTGGGGTTGAGGATATGAGTCTTGTCTCCACCTTAGATTTGGGTGGTTCCTCCAAGAATACTCAGCAGGCTGTTGCCGAAAGGTTTGAGCAGCATTGGCATGATTCATAACAAAATTCAGAAATTGGTTGACAGATGGACAATCATGAATAGAATGTGTGGGGGATTGGCATATCAGACATGCCTCCTCCACTTGTGCAACCATCTGTGGCTGTATCACATTCATCAATTTGTCAAACTTCAAGCTCAGGTTGTCCACCTTCCTCTCCAGATCACCTTGCACCTTTACTTCATATATTCCACCTCTAGGGGTGGACTCTTTCACCATCTTAGCTGGAATCTGACTATCATTGCGTGACAGAGGCTCCTGTTGTATTGAATTTTCCCCTATTATGTCAAACAGCTCCCAAGCTTCCTCAGCTGTCTTGTGAAGGTAGCTACCACCACAGGAAGCATCCACCATATCCCTGCTCTTGGCATTAATTACTTGATAAAACACTTGAACAAGCTGCCACATTGGGATTTTGTGGTGGGGGCATTGTTTTAACATCTCCTAAAATCTTTCCCAAGCTTCATTATAATTCTCAGTTGAGGACTGAGTGAATGACAAAATATTTGTCCACATCTGGCTTGTTTTGATCATAGGCAAAAACTTTGCCAAGAATTTGATTTGAAGGTCACTCTATGACTATATGCTTTTGACTGGGAGCTTTGATAGCCATGTGCTGGTTTTGTCCTTTAATGAAAAAGGAAAAAGCCTTAGTTTAGTGGCCTCAGGCCCCAAGCCAGCAATGTTGAAGGGAGTGAAAAGTGCTAAAAACTGGTTGATATGCTTGTAGGGATCTTCTTTACTCAGCTCATGAAATGAAGGCCGCATACTGATGGTGGAGAATTTAATTTCATAGTTCCCCTCAACAGAGGGAAACTGAATGCAAAAGGGAGAGGTGTACTCTCCAGGTGCATTGTATTCTTTTAATGTCCTCTGCCTCTCAGCCATGGTAGCTGGTTCAATCTCAATAGCAAGGCTTTACGTGGTGTGTCTAGGTCTAAGGATCCTTTTCACCTCCGAATTTGGGGGTTCCAAGTCAGGGTTTAAGGACCTTCTACCGAGCATACACTCACTAACAATAATGAAAATGCTTACAAGCACACAGAAATAATTTCAAATAAAAAAAATAATAACTACACAGATTTACACTAAATAAAATAACAGGGGATTCAACATAAATGACATGAGATTTAGGGGAAAGAAAGTGCAAACAGAGCTAGCTATACTCTACATACAGCTCTAGCTTTTCCCTTCTTCTGTTGTCCATTTCTGTTAAATTCCATAAAGAATCAGTAGTACTTTAATTCTAGATTAAACACATCTACAAAGAATTTGTTAGTCTAAGTTATAGTACAACTCAGGTCTACTAAAAAGATCAAGATTCCCTGACAGTGGTGCCAAAAACTTATTGGTCGTGTTTCAAAACTCTTGCTGTTATTTTATTAAGAACACTGGAGAGAATAAATCAAGAGTGGGGAATTGGAGATGGGTCAGCACAGCAAGTTTGAAATACACACAATCCTGTAAGATACAGGGTCTACTATAGCAAGTTTTGATAAGTAAGAGTTTGTTCCATAGAGAAAATGATCAAGAACTAAAAATGGGCTATAATAGTAAGCCTCCAGATCTGGCTACAGATCTGACAATCCTAAAGGAAGGGAGTTGGGTGTCATAACTACACTAAATTAATACTAAAGAAGGGAAATAAAGTGCAGCCCTATCCTAAAGAAATGGTTAAACAGAAGATGGTGATGGAGTGTGTCAAAATAAAATACGAAAATTGGTGAGAAGTAAGCAGGTTGAGCTAGAGTTAATGATGTAATAATGTAACTCAGATTTAGTCTGTCTTTGCAGTGGTCCTTGCTGAGATGCTATTAATAGCCTCAACAGGGTATAAGCTCCCAGTTTAACTCATGCCATTTGGAGCGCTCTTACGGCTATACTCTGTCCACTATAATGGTCATAGGGTATCCGATAGAGTTTGTCAAATCCCATTAGTTAAATCAGAAATTCGCTGGTCTAATCTAAAAGAGTGGACTGATCATTTCCCCCAACCACTGGACCAACTCTAGCCATGAATACTATTGTAGCACTATGTAATGCCAGTGCTACAAGCTCCCTAGACCTGCGCACAGATCTGGCTGACATCCATAGGTATTTCAACCCATAAGATCCTAAGTGCTTTGCCAAGCCTAGCGGTACTTGATGCCCATTAGAAGGACTATGCAACTGGTTGAATAAAGCTTTAGATTCAGCTGGTCATTGCTATAAAAGGCCTGTAATGACTCAGCCTCAAACTACAATTACTACAAAGAGACCAGATCTAAAATCTGATGTTGATTAGGTAAGACAGAGGGGAGCCAGTTACTGTACAAACCTCCTCACAAGGCTCTAGAAGCTCATGTGCAGGAGAAAGGAATCCTCCTCAAACATGTGACTGGACACAACCTTAGGACTATACTATGTCCACTACAATGGTCACAGGGTATCCCATTGGTCTGTCCATACCTTAGAGGTCTGAGAAAGAACATGTAAACTGCTACAACCACCATGGTCCGCAGGCGTCTGAGCTCCCCAGATCTCACTACAAATCCAGCATTGCTTTCCATGTGTCTATAAAACCAAGGGAAATCAGATGATAAATAATAGATTTACTAAAAACTGAATGGGCTAGTCCCAAATACATGGATTCTATAGACATATAAAGAAATCATAAGATCTATAGATTTGATTAAGCATTAAAACAGTAGTTCATTCATAACAGTAAAACTTACAATGAACTGTCTCCTGGCTGCAGCCTATAAACAACTGCTCATCCATGATCCCAATGTATACAAAATCTATTACAAGACTAAAATAAAACTAAACCTAGCTACTTACAGGGGGATTAGTCAGCAAGTGCTGAGTTAAGAGAGAAGAAAAATAGGAAAAAGAGGTGATCAAACCCTAACCCTAGCCTGTTGGAGCTCTCAGCCAATAGAGGATGAAGGAAAGATGAAAATATTAAACTCTAAGTACAGCTTATATACTCTGTCAAAATGGCCTTGGCTCTAAAGAGATTAACCCTAATTTTTCTAACAGATGTGACACTGTTACAACCCTTGAATGCCTGGAGATATGCGCCTAAAAATCTATGCCTCAGGAAGTGTGCCCTAGCCTTGGGAAATTCCCAAAAACTCCTTTAGTTAAAACTAAGAAGTGGAGAGCTCTTGCTTTGTGGGGTTAGTGTTTGCTTTTAGCTCATTCGCGCAGCTACTTTTCCTTATCAGAGTTGCCTTTGGCTGGTGGGAAGTGCTTGCTTGCACAGTGAATCTTCAGTTCATCATGCAGTTCCTTTGCGCTGTAATGTTGTCATGGAGATTATCTAGAGTGGCTAGACTTCTTACGCAGTAGAGCTTTAGAAGCTCACGTAGTCAGTGGTACGGATTCAGAGTGCGCGAGATTTGCATGAAGGGAATTCTGGGCGTCTCTCTCATCCAGGGCTACATGAGAACTACACAAGGTGACATTCTTTTCAGTGTACATATGGACTCGCTGGATTCTTCGTGCAGTTGCTTTGAGGCTTGATCTCCTCGAGAGCTTCGTGAGGGCAAATTCTGAGAGTTTTAACCTGTGAGATCTTCGCGAGGTCATTTCAACTGTCCTCCTGATTGCGTAGCATTTTTGCATGAGGGCCTCTTCCACTGCATCTTTAGTTTCGCGAGGAAGCTCCTCAACTCTGCGAGGTCTATCTTTTGCTGCTCTGGTGCATTGCACTTGCTGTTGTCACAGTCTCCTCTTTTCTCAGCTAACTTCATTCATCTGCTAGACTTTGGTCAATGATGATCAACAACAATGAGTCACCGTGGTGAGCACTACCAAGGTGTTCCATCAAGCTTTGTATCAGCTGTCATCTTTGAGTGTATTCTCTCTCTCTTTTGGACCAAAAAGTAAGGAGTTTGTATTAAGCTGCACATTTTATTGCTAACTATAAAATACACTTAACAAATGGTTATTAGTCTGCTTCAAGGTCCAGCAAAGGCTAAGTTAAGAGGTGAAAAGTGATACTTTTCAGTGAATAGCGATACTTTTCAGTGAATAGCAAACGCCCAATGTGGGTTCGTCATGCCCATTATCGCCCTCTTTTTACCCGTAGAGCCCTCTCGAGTTTTCACTACATCCTGCTCTCTTACCCCAAGCGCCCTTTCGGGTTTTCACCTGGTCCACACAAACTTGCTCTTTTTACCCATAGTGTCCTTCCGGGTTTTCATTACGTCCATCTTGCTTTGAGCTTGTATATTTTTATTTATTATATATATATATATTTCTTTTTCTTTATGTTTTTTTTCTTTTTCTCTTATATTTTTCAAAAGCCACGACATGGATGTGGAATTTGTCATAGCCGGTCGGATAGGGTTCTCATCGTCTCCCAGCTTCGCTCGTGTTGACTCAACGGATACTTTAACTGCTCGTAGACCTTAAAGAGGGATTTTCCTCAGGATGTATCATGGCCATGGGTAAGGTTAGGATTTTGAAGGTATTCTGGGCGAAAAGGGTTTCTTTGACTAGGTTCCAGTTGCCATAATACGCTTCTTCCTTAGGGGATTTTGACTGTACAAGCCCCACTTTTTGTTTTCTATTTATTTATTTATTTTATTTTTTGGATAACCTCTTTTTAGGGTTTTGCTTTTCCAATTTTTTTGGATTTTAATGGTAACTCTTCTTCTTCTTTTTTTTGTTGGTGTATGTACACACATTTTCTTTTCCTGGGAGGGGTTTGTTGAAAGAAAATCCAATTGCTTAATGGGTGTAGCAAAGGGTATGAGCATTTAGGGGCAATTTTTTTTCTTTTTGGCTACTAGGCTTTGAAATGATGGCCTCTTTAGTGGGGTCCTTGAGCAGTCACATATTAGTTTTATCGATACTTACCTTACCGGGGGACCTATGAGTAGAATCGTTGGATGTATCCAGCATTGATTGGCTCAGGAAAGTGATCTCTATTCATTATGGTGAGGCAGATGGCGTATCCCGGAAGCACCTCTTTGATGACATAAGGTCCCTCCCAATTAGGCTTGAACTTGTCTCTCAGATCGACGTGTAGGGATGGGAAGATCTTCTTGAGTACTTGTCTCCCACCTTCATATCTTGACCGCAAACACGTTAATGTAAGCGCGTGTGATTCGCCTTTGATAGACTTGGGTATGACACAAGGCTAGTATCCTTTTCTCATCCAACAGGTTGAACTGTTCGAAACGAGATCTCTCTCTCTCTCAGCTTCAGATAGGCCTGATTCCATGAGTATGCGGAGTGAAGGTACTTCAACTTCTACCAGTAGGACGGCCTCAGTTCCATACACAAGGGAGAATTGTGTTGCCCCTGTAGCGGTATGGATCTATGTTCTATAGGCCCATAATGCAAATGGCAACAACTCGCTCCAATCTCGATAGGTGATGATCATTTTCTCTAGGATGCAGACAATAGTCTTGTTAGCAGCTTCTACGGCCCCATTGGTTTGTGGCCGATAAGGCTATGAGCGATGGTGCTTGATCTTGTATTGCTCACAGAAGGCCCTGATGCGCTTGTTCGCGAAATTTGTGCCATTATCAGTGATGATGTCCTTGGGTACTCCGAATCAGCACACAATGTTGTTCTTGATGAATTTCTCAACGTGTTGGGTCATGATGTTGGCATAGGATGCTGCCTCTACCCATTTGGTGAAGTATTCGATGGCGACGAGGATGAATCGATGTCCGTTTGAGGCCTTCGGATTAATCATTCTGACGACGTCAAGGCCCCAGGTGACAAAGGGCCATGGAGTGCCCATGCTATGCAAATCTATAGTCGACGCATGTATCAGATTGGACTGTTCTTGGCATTTGTAGCACCTCTGAATGTGCTTGCAACAGTCAGTTTCCATAGTGGTCCAATAGTATCCTTGCCGTAGGATTTTCTTAGCAAGCATGTGCCCGTTGACATGAGCACCACATACTCCCTCATGGATTTCCTTCATAATGTTGGCCACCTCACTTTCAGTCAAGCATCTGAGTAGGATGTTGTAATATGAATGCTTGTAGAGGCATTCGCCACAGATGACGTAGTATGTTGCCAAACGCTAGATGGTCCGCCTGTCCGTCTTGGACGTATCTTCAGGGAAAGTTCACATCTTAAGGAAGTTCTTAATATCTGAGAACCAAGGTGGCTCATCATCTAACTATGTAGGTTCCTCAATCTGGCAGTAGAAGGCCAGCTCGTTCCTTTATTCGATTATGATTGGCTTCATCTCGACACCATAGGGGATCGCTATCATTGATGCCAAAGTTGCTAACGCATCCGCGAAGCGATTCCTTATCCGTGAGACATAGGAGAACATGACGTCCTTGAAGCATGCTAATCAGATCCTCGAGGTGCTCATGGTAAGGGATCAATTTCTCATCTTTCGTCTTTCAATCGCCGATCGTCTGGCAAATGATCAGCTGTGAGTCACCAAACACTTGGAGGTGAGTTACATTCAAGTCCAAAGCTGTCTACAGTCCTGCTGCATAGGCCTCATATTCAGCCATGTTATTTGTGCATGGGAAGTTGAGCCTCATGGAGACTGGTACGTGTGAACCTTTCAGTGAAATTAGAATAGCATTGACTCCCTGACCCTCGACATTTGTTGCCCCGTCAAAGTGTATTATCCAGTATTCCTCTGCTTCTTCTTTGTCATCCTTCGTTAGGAACAAAATATCTTCATCGGAGAATTCGGTTCTTACGGGCTCATAATCAGGCAATGGATTGTTGACAAGATGATCGACTTCTTAGTGACGTATGTGATGTCAAACTCAGATAATAAAAGCTGCCAATGTGCAGTTCATCTAGTAAGAGTCGACTTTTCAAGCAGGTACTTTAACAGGTCCATTCATGCAAGGAGTAGAACGGCTTGGGATAGTAAGTAATGGCGAAGCCTCTGGGTCGCCCACACAAGAGCCAAGCATGCTCTCTCCAGATAGGAATAACATGTCTCGTAGTCAGTAAACTGTTTGCTCAGATAGTAGATGGCATGCTCTCTTCTTCCTATTTCATCATGCTACCCTAGGACACATCCCTTCAAAACTTTCATCATAGAAAGGTACATCAAGAGTGTCCTCCCTGGCTTGGATGGTACCAACATAGGTGGGTTGAGGAGATATCCTTTAATTTTGTCAAATGCTACCTGGCAGTCGTCGTTCCATAAAACGGGTGAATTCTTCCTTAGTAACTTGAAGATCAGCGTGCAGATAGGCGTTAGTTGTGCGATGAACTGATTGATATATTGTATCCTGCCTAAGAACCCTCTAACTTCTTTTTCAGTAGATGGTGGTGGCATTTCTGTGATAGCTTTCACTTTGGTCGGATCAACCTCGATACCTCTCCTGGTGGCGATGAAGCCCAATAGTTTCCCGGACATGAAGCCAAATGCGCATTTATGAGGATTCAAATGTAACCTATACTTTCTCAGCCTCTCAAACAACTTTTGGAGGTTTATTAGATGGTCACTTCACTCCGGTGACTTGGTGATCATGTCATCGACATATACTTCGATCTCTCAATGCATCATGTTGTGAAACAGTATAGTCATGGCTCTTTGGTATGTTGCATTGGCATTCTGCAACTCGAATGGCAGGACCCTGTAGCAAAAAGTTCCTCACAGAGTGATGAACGCTGTCTTCTCTCGGTCGGCCTCTGCCGTCCTTATCTGATTGTATCCTAAGAATCTATCCATGAATGAGAGCATCCCGTGCTTAGCAGTGTTATTGATAAAGATGTCAATGTGTGGCAATGGGAAATCATCCTGCAGGCTCGCTCTGTTCAAGTTTCGAAAGTCAATGCACATACGGACCTTTCAATCCTTCTTCGATATCAGAATGATATTGGCTAGCCATTGCGGGTATTTAGATACCATGAGAAACCCCGTGTCATATTGCTTGATGACCTCATCCTTAACTTTCAGCATCCACTCAGGTCGGAGTTGTCTCAATTTCTGCTTGACCGGCTTGATATCAAGGTAAAGCAGCAGCTCATGCTCAACTAAATCAGTGTCCAAGGCATGTCCTCGTAAGACCATGCAAAGACATCTTGATATGACTGAAGGAAATTGATCATGCATTTTCTTTCCTCGGGAGACAGTGATGTTCCAATCTTGGTAATTTGAGGAACCTCCTCGATCCCTAAATTAACATCCCCGGTTTCCTCAACAATAGGGGTAGGGCAATGCACAAAGTCAAAAAATCGTTCAAGGAGTACATTGGGTAACTCCTCGGTGGGGATCTCATTGTCCAGACTCGTGACTCCTACCTCTTCTTCTATTTCTATAGGAAAGGGGTCGACTTCACGTGGGACGGGCACTTCAATTAAGGCATCCTTTTCTTTGATTTTATTTGGAATTTTAAAAGATAATATTTTTGGGTTTTATATATTTTATATGTTGTTGGGATTTTTGTTTTCTTTAAAAATGGTCCCATGGCAAAGCGAGTCCCTATATATACACAGTATTGCCTACCAAAGACTTGTCCAACTTTTTATATGTTGTTTTTTTTAGGTAACGAGTGCCAAAATTTAGGCCACTTCCTGCTTCCAGGGTTTGGGGCACAGACGCCCAGTTGCACACCTGAGATGCCACTCCTTTACCTGTTTGGATTTGGATGGAGGGTGCTGACTGATATGGCTGTTTGGAGTCAGCCTCCATCATGTTGCCTATGGATTCATCTGAGATCCCATCCTCTAATGTCAGCATAGTCCTATGATATTCACCACAGGGAGAGTTTGTGCAGGTATGAAACGTCATTCTTCAAAGAGAGATAATGTGACCAAGTCTATTTCCAGGCCAGGATGGATGATTTGAGGATTGGTGGGGTGAACAGGTGTTGCGGGTTTGTGTGGGGTTAATTGGGCTACCCCATTCCGATCGATCTTCACAACCTCGACACTTACAAATGAATCTCTGATGTGAGGCCTGGGACGAGATTCTTCTTCTAAATAGATTCCCTCGGGCTCTCTCTTTGGCCTCTCAGACAACTTCGGTGGGCTTGTAACCTAACCCAAATCTGATTTGCTGTCCACCCTTAGCCTTGACTGGTTCTCTTCTGCCTTGCAGTCTGGGCCCTAGTCCTTTTCCTTTTTTATAACCCCATTTATGGAGCATGGCCACAGCTGCTATCATTCCACTTCCATTTTTTAGAGTGATGCTTTCAGGCGGCTTGGGGATGACTATTGACACCTCATATTCAAAGCTGCAAAGGTCGATGTCTTTATCTATATGTGACACATCCAGTATTTTAGGGTTTTCATTATTGTGGGTGGCCTTTTCTTTCTCATCGTGCCCCTCTCCTATTATGGTGATAACCTTCTGTCCGGACACAAACTTGAGCTTCTGATGTAGCGTTGATGGTATCGCTCCAACTTCGTGTAACCATGGGCACCCCAGTAATAAATTGAATGAGGACTTGATGTCCATTACCTGAAAGAGTATGGAGAAGGTCATTGGCCCAATCATGAGCTCAAGGTCAACTTCTCCTATTATCTCCCTTCTTGTATTGTCGAAACCTCGGGCACAAGTTCTTGTAGGTCTCAACATGCACGGATCTACTCCAATCTTTGCATTTAGGCCACTTCCTGCTTCCAGGGTTTGGGGCGCAGACGCCCAGTTGCACACCTGAGATGTCACTCCTTTACCTGTTTGGATTTGGATGGAGGGTGCTAACTGATATGTCTCTTTGGAGTCAACCTCCATCATGTTGACTATGGATTCATCTGAGATCCCATCCTCAAATGTCAGCATAGTCCTATGATGTTCACCACAGGGGGAGATTGTGCAGGTATGAAACATCATTCTTCAAAGAGAGATAATGTGACAAGGTCTATTTCCAGGCCGGGATGGATGATCTGAGGATTGGTGGGGTGAACAAGTGTTGCGGGTTGGTGTGGGGTTAATTGGGTTACCCCATTCCGATCGATCTTCACAACCCCGATACTTACAAATGAATCTCTGATGTGAGGCTTGGGACGGGATTCTTCTTCTACATGGATTCCCTCGGGCTCTCTCTTTGGCCTCTCAGACTTCTTCAGTGGGCTTGTAACCTAACCCAAATCTGATCTGCTAGCCACCCTTAGCCTTTACTGGTTCTCTTCTGCCTTGCAGTCTAGGCCCTAGTCCTTTTCCTTTTTGATAGCCCCATTTCTGGAGCGTGGCCACAACTGCTATCATTCCACTTCTAGTTTTTAGAGTGATGCTTTTCGATGGCTCAGGGACGACCGTTGACACCTCATATTCAAAGTTGCAAAGGTCGGTGTCTTTATCTGTATGTGGCACATCCAATATTTTAGGGTTTTCCATATTGTGGGTGGCCTTTTCTTTCTCATCGTGCCCCTCTCCTATTATGGTGATAACCTTCTGTCCGGACACGAACTTGAGCTTCTGATGTAGCGTTGATGGTATCGCTCCAACTTCATGTAACCATGGGCACCCCAGTAATAAATTGAATGAGGACTTGATGTCCATTACCTGAAAGAGTATGGAGAAGGTCATTGGCCCAATCATGAGCACAAGGTCAACTTCTCCTATTATCTCCCTTCTCGTATTGTCGAAACCTCAGGCACAAGTTCTTGTAGGTCTCAACATACACGGATCTACTCCAATCTTTGTGGCCGTTCTCAAAGGGCATACATTCAGCACAGACCCATTATCAATTAACACCAAGGGGATTATTATGTTTTCAAATTCCATAGTGATATTGAGGGATTTTGGGTGACTATTTCTCTCCTCCGATAAATTGGCATCCGAAAATGAAATGGCATTGGGAGCCATCACCTGTCCAATTATCTGCCCAACTTGACTTGGGCTCACCTAGAGAGATACGTGCACATTTTTTAACACCCCCATTAGGCTTCAAAGTGAAGTGGGGATGTTATTAATAAGTCCCAGATTGTGATATGAGCTGGCATTCTTCTCAGTTGAGTCTCCAATATGTGTTCTCTACTTATTTTCTCGAATGGGTTCACTACACTATCCTTCTTTCCCTCTGGCAAGGCTTGTGTTGCTGCTGGTGCCTTTGGCTGTTTAGAGATCTTCTCAGATCTGGTGACAAAGTTCATTGCTCCTTCCCTCCGGCGGTCGGTAATGGTATCTGTCTGTTCATAGCTGAGCGGGACTTAATGATGATTATAGGTTGGTCCCGAAATCTGAAATAGAGCGGCTACTAGTATCTGATGTGCTTGTAATGATGGCTCAGGAAGGGTGGGGAATACCTGGTTTACCTCGGTGATGGATGGGCAGGTGGAAAAAGTAGGCCTAGTTGGGGTGATGAGGTTGGTGGATGGTTGCACCGGGGGTAATGGGGTAGGAGTGGACCACTGATAATTAATAGGAGGTGGTGGGATATGGGGGATATGATGGGCTATTGGGTAATTGGTGGGGGTGGCAGTGTACGGTTGGTAGGAATTTATTTGAACATAGTTCACAGGATCTGGTACTGGGAAGTATGCCCTGAGGCCCAAGGGTTCTACCTGAGGTATAGGGTTGGGGAAGTAATCGGCTAAATTCAGGAGTTCAATTACCCAACACTTCTGTCTTCACCGTTTCTCTGCCTTGGTGCTACAAAACTTTCTCGGTTGCTGATGTAATCCGACGGGTCAAATTCAAATTCCTCAACACCTTCCTCTATCATCCCAACAGTGGGTCTCTGACCTGCTCCTCCGATAGGGTGTGGAGGCAATGGTGCTTGGTGTATATTTGTGTGTTGGTTCACTTCAAAAGGTGCAGGGGCAATAATTTTTCCAGCATCAATTAAATCTTATATAGCATGCTTCAATGGGAGGCAACGATCAGTTGGGTGACCCGGACCCTGGTGAAAAATACAATGAGTGTTGGAGTCATAGTTCCTCGGGATGGGATTCAGAGGAGGTTGTGGTTGTAGGGCTGTGACCAATCCATTTTCTATTAATAAAGGTAAAAGTACATTCAAAGATTGCCCTAGGGGTGTAAAAACTTGGTCGTAGCGGGCCCTTCTCTGCTCTAGAGTCATCTGCATTCCCTGTCTATTCCCGGCTCTATGTACCAGCTCGTTTCTAATTGGCAGTGGCTGTGCAGTTTTAAATTGAAAGGGGGTGATACAGGTGTTGGGCCTTACGTTGGTTACATTTTGTACATCTACCCCTGCTCTTTTCTCATTTCCCTGGTCTAAAAACCTTCTGACCTTGCTGGCTCCACCAGGTATGCTCTTGCTTAAATGACCCTCCCTGATAGATCCTCGCAATGATTGGCATTTCAGACCAAATTAGTAAAGCTAGACTGCTGTTGGTACACTAAGAAGTCCGAGTTCACTGGGAAAGTATTCTATGAAATCATCTCAATTTGTTCGTCATCAGGTATCCTATTCCTTACCTGAGTTGCCAGTGCTCTCCAACACCCTAAATAATCGTTGAAGGTTTTCATTCGGGTTCTACTTTAATCGGGCCAAGTCTGATTTGCATGGTTCAATGTCTATATTGTAGACATACTACTCTTGAAATAAGTGCATCAAGTTTTTATCATAGATGGTTCTAAGGATGTGAAGCACCTCAAAGCCGGACCAATTAAACTCTTTTGAAAGACCTTTATCAGTAGTCTTTCGTCCCCTCCATATTGGCACATGTCCCCACAGTAGGACTTGAGGTATGCAATAGGGTTGCCAGTGTCGTTATACTTATCAAAAATTGGCATTTTAAATTTTGGGGGCAAGGGGACCTCAGTGAATAAACACAAATCTGAGAAGTCTGTGATGTGGATTTCAGCATCGCCCATTTTTAATAACTGCTTCTGAATTTTATCAAGTTGTTCTTTCAACTGCTCTGATTCCTTAGACATGGGGGCCATCTTTTCAACAGTCGGTCGAGATTCACTCTGGGATATTAAGGGGTTGGTTATTACGGGTCGTGGATTAATGTTGGCCAATGCCCCAACATACGCCCCACTGTTCCTAATCTCATCCTCTGCATACTGTTGGTCCATGTATGGTGGAGTGAGGGGGGGACTCTCCTGTGGTGTATCATGGACTGGATGGGAATAGACTGAATGGGGGTCAGGTGAGACCATTGAATGTGAGGGAAATTTTACAAAGTGATGGGATGAGTGGAAGTTAGATTTTGGGGTGGGGCCTAATGGGGCCATTGGGTATGGGGAAAAGCCTGAAGATGACTTTGGGGTGTGGAGGCATGGGTGAATTGGAGTGATGCAGGGCCTGGTGGGCCTTTGGATATATGGGCCAGGCCCAGTGGGCCCTGATGGGTTTGGCTCATCGGCCATTGGTGGGTATGGGCCATGGGCCCCTAGATGGTATGGATGATGGGGGGTTGATGGGGGTCATGGGAGAATAAGGCATGGAGGCTTGATAAGGTATGGGATGGATCCATGGCTGTGTGGTGTGGATGAGAGGGGGTGTTTTGGGAGGCCTTCCACCTAGTGTAGGCCTGGACCATCTCCTCCATCATGGCCATCGGAGAGGAATCAGATGGAGATGGTGTATTTATGGGATGGAGGGGTATGGATGGGGTGGAAGTGGTGGGGAAATTAGACCTGGCCCTGGTAAAATTGGGCATGACCTGGGTAAGTGGTGGAATATGGAGTGGGTTAGAGAAACTAGGTGGGGAATTGGTGAATGTGGATCGGTCGGGTCTATGTTGGGATGAAGAATGGGGCATAGATGTGGGGGACGAGAGAGAGATTCTGGTCATGACCCCGGTAAAAATGGACATGACCTGGGTAGATGGAGAGATGTATGGGGGATTGGTAAATTGGATGTTGCATGGGTAGATGCTGGTGGATCGGGTATGTGTTGGGAAAATGGGAAATGGGGCATGGATGCAAAGATGGGAAATTGGGTCGGGTTTTGAATGGGTGTGGAGGGAAGATGAGATGGGTTGGGAATGGCCATGGATGAGGGCATGGCTTGGGAAAATGGGGAATGGGGGGTTGGACTTTGGACATTTTGGGAAGTGGTAGATGGGAAAATGGGGGTGCCAAATGGGCCGGTAATGGTGAAGGGTGATTGGGTGAGGGGGACGGAAGTAAACATTTCTTCCGTATGGGAGTGAGTCGAGGAATGCAGCGGGGATGAATCGGGATCGGCGTATGCCGGATCCACAGCCCACAACATGGCTCGGTATCGGGTTGGGGCACGGGTGGGGCCCGTAAAGCTTCCTCCTTCTTCCCCTAGGGGATGACGGAGGGCAAGACGATGCCGTTATGCCGACACCACAAAACTCTATATTTTTTGGGTTTTTTGATTATATAATTGTTTTGAAATTTTTATAAGTGAAGTGAACAAGGATTTTGAGGCCTTTGAATTCCCTTCTCTGGTCGCTTTCGTACCCTAAATAGGACCAGTGGTAAAGACTTCGATGCACTTTGAAAGAGTCAAAGGAAAACCCTTTGATCTATTACAAGCACGGAAATCAATGTAAACAACCTGATCCCTCAGAGCAGGTAAAAAAGAAGTCACCTCCTCTATGGGCCAGCATTCACCATTGGAATATGTTTGCGAAAACGTAAATGCACACGTAGGCCTGTCAATCGGCTAAGGAGCTTTAAATGACGTAAATGTCAAGAAATTTAAATGCGATGTGCAAGTAGGCCCGCCAATCAGCTAAGGCACTTTAAATGACGGAAATGTAAAGAAAAGTAAGGACTGCACAAGTAGGCCCGCCAATCGGCTAAGGCACGAAAATGACGTAAAATTAAGGGTGAGTAAAATACTGTAATTGTAGGGGTGAGTAAAAACAGTAAAAAAAATAGCAAAAAAGGTTAGTAAAATAAAAAACAAAAGGCCAAAATTCAAGGGGAAGCTCTACTAGCTACTCCCCAGCAGAGTCGCCATATATGCAACCATGGATTCTCATCGAGCTCGTCATGACAATGCGCACTCTCGAAATGTTTGGAGTCACCACCCGAATCTTTTGCTGTCCTGAGAAACCTAAAATCAATATTCAAGGAACCGAAGTGCTAAATATGACTCTGAATCACCGGACTACGCGAAAGGCTCTTGGGTAGGGGCTTCGGTTATCGATTAGGAAGGTATTAGGCACCCGATCAACCCTCTTAATGTGGTCTCTACTTATGGTCAAAACAAAAATAAAAATAAAGAAGCAACAAGCCCTTCCTTTTGCCTTTAAGGCACTAAGATCCTATTTTCCTACCGAGATTATGGTAGCATAACGGCACAAATGCGAGGATAGAGAAAGAACCGAGAAGGTAGAGGAATAGAGGAGAGAGTCGGAGCTCTCGGGCCCTTGTTGCACCGTTGTGGACCTTTGCGTAGGTGTGCTTCAGTGAGCTTCCAATGGCTTGTATGGTTAGAACAAAGGTTCTAGCTCCTAGGGCTTAATAGCTAAGAGGTAGAGAGGGAAGGATAGAGGATAGCTCTCACCTAAACTATGGGATTTTTCATGGAAGAGGGGGTCTAAAGTAAACTTTTAGGGATAATTTTAAAATAACCCCTAAACTTACACTCCGTTATCAATAGCGCACCTAAACTATTGATAATATTAAATAGGCACCCAAAGTACACTTAAGTTCATCAACTAAACCCCTACCATTACCTTCCGTTAATGACTGAACGGAAAACATTGAGTTGGCATACAACTCAGCAAAATAGCGTACATGGCACCCAACGTGGTTTCAAAATATCCCCTGAACTTTCACCCCATCATCAATAACGCACCTAATTAATGGGTGCCACGTACGTTATTTTGTTGGGTTGTATGCCAACTCAGCATTTTCCGTTAAGCCATTAACAGAATGTGACGGCAGGGGTTTAGTTGATGAACTTAAGTGTACTTTGGGTGCTTATTTGATATTATCGATAGTTTAGGTGCGCTATTGATGAAGGGGTGTAAGTTCAGGGGTTATTCTAAAATTTTCCCAAACTTTTAAGTTCTAGAATTTGTATGGAGAATGGTGCACCAAAGGGAGAGGGAACTCTTTCGTAATTTTTTCTCTCTTATGTAAATTTTCAAGTCTTTATAAAGAGAGGGGTGCCTCAGTTTTTTTAGGAAAAGGAGAGGTTAGGAGGGTGTTTAGAGGCTAAGTCGATTTAGGAATTAGGTAATCTAGCCATCTAAGGTTTTCTAGGGTTTTTGGAGCCTTCAAAAGTGTGAAAGCTAGCTCTAATGGTGGATGATAGGTTAGAGCTTTAAGTCACTCAAAGGGTTGCAAATAGAATAGGAATGAGTGCAACAAAACAAGCAAAACATGCCCAAGAGATCAAGATGGTCAACAAGTTAAACCCTAATCTCGAAATTCGAGCAGAAAACCCAAGGTTATTATAGCTAAGCCTGGTGCAACTAATAGATGCGCCAAACTTAGGTATAGTAAAACAGTGCCCAACAGTGGTTTAGGAAGTTCACTAGCCCGTGGGGGGGCCTACATAAGGCTGGTGCAACTATTACTTGCTCCAAGCCATTTCTGGAAAGAAATGGTTTGGCGCAAGTATTAGTTGTGCCAAGTTCATAGGGATCCTTGCGAAGCTTCTCTCGTGGTTCCAAATGAACTTCTCGATAGGTTCTCATGTGGTTCAATGTAGGCCTCGCGAGGTTCAGTTGATGCCTATTTTTATGCCCAAACATTGAATCGCTGTAACTTTTGATGTATAGCTCGGATTGTGGCAATTCTTGGCTTGTTTGAAAGCTAGAGACTTCTACTTTTCAATGCTATAAGATTCAATTGTAGTAGGAGATCTCAGCTAGTCTCCATGCACCACTCTTTGATCATTACCCGGGAAAGACTAGGTATGGGTTCGAAAGGGATTTTAAAGGTTCGGATTGGTTTCTAAAGGCTCGGGGAGTTTTCTAAGGGATCAGGGGTGATTCCTAAGGTTTTAGGATGACCCTTAAGGTTTTGGGAAGGTTCCTAAGGGTTTGATACATGCCATCGGCCATGCGCCTCTCTCAAAGTGTGTTTCAATCGGGCCTTGGGCCAAATTTGGATGTCTACAATCTTAAGTAAATTCTCAAACTTTCAAAAAAAAAAAAAAAACAAATATTTCCAAAAAGATTAGCGAATAAATAAAAACAAATACATAGACTCCTATCAATCAAAATTCACTTATTGCCCCGACTCGTTCATTCCCCTGGGAAACCGAACAATGAATATATTCAACTTTGAGAAATCTCAAATGCCCACTGGAAAGGGACGCCTGACGCGCCATCTGTGTGAGCAATGACGTGCCCGGCCTGACATGATTTGCGAAAGCTTTCACCATTACATGACATTTTATTATCTGTCTTTGGACCTTGTCTATGGACATTCGTATGACGCACCCTGGTACCTCAACTACGTCATTTTCCTCTGTTTGACTGCCCCTTGCAATAGGTCGCGACATGCGTCGGGATGTCCCTTACACCCACAGATTTGGATATGATGATTCTCCTTTACGTTTGACTGTCACTGGCAGCAGGCCCCATGCAACGGGATGCCCCTTGCACTCATAGATTAGGATACATTGACTTCCCTCGTTGACTGCTATTCGCAGCACGTCGCGATACGCGACGGATGCCCTCCCACATCTATGGCTAGGAATACGCCTTTCGACAGCTACCACTGGGCCCCCGAATGTTCCATTTTAGCTTGTGCTGATAGATAAGAAAGTCAAGCATGTCACGTCAGCATCTCTAGTTCACATTTGTGATTTGCCAAGAAGAATAAGAAGGCACCCTCAGGAGAGGGGTGCCTACTTCGACGCGCTCTTACTTCGTAAGAGCGCACCGATGAGGGGCATCTGTAGACACCCCCATTTTGCCCACTCGAAGTATATAAGTTTGTTCAGTCAACCTTTGACCTTGACTGTGACTATTAAAAAAGGACTTACCTTCTCTAAGGGTTTCGAAACCCTAATGCAGGGACCACATACTGAAACAATAGTGTTGGCTGAACGGAGGCTGAAACAATAGCTCTACGGCTCAGACCCTATGAGCCTAATAAGGGACTATATACTTAAACAATAATATGTGGCTGAACACAGACTGAAACAATAGCTCTATGACTCAGACCCCATAACCCCAAAAGAATGAACTATATACTAAAATAATATTACATAGCCAGAACGCAGGCTGAAACAATACTCTTGCGCCTTGGACCCGACCTGAACTCGGGATAATCCTGAATTATGTGCATCGAACCATGCACTCAATTCGATTGAACGCCCCACCACTAGTGCTCAATCAATCCTGTTAGACCAAACTTCCCCTCTCTTAGACCACCTCGAGACCCGATTGCACGCCCCAACAAGTGCGCGCAATCAGATTAAGCGTCCCATCACCGATGCTTAATTGGTCTATTTCAGACCTGGTCTCTAACTCTTAAGGCAACCAAAACTCCATGATTAAATGCACTTAGTACAACATTCAATCGAATTGTGCATTCTAAGCTGGGCGCGCAATTAGTCTAATCAGACTAGGACTGGGACACCCCGGCGGAGTCAGTCAGCCGGTCACTCACTGAGTTAGTCACCGACTCAAAGTGGTTAAGCGCTTGATACAGGGTGCACAACTCAATTAAGCACCCCAGATAGGGCACGTAATTAAAGTTGATCGACTAATTACACGCACCCCACAGGACGCATAATTAGTAAAATACCTATAAATAGACCCCCTTACCATGACCTAAAAAGAACAACAATGACTTTGAGATTCAAGTTTCGAGTTCCTTGTCTTCAAGCTTAGGATTTTGAGATTCCTCTTTGCAGCCCCGGCCTTTGGTATAATTTTCCTTCTAATATTTTTTTTTATTTTTTATTTTTTTTTATTTTTAGTTCTTAGTTCTAGTTCTTAGATCTCAGGTTTTAACTATTAGTTTTTAATTTTCAGTCTTAGGCCGTAAAACCTTTTTTTTAATTCGTATTTTAATCTCTGATTCTAATTCTTAGTTTCTAGAACCAGTCCTTAATTCTATTTACTATTTTAATTCTTATTTTTACCTTGAAATCTCAAGTTTTAGTCCTATCATTAATCTCTGGTTCTAGTTCTTAGTCCCTAGAACCAGTCCTTAATCATAAGGTTTGATTTTTTTGATTTCGGTCCCAATTTCAGTCTTTAAATTTTAGGTTCTAGTTCTAATTTACCGATTCCTTATAGTTTGAGATTTTAAATCTCGATTTATTAATCCATAATTATAATCTAAAAATTATTGCCTTTTCAATCCAAAAATATAGTCTTATAATTCAAATTCAGTTTACTTTAATCTTAGCCACCTGATTTGTCCAAGCGAGTTTATGGAGGATACCCGGGAACGGGGCTGATCCTCCTTAGCATAACAGGCCAAAACCCTTTTTTTTAAGATTTTCAGTAAGATCAGTATATATTTTTTATTAGCGTTTTAATAAAATTAGTATTTTTCAAATTAGAGTTTCAATAGAATTAGTATATTCCTAATTAGTCTATGTAGAATTAACATATTTGTACTCCTAATAGTATTAGGAGACTCAATTGACTAGATTTCTAGTAAGATTAGGACACTTAAATTAATTAAACTCCTAGTAGGATTAGGAGGGTCAATTAGATTAGGATATTAATTAGACTTCTAGTAGAACTAGAAAAGTTAATTAGACTAGGATTAAAAATAAAAAGAGCAAATACAACTAAAGTTAGAGTAGTACTAGGCATCTCACAATTAACTAGACTCCTAACAGAATTAGGATACTTGAAATTAATTAAACACCTAACAGAATTAGAACACTTAAAGTAATTGGATCCTAGTGGAAGTAAGACATAAAAAATAACTAGACTCATAATAGAATTAGGAAATTCAGATTAGTCAAATATAATTAAGAGAGTTATTCAAACTAAAAAGCAAAAGACAAAAGAATAGTGAGAGTCAGGATAGTGCTAGGAATCCTACGCGTAATTAGACTCCCAGTAGAATCAAGAAACTTAACTTAATTAATCAACGCAACAAAAGGAGAATAGGTTATCTAGACATCCGAGCAACCCAATGCTGCTGACGTTGGCAGGCCGACGATTCAGTAAAGAAGGAACCCTCACCTCCTCACAAGCATGACAAATGATGTGTTGTAGCATCGATAAATATCTACACCTGGCGATCGCAACGAACCAAGTATTTTCGTCAGGAATTTCCCTCTTTAATTTTAGCACTTATTATTTTCTAATTAATCACTCCACCACCCATTGCCAGAGTCCACTTGGGACCAAATTGGGCCACTAATTTTGAGGATTGAAAGGAACCCAGAAAAGCGCGTACCAACAATCATGTTCACTTCACCATAGGTTAGACATCCCTTCATCTCCACATAATAGCTCAATTCACTTTGGATCACTAAGGACTTTATTGGGTTGTATTGTGGCATAGGTTCAGGTTTTATTAAAGAATGAAAGGGGTAAAACGGTTCAAAACTGAGAATTCAATCAAGAGGTAGGAGGTGATTCATGACTTCACCTTCTTCATTTCATCACAGCTTCATCTTCATTAGTATTTTTCAGATCTAAAGTGGCTAGCTTCTTCTCATATTTCCAATTTTTTAGATGAAGTACTTCTTTTGATTTCTCTTTATTTATTTATTTATTTTATTATATTATTTTTTTTCTTTTTTTTTTTAATTTTTATTTTTTTATGATGGTTGCCACAACTATACAACTGATACACTATTTCACTTAGATTTTCTCCCTTCTCATTCCACCAAATGTCAAACCTTGCTCACCTATCTTCAACATCTTCTCTTTTACCTTTTGAATTTTTAGAGTGAGAGTAAGGCTGAATCAGGTTAAGAGTTTTAGGTTCAATTACTCCGGTGTTTTTCAAAGAAACATGGATTTTTAAGGCTCAAAGAGCGTATGCAAAAGGGTAGTTTAATTGGGTAATACTTTTTACCTTAAACTATCCAACTGATGGCCTTAGATCATGTCGCTCATGTCATGATTCTGCTAAATAGTTTCAATTTCGGGATGCCTAACTCCTAGTGAAAAGCTTTGAGTCATTAGAGCACAAAAATTGCCAAAGACACTCTTCAAAAGAAAAAATAAATTTGTAGGCCCAAATCTCACTGTGTATGATCTTCATTTGAACTCTAGGGGTATGTTCTCACCTTTTTCTCTCCTTGATAGTTCACTCTGTACTGATTGTGAAAATTTTTCTTGATGATCACTTCCTGGAAGTGTTGAATTTTTAGATGATTTCAGTATTAAACAGTCTACTATATATTTTAATTCTCCTTTTCTCAAAATTGTTTAGGTGGAACTTTACTTTGTTTATTTCAATCATGACTACTACTACTGCACTTAACTTAACCATCTCGTTAGTCTGCCCTGTCATACCCCCAAACCTAATATAAACACTGTCCTCACTGTTTCAATATACATGAAGTGAGGGGCAGCAGGGTATGCAAAGTATCAACAATATACAGCAGAAAACAAAAATTAATTTTCATCAGAAATGAGAAAGGAGACAAATAAGCACATTACAAATTGGAATACAAAAGAAATTTCTATTAACAGAATTACTATGATACAAGCAAAAACTGAACACAACATTACAAAATGCACCATTACAAAACATTGACAAACTAATAACTACATTAACTTCTAGTGATCTAAATCAGGAGCTAAGTCTATTGGGTCCCCTGCATCTTTCCCTTTTCCTTTCTTCACATTATCAACCTGTGTAGCACCAACCTTTGATCTTGTTGCAGCTGGTTTCATGGGCTTGGTGTTGCTCTTCTCTTGGGAAGGCTCCTTGATAGATACCCCTTTGGTGAATATGGGGTTCATGACTAAGATGGAGGAGGTGAGTGTCTCAACCAGCTGGGCCAACTGAGTTGCCTTCTGCTCATAAACTTTATACAGGGACAGTGCATTGTCCAACTGCTTCTGCATTAGTTTTCTTTCTTTCTTATGATCTAGCATTTCTTTCTCCATTACCTTTCAGTAATCAGACTTCATCAGGGAAGTCTAATTGTCATAAAAATTTTGTACCATCTCATTGACAGACTTCACCATTATGTGTACATCCCTCTGCACATATGGATTAGCAATCATAAACTTGCTGAGGGTGTAAAACTTGGGTATGGGGATGGCATCAACAGGGACAATGACCCTGTTTGCAGGGTCATTAGGGTCCTTAAAAATAATAGGTAACTTAGTACCTGTGGTGAGAGATGATGGTGGGCTAGATGGAAGGATAGGTGCCAACACCTCTTCATGAGTTTTAGTCTGGGTGAAGGTTAACGTGGAGGTATATGGGATGAGGGTAATCTCTTTAGTTTCAAAATTAGTCTATGTGACAACATCAGTTGTGGCTATTGAAAATTAAGGCTCATGCGAAGGAGGAGGGGTAGGTACAGGTATGGGTGTAGGTGTAAGTGGTTGGGGTGGTGGGGTTATGGATTGAAGGGCTGTCTGAAGGGATTGTATGCTGGTTTGAAAGGTGGCTTGGTTTTCGTTATTGGTATGGAGTTGTGTTTGGAGAGAGGTAAGGAGGGAAATTATTTGGGAGAAGGGGTCTGGTATGGCTGAGGGTGTAGGTCGAATGAGTGGGATTGGTTGGAAAGGGGAAGTGGGGGCATGGTTGAAGTGGTAGGGCTGTGGAGAGTCTGGGAGGGGTGTGTACTTATTCCTGATATCCTCCACAATGGAGTCTATCATGGCTGAGTACCCCTCAGTTGTGAAGTGTTGTTGGTCATGGGTGGGTGTAAAGGGAAGGGAACGGGTAGGTGAGGTAATAGGGTCACTTGGCTCAATGGTGTCAGTGGGGATAATGGGTTCAATGGGGGGTACAAGGTCAGTGGTGGTTAGTGGTTAAATGTCACTGGCCATAGGCTCACTATCATCATAAGTACATGGGGAAGGTGGGTCTGGTGGGGGCTTGAGATAGTAGTAGGTGGGCTAGGTTCAGTGGGTACAGTGGTTGGTTTATGGGCTCTCTTTTTATATTTTCTTTTTATGGTTGGAGTGGGTATGTTAAATGGGAATGGATTGGTTTTGGAACTGATACAGGGATGGTGGTGGTGATTGTTGAGGGTATTGGAGATGGAATGGTAGTCAAGGGAGTAGGAATGGGAGGTGGATTTAAGATGATTGGTGGTGGAATGGTGTATATGGTAGGTGATGCTGAGCTAGCAGCAGTGGTTTCCACAGGAGTAGGTGCTGAAGCATCCTTTGATGGAGTGGGCACTGATGGATTAGTGTGTGGGGTAGAGATGGGAGATGGTGGCACAGGCAATGAAGCTATTGATGTATCTGCAATAGAAGTGGGTAATGAAGTTGAGCTTACAGCAGGGGAAGTTGCAGGAATGCCAGCTGTAGAGGTCTCTGCTGAATGGGTTGCTACTGAATCCTCTGACCACTGCTTGTTCTTCTTTCTCATCAGAGTCATGCTAATGTTCCATAACTTCATCCCAAACACCAAAGGGGGCAATTTCTCAGTAGGCTCCCCCATCTTCCATACATGGCCTGCTTGTTTGAGCAAGGTTGTGATCACCTTGTTGTAGGGGAGTCCATGTGGCTTCAGCTACTTTTGGACTTTGATGTGTATGTCCTTCATGCCCTCAAAAATTAATTGAGCAACATTGAAGCAATGACCATGGGAGAAGGAGTAGAAAGCATCGACAATGGGATGTCTTCTCTCTTGTTGGTGCCCAACTACAAATATATTCTTCCTTATAACATTATCTATAAATAGCATGCTGGGACTGAAGTCACTCCTCATGAGTGAGTCCCTGTTAATCACTAAAAAATACTATTTTTCACCTCTTGACCTAGCCTTTACTACACCTTTGAGCCATCTACTATTATCATTTGAGTATATTTTCATAGTTAGAAATAAATCATAACTTAGTGCAATAACCCACATAATGGATGCCAAGAAGAGAGTATTTTGAAGTAAACTCTTAAAGCTGATGCAAAAACTGAGAGTGCACCATGGTGGTCTACACCGTAGGTGCCATTTGTCATGCATGAGGGCCCTAGAAGTCCAACAATCAAAAGGAAGATGAACCCAAGCAATGAGGAGTGCTGCAGCAGGCTGTGCACAACAGCAAACAATCAGGAATGCAAGCTCGAGCAGTTCTTGAGTAGTTAGGCTCCCAATTAATTAAGCTCAAGTAGATCATGAGCACTTCAGGGCAGCAGCATATCAATAGCTCGAGCAGATCACGAGCAGCTTAAACAGAGAGAGCTCTAGAAATTCCTCTTGAGTAATTCTCGAGAGGTTCACAACTTTAGAAACTCATCTTGAGCACCTCTCGAGAGGATGAGTTAATTCAAAGAGCATCTGCTCGAGTGGTTCTCGAGCAAATATACCTTCAGAATCCTTCTCGAGCAGTTGACAACATGTGCAATTCAGCCTGTCGAGCTGCAATTTCAAGCAACTCAATTTGTCAACAACCACTCGAGCTGCAAAATTAAAGAATGCCAACCTATCGAGAGCCTCTCGATCTAAACTACCTGAAGCTTCATCCTATCGAGCTGCATAACCAGAGCCAATCCAGCCACTCGAAAATCACTTGAGATGCATAATCTAAAGCCCCAACCACTCGAGGCTCAGGTGCCAGCCTTCCCATTCAACATGCAAGGGTATTTCTAAGATTTCACAGCATCTAGGGCACACATCCCAATGTGCTGAGTTGTTCCCCACTAACCAAGGCAACCATTGGCTGTAATTGGGCCACATTAGTAGGATCCTAACCAACTTGATCCTCCTTCTTTCTGATTGGCCAAGGCACAGAGTTTGTTGGTGTGGATTGTATAAAAGCTATAAAAATTGCCAGAAATAGGTAACTAACATTACCTAATTTACTATGATCTTGGAAGATATCCGGGGGCTTAGATCAGTTCTAGGGTTAAGTCATCTTTTTTCTTTTTCTTCCCTCCTTAGCTCAACAATTGCTGGCTAAGTCCTTTTGTAAGAGTTAGGACTGATTTACTGCTGTAATAAGGATTGTGTAAGCTTAGAACACTACGTGAAAAAGCCAAAAAAACCACTGTCTTTGACAGTGGTCTTTTTTCAAAAAACCACTACCCTAAACAATTGTAAAAAAAGGAATGGTTTTTTTTTACCACTATAGAAGACAGTGGTTTATGAACTTCAACAACAACTACTCTTAACAGTTATAGAAAAAACCACTGCTTTTTTTACAACTGTTTAGGACAGTGGTTTTTTTATGCAAATTTTAAAATATATATATATATATTTAAAAAAAAAAAAAAATTATGTCTGACAATTTTTTATGCAAATTTTTTTAAAATAATATTTTTTGTAAAGCAATTTTTTTTAATGTAATTTTTTTAATGCTTTTTTAATGCAATTTTTTAATGCTTTTTTTAATGCTTTTTTTTAATGCTTTAAAAAAAATTATAGAAAGAAAAAAAGCTATTAATCTCATATTTAAACACATCCATTCAACTCAAATGCAACTCATTCAATGTCATTAATAAATAAAATAGATGCTCAATTCTTTTATTCAAATAAAAGATTGCATCTCAACCTATGATCCAACCTTTCAAATCAGCCAAACATTTAAAACTCTACATGTCCAATCCTTTTATTCAAACAAAAATAAGAAGAAAAAAAAGAGATTTAACAATCTAAAAGCCCCATGGCCCATTTCCAAAATAAAAGGGAAAAAAATTAAATTTATTTCGCCTCTCCTGCCAAGTGTCCCCCCCTAGTGATCCGTTTGAGGTGAGCTTGAAATTGAAAAGTTTCGCCTGAAATCAAAAGGAGAACATCATTAAACTGAGAATATAATTTCAGAATCCCGACTAGCTACACAAATAAGAGTACGCAATTTTATAGCATCGAAATTATTATTTCAGAATGAATTACACATATTTTCCATTTAAAAAAAAAACTTTGCAAACTCACTGGATGCAGAAGACTGCCTAGTTTAATCAATAGAATATTGCCTACTTATCATTTGATCCAAAGCGATCACGGTTGGGGTTTGAAACATAGAGCTACCCGTCACCTTATTGATCAATATACATGGAAACTGGTATTTGTGGAAGTGCTGTCCACCACCAGGCTTCCATTCTCATTCTCAGTCTCTTGACCATAGAATAGTATAAATATAGGTTCACCATTGAATTCAGCTTAGCCCAAACAAAATGCTTACTAGAAGATCTTAACCATTAATCTTAGCACGTCAATGTGAACCCTACATAAATACGAATAACGGACTACATTTAAGTGCGCAAATCTTATAGTTGGAACTTCGAATTTTCTGATGGGCATGTCTTTTTGGCAATATTCATAAGATGTTTATTACTTAACAGCATGGATCGATCACCAAGCTTGACATTGCCTAAAATAAAGGACAAGTCCTATTAAATTTAAAAATAATAATAAAAATAATAAAAAATAAATAAACAAAGGCTAGATAAAAAAGTGAGGATTTATGACCATGGCTCGTAGATATTATTTCTAGTAGCTGATGAAAAGGATAAATGAAGGTCTCACTATTAGATTCCAAATAATATAGGTGCTCCCTTTTTTTCTACTTGTTTGAATTTTTAGTATTTAAAAAAAAAAAATCAAAATAAAAATCTAATGAAGCCATTGTTCGAATAATTGCAATCGTCGACAGTATAGTTGATGATAGTGAGTGCATCTCCTGATGTATGATCCAATTTTCGTTGAACAATTTCTACTGTCCGATCAAGAGCCTATAAAAGCCTTCAAATGGATGGTTAAAGCGACAGTATAGCTGATGATAGTGAGTGCATCTCCTAATGTATGATCCAATTTTTGTTGAACAATTTCTACTGTCCAATGAAGAGCCTATAAAAGCCTTCAAATGGATGGTTAAAGCGGCATACGTAATCGATCTCGCTACCCTCTAAGGTTAAATAGGCCTGCGATACTGTGTTCCTGACCATAACTCCGTATAGAATGCAATAGTATTTCAGGCACTATTCTGCTAGACCAGATACAAACAGCCCACTTGTCACCAGATGAGCCAGGAAAAATGGCAAATCTCTCTCACAACTTAGTCAAATCACATCAGACTAAAAACAAACGCATCTAGACCTTGAACCGATACTTCTCTAACTCACATATTTCATCAATCATGTGCACTGAAATTTGGGGCCCCAAAAACAGTAAATCGAACAAGAAATAGGGGTTGCTGTTACTGATATAAACAACATCAAAACCCTTCGATATGCTACAATACCTACCTGAGATGGTAGATTAGATGTTTCCAATCAAAACGGACACATCTTCCTACATATTTCTGATCATACGAAGCCCTGGGACTTAGAAATATGTGAAACAGCTCTGGGACAAAGATCTCTTCGAAAAAATCATGATCTGGACCTCAAATCATTGGGACATAGGAGAAAAATGGATCTACTCCAGATTCTAAATCAAAGGGTGTAAAAATTTTGGATTTGGGGGTCAAAGGTATGTCCTTGCTATCATTAGCATCACATCATGCTTACACCAGCAACTGTGAGGATGACTTCAGCAAGGGAATAGTATAAGGTTGATTGATTAGAGGTTAGGGTTATCATGCTTGATTCCCAATACCCTTCTATCATTATTATATACATTACTTGATATTACAGATACACAACCATCTATCGATTATAAATGCACACTAACATCACTAACAACCTGGCCCGACCTGTGTTTTGTTTCAATCATTCAAACGATAAGTTTAATCGCCTAAATCTGGTCTGGTCTGATTTGTACTCAGGTCAGGAACAGGGTTGGGTTTAGGGCTTATTTAGGCCGACCTATTTAAGGCCAGTCCTAAATCAGCCCATTGATACTCCTAGATCATGTTATGTAGATGTACAACAGCTGTCCTAATATAATACTAGCAGGTCCCACGTGCTAGGCACGTGTGGAGAAACACACGTGAGAGCAAGGGGTGAGAGTTGGTATAGGATAACTGACCTATGCATAATCTAGATAATGCACAAAAGTAATTTGGACACATGACACTATAGTTTTCATTAAGAGGACCAGTAGATGCATAAATGTCAGTTAGATCAACTGTGCCGAAGATTTCATAAAAAAAAAAAGATAGCACAAAAAATAAACATCCTTACATAACTATATATTTAAATTGAACTCATGTTGTATGCTTATTGAACTATGGATCAGCCGAAAGTCCCCCCAACCGTCATGTCTAGGAGAAGTGAGATGATGGAGAGAGTAGTTGTGTTAAGGTTTCATGGTTCTCATGACCCTAGCAATTAGATATAATATTTAAGACCTTTATAAAGAGAGAGTGTGTGTGTGTGTGCGCGCGCAGATGCATGTATTTGAAGGGGCTTAAGTCCGTAGCTTTCAAATATATACATGTCCGTAAAAAAAATGCATACAACACAAAAGCAGTTTTTATAAAGGTCCCCAAGACCCTCGGATTTAAAGATATGCAATTGATTCAAACAAGTCACAGGAACCATTGACTCATTTGTTGAATGACTCATCCAAGTTTGGCTCAAACAGAGTCAGACTTCTGCGTCAACTCGATAGGCCAGCAAGTTGAGTTGACACAGCCAAGTCTCAAGTTGACGTAAAATCTCAAATAGAGGACTTCAATGATGTCTTTGATTAATTAATACAGTTGTCTTTTGAGACCTCTCATACATCTTGCATTTATGAATGTTTTCAGCATTATATATGATCCGTCAGCATTGAGGATAAAGCGAGGGTTTTTATTAGTCTCTTAATAGCAAGATTAGTCTATTAGAGTAATCTTATTCAGATTGATGCAAATGTTTTCACCGAATGACCAAAGAAAAGCTGATACCAGGTTAGAGTTTACAGTGATTTAAGTTTGTATTTACAACAACTAGTATTAGGCTGAGGCACATACATTGTTCAGGTGTATTAGCTATTGACAGGTAGTGTAGGCATTTTTGCTTTTTCATTAATGGAACTTGTGTAAGAATAATACCAACTTATTACTAATTAAAGAGGAAGAAGACTGTGGACTGTGCATCTCCCTCCCTCCCTCTCTCTGATTTTCTACTATCTCTTATTTCTTCCTTCTTAAATTAACATGAAACCCCAATCTTCCTTTAATTTTTACAAGTACCATAAATTGATTCAGGAAGTATAGTAAATCAACAATTTGTTTCACAGTTAAAGCATACCAGGAATAGAGATAAGATCAGGGCTTTCAAAAAATGAAAGCTACCATTTCACAAAGAATGAAAAAATAAAATAAAATAAAATAATAATATTTCACCTATTCAGTCAAGAATTCACTCTCGGCAAAGTCTGCCATCTGCACGTCTTTGCATATGTCTGCTATCTGTCAATAAAAGGATCACATCTCAGTAATCAAAACCTTTCCATATATATTGACAAATAATAATAATAATTATAATTATCATAATAATAACAAAGCAGACTTGTTCATGAGCTGAGATTGCTGATCGACCAAAATTTGTGATCATGGGATTCAATATCTACGATGCCGTCCACTACCACTTGATCGCAGAGATTGAACCCTACCCTACAGTTGTGGCCTTCTGAGCTGATAAGTGTCATTGAAAATGCCATCCAGACATTGATTCTTCCTAGAATTCAACTCTCCCTAGGGGTGTTAGAAAAAGAGTATGCCCTTAGTTTAAGGTAGAAAGATTAATGGCTTGAGATTTCAATGGGTAGGGAACTGGTCCAAGTTTATTTTTGCTTACCACGTGCAAATGCAAAGTCAAATACGAGTAAGCATGAGAACAAAAAGGACAAAAAAAAATACACACAAAAAAGACATGCATATGCTGAAATGTGGTAACATGTGCATAAGAGTGCGAATATGTTCGGGCTTCACCAATACCTTGGCCTCACCAACCGAAGAGATAAACTTTAAAAAAAAAAATCAGCTATTTAAGGTTCATATAGTCATCAGCAATTTCAGAATACCTATTCCGAATATGTTCAGTTCTGAACATGTTGAGTTCAACTATTAAGTCCAAAATTTAACAAGGAAATCATCATCTTGTAAGCCTATCCTTCAGCCAAAATGAAAAAAGATATCATCTATGTTCCTGTGTTAAAAGTGTCTTATTAGACTGTCCCAACCATTCAACTACTTGAGCTGACCATATGATCGAGTAAGCTAGATAAGCAATGATTCTTTTGCTAATGATTTACGCATGACTAATGAGCACAACCATTGAATATGAGCAGAAATGCTATCTATTGTGCTCACATTTATGCAACACGTATTAAATGCATGAACTAAACTGAACATGAATGGACAAAAATACCGGGGTTGAGCATATATTGAGTAAGCTAGATGGGCAATGATTTTTACCATGCTTTTTTCCTGTATTTTGCCTTCTTCCTGACTTTCTCGCTCATCGTATTAACCGTGTACCCACATTTTGTCACTTTGTTGTAAGTACAACTGTGAGAATCACACACTGTTGGCAGACTTATCACTTCAGCATAATCAAGAAGTCTGGCATTAGAATTTAAATTGCGGAAATAAAACTACAATGAAGATTAGGAAACACAACAGCTAATTAAATTATAAGTAATTTATCTGAGGTCTGCTTTGATTCACAACCATGTTATGTCACCTAAAATTCTAATGAGAAAATACTTAGCATAGTGGGAACAAACACTACAAAAAATAAGATTATTAGAGGCAGCCAAAAACTGCCACTATTAACTAAAAAACTGTCGCTAATACCCTCAGTGGCAGTTGTAAAAACTGCCACTACTAGTGTTGTTGCTACTTTATTTTAGTGGCAGTTTTTACAACTGCCGCTGAGGGTATTAATTAGCGGCAGCTTTTAGTAATGCAAGAAAGACAGATACATATTTTTTCAAAGAAAGAAAGAAAGACAAATACAGTTTCGGCGATACTGTACCTGTATCGGCAGATATGTATTGGTCCAAGATGGACTGATACTAATACTGATACCTTGGTTGGTAGGCATGTATAATGCCAAAAAATGATGGTTAAGTGCTCACCACGGTAACCATAGCCTCTGCCTCGCCCTCCACCTCGATTCCGATTCCATCCACTATTTTCTGTTCAATAAGGAAGATTTTTTTTTTTTAAAGGATTCATAAGCTGTAAAATTATAGTACTGAACATAAATTATACCTTCGCCTGATAGAGCTGTCTAAGGGAAGCTTGTTCATGCTCAGGATACTCATCTTTGTGAACAAGAAACGAAGATTCTGTGAGGCCTGAACCAAAAAGAAATGGCTAGTCTTAGAATATCATTAAAAGATAATAATAAAATATAAAGAAGATCCACAAGACCAAATTTCAAAATAAATAAGTAAATAAATGAATTACAAGCGTTTAATCAAAGAAATCATAAGGAGCATGAATCCTAAGGGGCTGCAATTTCTATTGGACTAAAGAGGGGCTGCAATTGGTATTGCATGGCCAACAAAGTAATGGCCGCTCTTAGACATGACATTGCAAACCAATAACAAAGCTAACTCCACTCTGCATGTGGTCTTGGGAGGCACTAAAATATGCAGCCTCAAAAACACTCAAAAGGTAGCATTAAGCTAAAAGAAGATTAAGATTTATACCAAATCAAACTTCCATTTCTTGAATCTAGAATTATGATGCAGACACCTCAACAATATACCAACTCCATTTTCAAAACGTAGACCTCAACGAAATAACAATTCCATTTCCAGATTCTAGTATTATAACGCAAACCTCATTTCCAATTAGAAGCTACCAACATGGAATCATGTTAAGGAATATTAATGAACCTCATCAAATATATGGCTATATAAATAATCATCAAATATATAATATATGAGGTAAATTAAGAAATAAAGAAAACTAAAAGAACTAAAACAGGAAAAATAAATAAATAAATAAACAGAGCTCAAACCATTATATATGATTGATATCAAGATCTATCTTGAGATTTTATATCTTGGTAGATACATCCTATGCTTAGAAGCTTGGTCAGCTTACTACTATTATGCAAGTGAAGCAAATGGATTTTTGTCGATTAAATGAAAAATGGTTATGATATGAACAATAAACTTGATCCCTCATGAAAATTGTCTTTGATCCTTCACCACTCATTCCTTTTGAAAGGATTGGGCATAGGATTTTTTCTCTCTATATATACAGATGCTAAAGATTAAATTTTATTCAATCAACATCCTCTGTTAATGATTTTCTCAGCAAGCAGACTTGACACCTTATTGCTGCAAAATTACATTTTAACAGAAATTTTTGAAGCATGGGTATTTGTTTGCCTATGGTAATTCATGCCAAGCAGATTCTACGACGCTCTCTTAGTGGGAGTCAATTATCTCCGACTTCAAACTTCCCAAAAGAGCACTTTGCTATTTACGTTGGAGATAACCAAAAGCGATTTGTGATCCCAACTTCTTACTTGAAGCATCCATTGTTCCTAAACCTGCTGAGTATGGTGGAAGAAGAGTTTGGTTTTGACCATCAAATGGGTGGTCTAACAAGTCCATGCGAAGAGGAAGAGTTCATAAATTTCACTTCTTAACTGAATGGATGGTGAGGATTAACAGAGAAATGAAAGTCTAACCCAGATAATTTGAACCCCAATTTTACCTGTCTGTGGGGAACTTAGATTTTCAAATTAGAAGTCGATGACAGCCAATTCTTCAATCCAATAGAGGGACAAAATTCATTGTAATTATTTGTAAATCAGGGGAACATTACAGTTCTCCCTTCATACATCCTTGTAACTCATTTTAGTCTAGTTGTAAGCAGAGGATGCTAAAATTTCCTATGGCATCTATTGCCTTTTAAGTTTCCTATTTTATTCAATTACAATATAGAGGGAGAAAATTTCCTGGTTAAATTAATATGCCAATGGTGAACCCATATGTAATGAACTGGCTTGGAATTCGGTCCAATCTAATCAGCGAACTACTTTGCTTTGTAGACATTTTTGGTCAATTTTGCCTATATTTTACTTTAGTTTCTCCAAAATATGAAAGTGTTGGTGAAAGGATTTGAACCTTAAGCTAAGTTTTTGAAATTCGAGACTAAACCAACAAACTTCAAAACATTAATTTGTTATAGGATCAATGTTGGAGGGGTAGGGGACCCTCCAACCGCTTTTCTATAAAATTTTGTTTAATAGCAACAGAGAAATGACCTCAAACTTAAGAGTTTCTATCTTAGATTGATGAATACAAAGTACATGAATCAGAGTGAAAATTTCTCAACTCTGTGAAAAATGTTTTATATTAGCGCACAGATCTGCCTTGAAAGTTTCAAATAGGATATTTGTTACGAACTCAATTTCCGTCGATATTAAGTTGGGGACACAAATCTTAGAATAACTGTCTTTGACTTAACAGTCAGTAAAAAATGTTAAGTCATTTTAACTCACCTTTTCAAGAAACAGGATGTCTTAGCAACCATCCATTCAGAATCGGATAGTGGAATAGTACCTGATGATGGAGCAGCAGGAACCATAGTAACTGTCCAACCTATAAGTAATAGTAATGCCTCAAAAGCTCAGGTAGTTCAACAAGCAGCTCAAGAAGTTGTAGAGTTACCCGAGACACATGAAGGACCCGACAACCTCGACAGAGCAAACACCAACAAGGAGTTGAGACTAGATTTGTTTTTTTTTCTTTTTTTTTTCTAGTTTTATCTGACTACCTGAATAGCTTATGAGTTGCAAAAAATAACTAAATAAATTATGAGTTAATTATGTTTAATTATTTGCATTAAGATCGTTATTAGTCATGCCTAGAGTAGTGTAATGTGGTCGTGTCGTTTGTGTCACGCATCGTGATCGATCAGATCATTCATGCAGCCTGTCCACATCTGGATGGACTATTGGTCCAAATAAAAATTAATCAGAAAATCATGTCAGCCTAAAAATAATATTTTTACATAAAAAAAAAAAAAAATTGATCAATCATCAGAGATGGTATTAGGTGCTTGGGTAAGAGGATTAGGCTTAGTGTTTCAACAATCAATGTCATACATGTGGTATCGACGAATAGAATGTTATCATGTTGGCCTACAAACCGATCATTTCAATCAGACAATGTTGTAAACCAAGGATCAAATTTTTGGTCTGCCAATTGTCAATAGTTGATTCCTAGCTATTCTACGCAAAATGCATGCTTCCACAGCACATGAGCATTGTCGTTTCCTTTCATTAATGTAAGCTTTACTTCACTAAATTAGCAATTCCAACACACAAACATATGGCATGTAAGATCGGACCCAGCAGATCCACACGCCTGAGCATTTTGTCAGGCTTCCAATATTTGCCTGGCCAATATTACTTATGTGCACACAACGCAGATCCAGCTTAGCATAACACAACCACAATTCTAAATTCCAAATATATTGTATGTTACTTTGATTGCAAGTAAGGACACGTTTTATACCCAAAAATTTAAATTGGACCAATTGAAATCAGGTTCAGTTTTAAATATTCAAAAAAATAAAGAAAAATTGAAGAACGGATCTCAAATATATGAATTACTCTAAAATATATTGACAAAATTCCCCAAAAAAGTCAGAAAAATTCAGATCGAGATCTGAAAATTTCAGGAATTTTTTTGGAATATATATAAGAAAATGATTTGAAAGAAATCAGATCGAGATCTGAAAAAAAATACCTTACAGAAGTAGCAGAGTAAATATTTCGCAGTATGAATGTCGGATTCGATCACTGACGAGTGCCGAACAATTCTAGCGAGCAGAAAACGTTGGTTCCATTTGATCGATCTCCATTTGCAGCATCCTTGCTAGTGCTCGATCTGAATCAACATATCAAAATCAAAATAAGTTTGCCAAAGATCAAAATCAAAATCGATCTGTAGCAGAAAACACACTGAATCGTAAAGTAAAATTAATCCTAGCAAAATTGAATGATCTGAAGCAAAATTAATCCTTGCAAACTCACCTGAATTGATAGAAAATCTCCTGCTTGTGGCGGTCTATGATAGCAACTGCCAGTATTATAAAAAGTTAAAAAAATTAGTAGCCGCCACTAAAGGCCATTTATTTTGTAGTGAAAATTCTATACCTTGCATGATGAAGCAACGAGCTTCCCCAAGTGATCACAGCATAGAGAAAATAGCTCAGTCCCATGACCATACAGCTTGTGAGACTCTGGCCATAGTGTATGCCATGCTAGTTGTTCCTCAATAGGAGGTTCAGATAAAACAATCGGAACTGCATCTGGAATAGTCTCTAGGGTCTCTGAAACCTCACTTGTTCTATCCACAGCTTCATTTGAGGCTGCACCAATAAGGAAACTGTTAGAAAGGGTCCAAGGTAGTGAGGCTTATGAATATTTTCTTACTATCACCTGGACCCAGGAATCCATAGAAAGGGTTTATTAAGAGAAAATTAGTTAAAATTGTAACTAAATAAAATGTCTGTTATCAAGGTCTAGGTGAAACTACACTTTGCTACAACGTTCGACTATTCCTGGGGGTCTCAGAGTAAGTTGTCTTCCAATTGCAGTAAACTGTACCTTCAAAGCCTTGCATTACAAAATTTATGAATAAGTTGTCTTCTTTTTTGTATATTACAATATGGAATTAGTGGTGAACTTGATAGATACCTGTGAATCCTGAAGTTGCACCACTATTGTGGTGAAGGACTTGTCTTGCTCTTTCCAAGGATGTACCGATTCCTAGGGGAGAGGTGCGATTACATGTCAATCTCTTTGGAGTTCGAAGCATCCTTAGAATGACATGGAAAATCAAGGATCAGTTGATGATATGGTTCTATGTATGGTTCCCTTGCTCATGAGAATCACTCTCTTGAGAGTTCTGAAACTGCATTGTATAGAATTCCTTGAGTCACCTGATTTACCTCTCCGTTCTCAAAAAGGACACTTGAGATAACTAGAATTTCAGTTGTCCCAAATAACCCACAACATTGAAGAAAAGTGATATGCCAAAATTAATTAGCTTCGTTGCGACTTATAGAGTGAAGACAAAAGTTACGTAATCTGGAAAGAGAAATAGCAATAGATAGTCAATCGATAAATCAAATAAACCTTGAAAGCATGCCTTACTAATTCTTCCATGACCAATTGAATAAGAAAAAAGAGTTTCGATATGTTCTATAACCTTGAAAGTTGTAGCACACTCAACTTTTATCTACGTACACCAGCTATTCAATTAATCTCAATCATCTAGCTTTGCAATTTATTTCTCTATTTACTCTCTACAGTATCTCATATTGCTCTTCAATTCTTCTTTTAAAGACTTATTGGTCTTCCTTATATTAAATTTTGGTGTAGTTCGTTCATCTAAATCTTTCTATAAGAGCTTGATTCAGGACTCAATTGGACATGCTCAAACTATCTCAATTGACATTCTTTATTTTTACTTTATTCATGCAGGTTGATGGCTGCAATGCTTAATTTGGTGATGTTCAAACTGATTAAAAGGAGCTGAAGTGGACTGTTTTATGAATTGCTGGAATTTGATCGTTGTTGGTACTTTGTTACTGTGAGTTGAACTTCATTTTATGCTACTTTTCAATGGTGTTATATTTTATATTGTTTTTAGCTTGTGTGCTGTGATTAGCAGCCAATGGATATATATATATATATATATATATAGTTTGGAATTTGTATGAGGTAAACAACTGCTCACTTAGTATAGGGGGTCACTTTTTGGAATGTGTGTCTTGTCGAATCATCATGTGTGCCATCTGATAGGTGGGGCCATGACATAAAGGTCTTTGTTGTTAAAGATTAGGATGAAAAAAAATCTCCGGGTTCTGATTCAAAGTAGTCAAACACCATATGCAATTAATGACTACCACGTAAACCACTAGTCATTAATTCTAGACGGCGTTTGATTCTTTTAAATGAGCCGATGGAGATCATTTTTTGATGTGATAAGGCAGATGAGAATAGATCTATGATGTGATAAGGCAGATGTGAGGAACAGGCCGTGGTCACTAGAAGAAGATTCTCAAAAGAAGATTCTAAGCTCGAAGAGTTGATAGAGAATTATGGCACTGGTGGGCATTGGATAGCTCTACCTCTTAATTTTTAAGTGCATAGCTTTGAAGTCGGGTATTCAACTCCCATGCTTAAGGGCTTGGGCCTGTTGCACAATGGACGGTTGACAATATTGCAACCTCAAGCTTGCAGGCTCAAGCCCAGCTCACCGGTTAAAAAAAGTTCTATTTATTCAATCATCTAAACTTGACAGCATTGTGGTGGAATTGCATTTTGAGATCTGTACCCTAGCTTTTTGTGTAGAGCCTTGGGGGAAGGGGGGGGGGGTGTTGAATTCTGAAATTTGGTCTGTTGGAGGGAGACCACTTATTCTGCCTCTGCGGATCTAAAGTCAGAGTGAGAACTGATTAAAACCATCCACATCTGGATTAGGTTGTCGCGTCTCCCATTACAGATTTGGTCATTTGAAGCACTAGGAATGATTGGAAGTATGATCGGAACTACCATGCATATGGATGAACAGACGGCTAGGCACTCTCATTTTTCTTATGCCCGGCTGTGTGTGGAGATTGACCTTGATGTCAGTTCCCCAAATGCATTGAGAGAGAAAAGGATAATGGAGAAAGAATATTGCATCGGTGCGATATGAGTGGAGGCTTAAAAGTTGTATTCAATGTCAGAATTATAATAATCATTATTACAAAATTATGGGCTCCGAAAACCAATGCACAGGTTAATGAAAATATGATAATATGATAATTCGATGAAAGGGGTAAAGTCTGAGAAAATTTCTATTAATGGCAATGGTAATCCTTAGAACTCCAATGAAGAAATCCCAAGTGATAGAGAAGGCGATACAGGCACGGATCTTGAGGAAAGTGGAAAACAAGTAAAGTAAAAGGATGACTAGATGGAAGGTGAATATGAGAGAAGCGATTCGTAAATGGACCAAAGATTACTTTGATGTTGTCCAAGACTGCAGGAATAGAGTTGCAGAAAAGCTCAATCTTATCCGATCTCATATCCAAATAGACCCTCTGAATGATCAGCTCGCAAAGGAGGAAAAGGTGGCTGCCAGTGAACTCCTTGAAGAACTAGATATTGAAGAATCATTTGCGTCTCAGAAAGCAAGAGTCAGGTGGCTTAAATTGGGGGACAAAAACTTAAAAGTTTTTCTACTCTTCTATTAGTTGGCATATAGCCTGGTACACCATCAGAGAAATTATTTGTGGGCATGGTATAAGACTCTCGGATATCAACAATATTGGCAGGGAAGTAGAAATGTTCTTTAGTGAGATCTTTTCTCCACAGTCCTCCTTGTCGACGTCCATTATCCCTGGTCCCAAGCTCTTGGACTGTCCGCTGATCTCAGCAGATCTTTTACCAAGGAAGAGATTGCTAAAGCAGTCTTATCTGCTTCAAAGAGAAAATGGGCTTCCTGCTATTTTTACCAGGCCTACTAGAATATTGTGGGAAACGACATTTATCCAAGGTAGATATATTAGTGAAAGCATCCTTCTACCGTAAGAATTGATTCGTAATTCCACTTGGAATTGGGTCCCCGACTGTTTTGCGTCAAAATTGACCTACGAAAGGCCTATGATAGAGTTAGATGGAATTTCATCCTCCATATCCTCAAATAAATGGGCGTAAATCAATGTCAAACTGTACTAATGCTAGGTAAATCAATGTCAAGCTACTTTCTTAGTCCATGTTCCAATGTAACGTTACCAACCCAGGACAACATTAGTATGATCTTCAAGATATATACTTTTCACCTCTTCTTGTATGTCTATTGTTAACTCATTGATGTGAATCGGAAATTTAAAAAAAATAAATTAAAGAACTGGAAAAAGATGAGAAGGAGGTGGATTGGTGAATGCTATTAAAGGAGTGTTTAGTCCAAAACGGGGCTGTGGCATGGCTGAGATGAAAAGCAAAACAGGGGTCATTTCAGGGAGTTATAAAGATAAACAATGTGTTATTGGAATGACAAATGAGCCATGTTGATAGTGTGAAAAGAGGAGTTGCGGGCCACTAAGACTGAGGGTTGCAAAGTTGTAGGGAAATAACTGGAGGAATGGCTGCTATGGAATATATTTTAAAACTGGGTAGAAAGCCAAAACAGAGCTACAACAGAGCTAAATTTTATGGAAGAATGGCATCCTTGTTCCCAAGGAACAAGGCCCCACTAAAAGCAATCAGAATCTAACAAACTCACCAAAGAGTCAGAATCTGAGTTAGCTAAGACAAAACTTGGTCTTCTAAGCATTTGTCATATATCAAAGATAACTCCTTACTCAACTAATTTTGAGGAATTATATTATCAGATAAAAGATAGATCCGAATCCTTAAAGGATGAATACTTTAGAAAAATTCCTATCATCGAAAATCTCTTGTTAGAAAAATACCAAAAAATGGAATGGTATAGATGAAGATGAGAAAACTAATAGTTTAGGTGAAAGAATCAACTTCACTATAGACTACCTCATCACATAAAATAGAAGGATTAAAAAAACTTCTTTAATAGAACGAACATTTCAAAATATTCCGTTGATAAAAGATGAACGAGATACTCCACCCATTCAATGGGGATGTAATAATTGAAAAATTCATAAATATAAGAAACCGTTCTATAAGAAGAGATACTTTTAGAAAATCAACTTCGTTTAGAAAACCTCAAGAACGATATTAGAAATTCAATCAGAGAGAGTATTTCATAAAAAATAATAAGAAAATAGATAATTATAGGAAACAGAATCCCTATAATAGTGTTTTGCAATTGACGGCTTATCTGATATTTTCTGAGAGTTCAAAGTAGAGAATAGAAAAGCATGAAGTAGAGAAATTATTTTTTGTAGGTCCCTCTTTGATTATGTAAAATATTTACAAATTATAGAGTATAACATGAATTGAGTTGCAAATAATAAGGAACATATATAACGAGGTACTCACCAAAAAAAACATCAATAAATCAAATGCAACTGCTCATAGATCTGGATCTCTCAAACAAACCAAAACTCATAGATCTGGATCTCTCAAACAAATTGCGTTGTGAAGATCTGGATCCACCATTAAAGTTTGAAATAGAGCTTTGGCCCAACTGTGACGCAGAGATAGGCTCAGATCATGAGATTTCTCTCCAAATCCAGCAGCATTTATTCCTTTGAGATTTTACAATTTAAATCTCTAGCTAGGGTTTCGAAGAGGGAGATGAAGGCTAGAGTTTTGAAGAGGGAGATGGAGGAAGAGGGATTTCGTAGCTCACCAGAGAGAGAGAGGTTAGGGTTTGCCGATTGAGCGAAAGAGAGAGAGAGAGAGGTTAGGGCTTGTCAAGATCGAGCGAAAGGGAGAGAGGCTAGGCTTTCGATGAGAAGAAGACGACATGCGAAATGAGAGGGCGAGGTGCTATTTCGATGAGAAGAAGACGGCATGCTAAGTGATATAAACTGCAATGAGAGGACGAGGCTGTCAATTGGGTTGGCCCGACGATATGGCACGTGATAGTCACGTGATAGGAGGAGGATTTACTTAAACCACATATTTAATTTTAAAAAAACCTATTTAAGGCAGTGGTATATTGCACCATTATTTTAAGCAGCAGTTTATTTTAATACTGCTGTAGTGGTTTTTTCCCCATTTTGACGTAGTGGAAAGATCTGAAGTTCTGCATTGACTGCAGTCTTGAGGGCTGACCAATGTAAGTACTTTTTATGTAATGAAAACTATTTTTCTTGTCACATTAAATCTATATTCTCTCATTCTTGAATATAGTTTACAGGTTTTCTGCACCTATAGATGCATGAGCTTGTAGCCATGCACACATAGAGGCTGCAATAATTTTTATATTCTAGTTTTAAGCCCATGACTGGAGTATATCTCTGGGATTATTTGTGACGACTCAAGTGGACAGATCATAACCCTAGGACTAGTCCATATCTCAGGGTTAGATTAAATTCTTTACTCTTGCATTTGAGCTTATAGCCAAATGAAGGATAGATGCAGATCTAGTCTTTGCTCTGCTTGACCAACTTGTTGCAGTGAAAGATCAGCCCCTATTTTATTACTTCTTACCTATTTTATCTTTGTTTTTCTAAATCCATTTCCATCCCTTTCTAAACCCCTTTCTGGTAGTGTAGATCTGTATTTGTTCTTTATGTTTTAGTTTAGTTTTGTGACACCCCCAAAACTCTCTTTCTTTACCTTTGCTTTCTAGTATAGGTTAGTTATACTAGATCTATAGCCAGATCTGGAGGTCTACTATTCAACCTTGTGTCTTTAGAATATATTTTCCTATGGGACAAACTCTTATTTATCAAAACTTGCTACAATAGCCCTGGATATTGCAGGACTGTGAGTTTAGATTGCTATTTTTGTGCTATTTCACTCCATTTCACTCCCCTATTTGATTTGTTTTTGCGGCCAAATTTTTATCACACATTTTTTAATAATAAAGATACTGGCACAACATTTCTAACCAATATGTTTTTGATGTCACTGCTGGGGATATTTGATCTAAATAGTAGATATGAGTTTTATTTGTCTGTCTATAACTTTATTTGTTCCTGTTATCTGTTGGAATAAAAGCACTGCTGAATTTATTTTGGTTTCTTGCATATCTGGAACAACATCAAAGGAGGAAGTTGATAGCTGCAACTGGAGCATTGTTTACCCTACTTCGCATCCTTTTATCCCTTGCTTTAGTTTCACTTCTGTTGTGCATTAATTTTAGTAGTTAAATTTTGGAGTAGTTTTTACGTTCTTTTATTGCTGCTATAAGTATTCTTTTTACTTGCTAGTAGTGTATTCTGGGTAGAAGGTATCTTTATCCTGAGCTAGAGCCTTTAAATCTAGAAATAGAAAGAGCCCGTAAACCTAGACACACACCACCTACTGTTAAGACATGAAAAGTACCACTTTTCACCCCTTAACTTAGCCTCTGTTAGATCCTTAGTCATCTAATAAATGTGTGTTAAGTCATTTCTGTAGGTAATAAAGAGTAGCTACAATAAGGCCTGAACCCTGTTAAGGAGCCCACTTTTTCCCCAGAAGTCCCTTAGAAGGATGAAAGCTGAATCCAGACAAGAATTGAACCTCACATAGCTTTTACAAGCTTCAGAGGATTCAAAAATTAAGCCTCGCGCAGTCCTCGCGAGTTTCCCAAGACTTCATTTCCAATTGTCTGTGTTGTTCTCGCGCAGCTCAGTAATAGAAGAGCTTCAAAACTATATCTCGCGCAGCTCTCGCGAAACTCAAATATGAAGCCTTGCGCAGTTCACTCAGATCAATTGAAGATTGAGAGCTCCAGGTATTTCGGCGCACAGCTGTCGCGCAGTGGCCACGGGATGCAAAACTTAAGAAAAAAAAACTCTCACGCAGTTCAAAGACCAATACACATCACGTCCTCGCGAAGGTCCATTGAGAAACAAACTGCTCGTGCGATTCTCGCGCCATTCAGAAGGAAAGTACAACCCTGCGAAGACTAGAGCAACCCAGCGAGGATTCAATGCTCTATCGCATGACTGCTTCAGGCAACTAAGACAATCCCGTGATGGCTAAAAATACAATCTCGCAAAGACTGTGCTACCACACGACAGTCTTGGAAACCAATGCTCCTGGCGAGACTCTGAACTCTAACTCCCCCTCACTTCTGCAGAGGACTTTCTAGGAACTTCCAGCAATTAGGGCACACATTACAATGCTCCAATTTCTGTGCACGTACCCCGAGGCATCCAAGGAACAGTATCAGGACACGTGGCATCGTTAAGATTAGGTTTCCTAACCCTAATGCGCCGCCAAGCTGACTGCTATATAAACCTAAGCCTGGTTTAGGCTTAGAGGGCTTTTTTCTCTTTTTAGAATAGAACTTAGTTTTTCTTCTTCTGGAATCAGCTGTAGATCTCCAGTAAGTTTAGGTTAGGTAGTTTCTTTTTATCTTGTTCTTCTCTCCATAGTCCAGTATTTGCTGGCTATGCCTTTGTATGATTATTTGGAATAGATTAATGGAGTTTTATAATAGGGTGTTTTACATTTATGGGTTTTCTATTTGAGAGTTGTTCTGTACAAGGCTGCTACCTTGAGATCCTCCACTGCTAGAATGTATTGCAAGCAATGGAGGACTGATTTTATGGTTCACTCAGATCTAAGTGACCTGTGTGTCTGGGCTAACATGCTCCTATACAGGCCTAGCCCCACCATAAGACCCACTAGATCTGAAATCCCCATGGGAGCAATGAGCTTTTGTAGCCTTGTGAACATGGTGGTGGCAGCAATGTTTCTTATTTTGTCTTGAGTTTTGTGAGGAGGATAGCCTTTGGGATAGTCTGTGACCATTCAAGTGGACAAGTTATAGCCTTAGGGTGAAGCCAATCCACAGACTCAAGATGGATTGTTCTTCTCTACACTTGTGCTTGTAGCCCTGCGAGAGATTGTGCAGAGACAAACTCCTCTGTATGTGTATAGACTCGCCATCAGATGGCAGATCTGGTTTGGTTATAGAGATTGTAGGCTTGTGACTGGATCACTGCAGTCTCTCTAAAAGCAGTGGATAGCTAGACCTAATGCTTGTACTCAAAATCTTGCTGGTTCTATGTGTCTGGGCTAACATGCTCCCATACAGGCCTAGCCCCACACATAGCACTTTAGAGGTTGAGGTTCCCTATGGATTCTTGTGCTTGTAGCCTGGATGAAGTAGTGCCTACAATGATAAACTTGTTCCGACCCATCTCTGGACTGTGGTTTCCCAATTGGATAGTCTGTGACCATTTAAGTGGACAGGTTATAGCCATAAAGGGATTGAATCATGGCACAGAGATGAGTGGGATTCTTTCTCCTCAGTGGTGATAATGTAGCCATTGGACAGGACTCCTATAGCAGCAGATCTGAATCTGAGTTATGAAACTCCTCAAATCTGAACCTAATAGCATACTTCTAACCCTTTTATATTTATTTTCTCACTCCATCCCCTTTCCTAACCCTTTGTATAGTTTAGACATTAGGATACCTTAGAATTTAGATTTTAGTGACCCTAAATCCCCTTCCATTTAGGATTGCCAGATCTGTAGACAGATCTAGAGAGCCTACTAAAGATGGCTCCCTTGGAGCCTAAGATCAACTTCCCTGTGGGATAAACTCTTACTTATCAAAACTTTCTACAACAGGCCCTGTATCTCGCAGGACTGTGTATATTTTAGGCTTGCTGCTCTGTCATTTTCAATCCACCTTTCATTCATTTTCATTCACCCCATTCTTATCACTGCCTTCAATAAAGTTAGTAGCAAGCACTTTAAAATAACTCAATAAGTTTTTAGCACCACTGTCGGGGAAGTTAATTTTTTTAGTAGACTCTAGGTTTTTGATTCTTTATTCTTTGGTAGTTGTACTTGTGAATAATTGATACTGCTGAATTACATTTAGAATTTTTCTTGTAGATCTGGACCGTAGCAGAGGAGAGTAGAGTTGCACTGGGAGTCTGGCTGCCTCTGTTTGCACTTCTCTAACCCTCAAAACTCAGTCTATTTCTCATTTGAAGATTCCATAGCAGTTGATTAGGATAGTTGCAATTTATATTAAGTGCAATGTGCCTGCGAATAGTCTTCCCTGTTGTCGGTGTGTGTGCATGTTAGGAAGGAGATCTCTCAGTCCTACATTAGAGCCTGCTAACCCTGAGATTGAAAGGGGTAGAAGACCGAGAAGGCACAGACACAGCACAGTTGAGCCCCCAATTGAAATAGAGATAGCAGTTATGGGTGAAGAGCAACCTAGAACATTGAAGGAATTGAATGCTCCGGATGATTATAATTCTCCATTCAGCATTCAATTCCCAGATGTCCAGGGTAATTGTGAGATCAAAACTTCCATCATCCAAATGCTTCCCTCTTTCCATGGGCTTAGCAAGGAAGACCCTTACAAGCATATTGACCAGTTCCTGGCCCTATGCACGACATTCTCCATTGCTGGTTTGGGACCAGAAGCCACTAGGTTAAGGCTTTTTCCTTTCTCCTTAAAGGACAGAGGCATCACCTGGTTATCTACTCTCCCAAACAACAGCATCACTTCCTGGAAAGACCTCCAAACAAGATTTCTGTCAAAAATTTTCCCAGAGACCAAAACCAGCCAATTGAGGAAGGGCATACTTTCTTTTGCCCAATTCCCAACTAAAGATTTTAACCAATGCTGGGATAGATTTAAGGAGATGCTTAAACAATGTCCCCACCACAAGATCCCTGACTGGCAGCTTGTCCAGAGCTTCTACAATGGGATTGATGAGAAGAGCAGAGACATGGTAGATGTCTCTTGTGGTGGAACTTACATGCATAAAACAACAGATGAAGCATGGGACTTATTCGAGGTCATAAGTGAAAATGCATTCCAGAAGATGTCCTCTTCTAGAACTGTTCAAGAACCATCTCCTAAGCTGGGACTTGCTGAGACTTCCAAAGGAAAAATGTATGAAGTTAGGGGAAATGATGATCTAAAAATGCAGATGGCCAATCTTACTGAAAGATTTGATAAACTGTTGACTGTGGTGTAGCCCAGAATGGTTGCACAAGTGATGGAGGCATGCCTGATATGCCAATCCCCATAACACATAGTAGAAGAGTGTCCATCTGCAGGTCAATACCCTGAGTTTGTAATGGAACAGGCTGCTGCTGCCTAATCTTTTGGACAACAACAATCTGGTGGCTATAATAAGCAACCATATGGACACCAGCACCAAAATGCTGGTTACCAATGGAGAGACCACCCAAATTTGAGGTGGAGGCAAGACAATTATATGCAGCCACAACAGATGTTGGCCCTACCTGAAAGGCCACAGCAGCAGTTTAACCAGGGTTATGCCCAAAGGTCGAATTTCCAATAATAGCAGCCCCAGCAACAAAATCAATTGGTAGTTCCACAACAAAAGTAGGAGATAAAAATAGAAAAAAGAAAAAAACAAAAGTTCAGCCATGGGCTTGTAGCTGAGGAACCAGCAGTACCTCAGCTGCCATTTCCTCAAGCTTTGAATGGCCCTGCCCCTTTTGATAAGGGTCAGGCACAGATCGAGGAAATGATCGAAACCTTTAAGCAAGTCAAAATCAATTTATCCCTGCTTGATGCAATCTGACAGGTCCCAGCCTATGTAAAGTTTCTGAAGGACCTCTGTGCTCAGAAAAGGAAGGTTAGAGGCCATTTGTCCAAAAAGGTCTTTGCAACTGATACAGTAAATTCTGTATTAACCATGACAATACCTGAGAAGTTGCAAGACCCAGGGATACCTACTATTCCCTGTATTATTGGAGACCACACGATTGGAAGGGCCCTTTTGGACCTTGAAGCCAGTGTTAACCTGCTGCCATACAGTGTATATCAGCAGTTAGGTTTGGGGGAGCTTAAGCCCACCCCCATTGTTCTATTGATGGCTGATAGGTCTGAGAGAAAACCCATGGGAGTGGTTGAGGATGTCCTACTGGGGGGTAGACAAGCTCTTCTACCCTGCAGACTTCCTTATTTTAGACATGGGCTGTAACAAGAGTACATCTCCGATACCTGTTATTCTGGGCAGACCATTCTTGGCCATTGCCAATGCATGCATTCAATGCAAGTCTGGAATCATGGAGGTCACTTTTGGACATATGAAAGTTGAGCTTAATGTGTACAACAGTGCAAAGTACCCTCAGCTGGACAATGAGGAATGCTTTGCAGTGGATGTACTAGAAGAAATTGTTGAAGAAGAACTACCCTCTCTGCTGGAGTGGGGCAACATTGTCACTGATTTAACTGAAGTTTGGAACATGGTGGAGGAAGGAAGCCTAGCTTTAATGCTAGAAGACACACCCCTAGTGAAGTCTTCTGTGGGCTTAGTGCAACATTCCAACTGAAAACCTACATTGCTGCCCCTCCCTCCAACCAATAATACACCAATCCTACCATCCACACAACAAGCCCCTGATCTGGATCTCAAGAAGCTGCCAGAGACATTAAAATATGCTTTCCTCGAGAAAGAAGAAAAACTTCCTGTAATTATCTCCTCTTCTCTTACAAGTGAGCACGAGGAGAAATTGCTAACAGTTCTGAGGAAGCACAAGAAAGCAATTGGCTGGACCATTGCTGATCTGGGAGGAATTAATGCATCAATCTGTATGCATAGGATTCATCTAGAGGAGGGCTCAACACCCTCCAAGGAAATACAGAGGAAACTTAATCCTCACATGCAGGATGTGGTTCTAAAAGAAATTATTAAATTGCTGAATGCTGGGGTAATTTACCCCATCTCTGATTCTGAATGGGTGGCACCAATCCAGGTGGTACCCAAGAAATCCGGCATAATAGTGATCACAAGCGAGTCTGGAGAGTTGAGACTAGCCAGGGAGACCATTGGCTGGAGAGTTTGCATAGATTATCGAAAACTCAACTCTAAGACCAGAAAAGACCACTTCCCTCTCCCTTTTATTGATCAAATTTTGGACAGGTTGGCTGGGAAGGCTTTTTATTATTTTCTTGATGGGTACTCAGGGTAAAATCAGATCCCTGTGCACCCCCTTGATCAAGAGAAAACTACATTTACTTGTCCTTTTGGCACCTTTGCTTATAGAAGGATGCCTTTTGGACTGTGTAATGCCCCAGCTACCTTTCAGAGGTGTATGTATGCAATTTTTTCTCATATGATTGACAAATTCTTGGAAATTTTCATGGATGACTTTTCGGTTTATGGGGATAGCTTTGACCAATGTCTACATCACCTCCATCAAGTCCTACAAAGATGTGAAGAGACCAATTTGGTCTTAAGTTGGGAGAAGAGCCACTTCATGGTAACACAGGAAATTATGTTGGGCCATGTAGTCTCTAAAAATGGAATTGAGGTAGACAAGGTAAAAGTTGACCTCATTAAAAATTTTCCCCCTCCGAGAACAGTCAAGCAAATCAGATCTTTCCTTGGACATGCTGGATTCTACAGGAGGTTTATCAAAGACTTCAGCAAAATTGCCAAGCCATTGTGTCACCTGCTCTGCTAGGATGTGCCCTTTGACTTCTCTGCTGAATGTCTGAAGGCTTTTGAAACTCTAAAAATCTGCCTCACCTGTGCCCCTGTACTCCACACACCTGACTATTCCCTGCCCTTTGAGTTGATGTGTGATGCATCTGACTTGGCAATAGGTGCTGTCTTGGGCCAGAGAAAGGATAAGTTGCCTGTGGTCATTGCATATCTCAGCAAATCACTTGCTGAAGCTCAAATGAACTACACAACCACAGAGAAAGAGCTTCTGGCAGTGGTTTTTGCTGTGGACAAGTTTAGACCTTACCTACTTGGGTCCAAAACTGTCATCTTCACTGACCACTCAGCATTAAAGTACCTACTGTCCAAGAAGGATGCAAAGCCAAGATTGATTAGATGGATACTCCTGTTGCAAGAGTTTGACATCGAAATCAAAGACAAAAAAGGTGTGGAAAATGTGGTGGCTGACCACTTGTCCAGAATTATGTTGGAGAAAGGTGTTGATGACCTTGCTACAAATGATGTATTCTCGGATGAGCAATTGTTTGCCATCCAATCTCTAGTTCCTTGGTATGCACATATTGTCAATTATCTAGTTATAGGCAAGACCCTTCCCATTGGACAAAAATGGATAAAGACCTGTTTTTCTCACAGGTCAAATTCTTTTTCCGGGAGGAACCTTGCTTGTACAAGTATTGTACAGACCAAATTATTCGAAAATGTGTTCTCGATAGTGATATCCCCAATATTCTGGCCATGTGTCACGAAAATGCCTGTGGGGGTCACTTTAGTGGGCGAAAAATAACTGACAAAGTGTTGCAGTGTGGTTTCTATTGGCCTTCTCTTTTCAGAGATGCCCATACACACTGCAAGGCATGTGAAAGATGTCAGAAATTAGGAGGGCTGTCCAAACGAAATTCAATGCCTTAACAACCCATCCTTGTTGTTGAACTGTTTGATGTGTGGGGTATTGATTTTATGGGCCCCTTTCCTCCTTCAAATTGTTTTCATTTCATCTTAGTGGCAGTGGACTATGTTTCCAAATGGGTAGAAGCCATTGCCACTAGAACTAATGATAATCAGGTTGTCCTCAAGTTCATAAAGCAGAATATCTTCTCCAGATTTGGCACCCCCAGAGCCATTATCAATGATGGGGGAAGCCATTTCTGCAACAGAAATTTCGAGAGCTTGCTCAAGAAATATTCTGTCACCTATAGGATTGCTACTCCCTACCACCTACAAACCAGTGGGCAAGTTGAAATTTTAAATAGGGAGATCAAGCATATCCTTGAGAAGACTGTGAGGACTGATAGGAAGGATTGGGCTGACAAACTTAATGATGCACTGTGGGCTTATAGACTGCCTATAAGACTCCCATTGGTATGTCCCCATTCAGAATGGTTTATGGCAAGGCCTGTCATCTCCCAGTGGAGTTAGAACACAAAGCCTATTGGGCCATCAAACATTTGAATTTAGATCTAACTTCTGCTGGTCCTCACAGATTGTTGCTGCTGTCAGAATTGGAAGAACTAAGGATGGATGCATATGCCAATGCAAGGATCTATAAGGAAAGGTCCAAAGCTTTCTTTGACAAAGGGCTATTGAGAAAGAGTTTCAATGCTAGTGATAAGGTTTGGTTATTTAACTCCAAACTAAAAAATTTTCCAGGCAAATTAAAATCCAGATGGGAAGGTCCTTACATTATCATGCATGTTTCCCCATCTGGTACTATGGAAATCAAGAATCCTAAGTCTGGGAGACTCTTGAAGGTGAATGGTCAGAGGCTTAAGCCTTGTTTTGAAAAACTGCCGACCTTTTGGACACCATTCACTATCAAGGGGATCCTTCTTCAAACTGATTCCATAGGTGTATCATAACTGTATCATATGTACTTAGTTTTTGGTTGATTTTGATTGCTTTCTTTAGTATCTTTTCTCTAGGATTAGCTAGTGGCCTGATCTGAATTTTGACCTACCTGTGTTTTAAGCTTTTGATGCATGATTAAATTTTTACTGCTTTTGAATTACTTGCTTCTAATTGAATGCCTATTGTGGGAGGTCGTTTTTGAGTAAATGTCTGAGTTTACATATGCCTAGAGGTAGCCATAGGAGAGAGTCATGCCCTGGATTCAACCACAAGTCATCAAGAAAAAGGGGTAGAACAGAGAACACATGCTCTCTATTTTATACCTTACTATCGCTGGGTCCAAAGTGAAAGTCTGGGAGACTATCGCGAGATTCAACAACTCTTACAAGGTTAAAGAGGAAGTCTGAGAGGAGTTCGCGCAGTTCCCATGGACACATTCCATTTGCTGTCACGAGATTCATGCGTTCCTGAGAACTTTTCACGAGATTCACATAGAGCCATCAATTTGCTGTCGCGCGATTCCTTTACACCAACGAACCTCTCGCGCGGTCCGCATTAACCAATTCAGTAGTCATCACGCGATTATCAATCTATCGCGAGGTTCACATGGTAATCTGGGAGGCTCTCGCACAATTCAACAGAAATACTTCATTTGTTGTCGTGAGATTCTAAGTCTGTCGCGAGATTCAAAAGGGACCTAGGAGCTTTTCGCGCAATCCACAGGATTTCATCTTAAAATGTCGTGCGCTCCAAAATTCACCTGGCAGATTGTCGTGCAATCTAGATTGATTCAAAAGAACCTTCGCTAGGTTCATTTCCAACCCACGACCAGAGGGTCCAAAGCGCGTCGAGCTTCGCGATAGGTATTTGAACCCCGTGCGTTATTCCTTTCTCATTATCTATTTCCTTCTTCCCTCTGCGAAACCCTAGCTCCTAGCACTCTCTCCCTTCTCTCCTCCAGCCTCACTCTTACAGATACCCTTCACTCCACAACTCTCTCCAGGTGTTCCTAGCATCACCATCATCTATTGCCCTCTGCTCAGAGATCTTGAGGTGCCCTATGCTTCAAATCAAACCAAACCCTAGATCTCAGTCCCCATTGCTCATAATAGAAGACAGAGTTAGATATGGCTCCAAAATCTACACAGAAGAGGAAGGGGAAGGACAAGGACCCTGCAGAGACCACCCCTAAAAAGGCCAAGACTTCAAAGTCCCCCAAGAAAGGAAAAGAAGTGGTTGAGGAGGCGACGGTACCAACCTCTAAGTACTCTACTCCTTCTGAGCTCATGGAGGCAATCCCATTAGAGCCTGAAATAGCCTTTGATGTCCCCTTTTTTGAGAAAGAACCTCTCTCTGCCCCTGTAATTCAATTCATGATTAAAGCGGGCTTGATGCCATTGATGAAAGAAATTCCAGCACTAGCCTACCCCAGGTTAGTGCAGCTATTCTACCAGCACCTCACGGTCGAGAAGGACAATGATGGACAAGGATGCTTGATGGTGAAGATTGACGATTTTACTATGTCAATGGGCCCTAAGATGATTGCTGAAGTTTTGGGCATCCTAGCAGCATTCAATCCTAGCTGTGGATATGGCCCCCCTCTGATTGCATCAATTGACACAATTGCAAGGGCCCTAACTGAAGGAATCAAAGCCACAGGGGACTCAATCAGAAGGAGGGAACTAGACCTGAGCTGCTGTTCATTGATCAAGTCCTACGCAAGAACATCTATTGCTCAGGACATCAGCAGGAGAGGAGAACCCCAATTGCGGATGCTGTCTACTCCTACCACATGGGCCATGGCTTCCATGCAGCCTAGCTGATTTTTGAGGCTATGAAGGACGTGGTGGAGAAGTTAGGATCCAACAAAAAGCCGTACACCCTACCCTTTGCCAGAATCATCACCCTGTTGCTGATCAAGGGGGGCTACAAGATAGGGAGAACTGAAGAAAACACCACCCTTACCCCTACCACATTTGCCAAGAGGCAATGGGAAATCAGCAGAAGCTTGATGGGGGGTCAGAAGCAAAAGAAAGCTGAGGCTTAGGCCCTGCCCGAGCATGCTAAGGAGGCAACTGGATCAGGATCCACCCCTGCTACCCAGAATGTACCCCCACAACCTCCCATTACCACTGCTCTAGCAGAAACCATTCCCCCTCCACTTTCCACTTCTGTTTCCATTACCCCTGCCTCCATTCCCCCTCTGTTTCCATTTTCCATGCCCACTCCCGCTTCACCTGTGCTTGGTTCCTAGGAAGCCTCCCCCTCCCCTACCCTACCTCATTATATAGCCACAATTCCCCCCTCAACTACACACAAACCTGCAAGCCCCCCCTCTCATCTCATACAAAAAACCGAAGACCACTGCTTCCATCACCACTATATCTCAGACACCACCCTCAATCCCTTCTGTCCCCATTAACCCATCCCACCTTGAAGACACCACCACCCCAGTCAGCTCCACTACACCCCCTCTCCCAGATATTGACTTAACCCTTAGCACCTCCATAGGCTTCCAAGCCTTTATTTCCACCTTCCTTGAAACAATTCCCACCCACTACACCCCTCTCCCAGATTCCCCAACTATCTCACAACATCACTCCTCAGAACCCCCCTCTTCCCCTCCCTCCACTTTTTATCATGCACCCTCCTCCCCTTTCCAACCCATACCATCTTCTTCCCACACCCAACCTCCTAGCTTTGACCCACTAACCCTCCTCCTACCCCTTATCCAAGACATAAGCCCAATTATCCACCAACACCCACAACAGGACGGATGCAAGTGAACTCACTTCCATTCAATCCACCCTACACACCTTAACCACTCCACCCATCCCCCACCACCTACTTCACCCCCCGGTCCTGTTCTTGACAAAACCACCCAAATGACTTCCCCACGATTCATTACCCCCACCATCACCATTACCTTTTCCCCACCCCTTTCCTTTAATCCCTTTCACCATTCCAATTTTCCATCCCCATCACCCCAACTCCTATTAAGCCTACACACTTTTCTTTTCCCCTATACCCTCCCTCCCCTCTTATCCTACCCCCCCACCTTCTCTACCAAATCTATCCAAACCGATCCTGAACCAGAACCCATTCCCCCACTTATCCTCCCACCTCCAATTTACATTGACCAACCGACCCAGACTGACCCAGAGCTTTTACCCCTTCCCCCACAAATAGACCTACCCCCTGTTACCCCACCTTCTCCCCCCCAGGACCAAGCACACTTTGCTCCTTCCGCCTCATCTCTTCCCATTGCCTCAAAACATCATTTTTACTGCCCTCCTTACCTCACCATCCTCCACCATATGAAAGATAATGTATACCTGAGGAAGGATGTTCTGAGGGGCATGGCTCAAGATTGATGAGATGACGGAGGCCCACAGCGAGCAACTACTGGGCATCTCCTTGGGGTGGAAAAATATCATGAAAGAATATCAGAAGGCTAAGGCGACAGCTACTTATTATCAGGTGACTTGGGAGTATGAGAAGTCCAGTGCTGCTGCAGCGAATGCCCGGGAAAGAATGCTTGAAAAACGCCTTAACAATGCCCAGGAAATCCAAAAAATCCAAAAGGAGATCCAGGAGACTGATGCCCTCAAATTTTAAGTCAAGATTGCCGCATTGGAATCTGCTTTGGCTGCTGCCCGCAATGATCCTTACAATCCGACTCCCATCAATGTTCAAGTGCCTGCACCTTCTACTACCCCAGCTCCACCTGCCCCCACTGAGGAGATCCCACCTCAGTCCCAAAAAGGCAAAGGCAAAGCTCCTGCTTCACCTCCAACGGCACAGCAAACAACTACTGAGCAGCCTCCACCTCCCAAGGCCTCTGCAGCCCCTCCCCAAGAACAAACTGATCCTCAGCGGAGGAAAGTTACAGCCAAGAGGTCTGCTCCCAAAGCTGTTCCTCTCAAAATTGGTAAAGAGCTTGCTGCCCAGTCTGAAGAGGCACAGTACCCTACCAAACCTGAGCCCACTGGAAAAGGAAAAGCACCAATGGTCCCCATTGAGGATCCCAAAGCTAAAGGAAAAGAGAAATCCCCAGTGGTCTCCCTTGCAGAAGCTGAACCCAGAAGCAAAGGCAAAGGAAAATCCCCTGGCACCCCCCCTGCTAAGCGTAAAGGCAAAGCCCCTCAAGAACCCAAGGAACTAAAGGCTCCCAAAGCACCAAAAATGAGGGTGAGGGCACCTAAAGCTCCTTCTGCAGCGAAAACACCAGCCGAAAAGAAAAAGGAGAGGGAGGAAAAGAAGAAACAAGACAGAGCTGCCCTTAAGGAACAGGCTAAAAAAATGGGCTGGGATTTCCTTACAGATTCTGGTTCAGATTAGATCCTAGCTTCTAGATTGTATCTTAGGTTTTTCTTTTTGTAATTCCACTTGTAACTACTTTTCTTACACTTTCATAGAAATTCTAGTTTTTCTATTGCTCTGTTCTGTGTTTCCTTCTGAATGTTTTGTATTTTTGTTTTTATTCTTTTTGCCATTCATGGGAGAAGGGTTTTTGGGTGGAGATTTTTCTTTGAACCACTAATCCATGTCGCGGAGATGTTGGTTATAAAAATTTGTCCAAATCCCTACCTCAGGGATCACAATGGCTTCCTCTTCAAAGTGTTATGCCATGTTCAGTGTACCTCACGAGGATCCCAAGCTCAGCTGCACGAGAACTGCCCGTTCCTCATCACTTATTGCTCCTCGCGAGGATCCCCGCGAGATACACTCACCTCTTTAAATTCCATGCCTATCTTTAGATATTCCTTTAATGTTACTTCTCTTTTCCAAAGCGCCCATTGTGTATTTTCTTCTTTCCACACACAACATTCATTTATTGCCAAGTGTAAAAGGGGGCGCAATTCAATTCCACCGATTCATGTTCCCTCGCCCCTCTTTTAAATCGGCCATCCTTCCCTTTTTCATCTCATCCCTCCTCTTCTACCCTTAGAAGTCCTTACCTCCTCACCCAAAATGGTGGATGACGGCCCCTTCGGATTTCCAATCAAATTTTACCCCATCTGGGACGATCCTCCACCGCCAAAGGAGCCGGACCCCTTGCAGTTTCTCTGGGATGAGTATGACGAGGTCCAGCGAATCCTTACAAAGGAAGAAAAGAAAAAGAAAAAGAAAGAGAAGAGAGAGAAGAAGAAGAAAAAAATGGCCCCACCAGCATCTCCCCCTCCGTCTTCCTCAAACCCTCCCCCTGCTACCCAATGATTCCCCCCCATTCTGTCTTTTCTTTTTCCATCTTTTTGTCTTCTTTTCTTTTTATTTAAATGCAAGTTTCTTTTAATTCCACCCTGTGCAGTTTGCATTTTATGTTTCTCTATCTTTTTCTCTGTTTATTTTTATTTGACTCTTTCGATTCTACTACTGTCTTTCCCCTCTGAACTAGTGAGGACACTGCTCCTCATAGGTTTTGGGGTGTGACAGGCAGGTCTGCCAATAACATAGTTAACTTAAAGTGCAGCAGAATCATATGAGTAACATAGAAATGGAGCTGTGTTCACTTAAGAATTATGAAAATCAAGGAATTTAAAATTTTTTGCAGATCTTTAGACATCATAAATTTCAAAAATTTCACATTCCCATGATGAGAACAGCAAGAAAACTCACTGGTATCAGCACTTAGTAAATCATTGAAGAGAGAAAAAGGTAAGGACATACTTAAAAGTTTAAAGGAAGACCATAACCAATAAGAATTGGGCCTACAATTTTTTTTATTTTGAGAGTGATTGAGGTAAATTTCTTCTAGCTTCAAGGACTGGCTAAGTCAATGTGTTCACTAGAAGTTAGGTAACTCCAAGTTGAAACAACTGACAGCAATCATGACACTTAGGAAAGGATCAAGGCCTTCTCTTGGACAGTTTGAGCGTAAACAGACTAAACCCTAAAGCAACTGCCCTTGTTCATACACTCTTTGAGCCTCAAAATCCAATTTTCTTCAAAATACACCTGAGTACTTGTATCTGAACCTATGGACCTGATTTAACCTTACCCTCACTCTGAGAATTCAGAAGGTAAAGGAGAAAGAGTTAAAGATGGACTAGCTAGGGTCAACATTGGATGAGTGGAGAAGAATTATCTGAAGTTCTAGCAGTGCAACAACTGAGAAAAAGGTGTCAATTCATCAAAGCAAAAACAAAAATAAAAAGAAGATAAATGGATCAAAAAGAAAGAAAAACAATAATGAAGAGGAGTATGGGAGGAGTCAAAGAGGAAACACTCATTGGAAAAATCAGAAACACGAAGAGAAGTTGGCCACTTCAAATATGAAAATAGCAGAGAAGATGAAAGGAGCTGAACTAAAGAAGGTGAAGTCATGAATCACCACTTTCACCTACTGATTTCTCAATTTCGAACCCCTTTTCAACCTTACAATTCTTTTTATAACTCAATACCATAAGCCACATTATAGCCCAGTTAAAGCCCTTGTGATCCAAAGTGAATGAGCTGTCATGTGGAGATAATGAGGTGCCTAATCTATGGTGAAAATCTGCCAATGAGGCTAGAACTTGAATGCTATGCCTATGCTCATGCTTACAGACCCATTTGGGGGAAGTAACTGCTCTTGAGCTTAAGAGACAATGAAACCGTCAAAAGTTCTTTGTGAGAGTATGCTCTGGAGAGTTTTGGGGTCTGATATTGAATGCATTGGGCATGACCTACAACCTAATTTTTAATTTAATGATGAGCTGAGTGCTGATACACATGTGTAGTTTCCCTTGTTGTGAACTGATTGGAAATGTTGTGCTATCATGTGAAGTTTATTTTGTCTAAACATCTGTGCAGACAATGTATTTAAATTTCCTATACTTTTACTGATTCAAGGGTGAACTCATACACTATTTCTGGACTGCTAACTTGATAATCTTGCACTGCTGTTAACTATTTTATTGAGAAGTTTGTGGGCATCTTCACTGAAAACCCTCAGGAGACTTCACTCCTCCACTAGGGATCACCTAGGGGTTTAAAAGGCTTGGTACATATGCTAAATGTATCTGTGCTCCCTACGAAAGTGGCATTTAATTTCAGTGATTTTTAGTGTAGCTTTGCTAAGGGACTAGCAAAGATTAGGTTTGGGGGTGTGTTAAGACATGAAAAGTACCACTTTTCACCCCTTAACTTAGCCTCTGTTAGATCCTTAGCCATCTAATAAATGTGTGTTAAGTCATTTATGTAGGTAATAAACAACAGCTACAATAAGGCCTGAACCCTGTTAAGGAGACCACTTTTGCCCCAGAAGTCCCTCAGAAGGATGAAAGCTGAATCCAGACAAGAATTGAACCTCGCGTAGCTTTCACAAGCTTCAGAGGATTCAGAAATTAAGCCTCACGCAGTCCTCGCGAGTTTCCCAAGACTTCATTTCCAATTGTTCGGGCTATTCTCGTGCAGCTTCAAAATTATATCTCGCGTAGCTCTTGCGAAGCTCAAATATAAAGCCTCGCGCAGTTCACTCAGATCAACTAAAGAGAGAGAGCTCTAGGTATTTCGGCGCACAGTGGCCGCGGGATGCAAAACTTCAGAAAAAAAAACTCTCGCGTAGTTCAGAGACCAATACACATCACGTCCTCGCGAAGATCCTCGCGAAGATCCATTGAGAAACAAACTGCTCGCGCGATTCCGACGCCATTTAGAAGGAAAGTACAACCCCACGAAGACTAGAGTAATCCAGCGAGGATTCAATGCTCTATCGCGTGACTGCTTCAGGCAACTAAGACAATCCCGTGACGGCTAAAAATCCAATCTCACAAAGACCGTGCTACCATGCGACAGTCTTGGAAACTAATGCTACCTGGCGAGACTCTGAACTCTAACTCCCCCTCACTTCTGCAGAGGATTTTCTGGGAACTTCCAGCAATTAGGGCACGCATTACAATGCTCCAATTTCTGTGCATGTGCCTCGAGGCATCCAAGGAACAGTATCAGGACATGTGGCATCATTAAGATTAGGGTTTCCTAACCCTAATGCGCCGCCAAGCTGACTGCTATATAAACCTAAGCTTGGTTTAGGCTTAGGGGGCTTTTTTCTCTTTTTAGAATAAAACTTAGTTTTTCTTCTTCTGGAATCGGCTGTAGATCTCCAGTAAGTTTAGGTTAGGTAGTTTCTTTTTATCTTGTTCTTCTCTCCATAGTCCAGCATTTGCTGGCTATGCCTTTGTATGATTATTTGGAATAGATTAATGGAGTTTCATAATAGGGTGTTTTACATTTATGGGTTTTCTGTTTGACAGTTATTCTGTACAAGGCTGCTACCTTGAGATCCTCCACTGCTAGAATGTATTGCAAGCAATGGAGGACTGATTTTATGGTTCACTTAGATCCAAGTGACCTGTGTGTTTGGGCTAACATGCTCCTATACAGGCCTAGCCCCACCACAGGACCCACTAGATCTGAAATCCCCATGGGAGCAATGAGCTTTTGTAGCCTTGTGAACATGGTGGTGGCAGCAATGTTTCTTGTTCTGTCTTGAGTTTTGTGAGGAGGATAGCCTCTGGGATAGTCTGTGACCATTCAAGTGGACAGGTTATAGCCTTAGGGTGAAGCCAATCCACAGACTCAAGACGGATTGTTCTTCTCTACACTTGTGCTTGTAGCCCTGTGAGAGATTGTGCAGAGACAAACTCCCCTGTATGTGTATAGACCCGCCATCAGATGGCTGATCTGGTTTGGTTATAGAGATTGTAGGCTTGTGACTGGATCATTGCAGTCTCTCTAAAAGCAGTGGATAGCTAGACCTAATGCTTGTACTCAAACTCTTGCTGGTTCTGTGTCTGGGCTAACATGCTCCCATACAGGCCTAGCCCCACACATAGCACTTTAGAGGTTGAGGTTCCCTATGGATTCTTGTGCTTGTAGCCTGGATGAAGTAGTGCCTACAATGATAAACTTGTTCTGACCCATCTCTAGACTGTGGTTTCCCAATTGGATAGTCTGTGACCATTTAAGTGGATAGGTTATAGCTATAAAGGGATTGAATCATGGCACAGAGATGAGTGGGATTCTTTCTCCTCAGTGGTGATAATGTAGCCAATGGACAGGACTCCTATAGTAGCAGATCTGAATCTGAGTTATGAAACTCCTCAGACCTGAACCTAATAGCATACTTCTCACCCTTTTATATTTATTTTCTCACTCCATCCCCTTTCCTAACCCTTTCTATAGTATAGACATTAGGATACTTTAGAATTTAGATTTTAGTAACCCTAAATCCCCTTTCATTTAGGATTGCCAGATCTGTAGACAGATCTGGAGAGCCTACTAAAGATGGCTCCCTTGGAGCCTAAGATCAACTTCCCTATGGGACAAACTCTTACTTATCAAAACTTGCTACAATTTCAGATCTTGCAGGATTTGTGTATATTTTAAACACCTTTCATTCATTTTCATTCGCCCCATTCTTATCACTGTCATCAATAAAGTCAGTAGCAAGCACTTTAAAATAACTCAACACCTACCCCTGCTGAACAAATTAAAACATTTTAGATGGGTGAATAACCAAGACCATTGAGGGAATATTATGCTCCAGGGGTGTACTCATCCCCCTTCTGCATTCAATTCCCTAATGCCAAGGGCAACTATGAAATTAAGGCCCAAACCATCGAAATGCTGCCATCTTTTCATAGGCTAAGTAAGGAGGATCCTTATAAGCACATAGATGAATTTTTGCCTTTATGCACCACATTCAAGATTGTTGGTCTGAGAGATGAGGCCACAAAAATGAGACTTTTTTCTTTCTCACTAAAGGACAAAGCCAGAAATTGGTTCAATATGCTCCCACCAAATTGCATAACCTCATGGAATTTCCTCCAATGTTATTTTTTAGCCCAAATTTTCCCTATGAATAAAACCAGCCAGTTGAGGTAGACCATCATCTCCTTTGCTTAATTCCTAACTGACGATTTTCATGAGGCATGGAAAAGGTTTAAGGACCTGCTGAGGCAGTGCCCTCATCATCAAATCCCTAAGTGGTAGCTTGTCCAAAGCTTCTACCAAGGGATTGACTCTAAGAGTAGAGATGTGATTGATGCATTATGTGGTGGCACATACCTCAACAATGGAATTATTTGATGTCATAAGCGAAAACTCCATGCAGTAGGAGTCCTTGTCAAGAAATTACATTGAACTAGTTGTCAGAGTGACAAAAGAGCCCACTTCCAAAGGAAAATTGTATGAGCTTACTGTGTATAATGACCTGGCTAAGAAGGTGGACAACTTGACCCATAAAATTGATAAAGTGTTGAGTGTGCTGCAGCCCCAAACTGCTGCACAAGTAGAAGAGGCATGTCTAATATGCCAATCACCTACTCACTCACTACTGGAATGCCCTTTAGCTAGTCAATTCCCTGAACTCGTTATGGAGTATGCCAATGCTGCCCAATCATATGGGTAGACATTTGCTGGTTATTCATGGAGAAATCGCCACAATTTGACGTGGAGGCAGGACAATTTCCAACAACCACAGCAGCAGCTGTAAGCATTTCCATATAAACCAGTTCAGCAGTACAACCAAGGTTATGCTCCAAGACAGCAATTTTCCTAGTCTACCTCACAACCAAATCAATTATCTTTACCCCACCATAGCCTAGAGCACCTCATTCGAAGAACAGGTTTTGCCATCACTGCAAAGCATGAACTCTTTATCACAAACTATGAGCTCTCACAATCAGAGTATTAAAAAAATTGAGGACCAGCTTGGCGAAATATCAAATACTCTGACTAGGAGAGAAGAGGGAAGATTGCCATGTCAAACAATGAACAATCTCAAGGATCAGTACATGATTGGTGAAGGCTCCTCAACCCATGAGGAAGTTAAAGCACTCACAACCCTAAGGAGTGGCAAGGTGATGGGCATGGAAGCAAGAGAGAATGTACAAAGATAAGAAAATTCAGTCCCTGCTGATATACAACTAGAGCACAATAATGGGGCTGCTGTTGAGCCCCTACAAAATGAAAAAATTAAAAAAAATAAAAGACAAAAAAAGAGTGATGATATAGCTAGGCTTGCAGCTAAGGTACCAGCAATACCTTAACTGCCATTTCCTCATGCTCTAAAAGGCCCTTCTCCTTTTGAAAAGGGGAATGCAAAAATGGTGGAAATGATGGAGACCTTAAAGCAAGTTAAGATCAATTTACCTCTGCTTGATGCCATTAAACAGGTCCCAGCCTATGCAAAATTCCTAAAAGACTTGTGTACCCAAAAGAGGAAGGCAAGGATTCATTTGTCTAAGAAAGCCTTTGCAACTGAGAATATCAAATTTATTCTGTCTATAACAACACCAGCTAAATTTCAAGACCTAGGGGTACCTACTATCCCCTGCATGATTGGTGATCACACCATAGGCAAAGCCCTTTTAGACTTGGGAGCTACCGTAAACTTGCTGCCATACACAGTGTATGAACAGATGGGTTTGGGAGAACTGAAACCAACACTTGTAGTTTTCCAATTGGCTGACAGGTCTGAAAGGAAGCCTATGGGAATTGTTAAAGATGCGCTAGTGGGGGTGGATAAATTTTTTTGCCCTGCTGACTTTCTAGTTTTGGACATGGAACCTTCAAAATGTACCACCCCAATCTCTGTTATCTTGGGCAGACAATTTCTGGCCACAACCAATGCTTGCATTCAATGTAGGTCTGGGGTGATGGAAGTTACTTTCGAGAATATGAAAGTGAAGCTTAATGTGTATAATGCTGGAAAGCAACCTTAGTTAGACAATGAAAACTGCTTTGTAGTTGATGTACTAGAGGAATTGGTGGAAGAAAATTTATCGAATCTGCTGGATGGGGATAAAATGTGCGATGATGTTGACAATGTGTGGACTGAGGTTGTTGAGCAGGAGGCCCAAACTTCCATTGCTGAAGAAAGCACCACATTAAATTCTTCAATGGGCCTAGTGCAGCTTTCCATATGGAGACCCACATTTTTGCCCCTACCTCAACCCTCCAAGGCACCTTTGCTGCCTTCAATGAAATCCCCACTATATCTGGAGCTCAAGCAACTACCAGCATCTTTGAAATATGCTTTCGTAGGAGAGAATTAAAAGCTGTCTGTGATTATCTCTTCCTCTCTCACTGTGGAGCAGGAAGAGGAATTGCTTAAGGTCCTTAGAAAGCATAGGAAAGAAATTGGCTGGACCATTGCTGATCTGGGAGGTATAGTCCCATCTGTGTGTATGCATAAACTTCATTTGGAAGAGGATTCAAAACTCTCTAGAGAAATGCAGAGGAAACTATACCCTCGCATGCAGGAAGGGGTTATAAAAGAGATTGTTAAGTTGCTAGATGGTGGGGTCATTTGCACTATTTCAGACTCAGAGTGGGTCTCACCTATCCAGGTGGTCCCTAAGAAGTTTGACATCACTATCACAACAAATGAGTCTGGAGAATTGGTTCCAACCAGAGAGACTACTGGTTGGAGAGTGTGCATAGACTATAGAAAACTGAACTCCAAGCCCCGAAAGGACCACTTCCCATTACCCTTCATTGATAAGATTTTGGATAAGCTGCCAGACAAAGCATTTTACTGCTTTCTTGATGGATATTCTAGTTACAACCAAGTACCAGTTTATCCACAAGACCAGGAAAAATCACTTTCACTTGTCCATTTGACACTTTTGGTTATAGAAGAACGCCGTTTGGACTGTGAAATGCTCCTGCCACCTTCCAAAAGTGCATATATGCAATTTTTTCTGATATGATCGATAAGTTTTTAGAGATTTTCATGGATGATTTTTCAATTTATGAGGATGATTTTAGTCAATGTTTGTATCACCTCTGCCTTGTACTACAAAGATGTGAAGAAACCAATTTGGTTTTAAGCTTGGAGAAAAGTCATTTCATGGTCACCCAAGGTATTGTGCTTGGCCATGTGGTATCCCAAAAAGGCATTGAGGTTGATAAGGTAAAAATTGACCTGATTTCTCACTTGCCCCACCAAAAACAATCAAGCAAATCAGATCATTTTTAGGACATGCAAGATTTTATAGAAGGTTTATCAAAGACTTCAGCAAGATCTCCAAATCACTGTGCCACTTGCTTTTTCAAGATGTGCCATTTGAGTTTAATGTTGAATGTCTGGAAGCATTTGAGATTTTGAAGAAATGTCTAACCTCTGCCCCTGTGATCAAAGCACCTGATTATGCCTTGCCCATTGAACTGATGTGTGATGCATCTGATTTTGTTGGGGGAGTTGTGTTAGGACAGAGAAAAGATAAACTACTTTTTGTAGTTTATTATGACAGCAGGACACTGATAGAAGCTTAGTTGAACTATACCACAACTGAAAAAGAGCTTCTGTCTGCTGTCTTTACTTTGAACAAATTTAGACCTTATTTACTAGATTCTAAAATTGTGATTTTCACCGACCACTCTGCCCTAAAGAACCTACTGGCAAAGAAAGATGCCAAGCCAAGGCTAATTAGATGGATTTTACTCCTGTAGGAGTTTGATCTTGAAATTAAAGATAAAAAAAAGGGTAGAAAATGTGGTTGCTGACCACTTGTCCAAGGATCCTGAGTGAAAATTATGCTGAAACACCATTAAAAGACACCTTCCCTGATGAGCAATTATTTACCATCTAGTCTGTTCTACCCTGATTTGCCAATACAGTGAATTACCTTGCTGTAGGTAGGATTCCTTCCCAGTAGTCCAAGATGGACAAGGACTTGTTTTTCTCACAAGTCAAATATTTTTTCTGGGATGATTCATACATGTATAAGTATTGTGCAGACTAGGTAATTATGAAATGTGTTCCTAAAAGTGACACCCATAGTATTCTAACCATGTGTCATGAAAAAGTCTATGGGGAACACTTCGGAGGGAAAAAGACAGCAGCCAAGGTGCTGCAGTGCGGGTTTTACTAGCCTTCCTTATTTAAGGATGCCTTTGAACACTGTAAAACCTATTTAAGATGTCAAAGGATGGGTAGCATATCAAAGAGAGATTCAATGCCACTGCAACCCATCTTTATTATGGAGCTATTTGATGTATGAGGTATAGATTTCATGGGCCCCTTTCCTGCTTCTATGGACTTTAACTTTATCCTTATGATTGTTGACTATGTTTCCAAATGGGTGGAGGCTGCTGCCACAAAGAAAAATGATCACAAAGTTGTCCTTAAGTTTGTCAACGAAAATATATTTTCTAGATTTGGCACCCCTAGAGTCATCATCAGTGATGGGGGCAGCCACTTTTGTAATAAACACTTTGAGAGCCTGCCCAAAAAGTATGCTGTTACACATAGGATTGCTACTCTATACCACCCACAGACCAGTGGGCAAGTAGAGATTTCCAATAGGGATATCAAGCATATCTTGGAGAAGATAGTTAAGACTGATAGGAAGGACTGGCCAATGAAATTGAATGATGCTTTGTGGGCTTATAAGACAACCTATAAGACTCCAATTGGAATGTCCCCATTTAGATTGGTCTATGGCAAAGCATGTCATCTGCCAGTTGGGTTAGAGCACAAGGCCTTTTGGGTCATCAAAAGCTGAACATGGACCTAACTTCTGCTGGTGCAAACAGGAAATTACAGCTATCTGAGCTGGACGCCTACTCAATTTCTAGAATTTACAAGGAGAAAGTTAAGGCCTTCTTTGACAAGAACCTCCTAAGGAAGGATTTTACTGATGGAGACAAAGTATGGCTTTTCAACTCAAAACTTAAGTTCTTTCCAGAAAAATTGAGATCCAGATGTGATGGACCTTTCACTGTAATACATGCATTCCCATCTGGGGCTGTGGAGATCATGAACCCCATTTCTGATAGGGTCATGAAAGTGAATGGTCAGAGACTCAAACCATGTGTGGAAAATTCTATGGAGTTCTCTGAAACCATGCACTTCCAGGAACCTCCCAATGCTGAGTGATCTCCAACCTTGTACACTGTGTAAAATAGCTATTTTTGTTGTTTTAAATTCTGTCATGTAATCTATTTTATGTCATCTATGTTTTATGTCATCTGTTGATATGAATCTTGATCTGGGCATATTTATAGTAGTCTGTGGTGTTAGGATGTTTGTGTTTGGCATAGGAACCAGTGTTTACATGAATGAGAGTGCATGTGCTACATGCAGAGGGCCTAACAGCACAAGATTGAAAGTAGAGCCAAGGTGTATTTGTTTTTAACCTTCTCGAGATGATCAGGCATCCACTCGAGCCATTACCAAGGTATATTTGGCCTTCTCGAGAGGCTCTGGTAGTCTCTCAGGCCACATTTCATGAAGAATAGACAGCCCTCGACAGGCTCTAATGTATAAAAATCAAATACTCGAGATCCTGTCAAGCAGAAGAACCTGAAGCTCAGCTCCTTGAGGCTCAGATTTTAAACACACATGCTTGTCGAGCAGTTCACATTCAACTGCTCGAGAGCTAAATGCCATTGAATTCTTCTGCTCGAGAGCCTCTCAAGCCCCATATTCTGAAAGGCAACCTCTCGAGGCTCAGGTTTGCATGATTTAAATCCACTCGACAGTTCATTCTGTCATTTTCGCCCAAAGCACTCGAGCACATACCTAGTTCCCAAGCCGGACCTTCCTCCTTCCTTCTTGACTGCCATTTTTTCTCCACCATTCACCCAGCTCTTTTGTCACTTTGCTGTGCAACTCAAGCTGAGCATTTTACACTGAGCAAAGTGAGTATTGGTCCACTGTGCCTCTTCCTTAACAAAACCCTAGATTTTAGGGTAAGTTTAAATATTTTCTCAGCCTGTTCTATTTTTGAAATCTTTTTACTAGGTTGAGTTATTTTGGTTGAGGATTGGTTACTGGGGAGAATTAGTGAAGTGGTGGACAACCAAGGATTTCAATTTGGACTGATTTAAGCTATGGTTTGAATGGCTGAACCATCAGGATTTGGAGAAACTTTGCAGGGGCTGTTGAGCCTAGCCCAAACTAACCCTCCCACTCCCACTAGGAAATCCCAAAGGAGTGCCACATCCTCCACCCTGGAAGCCCCATAACCCCAAATGGAAAAATCTAAGAAGAGGGCCCCTCCTAAGAAAAGGGCAAGGACTGCCACTACTAAGCAGAAAAAGTCCAAGAAACATAAATAAGTGGAAGAAGCCACCCCAGAAGTTGATCCATTGACTACACCCAATGATTTTATGGATGCCATGGGTTTGGAGCCTGAGACTACCTTTGATAAGGCATTTTTTTCAAAGGAAGCCTTGGCTGTTGAAGGCATGGAATTTTTGACCAACGCTTCCTTGGACTCACTATTAGTACCTTTGGATGAGTTAGTATACCCTAGGCTAGTCAGGTTGTGGTACCAAAATATTAGCCTCAAGGAGTCTGAGGGGGGCTAACAAAGAAGACCCTGTGTTGGTCATTTTGATAGATGAGTTTGCATCAGTTGTGGACACAAGTGATATTGCAAAGGCATTGGGTATCCCAGCTGGATATGACCCTGCCTGTAAATTGGGGGCTCCACTCACTGCCTCCATCAATGAGATTGCTCACAAGTTGACTAATGCGAAGAAAGCTTCGGGGGACCCACTCATGAGGAGTGACTTCAGTCCCAGCTGCTATTTAAAGATAATGTTCTAAGGAAGAACATCTTTGTAGCTGGGCACCAACAAGAGAGAAGACATCCCATCATTAATGCTCTCTACTCCTCCCAAGGCCATTGCTTTAATGCAACCCAGTTAATTTTCGAAGGGATGAAGGGCATACACATCAAAGTCCAAAAGTAGTAGAAGCCACATGGACTCCCCTACAGTAGGCTGATCACACCCCTACTCAAACAAGCAGGCTATGTATGGAAGATGGGGGAGCCTACTGAGAAATTAACCCCCTTGGTGTTTGGGAATAAGTTATGGAATATTAGCATGACTCTGATGAGTAAGAAGAAGAAGAAGGGATCAGAAGATTCAGCAGCAACCCATTCAGCAGAGACCTCTACAGCAGCCATTCCTATAATTTCCTCTGCTGTAAGCTCAACTTCATTGACCACTTCTGCTGTAGTTACATCAAAAGCCTCAGTACCTGTACCACCATCTCCCTTCCCTACCCCACACACTAATCCATCAATACCCACTCCATCAGAGGATGCTTCCGCACCTACTCCTATGGAAACCACTGCCACCAGCTCTGTATCACCTACCACATACACCATTCCACCACCAACCATCTTAAATCCACCTTCCATTCTAACTCCCTTGCCTACCCTTCCTTCTCCAACACTCTCCATAATCACCACCACCATCCCTTTGTCAGTTCCAAAACCAATCCCATTCCCATTTAACATACCCACTCCAACCATAAAAAGAAAATACAAAAAGAGAGCCCATAAACCAACCACTGCACCCACTGAACCTAGCCCACCTACTACTATCTCAAGCCCCACACCAGACCCACCTTCCCCATTTAATTATGATGACAGTGAGCCTATGGCCACTGACATTGAACCACCTACCACTGACCTTGTACCTCCTAGTGAATCCATTATCCCCACTGCCACCATTGAACCAAGTGACCCTATTACCTCACCTACCCATTCCCTGCCCTTTACACCCACCCATTACCAACAACACTTCACAACTGTGGGGTACTCAGCCATGATGGACTCCATTGTGAAGGATATTAGGCATGAGTACACACTCCTCCCTGACTCTCCACAGCCCTACCACTTCAACCATGCCCTCACTTCCCGTTTCCAACCAATCCCACCCACCCAACCTATAACCCAGCCACATCAGACCCCTTCTCCCAGATAATTTATCTCATTACCTCTCTCCAAATCCAACTCCATACCAATAACGAAAACAAAGCCACCATTCAAACCAGCCTACATTCCATTCAGACCACCCTTCAAACCTTAAACCCAACAACCCAACCAACTACACCTACATCCATACATGTGCCTACCCCCCCTCCTTCACCTCAGCCCTCTACTTCTATGGCAACAACAGATACTGCCACAGAGACTGATTTTGAAATTGAGGAGCTGGCCATAATTCCATATACCCCCACCTCAACCTTCACCTAGACTGAACCCCCTAAAGAGGAGCTGACACCTATCCTTCCATCTAGCCAACCATCATCTCCCGCCACAGGTAGTGAGTTGCCTATTATTTCTGAGGACCTTGATGACCCTGCCAACTAGGCCATTGTCCTTCCTGCTATCATCCCAATCCCTATGTTTTACACCCTCAGCAAGTCTATTACTGCTGATCCTTATGTGCAGAGGGATGTGCACATAATGGTGGAGTCTGTCAATGAGATGGTCCATAATTTTTATGACAATCAGATTTCCCTGATGAAGTCTGTTTACTGAAGAAAGAACTATTGGATCGTAAGAAGGAAAAGAAGATCATGCAGAAGCAGTTGGACAACGCAATATCTCTGTACCAAGTTTATGAGCAGAGGGCTACTCAATTGGCCAAGTTGGTTGAGTCACTCACTTCCTCCATCTCAATCATGAACCCCACATTCACCAAAGGGGTATCTATCAAGGAGCCTTCCCAAGAGAAAAGCAACACTAAGCCCAAGAAACCAGCTGCAACAAGATCCAATGCTGGTGTTGCACAGGTTGATAGTGTGAAGAAAGGAAAAGAGAAAGATGCAAGGGACCTAAAAGATTTAGATTTAGATTCTAATCCTCCTTAGGATTTAGTGTAGCCATTGTGTCCCTATGTTCTGTCTTCAATTTTTGTTTTAGACATATATGTATATTTTCAGTCTCTTGTAAATTTACACTTCTCAACTTGTAAATTTTTCTGTCTCATATTATTTTTTTTTAATGGCAATGTCTTTTGTGTAGTTATGTGCAATGTGCTTCTGTATCTACCTATTCATTTTTGTTGCATATTCAATTTTTTTTTTCTGTTGTGTATTCTTCCTTTGCTAACCCTGCTGCCCCTGGACATATCTATTGTAACAGTGAGGACACTGTTTATGTTACGTTTTAGGGTATGGCAAGGTAGTCCAATAAATTAGTTAACTCTAGTGCATGAGTGGTAGTTAAATAGAAAAAGAGAAAGTCAATTCCCACCTAACCAATGGAGAAAGAGGAATTTAAAATTGTGTAATAGATTTTTATTTTTTTTAAACTGAAATCTGTTGAAACTCTACACTTCCAAGAAGCAAAAGTCAAGAAAATCTTTTCACAATCAGCACTTAGTGAACCAGAAAGGAAAGAAAAAGGTAAGGATATACCCCATGAATTCATTTAAAGACCATACCAAGTGAGATTTGGGCCTATCAAATTTACTTTTGAAAAGTGTTTTTGGCAATTGTTTCAACTCTAAGGAATGACTGACTCAAGGAGATGATCTAAGGACTTCACTTGGACAATTTGAGCGTAAAATTTCCTACCCATTCAACTGCCCTTTGCATACACACTTTGAGCCTTTAAAATTCAATTTTTATTCAACAAACACCAGAGTACTTGCACCTAAACCTCATTGACCTGATTCAACCTGACCCTCACTCTGAGAATTCATAAGGTAAAGGAGAAGTTGTTGAGGATAGTTGAGAGGAGTTCAACATTTGATGGAAGGAGAAGAAAGGCAACTTATAAATAGCAGTGTAGCAGTGGTATATGTGTGGCAATTCATCATCAAAATATAAAAAAAATTATAAATAAAAAGAGAAAAAGAAAGAAAAGTCAAAAGAAGTACCTCATCTGATAATTAAAAAGAAGAGAAGAAGCTGGCCACTTTGGATATGAAAAATATCAAAGAATGTGAAGTCATGAATCACCTCCCCCTCGTGCTGATTTCTCAGTTTTGAATCCCTTCTACCCCTCCTATTCTTTGTAAACCTCACCCATAAGCCATACTACAACCCAATAAAAAAAAAGACCTTATTGATCTAAAGTAAAATGAGCTGTCATTTGGAGATAAGGGGTTGTATGATCTATGGTGAAAAATATATGAAGATGTCAGAAATTAGAAGCAATGCCTATGCTCATGTTTGCAGGCCTATTAGAGGTCTGTAATTTCTCTTGAGCTGAGTGAAAATGATACACCCCTAAAATTCATTTGAGTGATAGCCTTGGTAAGGATTGGGTTTGAAAGTAAATTCATTAGGGCATTATGTAAACCTAATTCTTTAATTAACGGTAAGCTTACTACCGATTTTCACACACTACACTCTTGATGTAAGCTGACTGGCTGTGATGGAAATTCAGTGTCATTTAAGTGTTAAAAATTTACTGCATGGCTGCTTTGATTCCTCTGAACTTGAATGAATAGGGTGTGGAATGAAACTTTATTTGTTGATACATGACTCACCACTGTTTGCACTGTGCTTAACTGATTTATTGTGAAGTTTGTGGGTATCTTCACTTAAAACCCTCAGGAGACTTCACTCCTCCACTAGGGATCACCTAGGGGTTTAAAAGGCTTAATTTATAAGCTAAATGCGTCCGTGCTCCCTACGAAAGTCGCATTTAAATTTTTAGAGTAACTATTTAATTTTACTTTGATCGAAGACTAGCAAAGATTAGGTTTGGGGGTGTGTTAATCACTGAAAATTACTATTTTTCACCTCTTAACCTAGCCATTACTACCATTTTTCACCTCTTAACCTAGCCTTTACTACACCTTTCAGTCATCTAATAATTGTCATTTGAGTTTGTTTTTGTAGTTAGAAATAAATCACAACTTCGTGCAATAGCCCACATAATGGATGCCAAGAAGAGAGTATTTTGAGGTCAAGTCTTGAAGCTGATGGAAAAACTGAGAGTTCACCGTGGTGGTCTACACCATAGGTGCCATTTGTCATGCATGAGGGCCCTAGAAGTCCAACGGTCAAAAGGAAGATGGACCCAAGCAGTGAGGAGTGCTGCAGCAGGCTGTCACAATAGCAGATAGTCAGGAATGCAAGCTCGAGCAGTTCTCGAGCAGTTAGACTCCCAGCTAATTGAGCTTGAGCAGATCTCAAGCACTTCAAGGCAGCAACATATCAACAGCCCGAGCATATCTCGAGTAGCTCAAACAGAGAGAGCTCCCAAAATTCCTCTTGAGCAGTTCTCGAGAGGTTCACAACTTCAGAAACTCATCTCGAGCACCTCTAAAGAGGATGAATTAATTCAAAGAACATCTGCTCTAGTGTTTCTCCAGCAGATACACCTTTAGAAATCCTTCTTGAGGAAATCTCAAGTAGTTGACAACATGTGCAATTCAGCCTGTCGAGCAGTAGTTTCAAGCAACTCAACCTGTGGACAAGCACTCGAGCTGCAGAATTAAAGAATGCCAGCCTATCGAGAGCCTCTCGAGCTAAACTACCTGAAGCTTCATCCTATCGAGCTGCATAACCATAGCCAGTCCAGCCACTCGAGAACCACTCGAGATGCAGAATCTAAAGCCCCAACCACTCGAGGCTCAGGTGCCGGCCTTCCCATTCAACATGCAAGGGTATTTTCAAAGATTCCATAGCATCTAGGGCACACATCCCAATGTGCTGAGTTGTTCTCCACTAACCAAGGCAACACTTGACTGTAATTGGGTGACATCAGCAGGATCCTAACCAACTTGATCCTCCTTTCTGATTGGCCAAGGCACAGAGTTTGTTGGTAAGATTGTATAAAAGCTATAAAAATAGCCAAAAATAGGTATCTAACATACCTAATTTGCTCTGAGCCAGGAAGATATCTAGGGGCTTAGATCAGTTCATAGTTAGGTCATCTTTTTCCTCTTTCTTCCCTCCTTAGCACCACAATTGCTGGCTAAGTCCTTTTGTAAGAGTTAGGACTGATTTACTGCTGTAATAAGGACTGTGTAAGCTTAGAATGATCTGAAGTTCTGCATTGACTGCAATCTTGAGGGCTGACCATTGTAAGTATTTTTTATGCAATGAAAGCTATTTTTCTTGTCACATTAAATCTATATTCTCTCATGCTTGCATATAGTTTATTGGTTTTTTGTATCTATGGATGCATGAGCTTGTAGCCGTGCACACATAATGGCTGCAGTATTTTTATGTTCTGGTTGTAACCCCTTGACTGGAGTATATATCTGGGATGATCTGTGACTACTCAAGTGGACAGATCATAACCCTAGGACTAGTCCATATATCAGGGTTAGATTCGATTCTTCTCCCTTACATTTGAGCTTGTAGCCAAACGAAGGACAAATGCAGATCTAGTCTTTACTCCGCTTGACCAGCCCCTGTTTCAGTGAAAGATCTGCCCCTATTTTATTACTTCTCACCCATTTTATCTTTGTTTTTCCAAATCCATTTCCATCCCTTTCTAAACCCCTTTCTTGTAGTGTAGATCTATTTTTTTTCTTTATGTTTTAGTTTAGATTTGTGACACCCCCAAACCTCCCTTTCTTTACCTTTGTTTTCTTGTATAGGTTAGTGATGCCAGATCTGTAGTCCAATCTAGAGGTCTACTATTCAACCTTGTATTTTTAGGTCAAATCACCCTATGGGACAAACTCTTACTGATCAAAACTTGCTACAACCGCACTGGATCTTGCAGGACTATGAGTTTAGATTGCTATTTTTGTGCTATTTCACTCCCCTGTTTGATTTGTTTTTATTTTCAGATTTTTACCACACATTTTTTAATAATAAATATACTAGAACAACATTTCTAACCAACAGTCTCCTAAAACTTTCTTCCCATTAGTCAATTTTTGGGCAATCTCAGTGATGGAGGCAGTGAGTGGAGCCCCCAAATTACAAGCAGGGTCATATATAGCTGGGATACCCAAAGCTTTTGCAGTATCAGTTGTATCCACAACTATTGCAAAATCATCCAATAAAATGACCAGCATAGGGACCTCTTTGTTAAGTTCACCCCTAGACTACTTGAGTCTAATATTTTGGTACCACAATTTGACTAGCCTAGGGTAAACTAACTCATCCAAAAGTATCAAAAGTGAGTCCAAGGAAGCCTTGGTAAAAAATTCCATGCCTTCAACAGCCAAGGCTTCCTTTGGGAAAAATGCCTTATCAAAGGCAGTCTTAGGCTCCAAACCCATGACATCCATAGAATCATTAGGTGTAGTCAGTGGATCAGCTTCTGGGGTGGCTTCCTCAACTTGTTTTTCTTTCTTGGACTTTTTATGCTCAGTGGTGGTAGTCCTTGCCCTTTTATTAGGAGGGGCCCTCTTTTTAGGTTTCTCAACTTGGGGTTCTGGGGATTTGAGGGTGGAGGATGTAGCAATCCTCTGGGATTTCCTGGTGGGAGTGGGAGGGTTAGTTTAGGTAGGGCTTAGCAGCTCGTGCAGGGTTTGTCCAAATTCTGATGGTTCAGCCATTCAAACCCTAGTTTGAATCACACCAAATTGAAATCCTAGGTTGTTCACAACTTCACTAACTCTACCCAGTAACTACTTCTCAACTAAAATAATCCAACCTAGTAAAAAGATTTTGAAATAAGAACAGGCTGAGAAGGATCTTTAAACTTACCCCTAAAGCTAGGGTTTTGCAATGGAAGATGCACAGTGGACTAAATCAAACTTTACTAGGTGCAAAATGCTCAGCTTGTGTTGCGCAGTAAAGTGGCAAAAGCACAGTGTGAATGGTGGAGCAGAAATGGCAGTGAAGAAGGAAGGGGAAAGTTTGGTTTGGGAACCAGGTATGTGCTCGAGTGCTTTGGGCAAAAATGACAGAATGAACTATCAAGGGGCTTTAAATTGTGAAAACTTGAGCCTCGAGAGGCTGCCTTTCAGAATATGGCGCTCGAGAGGCTCTCGAGCATATGGTTTAACTAGGAAATAGCCTCTCGAGGGGATGAATGCAATGAGATTTAGCCTCTCGAGTAGCTGAATGTGAACTGGTTGAAAATCTGAGCCTCGAGGAACTGAACTTTAGGTGCTTTTGCTCGATAGGATCTCAAGCAGTTGACTTTTATACATTAGAGCCTATCTAGGGCTCTATTCCTCTTAGGTATTGGGAGTTGATAAACTCTGCTGCAGTGCCTTAGCCTGTCGAGGCTATCTATTCTTCATGAAATGTGGCCCGAGTGGCTACTAGAGCCTCTTGAGAAGGCCAAATTTGCCGTGATAATGACTCGAGCGGATGTTTGATCCTCTCAAGAAGGGTAAAAATAGATACACCTTGGGCTCTATTTTCACTCTTGTGCTGTCAGGCCCATTGCCATGCAGCACATGCACATTTTCATTTACTGAAACACTAGTTTCTTATGCTAAACACAAACATCCTAACACCACAACAGACTACAAATATGCTCAGATCAAGATTCATACCAACAGATCACACAAAAACCAGATAGCACACAAAACAGAGTAATGACAAAATTTAAAACAACAAAAATAGTAATGTTACATAGTGTACAAGCTGGAGATCAGTTAGCATTGGGAGGTTCCTGGAAGTGCATGGTTTCAAAGGGCTCTATAGAATTTTCCACACAAGGTTTGAGTCTTTAACCATTTACTTTCAAGACCGTACCAGAAGTGGGGTCCATGCTCTCGACAGCCCCAGATGGGAATGCGTGGATTACAGTGAAAGGTCCATCTTGGAAAGAACTTGAGCTTTGAGTTGAAAAGTCATACCTTGGCTCCATCAGCAAAATCCTTATCAAAGAAGGCCTTGGCTTTCTCCTTGTACATTCTAGAATTTGAGTAGGCATCCAACCTCAGTTCCTCCAGCTCAAACAGCTGCAATTTTCTATTTACACCAGTTGAAGTTAGGTCCATGTTCAAGCTTTTGATGGCCCAAAAGTTGTTTAACTCCACTGGCAGATGACATGCTTTGCCATAGATCAATCTAAATAGGTACATTCCAATTGGAGTCTTATAGGCAGTCTTATAAGCCCACAAAGCATCATTCAATTTCAATGGCCAGTCCTTCCAATTAGTCCTAATTGTCTTCTCTAGGATATGCTTGATTTCTCTATTAGAAATCTTCATTTTCCCACTGGTCTATGGGTGGTATGGAGTAGCAATCCTATGTGTAACATCATACCTTTTGAGCAGACTCTCAAAGTGTTTATTACAGAAGTTACTTCCCCTCTGATGATGGCTCTAGGGAATCTGGGAAATGCATTTTCTTTGACAAACTTAAGGATAACTTTGTGATCATTTGTCCTTGTGATTGTAACTTCCACCCATTTGGAAACATAGTCAACAATCACATGGATATAGTTAAAGCCCATAGAAGGAGGAAAGGGGCCCATAAAATCTATTCCCCATACATCAAACAGCTCCACAAAAAGGATGGGTTGCAGTGGCATTGAATCTCTCTTTGATATGCTAGCCATCCTTTGACATCTTAAACAGGTTTTGCAGTGTTCAAAGGCATCCTTAAATAAGGAAGGCCAATAAAACCCACACTGTAGCACCTTGGCTGCTGTCTTTTTCCCTCCAAAGTGTCCCCCATGGGCATTTTCATAACACATGGTTAGAATACTGTGGGTGTCACTTTCAGGGACGCATTTTCTAATTACCTGGTCTGCATAATACTTATACATGTATGGATCATCCCAGAAAAAATATTTGACTTGTGAGAAGAACAAGTCCTTGTCCATCTTGGACCAGTGGGAAGGAATCCTACCTACAGCAAGGTAATTAATTATTTTGGCAAGCCAGGGTACAACATACTGGATGGCAAATAATTGCTCATTAGGAAAGGTGTCTTTCAATGGTGCTGCAGCATAATCTTCACTCAGGATCCTTGACAAGTGGTTAGCAACCACATTTTCTACTCCTTTTTTATCTTTGATTTCAAGATCAAACTCCTATAGGAGTTAAATCTATCAAATCAACCTTGGCTTTGCATCTTTCTTTGCCTGTAGCTACTTTAGGGCAGAGTGGTCAGTGAAAATCACAATTTTAGACCCTAATAAATAAGGTCTAAATTTGTCCAAAGTAAAGACAACAGACAACATCTCTTTCTTAGTTGTGGTATAGTTCAGCTGAGCTTTTGTTAATGTCCTGCTAGCATAATAACCTACACATGATAGTTTATCTTTTCTCTGTCCTAACACAACCTCCATAGCAAAATTAGATGCATCACACATCAGTTCAAAGGGCAGGGCATAATTAGGTGCTTGGATCACAGGGGCAGAGGTTAGACATTTCTTCAAAATCTCAAATGCTTTAAGACATTCAGCATCAAACATGAATAGCACATCTTGGCAAAGCAAGTGGCATAGTGGTTTGGAGATATTGCTGAAGTCTTTGATAAACCTTCTATAAAATCTTGCATGTCCTAAAAATGATATGATTTTCTTGATTGTTTTTGGTGGGGGCAAGTGAGAAATCGGGTCAATTTTTGTCTTGTCAACCTCAATGCCTCTTTGGGATACCACATAGCCAAGCACAATGCCTTGAGTGACCATGAAATGGCTTTTCTCCCAGCTTAAAACTATATTGGTTTCTTCACATCTTTGTAATACAAGGCAGAGGTGATGCAAACATTGACTAAAATCATTCCCATAAATTGAAAAATCATCCATAATCTCCAAAAACTTATCAATCATATCAGAAAAATTTACATACATGCACCTTTGGAAAGTGGCAAGAGCATTACACAGTCCAAATGACATTCTTCTATACGCAAAGTGCCAAATGGACAAGTGAAAGTAGTCTTTTCCTGGTCTTGTGGATACACTGGTATCTAATTGTAATTAGAATATCCATCAAGAAAGCAGTAAAATGCTCTGCCTGCCAGCTTATCCAAAATCTGATCAATGAAGGGTAATGGGAAGTGGTCCTTTCGGGTCTTGGAGTTCAGTTTTCTATAGTCTATGCACACTCTCCAACCAATGGTCTCTCTGGTTGGTACCAATTCTCCAGACTCATTTGTTGTGACAGTGAAGCTAGACTTCTTAGGACCACCTGGATAGGTGGGACCCACTCAAAGTCTGAAATGGGCTAAATGACCCCAACATCCAGCAACTTCACAATCTCTTTCATAACCACTCCCTGCATGTGAGGGTTTAGTTTCCTTTGTATTTATCTAGAGGGTTTTGAATCCTCTTCCAAATGAATTTTATGCATATACATAGATGGATCTATACCTCCCAGATTAGCAATGGTCTAGCCAATTGCTTTCCTTTGCTTCCTAAGGACCTTAAGCAATTCCTCCTCCTACTCCATAGTGAGAGAGGAAGAGATAATCACATACAGCTTTTCATTCTCTCCTAGGAAAGCATATTCAAAGATGCTGGAAGGTGGTTGAGCTCCAAATCTGGTGGACATTCCATTGAAGGCCGCAAAGGTGCCTTGGAGAGTTGAGGTAGGGGCAATAATGTGGGTCTCCATATTGAGTGCTGCACTAAGCCCACTGGAGAAGCTAATGTGTTGCTTTCTTCAGCAATGGAAGATTGGGCCTCCTGCTCAACAACCGCAGTCCACACATTTTCAAAATCATCACACATTTTATCCCAATCCAGCAAATTGGATAAATTTTCTTCACTAATTTCTCTAGTAAATCAACTACAAAGTAGTCCTCATTGTCCAGCTGAGGTTGCTTGGTAGCATTGTACACAGTAAGCTCCACTTTCATATTCTCGATAGTGACTTCCATCACCCAGACCTGCATTGAATGCAAGCTTTGGCTGTGGCCAAAAATGGCCCGCTCTCAGGATAATATGGATTGGGGTGGTACATTTGGAAGGTTCCATGTCCAAAACCAAAAAGTCAGCAAGGTAGAAAAATTTATCCACCCCTACCAACAAATCTTCAATAATTCCCATAGGCTTTCGTTTAGACCTGTCAGCCAATTGGAGAACTACAAGTGTTAGTTTTAGTTCTCCCAAACCCATCTATTCATACACTAAGTATGGCAATAGGTTTATACTAGCTCCCAAGTCTAAAAGGGCTCTGTCTATGGTGTGATCACAAATAATGCAGGGGATAGTAGGTACCCCAGGGTCCTAAAATTTAACTGGTGTTGCTATAGACAAAACAAATTTGACATTCTCAGCTGCAAAGACTTTCTTAAATAAATGAATACTTGCCTTTCTCTTTTGGGTACACAAGTCCTTAAGGAATTTAGCATAGGCTGGGCCTTGTTTAATGGCATCAAGCAAATATAAATTGATTTTGACCTGCTTGAAGGTCTCCATCATTTCCTCTATTTTGGCATTCCCCTTGTCAAAAGGAGACGGGCCTTGGAGAGCATGTGGAAGTGGCGGCGGAGGTACTGCTGGTACCTCAGCTACAAGCATAGCAGTATCGTCACTCTTTTTTTATCTTTTATTTTTTTCATTTTTTTCTTTTTGTAGGGGCTCAACAACAGCCCCATTATTGTGCTCTTGCTGCATATAAGTAGGGACTGAATTTTCTTGCCTTTGTATACTCTCTCTTGCTTCCATTCCCACTTGATTGTCCACCACCTTGCCACTCCTCAGGGTTTTGATTGCTTTAGCTTTCTCATGGGTTGAGGAACCTTCACCAATCATGGGATTATTCATTGTTTGACTTGGCAATCTTCCCTCTTCTCTCCTAGTATAAGTATTGGAGATTTGACCAAGCTGGTCCTCAATTTTTTTAATACTCTGACTATGAGAGTTCACAGTCTGTGATAAGGAGTTCAGGTTTTACAGTGATGATAAAATTGGTTCTTCAAATGAGGGTGCTCTAGGCTGTGTTTGGGGCAAAGCTAACTGATTTGGCTGTGGGCAGACTGGGCAAAATGTTGTCTTGGAGCATAACTTTGGTTGTACTGCGGAACTGGTCTATAGGACAATGCTTGCTAGTGTCGTTGTTAATGTAAATTGCTATGCATTTATTTTATTAAAAATTGATGGTAAAAATATGGCAGCAAAAACAAATAAGAAAGGGGAGCGAAATAGAGTGAAATAGTATAAAATCACAATCTAAACACAACCTGCAAGGTACAGGGTTGTTGTAGCAAGTTTTAATAAGTAAGAGTTTCTCCCATGGAGAGTGATGATCTAAAAACCTAAAGGTGTATAGTAAACTCCAGATCTGACTACAGATCCAGCAACTCTAAACCGACACTAGAAAGCAAGGTAAAGAGAGGGGGGTGAAGAAGGATGATGATGGTGTGGTAAAGTAAAATAAAAATGATGAGAAGTAGGCAGCTATGGGATCATCTTCACTGTATCTCAGATCAAGAACTATATCTACAGCATTCCTTCACTTGGCTACAAGCACAAGGGCAAGGTAGAAGAATCCAACTCAACCCTGAGATATGGACTAGTCTTAGGGCTATTCTCTGTCCGCTTAAATGGTCACAGAGTATCCCATGGATATAACCTAGTCATGGGGGAGGAGATGAAACAGGAAAACCATTGCAAAGACTATGCTTGTAAGGATACAACACATGTAACAATAGGATCAAACATTCCATGAAGATCTAGTGAGAAGAACTAGAAACCACATATTGAATGGGGCCTTAAAATTAGCTGGTCATTGCTACAAAAAGGCCTGTAATGACCAAGTGTTGTTGTTCTAAGTGTGCAAGATTTATTTGTATTTTAAAAATAGATGTGCAAAGGATGAATTATACTGAAATTGGAAAACTAAAAAGAATAAAGAAATATCAACATAGAGAGAAGTTAATTAGCCGGCAAGATCAGGGCCAATTGTAGCAAGTTTTAAATGTAAGTGAGTAAAAGATCATCCACAGGGAATTGATTTAAAATGTATGATAAACCTCCATATATGAGCTACTAGATTTGGCCTCTGATCCTATCTACAAAGCAAATAAGATGGGAGGTTGAATTTGTCACATTAACTAAATTATCTAAAAGTAAAATGTAAACTAAGTGATCCAGATCCGAGTTGGGGGAATTGGATGCAAATTTAACAAGAATGGAGAAATAATAGCTACTTAAGCTTATTAATTGATTGCAGAGTGAGAAATAGTATAACACGGTTGAGAAAGTATCAAATCTTCATCTGGCTACCAACTCAGATGTAAGAGAAAATAACCCAATTCAAGGATTAGAATTGAGTTGAACTTATGGCTATGATCTGTCCACTGTCATGGACACAGATCACCCAATAGTTTTCGATCCAAAGTCTTGATTCAGAACAAAAGCACCGCTACAAATGCTGTAAGAACTAGGTTACAAACACAGGTTCTCACAGGGATAGTGAATTAAGGGACATTACTTAAAAGCAGAATTTTAGTTTTAAACTGATGTGCAACTGTCCAAACGATTGGGCAGCATGAGCATGCTCCACCACTAGATCTGGGAACTGTGGTGCAGCTGGACATTGATCATGGGAATGAGTAGGGGACTAGCATATCAGACATGCCTCCTCTACTCTAGCAACCATTGGATTTTAAAATGAGTCCATCAATCTATCAAACTTGGTGGTTAAATTATCCATCTTCATATCCAATTCATTCACCTCATAAATCTTTCCCATGGCAGTCTACTCTTTATTTAATCGAGCAGGATTCTCAATGTCTCTTGACAAAGATTCTTGTTGGATTGAATTTTCACCAATAACTTCAAATAGGTCCCAGACCTCTTCAACTATTTTTTGCAAATAGGTGCCTCCACAGGAAGCATCCACCATATTCTTACCCTTTTGATCAATTCCCTGATAGAAGCTTTGAACAAGCTGCCATTGGGGAACTTGATGATGAGGGAATTGCCTTAAAAGTTCCTTAAACCTTTCCCATGTTTCATGGAAAGTTTCAGTTGAGTGTTGTGAGAAAGAAATAATATTTTGTCTCAACTAGCTAGTCTTAGACATAGGAAAGTATTTGGCTAAAAATTGACACTGCAAATCATTCCAAGAAGTAATACTATTTGGTGGCAACATAGACAGCCATGCTCTAGCTTTGTCCTTTAATAAAAAAGGAAAGAGCCTAAGCTTGGTTGCCTCTGGACCTAGTCCAGCTATGTTGAATGTGGTACAAAGAGCCAAAAATTCATCCACATGCTTGTATGGATCCTCCTTACTCAAACCATGGAAGGAAGGAAGCATCTGGATAGTTGATGATTTGATTTCATAATTTCCTTCAACAGTAGGAAATTGTATGCAAAATGGAGAATTATATGCACCAGGTGCAAAGTAATCCCTCAAAAGTCTAGGTTGTTCACCCATAGTAGCAGTCTCAGCAAAATTCTGTGGTGTTTGTCTAGTTCTTAGTAGCCTTTCAACTTCTAAATTTAGAGGGACAAAATTATGCAAAGCAAACCTTCAATACTGAGTAGATTCCAAGCTCAAATGTATAACTGCACAAATTTAAATAACAGAACAGTTAGCAGTGATGTAAAAATAATAAAAAAAAAAATTAGGTCTACCAATTTTTAAATCTATTCCTCGGCAGCGGCGCCAAAAACCTGTTGTTATTCTAAGTGTGCATGATTTATTTGTATGTTGAAAACAGATTTGCAAAGGATGAATTATACTGAAATTGGAAAACTAAAAAGAATAAAGAAATATTAGCACAGAGAGAAGTTAATTAGCCTGCAAGATCAGGGCCAATTGTAGTAAGTTTTAAATGTAAGTGAGTAAAAGATCATCCACAGGGAATTGATTTAAAATGTATGATAAACCTCCTGATCTGGCCTCTAATCCTATCTACAAAGCAAATAAGATGGGAGGTTGAATTTGTCACATTAACTAAATTATCTAAAAGTAAAATATAAACTAAGTGATCCATATCCAAGTTGGGGGAAATGGATGGAAAATTAACAAGAATGGAGAAATAATAGCTACTTAAGCTTAGTAATTGATTGCAAAGTGAGAAATAGTGTAACACAGTTGAGAAAGTATCAAATCTTCATCTGGCTACCAGCTCAGATGTAAGAGAAAATAATCCAATTCAAGGATTAGAATTGAGTTGAACTTATGGCTATGATCTGTCCACTGTCATGGACACAGATCATCCAATAGTTTTCGATCCAAAGTCTTGATTCAGAACAAAAGCACCGCTACAAATGCTGTAAGAACCAGGTTACAAACACAGGTTCTCACAGGGATAGTGAATTAAGGGAAATTACTTAAAAGCAGCAAATCTAAAGGAGTCTAATAGTGAGGAGATCTCAATGAACTCTCAACATGAATACGATTGAGAACGTACTGATGAAAGCAACCTTTTCAAATCCACCATTACAATTACAGAGCACAGCTTAAAACAGCTCTCAGATTTGTAGTCTTGAATATAATTCTCACTTGACTTACATAAGTATCTCACAGTTCTCAGTTACAGACAAAAGCTAGGCTATTACAGAGGTTTCAGACAAGCTATCTTGATCTGAATTGGAAATGGGGCAGCTGGAATGAAACTCAAATTCTGGATACCCAAATTGGGCAAATAGTTCGACTATTTATAGTTTTCCCCAAGTCCAGCTCAGATGAGTATCAACCAATCAGAATTGTTTAGATCCATATCAACTAATAGAAGTTGAGCACAAGGATCCAGATCTGTTCTGGCCAATCAGTACAGCTTGATCTGGTTCAACCAATCAGGAGACAGAGGCATCAATTCTGTTAAGAAATTCAAAAACATGTTTGAGCTTCTAGAAGTTCCCGCCAAGTAATTTCATCTTTGGGTGTTCACATGGAGTGGAATATGCCTCTTCTTCGTGCTCAGAATCTTCCAGAATGCCCCTGGGTTTTTAAATGCATTAGGGTGCATGCAGAGATAATTGAAATGCCCTTGCAGATGCTGGGAATCTTTAGAATACGATTTCGCACAGATTGGGGGCCTTTTCAAAAGGAAATGTGACTTCTGGAGCTCTATTCGCATAGATTGGAGGTCTTTTTGAAAGGACAAATAACTTCTGGAGCTCTATTCGCATAGATCTGGTGCTGTTCGCAAGGAGTTTTCTTCTTTTCGATAAGATCATCAGCGAGTTTGGTTCCTTTCGAATAGATGAAGTGCTCTTCGAAAACCAAGCCTGGAGCTTTTGTTCTTTTCGTAGTGTTCAGGTACTTTTCGAATAGATCAGAAATCCTTTCGAATAGATCAGGAATCCTTTCGAATTGCATTCTTTAGTGCATTTTTCTTTTCGAATAGCTTCAAACTTATTTCTAGGATGAAATCAGGCCTTTGTCTTCTTGAGTTTAAGCATTTTGATAGCCAATGAGGTTGTCCCTTCTCCTTCTTTCTCCAGATCAAGATGGGTCATCATCTTTTTGGTACTTTTGAAGCTACTTTCAGAGTTAAACCTGCCTTTGTTGTTAGCTGTAAAACAAACACTTAAGCACTTATTTAGTTCTCTCAAGGGTCTATCAAGGCCTAGATTAAGGGGTTGAAAATGGTATTTTCCAGTTCTCAACACACCCCCAAACCTAAGCTTTGCTAGTCCCTGAGCATAGATAAAATTAAAAACAGAATGAAAAGCCACTTTTGTAGGGAACACAGTTGCATTTAGCATATGCAACAAGCCTTTTAAACCCCTAGGTGATCCCTAGTGGAGGAGTGAAGTCTCCTGAGCGTTTTCAGTGAAGGTACCCACAAACTTCTCCAATAAATCAGTTAATATCAATGCAGTTATGTTAAAACAGACTTTCATCCCATCGGATTATTCACACTTGCATCAGTCAAGCTATAAGAGGATCCTCAAGAAAACATCAGTTTAAAACTAAAATTCTGCTGTAATTCCTTTTACCATTCACTCAGTTTGTGTCAAAAAGTTTTTATAAGAAAAATTAATGAAAAGCTTGCCTTCTATTTGAGAATCCTGCTATGATGATACCCCAAATAAGTTGATTTCAAACCCAACTCTCACCAGGGTTTTCACTCAACATGCAAGTAGGAGGGTTACTATTTCACACAACTCAAGAGTAGCTATAACCCTCAAATAGGACTATAAGCAGGAGCATAGGCATTGCTTTTTAGTTCTGAATTCACTGCTCTTTTCACCATAGATTACACAAATCCTTATCTCCATGTGATGGCTCAATCCATCTTTGAGCAGTAAGGGCTTTAACTTGGGTTGTAATGTGGCTTATGGGTGAAATTTATCAAGAATAAAGGGGTGGAATGGAGTTCGAAATTGAGAAGTCAATCAAGGTACAGAGGTGATAGACACACCTTCTTCAATTCAGCATAATTTCATCTTCTTCTTTAAATTTTTAGAGCCAAAGTGGCCATCTTTTTCTCTTTCTTTTTCAAACTTTCAATGAAATGACTTTTCCTTTTCCTTTTTTTTTTTTTTTTTTCAAAGCAACATTGACTGGAATGCCAGATTTCTTCTGCTGATACATCATTGCCTTCAATTATTTTTCTTTTTCTTTTATCAAACTGTTACCCAACTCTCCTTTCTTCAGCTTTCTTTCCTTTACCTTCTGAATTCTCAGAGTGAGGGTTAGGCTAAATGAGGTTGATGAGGTTTCAAAGAAATCTTAGATTTATAAAGCTCAAATAGTGTGTATCAAGGGCAGTTTCAAAAGGTGGGGCATTTTGAAGTTCAAACTGTCCAAAAGGAGGCCTTACATCATGTCTTTAATATCATGATTGCTGTCAAGCTATTTGAATTTGGATATGTGTAACTTCTAGTGATAACAAGCAGGTTCAAACAGTCCCTAGAGCAGAAAAAATTGCCAATTCATACCTCTAAAGAATTCATTTTAGGCCCAAATCTCACTGGATGTGGTTTTCTATCAAATTTCTGAGGTATATCATTACTGTTTTCTCTCTTTTTAGGTTTACTGAAACATTAATTTTCTTTTGAAAATTTTTTTGACATTTACTTTATGACAGTATTAGAATTACACTAGAAATTAATTTTAAAAGGTTTTAACTTCCTCATTTTTCAAAAACAAACAGGTGTGAAATCACTTCAATTTCAAAAAATTCTACTGATCATAGGCTGCATTGATGTTAACTAAACTATTGGCATTCCTGCCACACCCCCAAACCTATGAGGTTCAGTGTCCTCACTGGTCCAGAAGTGGATAAGCAAAAAGAAAAGAAAAAAAACAATAAGCACAATGACAGAGAAAAAATAAATGCACAGTAATTGCAAATTAACAAAAGTCAACAGTAAACATTAATTACACACAACACAAACAACAAAAAAATAAAAAATTTACAAGGTAGTCTAATAACTAGGGTCAAAATCTGTATCATAAGTTGGTTCAATGGGATCAGAACTAGAATCAGTGTTGGAATCTGAACTTGAGTTAGTATTGGAATCTGAACTTGATTTATCTTTCTCTTGTATTGTGGCTTGAAGTTTGGTGCTCTCCTCAAACTTGATCTTTTTGGTGAGGCCAATATATTTGGCGAGTCTATCAATCCTCAGTTTTTCTTGTTTAAGCTTCTCTTGTAACATAGCAACTCTGTGCTTCTCACCCCTAACCATCTAAAATGTTTGGCTCAACGGTCCTGCATCTTATCTCTCTCAAATTTCATAAACAGCTCCAGTTTCCGAATCTGGTCTTCATAAGGAGTCTTAATGTAAGCTTGAAGATCTGCAAAGCCCTTACGGACATTGCAAAAGATGTAAGGGTTCTCTTCCATAGCCCTTTTAAGAGTGGAAAAATGTGGAATGGGAATGGAGTGGTAGGGGACCATATGTATCCCAACAGTGGGGGTGGGAGAAGATGAATCTAAGAGCACTACCTCAGGGTCAGTTTGGGTAGCTTGATCAGAGACAGTGGGGATGGGTGGAGATGAATCCAAAAGAATTACCTCAGGTTCTGTTTGGGTAGCATGGTCAGAAGTGGAAGGTGCTGTGGCTGAGGTAGTTGGTTGGGATGTGGAGGCCAAGGTTTGGAGAATGGAATTTATCACAAATTGGTTGTCTGTGTTGATCTGTAGTTGGGCTTGGATAGATTGGAGAAAGGTGAAGATTTGGCTAATTGTGTCAGGTGTGTGTGTGGTAGGCAGAGTAGTGACTGGTATGATTGATGTAGATGGTTGAGGAGCAATAGGTGGGATGACTGTAAAGGGAGAGGTAGCCAAATGAGTGAATTGGGGGGGGCAGGTATGGGGACAGATTCAAGCCCAACATTCTCCAAGATAGATCCCATCAAGGATGAATAGGCCTCAGTGGTGAATATCTCAGGTTCAGGGGTATGGGTGATTTCAGGTGTATGAGCTGAATGAGCTGGTGAACCTGAGAAGCTTTGGAGGAGAGGAGTGCTAAGGGAGTGTACAACAAAATCTGTGGATATATCTGGGAAATTGTTAGGTGAAATTTGTGGTGTAAGTATGGCTGGAATGGTTGGTGTTGGGGGAGAATCTGCAATTGGGATTGTGGTGGTGATGAGTGATGGAACTGCTGGGATAGGTGATGGGATAGGTGCTGTGATAGGAGAGGTGGGCAAGATGATGGTCTCCTCAAAAATGGGTACAACTAAAGAGCTAGTTACCTCCGCAATGGTAGTAGGTTCAATGGCAGCTGCAGGTGCAATGAGTACAGCTAAAGAGCTGGTCACCTCAGGTTCAGGTATAGCAGCCTCCTGGATAGGCTCAGCTTCTTCCCTCATTCTATTCAACATGGTTTGGCTTGTAGTCCAAGCCCTCTTCCCAAAGGCATGAGGGGTTACAATCTCAAATGGCTCTTACTCATCAATGTCAAATTTAGCCCTTAGTAGGGCTGTGATCAACCTTCAAAATGGTATTCCAGCTATTTTCTGTTCCTTCTTCATCTTCGCACTGATGTCAGCCATGGCTTAAAAAATCAGCATAGGGGCATTGAAGAATTGCCCTTTAGAAAAGTGAAAGAGGGCCTCCAAAATGGGTGTCCTTCTTTCCTGACTGTGTCCAGTGACATACAAACACCCTCTCAAAATGGAATCCATCAGCAAAAATTTGGGTGCTAAGTCTCTCCTCATGATGGACTGCCCAGTTCCAACTATACCTTTGGTTAGATGAGTAGCCATGTCTCTGAAAGAAGCTGTCTCTGGTGTAGCGAAAGGGCCAGCAAGATCAAACTAAAATGGTATCCCCAAGGCATTTCCAATATCTTCATAAGTGATGGTTAAATCACAATCATCAATAAAAATTACCAGAGTTGGGGCATCAGCATCCTTCTCAGTCACTTTCACCATGTTCTAGTACCATAATTTCACCATCCTCGGATAAATTTTCTTTGGAAGAGGGGTTAGGATATTGCTCAATGAAGCATCCCTGATGTAGTTCAAGGATAACTTACAATCTAGTTTGTTCAAGAAAAAATTCTCATCGACATGAAGCTCTGGGATTAGCTTCTGAGCTTTAATGAAAGGGTTTGGAAGTACCAAATGTTTAGGAAGAGGAGGAAGCTCAGTCTCAGGAATAGGGAAAGCTTCTGGAATGAGTTCCTCTATTCTAACCTTCTTTCCCTTCTCAATCCTATCAGCCTTATCCATCGATAATTTCCTCTTGGCTGATGTTTTAGCTTTTCCTTTGGTGGAGGGTTTACTAACTTTCTTACCAGAAGACCTAGGAAACATCTTAGCCAGCGATTTTTTAGCTTTCCCCATTTTAACAATTTATAAAAACTTCTTCAAATAAATCCTCCTTCTAACAACAACGAATAGAAAACTCTCTTGAATCCCAAACAATGTATACTTACACATAAATCAAATTTGTAAAGCACAGACAGAGGATATGGAGAGAAAAATACCAAAACCTAGGGTTTGCTCGAAATCTCTGATCGCTTGATCAAATCCACCAGAATTAGAGGCAAAAGATTCTTCTCTTCAAGTTTAATCAGTGGAAACGAAATGAAGGAAATTGGATCTGAGCTCCAAAAGAACGCAGAGATGAAAAAATATGGGTTTTTTACGAACCAGGATACGCTAGAAATGCTTTCGAATATGAAACCCTCGCTTCGAATGGGTTTAAATATGCTTAAATTGATTTCGCAAAGCATTATTGAAGTCTTCGAAATGTTCAAAAAAGTCCTTTTCAAAAAGGAGAATGGCATCAGTACCTTTCGCAAATCAAACGGCTTTAGAAACAACTATTCGAAAAGCAAATGGCTTCAAAAATATCTATTCAAAAAGCAAATGGCTTCAGAACAAACTATTTGACAAGTTCTGCATCTATTCATAAAGCTTATCATTCTTTTCGAGCAGTTGTGGTTACAGGTTCAGATCCTTTTCGAAAAGGAGATTATACTTTTCGAAATGAATTTTTCTTTGCGAATTGATTTTTCACATTGACTGTAAACTTTTCAAATTGAGTGTAAAACTTTTCAAATTGAGTGTAAAACTTTTCGAATTGATTGTAAAACTTTTCGAAAAGTATAAATTTACTTTTGAACAAATGTTCTGAAGTTCAAAACTGATTTTTTTTTAAATCTCCAAATTAAAATCATTGGAATTTATTATTTCAAACATTTAACTAAAACATGACTAAACAGAGTGGCACAAAACTATGCAAACAAACACATAACAGACACAGTTAAAATACATATGATATAGTTGTGTGACATTAGATTTGAGGAGGCTCTTGATGATAGATGGTCATCATAGGCTCTAGGATATTTTCAATGCATGGTTTGAGCCTCTGACCATTTACTTTCAAGGTTCTCCCATCACTTGGGTCCATAATTTCAACAGCTCCAGATGGAGATGCTTGAATGATAGTGTATGTATGGCCCATCCCATCTGGATCTCAGCTTTCCATGAAAAAAATTGAGTTTTGAGTTGAATAACCATACCTTAGAGCCAGCTGTGAACTCTTTTCTCAACAGATTTTTGTCATAGAAAGCCTTAACTTTTTGTTTGTAAGATCTTACAATGGTGTATGCATCCATCCTCAGCTCTTCCAACTCAGAGAGCTGCAGTTTCCTGTGATTACCAGCAGTAGTAAGATCCATGTTTAAACTTTTAATGGCCCAAAAGGCCTTATATTCTAACTCCACTGGTAAATGGCATGCTTTACCATAGACCAATCTGAATGGGGACATGCCAATTGGGGTTTTATAGGCTATCCTATATGCCCACAATGCATCATTCAGCTTAAAGGATCAATCCTTTCGGTCCTTCCTCACAGTCTTTTTCAGTATATGTTTGATTTCTCTGTTGGAAATCTCCACTTATCCACTGGTCTGTGGATGATATGGAGTAGCTACTCTGTGAGTCACAGAGTACTTTTTCAATAGAGCTTCAAAATGCTTATTACAAAAATGGCTTCCCCCATCACTAATAATGGCTCTAGGGGAACCAAACCTGGAAAAGATGTTGTCCTTTAAGAATTTAAGGACAACTCTGTGGTCATTGGTTTTAGTAGCTGTGGCTTCAACCCATTTGAATACATAATCTACAGCTACTAAGATGAAATTAAAACCATTTGATGGAGAAAAAGGTCCCATAAAATCTCTCTCCCAAATATCAAATAATTTAACTACCAAAAAGGGCTGTAAAGGCATTGAATTTCTCTTGGAAATGCCGCCCAATCTCTGGCAGTTCTGACAAGACTTACAGTGCATCTTTGAAGAGTGTGGGCCAATAAAATCCACACTGCAAAACCTTTGCAGCAGTTTTGTTTCCACTAAAATGACCTCCACAGGCCTGCTCATGACACATGGAAAGTATGCTGTGGAAGTCTTCTTCATGGACACATCTTCTAATGATTTGGTCTGCACAAATCTTGAACAGGTAAGGATCCTCCCAAATAAAATGCTTAACCTTTGAAAAGAAGAGATCTTTATCCATTTAATTCCAGCGTTGGGGGGTCCTTCTAGTAGCCAAAAAGTTGACTATATTTGCAAACCAAGGGGTATGTACACTGATAGCAAAAAGTTGTTCATCAGGAAAAAAATCATTGATAGGCAACCTATCAATCTTAGCAGTTAGAATTCTAGACAGGTGATCATCCACCACATTTTCCACACCCTTTTTGTCTTTAATCTGCAAATCAAACTCCTACTATAGGAGGATCCACCTGATTAATCTTGGTTTGGTATCCTTCTTAGACAGAAGGTATTTCAGGGCTGAGTGGTTAGTGAACACAACAATTTGTGAACCCAAAACATATGACCTGAATTTCTCCAAAGCAAAAACAACTGCCAGCAGCTCTTTCTCAGTTGTTGTGTAATTGAGCTGTGCATCAATCATTGATCTACTGGCATAAGCTATGACATAAGGCATCTTATCCTTTCTCTGCCTAAGAACAGCTCCCAAAGCATAATCTGATGCATCACACATCAGCTCAAAGGGCAGGGAATAGTCTGGAGACTGTAGTATTGGAGCTGAAATCAAACAGTTTTTTAAGAATTCAAATGCCCTCAGGCATTCATCATTGAAAACAAAAGGGACATCTTGGCACAATAAATGGCAAAGAGGCTTGGATATTTTACTGAAGTCCTTAATGAACCTACTGTAAAATCCAGCATGCCCCAAGAAACTTCTTATTTGCTTAACAGTTTTGGGAGGAGGCAAATATGCAATTAAATCTATTTTTGCTATGTCCACCTCAATGCCCTTATCGGAGACAACATGGCCAAGGACAATGCCTTGGGTTACCATGAAATGGCTCTTCTCCCAGCTCAAAACTAAATTGGTTTCCTCACATCTCTGTAACACCAGGCTGAGATGATGTAAACACTGGGCAAAACTGTCTCCCTATATTGAAAAGTCATCCATAAAAATCTCCATAAATTGGTGAATCATATAAGAGAAAATGGAGTACATACATCTTTGAAAGGTAGCAGGGGCATTACAAAGACCAAAAGACATCCTCCTATAAGCAAAAGTGCCAAAGGGGCAAGTGAATGTGGTCTTTTCCTGATCTTGTGGATACACAGGAATCTGGTTGTAACTAGAGTAACCATCAAGAAAACAGTAATAAGCTTTTCTTGCTAGCTTATCTAAAATCTGATCAATGAATGGAAGAGGGAAATGGTCTTTTCTGGTCATTGTGTTGAGCTTTCTGTAATCAATACAGACCCTCCAACCAGTTGTTTGTCTGGTGGAAATGAGTTCACCAGAATCTGAGGTTACAACAGTGATCCCAGATTTCTTAGGTACCACCTATGTAGGAGCCACCCAAGCTGAATCTGAGATGGGATAAATGATCCCTACATCCAACAACTTAACAACCTCCTTCATGACCACTTCTTGCATAAGAGGATTCAGCCTCCTCTGCATTTCTCTAGAAGGCTTTACACCTTCTTTCAAGTGAATTTTATGCATGCAAACAACTGGACTGATTCCTCCCAAATCAGTAATAGTCCAGCCAATTGCCCTCTTATGCTGTTTCAATACAATCAACAACTCTTCCTCCTGCTCCTCAGTGAGGGAGGAAGAAATAATCACTGACAATGTTTTATGGTCTCCTAAAAATACATATTTCAAATTTTCTGACAACTGTTTCAGCTCTACATCAGGTGGGCTAAGAAAAGAAGGTAACAAAGGTACCTTGGCTGTTTGTGGAAGGGGAAAAACAACAGGTTTCCATGAAGAAAACCTTGCTGTTTGGACATGAGTTTCTTGCACAGCTTTGACCTCTTCAGTCTTTGAGGCACAAGCTGTCTCTTCCACAACATTTCTCCAAACATTTTCAAAATCTGTGGTTATATCCTTACACTATAAAAACTGTGGTAAAGTTTCCTCTACCAGTTCATCCAACAAATCAACAAGAAAACACTCCTCAGAACTGAACTGAGGCTGGGTAACTGCATTGTAAACATTTAACTTCACCTTCATATTTCCAAAAGACGCTTCCATAATACTAGACCTGCATTGAATACAAGCATTGGCTGTAGCCAGGAATGGTCTCCCCAAAATGACAAGGATGGAAGTTCTGCTTTTTGTAGGTTCCATATCCAATACCAGAAAATCAGCAGGGTAGAAAAACTTATCTACTCCTACCAACACATTCTCAATCACCCCAATTGGCTTTCTTTCAAATCTGTCTGCTAGTTGTAACACCACATGAGTGAGTTTTAACTCTCCCAAACCTAGTTTCTCATATACAGAATATGGAAGTTGGTTGACACTAGCACCCAAATCTAATAAAGCCTTTTCAATGGTATGTTCCCCAATAATGCAAGGGATTGTGGGGATTCTAGGATCTTGGAGTTTAGGAGGTGTGGCAATGGACAAAACCTGTTTAACTTTTTCCACAGTAAAGACCTTCTTGGATAACTAGATCCTAGATTGTCTTTTGTGCGTGCAAATGTCCTTCAAAAATTTTGCATAGGCTGGGACTTGCTTGATTGCATCAAGCATAGGAAGATTTATCTTGACTTGCTTGAAAGTCTCCATCATTTCGTCTATTTTTGTATTCCCTTTATCAAAAGGGGATGCAGATTTCATAACATGGGGAAATGGTAAATGAGGAACTAGTCCTTCATTTACAGCCTTAGCATCATCACCAGAATTTTTTTGATTTTTCTGTTTTTCATTTTTTTGATTTTTTTGAGGTACATCAGCACCCCCAATGCTAACATCATGCTGCTCCTGCTGCATGTTCCTAGCAATTTCCTCATTTTTTTCTTCTTCTTTTTCTGTATCCACATTGTTATTTACAACTTTCCCACTTCTCAAAGTAGTGATAGCTTTTACTTCTTCATGTGAAACAGAGGCCTCTCCGACCATGAACTGTCCTTTGGGATTATTGAAGGGTTGACTGGGTAACCTGCCTTCCTCTCTTCTGGCTAAAGTATTTGAGAGTTGACCCAATGTATCTTCAATCTTCTTTATACTTTGACTGTAAAAGTTTACAATCTGAGTTAAAGACCCTAAATTCTGGAGTGAGGTTAAAACTTGGTCTTCAAAAGAAGGGGATCTGGAAGGAGGCTGAGCTGGGACAGTTTGATGCACAGGTTGTGCCATCGGTTGTGGAATGGACTGCTAAAAATTAGGCTTGATATAGAAATTCTGCTGGTAGGGCTGAACAGTTTTGAATGGTATTCGGTGCTTTGGTTGCTGTTGCTGTTGTGATTGATAATTGCCCTGGCTCCACCTTAAATTTGGGTGCCCTCTCCATGCATATTCATTAGATTATAACTGTCCAAACGATTGGGCAGCATGAGCTTACTCCACCACTAGATCTAGGAACTGTGGTGCAGCTGGACATTGATCATGGGAATGAGTAGGGGACTGGCATATCAGACATGCCTCCTCTACTCTAGCAACCATTGGATTTTGAAATGAGTCCATCAATCTATCAAACTTGGTGGTTAAATTATCCATCTTCCTTTCCAATTCATTCACCTCATAAATCTTTCCCTTGGTAGTCTGCTCTTTATTCAACCGAGGAGGATTCTCAATGTCTCTTGACAGAGATTCTTGTTGGGTTGAATTTTCACCAATAACTTCAAATAGGTCCCAGACCTCTTCAACTATTTTTTGCAAATAGGAGCCTCCACAGGAAGCATCTACCATATTCTTACCCTTTTGATCAATTCCCTAATAGAAGCTTTGAACAAGCTGCCATTGGAGAACTTGATGATGAGGGCATTGCCTTAAAAGTTCCTTAAACCTTTCCCATGCTTCATGGAAAGTTTCAGTTGAGTGTTGTGAGAAAGAAATAATATTTTGTCTCAACTGGCTGGTCTTAGACATAGGGAAGTATTTGGCTAAAAATTGACACTGCAAATCATTCCAAGAAGTAATACTATTTGGTGGCAACATAGACAGCCATGCTCTAGCTTTGTCCTTTAATGAAAAAGGAAAGAGCCTAAGCTTGGTTGCCTCTGGACCTAGTCCAGCTATGTTGAATGTGGTACAAAGAGCCAAGAATTCATCCACATGCTTGTATGGATCCTCCTTACTCAAACCATGGAAGGATGGAAGCATCTGGATAGTTGATGATTTGATTTCATAATTTCCTTCAACAGTAGGAAATTGTATGCAAAATAGAGAATTATATGCACCAGGTGCATAGTAATCCCTCAAAAGTCTAGGTTGTTCACCCATAGTAGCAGTCTCAGCAAAATTCTGTGATGTTTGTCGAGTTCTTAGTAGCCTTTCAATTTCTAAATTCAGAGGAACAATCTCAGGATTGAGAGTTCTCCTACCAAACATACAACACAGAAACAGAGAGAAAAAATTATGCAAAGCAAACCTTCAATACTGAGTAGATTCCAAGCTCAAATGTATTACTGCATAAATTTAAACAACAGAACAGTTAGCAGTGATGTAAAAAAAAAAAAAAAAAAAATTAGGACTACCAAATTTTAAATCTATTCCCCGACAGCGGCGTCAAAAACTTATTATTGTTCTAAGTGTGCATGATTTATTTATATTTTGAAAACAGATTTGCAAAGGATGAATTATACTAAAATTGGAAAACTAAAAAGAATAAAGAAATATCAGCACAGAGAGAAGTTAATTAGCCTGCAAGATCAGGGCCAATTGTAGCAAGTTTTAAATGTAAGTGAGTAAAAGATCGTCCACAGGGAATTGATTTAAAATGTATGATAAACCTCCAGATCTGAGCTACCAGATCTGGCCTCTAATCCTATCTACAAAGCAAATAAGATGGGAGGTTGAATTTGTCACATTAACTAAATTATCTAAAAGTAAAATGTAAACTAAGTGAACCAGATCCGAGTTGGGGGAATTGGATGGAAAATTAACAAGAATGGAGAAATAATAGCTACTTAAGCTTAGTAATTGATTACAGAGTGAGAAATAGTGTAACACAATTGAGATAGTATCAAATCTTCATCTGGCTACCAGCTCAGATGTAAAAGAAAATAATCCAATTCAAGGATTAGAATTGAGTTGAACTTATGGCTATGATCTGTCCACTGTCATGGACACAGATCATCCAATAGTTTTCGATCCAAAGTCTTGATTTAGAATAAAAGCACCACTATAAATATTGTAAGAACCAGGTTACAAACACAGGTTCTCACAGGGATAGTGAATTAAGGGAAATTACTTAAACGCAGTAAATCTAAAGGAGTCTAATAGTGAGGAGATCATAATGAACCCTCAACATGAATACGATTGAGAACGTACTGATGAAAGCAACCTTTTCAAATCCACCATTACAATTACAGAGCACAACTTAAAACAGCTCTCAGATTTGTAGTCTTAAATACAATTCTCACTTGACTTACATAAGTATCTCACAGTTCTCAGTTAGAGACAAAAGCTAAGCTATTACAAAGGTTTCAGACAAGCTATCTTTATCTGAATTGAAAATGGGGCAGCAGGAATGAAACTCAAATTCTGGATACCTAAATTGGGTAAATAGTTCGTCTATTTATAGTTTTCTCCAAGTCCAGCTCAGATGTGTATCAACCAATCAGAATTGGTTAGATCCATATCAACTAATAGGAGTTGAGCACAAGGATCCAGATCTATTCTGGCCAATCAGAACTGCTTGATCTGGTTCAGTCAATCAGGAGACAGAGGCATCAATTATGTTAAGAAATTCAAAAATCTGTTTGAGCTTCTAGAAGTTCCCGCCAAGTAATTTCATCTTTGAGTGTTCACATGGAGTGGAATATGCCTCTGGTTCATGCTCAGAATCTTTCAGAATGCCCCTGGGTTTTTAAATGCATTGGGGTGCATGCAGAGATTACTGAAATGCCCTTACAGATGCTGGGAATCTTTAGAATACGATTTCGCACAGATTGGGGGCCTTTTCGAAAGGAAATATGACTTCTGGAGCTCTATTCGCATAGATTGGAGGTCTTTTCGAAAGGACAAATAACTTCTGAAGCTCTATTCGCATAGATCTGGTGCTGTTTGCAAGGAGTTTTCTTCTTTTCGAAAAGATCATCAGCGAGTTTGGTTCCTTCCGAATAGATCAAGTGCTCTTCGAAAACCAAGCCTGGAGCTTTAGTTCTTTTCGCAGTGTTCAGGTACTTTTCGAATAGATCAGAAATCCTTTCAAATAGATCAGGAATCCTTTCGAATAGCATTCTATAGTGCATTCTTCTTTTCAAATAGCTTCAAACTTATTTTGAAGATGAAACCAGGCCTTTGTCTTCTTGAGTTTAGGCATTTTGACAGCCAATGAGGTTGTCCCTTCTCCTTCTTTCTCCAGATCAAGATGGTTCATCATCTTTTTGGTACTTTTTAAGCTACTTTCAGAGTTAAGCCTGCCTTTGTTGTTAGCTGTAAAACAAACACTTAAAGCACTTATTTAGTTCTCTCAAGGGTATATCAAGGCCTAGATTAAGGGGTGGAAAATGGTATTTTCCAGTTCTCAACACCAAGCTCTCAAGTCTGTAATTTGTGCAATAACTCAGGTCTCTTCACTGAAAATGGTCATGTAAAATAGAGGAGAAGTTAGATCTGCAACAATCCCTCCTTTGGCTACAAGCACAAAAGGAGGGAAAAAGAAGAATCCAGCCTCAGTCCTGTGATCTAGACTCATCCTAAGGCTATGTTTTATCCACTTGAATGGTCGTAGAATATCCTAGAGATGTGGTCCAGCCATGGGGTCAAAACCAGAACAATAAACCCATTGCTGCCACCATGTGTGCATGGCTACAAGCACATGCACCCATAGGAGCATTAAACCCATACAGATCTATGTGAAAACACAGGGAAAATATAAATTTAATGAGCTTTAAAAATAGTATTTCATTGAATACAAAGGACTTACAATGATCTACCCTCAAGGCAGCAATCTGTGCAAACTCCTAGAATTGCACACTGAGTTATTACAAAACCTGATTACATATATGAAATTAAACCTAGCTACGACCAAGATTTAGCTACCATTCCTGCTGAGCTAAGAAAGAGAAAGAAGAAAATAAAAGAGAATCAACCCTTATCTAAAAAATAGAAAACCTAAAAGTGAGCTCAAGCTAATCCTGGCTCCCTTCTAAACCTAAAAGTATATACCCTAAAAATAAACTCAGGCTAATCCTGGCTCCCTTTCAAAGATAACTACAACTCTATTTATACAATCCATACAACTCTATTTTGCATTGACCATTTAGAAGCAAGAGAGAATTAAGTTCGTTATGCCTTGCCAACGTGGCCTATTTTCAGCCTAGTGATGCCTCGAGATGTATGGGACAGCCAAACACATTAGGAAGTGTGCCCTAGCTGCTGTCGAATCCACAAAATATCCCTAAAGTCTGAAATGGATGGTTAGAACCTGTGCCTCGAGTGGGTAGAGCTTCAGAACATAAATCTCGAGTGGTTCGTGACCAGTTGGAATGTCTTCAGGATGAATCTTGAGTGGTTGAATGGGCTCCAGGACTTCAGCTCGAGTAGATCAAACAGCAGCTCGACAGCTTCTTCAGCAGACTTTAAACAACTCGACTAGTTGCTCGATAGGTTGATTTACAATATATTTCAATACTGCAATTGCTCGACAGAATGCTTCAGCAGCATTTAAACAACTCGGCAGGTTGCTTTCAACCATCTACACTGCTCGACAGGTTCAATACCTCTCGAGTGGTTTAAATATGTAGCTCGACAAGTTCTTCTCTTCAGCCATGAACCACTCAAGATGATGTATTTCAGCCCTATAAATTGTTCGACTTCATAAAATAAAGCACTATGAACTGCTTGACTTCATAACATAGAGCTCGAGTGGTATAAATCAACATGCATTCAGCTTGAGTAGATGAGTTAACAGCTAACGTGTGTTGAGATTCAGCCCATTAGAGTGCTCGAGTGCATTAATGTTGCAACTGTGAACTACTAGACATCAGGCATGTAGCATCCACCACTACATGAGTGGATTAAATGGAGCTCGACAGGTTCAAGTACTCAGCAAATCAAGTGATTTATCTTCAAGGTTATGAACTGCTCGAGTTCACTTTTAGTTTCAGGTCTCCATGTTTCCAGCTCGAGAGGTTTGGTGCAGCAAGGAACTACATGAGTTCTTCAAGTCAGCAATGCATATTGGTTCTGAAGCTTGCTTGACAGCTTAATTGGCTGCAGCAATAGCACTAAAGTGCTCGAGTAATTCAACTATGTAGGTCTACAGCTCAAGTGCTTCAATGCAGCTGCTGTGCTGCTCTAGTGTGTGGCTTTGAAGCTATAGTTTGACAAGTTGTTTCAGCAATGATGTATTCAAATAGTTACTGCAGAAACTTGAAGGTATTGATGTAGAGACTATTGTAGTTGTTGATGGGCTGCTCCTATAAAATGCTTGAGCTACTGGTATGCTGCTTGGCTGTTGTTCCTCTCAAACTGTTGCATAATTGCACTCATGATGTGCTGAGTTGTTTAGTGCAACATCAGTCCACTAAGTTTAGGCCTCACCTCTCTCTCTCAGCAGAACTTCAAAGTCCCTGAGGCATGCTAAATTGCTCCAATAGTGTGAACCACCATGGTGCCTTCTCAATAAATCCATCAGCTCCATAGCTTGGCTCATAATTCCTTCTTCTTGGCTCTCAAATGATGGATTGCAACATTAAGCTATAACTTCTTGTCATCTAAAAAAATACACTTAAAACCTTATTATTAAACAACTCAAAGGTCCATCAAAGGCCAAGTTAGGAGGTGAAAAGTAGAACTAGAGAGGAGCAACGACGCCAAAAACTTATTGAGTATAATTGCTGTGTTGTTATATTTATTATTAAAAATGTGTGATAAAAATATGGCAACAAAAATAAAGAAGAAAGAGGAGTGAAATGGAGTGAAAAAGCACAAAATAGCAATCTAAACACAGCCAACAAGATAAAAGGCTGTCGTTGCAAGCTTCGATAAGTAAGAGTTTGTCCCGCGGAGAGTGATGATCCAAAAACCTAAAGGCATATAGTAAACTCCAGATCTGGTTACAGATCTTGCAACTCTAAACCTACACTAGAGAGCAAGGTAAAGAGAGGGTGTTTAGTTGTCACAATACTAAACTAAACTAAAACATAAAAAAAAACTACAACTAAAGAAAGGGGGTAAAGAAGAATATATGTGGAGTGGTAAAATAAAGATAAAATGTGGAGAAGTAGACAGTTATTGGATAATCTTCACTGTTAAATCAGATCAAGATGTTAGATCTGCAACATTCCTTCAGTAGGTTACAAGCACAAGTGCAAGGTAGAAGGATTCAACTCACCCTGAGATATGGACTAGTCTTAGGGCTATAGTTTGTCCACTCAAATGGTCACAGACTATCCCACGGATATAATCCAGTCATGGGGGTAAAATATGGAATAATAAAATCATTACAGACACTATGGTTGCAAGGCTATAAGCTCATGCAACCATAGGAGCAAACAGACCATAAAAATCTATTGAGAACCACTAGATCTCACAGATTGAATGAGTCATGTAAATCAGCTGGTCATTGTTACAAAAAGTCTTGCAATGACCAAACTTCCAAGTTTGCAATCTTTACAAGATCCTAGATCTATTCATTGAAAATGGTTTTGCAAAATAGATGAGAAGTTGGATCTGTATCAGTCCCTCATTTGGCTACAAGCACAAATGCTAGAAAAAAGAATTCAGCTCCAACCTATGGTCTGGATCTGTCGTAGGGTTATATTCTGTCCACTTAAATGGTCATAGGGTATCCTAGAGATTAACCCACACAGGGGTAGGAAAACTACTGCAGCCACTATGGGTGCATGGCTACAAGCACATGCATCTATAGGAGCATTAAAACCCATACAGATCTATTGATAAATAGAACGAAAATATAGATTTAATGGAGCTTTAAAAATGACATTTCATTGAATAAAAAGAACTTATAATGATTGCCCTCAAGACTATAGTCTGTGCAAAAAATTCCAAAACTGCTCACTATGTTCATACAAAACCAAATACAAATATGATCTAAACCTAGCTGCTACAGAGATTTAACTCAGCTTGGTTGCTGAGCTAAGGAGGGAAGAAGAGAAATAAAACCCTAATCTGAAAATGGAAAAAAATTAAAAGTGATCTCAGGCTAATCCTAGATGCTTTCCCAAGATAGAATATGTTATATTTATACAATCCATAAAGCCATGAAAAGCTTTGGCCAATCAGAAGAAAGAAAGAATCAAGTTATTTATGCCTTGCTGACGTAGCCTATTTTTAGCCAAGTGATGCCTCGGGATGTGTGGGACAGCTAAGCACATTGGGATGTGTGCCCTAGAATCTATGGAATCCCTAAAATATCCCTGAAGTATGAAATGGATGGCTGGAACCCGTGCCTCGAGTGGTTCAAGCTTTAGAACATCAATCTCGAGTGGTTCTTGAGCTATTAGAGTGTCTTCATAAGGTAGCTCATGAGGTTCATAAGCTTCAGGCAATTCAGCTCGATAGGTTCTCAAGAGGTTCAAACAGCAGCTCGACAGGTTCATTCAGTAGCATTTTTCAGCACTGCAACTGCTCGACAGAATGCTTCAGTAGCATTAAAACAACTCGAGAGGTTGCTTTTCAGCACAGAACAACTCGACAGCTTCATTCTTCAGCCATGAACCACTCAAGTTCATCCTTGCACAACTAGAGTGGTTAAATCAGATTGCATTAAAATGCTCGAGTGCATTTTAGAACTGCTCGAGTTCACTTTTGGCTTTAGGTTCCAGCAGCTCGAGTGGTTTTGTGTAGCCTTTAAGTGCTGCTCGATAAGTTACTTTCAACACATAACAACTCGACAGGATGCTTCATAGGTGTAGGAAACCACTCAAGTGGTTTAATTGTGAACTGCTCCACACCATCAAGACAACTTCAGCCAACTGCTCGAATGGATTATCTTCAAAGCAATGAGCTGCTCGCATGGTTGGTCCAGCTGCAATGGGGTGTTCGAGTAGTTTAAGTGCAGCTGGTCTATGGCTGCTCCTTCATCAAGTGAACAGCTTGAGATATGTGCTTCAGGTGTTAAGATCTCCAGCTCGAGAGTTTTGGGGCAGCAGTAATAAACTGCTCACAACCTTAATAGTTTTAGCCACTGCTCGAGTGTGTTGAGGCTGCAGCAACAACAGTTTGGATCTAAGCTTTAACTGGTTGGTGCAGCTGCTCTTATGCTTCAAGGCTGCTTTAGCAACAGCTGTATGTGTGCCACTTGAGCTGCTGCACTGCTGCATATATAAAGTGCAAAAGATATTGTGTGCATCTGTAATTTCCTCCACATCTGTCCTATATAGTTTACTGCAGCATCAATCCACTAAGCTCGGGCTTCACCTCTCTCTCTCAACACGACTTCAAAGGCCCTGAGGCATGCTAGACAGCCCCAATGGTGTGAACAACCATGGTGCATTCATTGTGACTCCATCAGCTCCACAACTTGACTCAAACCTGCTTCTTCTTGGCACTAAAAGGATGGATTACAGTACTTAACTATAACTTCTTGTCATTTACAAAAATACACTTAAAACTTCATTATTAACCAGCTCAAAGGTCCATCAAAGGTCATGTTAGGAGGTAAAAAGTGGAACTTTTCATAGATTAACACACCCCCAAACCTAATCTTTGCTAGTCCTCGAGCAAAGGAAAGTTTAAAAACAATTATTTAAAATAGCAAATGCCACTTTCGTAGGGAGCATGGATGCATTTAACTTATGCATCAAGCCTTTTAAACCCCTAGGTGATCCCTAGTGGAGTGAAGTATCCTGAGGGTTTTTAGTGAAGATACCCACAAACTTCTCCATTAAAATAGTTAAGTGTAATGTAGCCAATGACAAAACAAATTTTAATAAATAAAGCATCATTCCACACCTATTCTTTAAAAATCAGAGGAATTAGAACAGTAATGCAAGCAATTTAAAACTCAAATCAGCATGTGTTTTCATCACCACCATTCAGTTCACATCAAGATTACAATGGGTGAAAATTAGTACTAGGCTCACTATTAATTCAAAAATCAGATGTTGATACTACCCCAATGAAATTAAAATTCAGATCCAATCCTCACCAGGGCTATCTCTCAACAATGAAAATCCAAGGTGTTCACATTATCATCAGCTCAAGACCAATCATAGACCTAAAATAGGCCTGCAAGTATGAGCATAGGCATTGCATCTAAGTTCCTGATATCCTCAAGTAGTTTCACCATAGATTAGACATCTCTTCATCTCCACATGACAGCTCATTTCACTTTGGATCAACAATATCTTTTTTGATGGGTTATAATATGGCTTATGGGTGAGGTTTATAAAAAATAAAAAGGGTAGAATGGATTCAAAATTGAGAAATCAGCAATGGGAGGAGGTGATTCAGGACTTAGCAACCTCCCATAAAGCACAACTTCACCTTCCTTGATGTTTTTTTTTTCCAGATCCAAAGTGGCTAGCTTCTTCTCTTCTTTTCAATTTTCAGATGAAGTACTTCTCTTGACTTTTTTTTTTTTCTTTTTATTTATAATTTTTTTAATTTTTTTATGAAATGCCACACATATACCACTGACACACGCTTTACTTAGAGTTTCTTCCTTTTCCTTCTCCTTCCACCAAATGTCAAAACTGCTCACCTGTCTTCACTTCTTCTCCTTCCACCTTCTGAATTCTCAGATTGAGAGTAAAGTTGAATCAGGTTAAGATGTTCAGGTTCAATTATTCTGGTGTTTTTCAAAGAAAAAATAAAATTTTTAGGCTCAAAGAGTGTATGCAAAGGAGGCTGTTGAATGGGTAAAATTTTTAAGCTCAAACTGTCTAAATGAAGGCCTTAGATCATCTCCTTAGTGTCATGAGTGCTGCCAATTAGTTTCAATTTGGGGGTGCCTAACTTTTAGTGAAAAGATATTGAGTCAGTCATTCTTTAGAGTAGAAAAATCGTCAAAAACACTCTTGAAAAGAAATTTAATAGGCCCAAATCTCACTGGGTATGGTCTTCAATTTACCTCATGGGGTGTATTTTCACTTTTTTCTCTCCTCTCTAGTTCACTAAGTACTAATTGAAAAAAATTTCTTGATGTTAGCTTGCTACAAAAGCCCTAGATCTTGCATGCTGTGTTTGTGTCTATGTGTAAACTGTTTCAGTTTTTCTTCTTTATTTCTGCCATTGTTCTATTATTTTAATAAACACACATAGATTCATTCCAACAAGTTTTTGGCGTCGTTGTCGGGGAGTTTTGATCTAAATATAGTAATCTGAGTTTAGTCTTTATTCTTTGTAGTTGTAGTGTTTGAATAAATTACAGCTATAATTTGTGTTTGATTTTTGCAATTTTTCTTTATTTTCTATTTTAGGTTTGTTTGTGTCTTTTTATTGTTTGTAGAAATTACAGTTGTAGTCTTAGCATTTTTGTAGTCTTTCTTTATTTTTTATTTTTGTTTTGAATAATAGGGCTGCTGTTGAGCCCCAACAAAAATAAATTATAATAATAAAAAATATATATATATATATATAAATAAATTATTATTTTGTTTTAGAATGATGAGTCAGCAGATGAGTACCAGTAGTACACCATCTGCCACTTAATTTTTTCAAAGGTCCTCCTTTTTCCAAGGAAAAAGCTATATGGAGGAAATGAGGACTATTTAACAGTTGCAGTCATTAATGAGATGGTGGACTACACCTTGCCCACACTACTGGAATGGCCTGAGGTATGTGCTGAAATTGTTAAAGTATGGACTGAGGAGGCCCCCACTTGTGGGCTGAAAAAATTAATCATCTTGGGCTTCTCAGTAGGGCTAGTACAGCAGTCCACTTAGACACCTGCCCTGTTGCCCTTTCCTCAGCCTGTTATTGATTATCCACCTGATGTGGAGCTGGAGCTGCTCCCTATATCTCTCAAGCAACTAAAATTTCTGAGCTGGAGAATTGAGGCTTGATGCCGATGCACTTGCAAAGGTATGACTTTTTAACTTCGGAATTGTAGTTCTTTCCAGCTAAACTAAGGTCCAGATGGGTGACCAATTCACTGTCACTCATGCATCCCCATCCGAACTGCTAAGTTCTTGGCACTTAATTTTTGGGAAGAATCATGAAGGTTAATGAGCAAAGGCTCATATTCTGTTTTGAAAATTCTGTGGAGCCTCTAAAATTATTTACTTTCAAGACTTTCCACTGATATTTGATCTTAACTATGTTTATGTGGTCAGCTATGATGAATCTTGAGTAAAATGTGTGCCAGAGCTGCTGATGCATTGTTGTGTGTGGATGCAATCATCTAATATTTTTTATAGATTCATACTTAGACCATTGTAGGAATTTCTATTTGTGAGTTTATTGTTCTAGGAGTTTAGTATACTTGCTATTTTTTTAGTATAATTGCTGTTTATACTTAGTTGTAACCGTTGTTTTATATGGTTTTTTGCTGTAGGAGTCTATGTAGCTGTTGTGTCTTCTTAGTGTCAGTTTGTCTAAATTCTCTTTTTCTCTTTCTTAGTCTAATTTTTGGTTTATTTTCTCTTTCATTTTCTATTGTACTTTAGTTGTTTTCCTTTACCATAACCCTGTTGCCCCTATACATGTTGGTTGAAACAGTGAGGACACTATTTATCTTAGGTTTGGAGGTATGGCAGGTAGGTAGGCCAATAGAATGGTTAATTTTAGTGTAGTAATGTTAGGTAAATTAAGATAAATAAAGTCAATTCCCACCTAATCATGCTAGAAAGAGGAAATTAAAATTTTTTGTAGACATTTAAAACTGAAAATCTTTGAAAAATTAGCACCTCCATGAGGCTAACATCAAATTTTTTTTTTCAGTTAGTGCTTAGTGAACTAGAGAGGAGAGAAAATTGTGAAAGTACACCCCATGGATTAATTTAAAAACCATACCCAGTGAGATTTGAGCCCATACAAAAAAAATTTCTTTTGAAGAGTGTCTTTGGCAATTGTTGTGCTCTAAGAACTGGCTAACTCAAACCTTTTCACTAGATGTTAGGCATTCCCAAATTGATACTATTTAACAGAACTCATGACACTAAGGAGATGATCTAAGGCCCTCATTTGGTTAGTTTGAGCTTGAAATCTATACCCATTGAACTGCCTCCTTTGCATACACTCTTTGAGCCTGAAAAAAATCATTTTTCTTTGAAAAACATCAGAATAATTGAACCTGAACCTCTTGGCCTGATTCAGCCTTACCCTCAATCTAAGAATTCAGAAGGTAGAAGGAGAAGAAGTGAAGACAGGTGAGCAGGTTTGACATTGGGTGGAAGGAGAAGGAGAAGGGAGAAAATCTAAGAAAGCAGTGTATCAGTTGTATGGTTGTGGCAACCATTATAAAAAAAATGTATATCTAATAAAAATGAAAAAAAAAATAAGAGAAAGAAAGAGAAGTCAAAAGAAGTATTTCATCTGAAAATTGGAAATAGGAGAAGAAGTGGTCACTTCAGATCTGGAAAACACAAATGAAGATGAAATTGTGCTTTAATGAAGGTAGGTGAAATCATGAATCACCTCCTCCCCTTGCTAATTTCTCAATTTTGAATCCATTCTACCCCTTTATTCTTTATGAACCTCGCCCCTAAGCCACATTACAACCCAACAAAAGTCCTTGTTGATCCAAAGTGAAATGAGCTGTCATGTGGAGATGAGGAGATGTCTAATCTATGGTGAAAGTACTTGAGGATGTCAAGAACTTAGATGCAATGCCCATCCTCATGCTTACAGGCCTATTTGAGGTATGTGATTGATCTTGAGCTGATGAGAATGTCAACACCCTGGATTTTCATTGTGATAGATAGCCCTGGTGAGGATCGGGTCTGAAATTTAATTTCATTGGGGTAGTATCCACACCTGATTTTTGAATTGATAGCAAGCTTAGTGCTGATTTTTACACATTTTATTCCTAATGTAAACCGAATGGTGGTGATGAAAACACATGCTGATTTGAGTTTTAAATAGTTTGCATTACTGCTGTAATTTCCTCTGATTTTAAACAATAGGTGTGGAATGATGCTTTATTTATTAAAATTTGTTTTGTCATTGGCTGCACTCTACTTAAATGTTTTAATGGTAAAGTTTTTCAGTATCTTCACTGAAAACCCTTAGGAGACTTCAGTCCTCCACTAGGGATCACCTAGAAGTTTAAAAGGCTTGATGCATAAGCTAAATGCACCCGTGCTCCCTACGAAAGTGGCATTTACTATTTTGAATAACTGTTTTTAATTTTTCCTTTGCTCGGGGACTAGCAAAGATTAGGTTTGGGGGTATGCTAATCTCTGAAAAGTGCCACTTTTCACCTCCTAACCTGGCCTTTGATGAACCTTTGAGCTGTTTAATAATGAGTTTTTAAGGGTATTTTTATAGATGACAAGAAGTTATAGCTTAATGCTACAATCCATCATTTGAGAGCTAAGAATAAGGAATTATGAGCCAAGCTATGGAGCTGATGGATTTATTGAAAAGGCACCATGGTGGTTTACACTATTGGAGAAATTTAGCATGCCTTAGGGCCTTTGAAGTCCTGCTGAGAGAGAGGTGAGGCCTAAGCTTAGTCGACTGATGCTACACTAAACAACTTAGCACATCATGAGTGCAGTTATGCAACAGCTTGAGAGGAACAATAGCCAAGCAGCATACCAACATCTCAAGCATTTTATAGGAGTAGCCCATCAGCAACTACAGCAGTCTCTACATCAATGCATTCAAGTTTCTGCAGTAACTATTTGAACACATCATTGCTGAAACAGCTTGTCAAGCTATAGCTTCAAAGCCACATAGTAGAGCAGCATAGCAGTTGCATTGAAGCACTCGATCTGTAGACCTGCATACTTGAATTACTCGAGCACTTTAGTGTTGTTGTTGCAGCCAATTAAGCGGTCAAGCAAGCTTTATAACCAACATGCATTGCTGCCTTGAAGAACTCGGGTAGTTCCTTGCTGCACCAAACCTCTCGAGTTGGAAACATGGAGACCTGAAGCTGAAAGTGAACTCGAGCAGTTCATAACCTTGAAGATAAATCACTCAAGTAGCTGAGTACTTGAACCTGTCGAGCTCCATTCAATCCACTCAAGTAGTGGCTGATGCTACATGGCTGATGTCGAGTAGTTCACAGCTGCAGCATTAATGCACTCGAGCACTTTAATGGGCTAAATCTCAACACACTCGAGAAGTCTAACTCCTCTACTCGAGCTAAATGCATGCTGATTTATACAACTCGAGCTGTATGTTATGAAGTCGAGCAGTTCATAGTGCTGTATTTTATGAAGTCAAGTAGTTTATAGGGCTGAAGTACATCATCTCGAGCGGTTCATGGTTGAAGAGAAGAACCTGTCGAGCTGCATATTTAAACCACTCGAGTGGCATTGAACTCGTCGAGCAGTGTAGATGGATGAAACAACCTGTGAAGCTGTTTAAATGCTGCTGAAGCATTCTGCCGAGTAGTGACAGTGCTGAAATATGCTGTAAATCAACCTGTCAAGCAAACTATCGAGCTGTTTAAAGTCTGCTGAAGAACCTGTCGAGCTGCTGTCTGATCTACTCAAGCTGCAATCCTGAAGGCCATTCAACCACTTGAGATTCATCCTGAAGAGTTTCAGTCATCTATTTCAGACTTCAGGGATATTTTGGAGATTCCACAGCAGCTACGGCAAACATCCCAATGTTCTTAGTAGTCCCACACATCCCGAGGCATCACTAGGCTGAAAATAGGTCACGTCAGTAGAGCATAGCTAACTTGATTCTCTCTTGCTTCTGATTGGCCAATATAAAATAAAGTTGTATGGATTGTATAAATAGAGCTATAGTTGTCTTGGGAAGGGAGCTAGGATTACCCTAATTTAATTTTTAGGGTTTATACTTTTAGGTTTAGAAGGGAGATAGGATTAGCCTGAGCTCACTTTAAGGTTTTCTATTTTTTAGATTAGGGTTTTATTCTCTTTTATTTTCTTCTTTCTCTTTCTTAGCTCAGCAGCAATGCTAGCTAAATCTTTGTAGCAGCTAGGTTTAATTTCATATCTGTAATCAGATTTTGTAATAACTCAGTGAGCAGTTCTGGGAGTTCACACAGACTGTTGCCTTGAGGGCTGATCATTGTAAGTCCTTTGTATTAAATGAAATTCCATTTTTAAGGCTCATTAAATCTGTATTTTCCCTGTGTTTTCACATAGATCTGTATGGGTTTAATACTCCTTTGGGTGCATGTGCTTGTAGTCATGCACACATGGTGGCAACAGTGGATTTATTGTTCTGGTTTTGACCCCATGGCTGGACTACATCTCTAGGATGTTCTATGACCATTCAAGTGGACAAAACATAGCCTTAGGATGAGCCCAAATCACATGGCTGAGGCTAGATTCTTTTTCCCTACCTTTGTGCTTGTAGCCAAAGGAGGGATTGTTGCAGGTCCAGCTACTCTTCTATTTTATAAGACCATTTTCAGTGAAGAGACTTGAGATATTGCAGAGATTACAGACTTGAGAGCTTGGTCATTACAGGCCTTTTTGTAGCAATGACCAGCTGATTCTAATGCCCCATTCAATACGTGGTTTCTAGTTCTTCTCACTAGATCTTCATGGAATGTTTGATCCTATTGTTGCATGTGTTGTAGCCTTACAAGCATAGTCTTTGCAATGATTTTCCTGTTTCATCTCCTCCCCCATGACTGGGTTATATCCATGGGATACCATGTGACCATTTAAGTGGACAGAGAATAGCCCTAAGACTAGTCCATATCTCAGGGTTGAGTTGGATTCTTCTACCTTGCACTTGTGCTTGTAGCCAAGTGAACGAATGCTGCAGATCTAGTTCTTGATTTGAGTCACAGTGAAGATGATCCGAGAGCTACCTACTTCTCAAAATTTTTATTTTATTTTACCACACCATCAGCATCCTTCTTCACCCCCCTTCTTTAGCTGTAGTTTTATTCCTGTTTTTCTATGTTTAGTTTAGTATTGTGACACCTAAACACCCTCTCTTTACCTTGCTTTCTAGTATAGGTTTAGAGTTGCCAGATCTATAGTTAGATCTGAAGTTTACTATACACCTTTAGGTTTTTAGATCATCACTCTCTGTGGGAGAAACTCTTACTTATCGAAACTTGCTACAACAATCCTGTATCTTGCAGGCTGTGTTTAGATTGTTGTTTTGTGCTATTTCACTCTATTTCACTCCCCTTTCTAATTTATTTTTGCTGCCATATTTTTACCATCAATTTTTAATAAAATAAATGCACATTAAAAATACTCAACAAGTTTTTGGCGCCACTACAAATTAGAAAGGGTGCTTGCACAATAAACTAAATCTAAAAAACAAGAATAAAACTACAACTACAGAAAGGGGGGTAGAGAAGGATAATGATCGTGTGGTAAAATAACGTGAAAATGTGGAGAAGTAGGCAGCTGAGGGATAATCTTCACTGCAACTCAGATCAAGAACTAGATCTGCAGCATTCCTTCACACAAGTGCAAGGTAAGAAAACTAACCATAGGATCTAATATTCCATGAAGATCTAGTGAGAACCATTGGAAATCACAAATTGAATGCAACATTAGAATCAGCTAGTCATTACCACAAAATGGACTGCAATGACCAAGCTCTCAAGTCTGCAATCTGTGCAATATCTCAGGTCTCTTCACTGAAAATGGTCTTATAAAACAAAGGAGAAGCTGGATCTGCAACAATCCCTCCTTTGGCTACAAGCACAAAGGCAGGGAAAAAGCTTTGGCCAATCAGAAGAAAGAAAGAATCAAGTTAGTTAGGCCCAACTGACGTGGCCTATTTCTAGCCAAGTGATGCCTCGGGATATGTGGGACAGCTAAGCACATTGGGATGTGTGCCCTAGAAGTTGGGAAATTCCCAAAATATCCCTGAAATCTAAAATGGAAGGCTGAAACCCATGTATCGAGTGGTTGAAGCTTCAGAACATCAATCTCGAGTGGTTCTCGAGTAGTTGGAGTGACTTAAGAAGGTAGCTCATGAGGTTCATAAGCCTCAGGCAATTCAGTTCGACAAGTTCATTTAGCAGCATTTTTCAGCATTGCAACTGCTCGACCAAATGCTTCTGCAGCATTTAAACAACTCGACTGGTTGCTTTTTAGCACAGAACAATTTGACAGCTTCTTTCTTCCACCATGAACCACTCGAGTTCAACTCTCCATCATTGCACAACTCGAGTGGATTGCTGAACTGCTCGAGTTCATTAAGTACAACACTTTAAAGTGGTCAAATGGTTGTGCTTGAAACCTGAACTGCTCGACACCATCAAGACAGCTTCAAAATTTACAGCTCGAGAGGATCTCGAGAGGCTGCTCGACAAGATGAAAATGCACTTTAAGTGCTCGACAGGTTGCTTTATAAGTGCAAGGAACCACTTAAGTGGTTGTTTTTACAGTTGCTCGACAGGAAAAAAGTGCACTTTAAGTGCTCGACAGGTTGCTTTATAAGTGCAAGGAACCACTTAAGTGGTTGTTTTTACAGTTGCTCGACAGGAAAAAAGTGCACTTTAAGTGCTCGAGCAGCTTCTGACTATAGAATTAAATCTCAAGGGGATCATTTACTAGCTCGACAGGAAGGAGTTGGAGTTTATAAGCTGCTCGAGTGGATCAATGTGTAGCTTCTTATATGCTCGAGTTCATTAGCAAACTGCTCGACTGCTTTAATGCTACATGAGCCAACTGCTCGACATTAGCAATGCTATTTTAGATTTTTATATTGCAGTTTCTCGACAGGTTATCATGAAGGCTTAAACTACAGCTCGAGTGGTTCTTGTTGTAGCATGAACTACTCGAGATAGGTGTTGGCTTCAGGTAAGCGCTCGAGAGGTTGAAGTGTATGAGCTTTGAACTTCTCGACAGCCTAGTTGGCTTCAGGAAGACAACTACCAAAGTGGGTAAATGTGAGGCTCTCCATGTGTTGCTCGAGGACTTCATTTTCTAGCAAGTGCAGCTGCTCGAAAGTCTTGGTTTGTAGCAATATGTTTGAATGTATAAGGGTAGCAGCAACAACAACTATTTGAGTGCATCAGAGCAGCAGTCATGCATCTTGATATGCCTTCAAGATAGCAGTGTTGGTCTAGATTTTGAGACTCTTGCTGCATGTTTTATTAAGAATAGTGGAGAGAATAAATCAAGAGTGGGGAATTGGAGATGGGTCAGCACAACAAGTCTGAAATACACACAGTCCTGCAAGATACAGGGTCTATTGTAGTAAGTTTTGATAAGTAAGAGTTTGTCCCACAGAGAAAATGATCAAGAACCCAAATTGGGCAATAATAGTAGGCCTCCAGATCTGACTACAGATCTGACAATCCTAAAGGAAGGGAGTTGGGTGTCACGACTATACTAAATTAACACTAAAGAAGGGAAATAAAGTGCAGCCCTATCCTAAAGAAATGGTTAAACAGAAGATGGTGACGGAGTTTGTCAAAATAAAATATAAAAATTGGTGAGAAGTAAGCAGGTTGAGCTAGAGTTAATGATGCAATAATGTAACTCAGATTTAGTCTATCTCTGCAATGGTCCTTGCTGATACGCTATTAATATCCTCAACAAGGTATAAGCTCCAAGTTTAACTCATGCCATTCGGGGCACTCTTAGGGCTATACTCTATCCACTATAATGGTCATAGGGTATCCGATAGAGTCTGTCAAGTCCCATTAGTTAAACCAAAAATTTGCTAGTCTAATCTAAAAGAGTGGACTGATCATTTCCCCAGCCACTGGACCGGCTCTAGCCATGAATACAATTGCAATACTATAGAATGCTAGTGCTAGAAGCTCCCTAGACCTACGCACAGATCTGGCTGACATCCATAGGTATTCCAACCTATAAGATCCTAAGTGCTTTGCCAAGCCCATTAGTACTTGATGCCTAAAAAAAGGACCATGCAACAGGTTGAATAAGACTTTAGATTCAGCTGGTCATTGCTATAAAGGCCTGCAATGACTCAGCCTCAAATTGTGATTACTATAAAGAGACTAGATCTAACATCTAATGTCGATTAGGTAAGACAGAGGGGAGCCAGTTATTGTACAAACCTCCTCACAAGGCTCTAGAAGCTCATGTGCAGGGGAAAAGAATCCTCCTCAAACATGTGACTGAACACAACCTTAGGGCTATACTCTTTCCACTACAATGGTCACAGGGTATCCCATTGGTCTGTCCATACCTCAGAGGTCTAAGAAAGAACATGTAAACTACTGCAACCACCATGGTCAGCAGGCCTCCGAGCTCCCCAAATCTCACTACATATCCAGCATTGCTTTCCATGTGTCTATCAAACCAAGGGAAATCAGATAGTAAATAATAGATCTACTAGAAAATGAATGGGCTAGTCTCAAATACATGGATCCGATAGACATCTAAAGAAACCATAAGATCTATAGATTTGATTAAGCATTAAAACAACAATTTATTGATAATAGCAAAACTTACAATGAACTATCTTCTGGCTGTAGCCTATACACAACTGCTCATCCACGATCCCAATGTATACAAAATCTATTACAAGACTGAAACAAAACTAAGCCTAGCCACTTACAGGGGAATTAGCCAGCAAGTGCTACGCTAAGAGAGAAGAAAAATAAGAAAAAGAGGTGATCAAACCCTAACCCTAGCATGCTGGAGCTCTTAGCCGACCGAGGATGAAGGAAAGATGAAAATAATAAACTCTAAGTACAGCTTACATACTCTGTCAAAATGGCTTTGGCTCTAAAGAGATTAACCCTAATTTTTTTTACAGACGTGGAACTGTTTCAACCCTTGGATGCTTAGAGATATGCGCCTCAAAATCTGTGCCTCGAGAAGTGCCCTAGCCTTGGGAAATTCCTAAAATGTCCTTTAGTTAAAACTGAGAAGTGGAGAGCCCGTGCTTCGCGGGGCTAGTATCTGCTTTTAGCTCATTCACACAACTGCTTTGCCTTCGCAGAGTTGCCTTTAGCTGGTGGGAAGTGCTTGCTCATGCAATGAATCTTCAATTCATTACGCAATTCCTTTTCTCTACAAAGCTGTCGCGGAGATTATCTGGAGTGCCTAGACTTCTCACGCAGTAGAGCTTCAGAAGCTCTTTCTCTCGCTAAGTACTCGCACAGTTATGCTCCTACGCTCGCGTAGTCAATGGAAAGGCTTCAGAGTGCGCGAGATCTGCACGAAGAGAATTCTAGGTGTCTCTCTCATCCAGGACTACGCGAGAACTACGCATGGTGACATTCTATTCAGTGTACATATGGACTCGCTGGGTTCTTCGCGGGGTTGCTTTAAGGCTTGATCTCCGCGAGACCATCACGAGGGAAAATTCTGAGTGTTTTAACCTGTAAGATCTTTGCGAGTTCATTTCAGCTGTCCTCCTGACTGTGTGACATATCTACGCTAGGGCCTCTTCTACTGCATCTTTAGCTTTGTGAGGAAGCTCCTCAACTCTGTGAAGTCTATCTTTTACTACTCTGGTGTATTGCACTTGCTGCTATCATAGTCTCTTCCTTTCTCAGCTAACTTCATTCATCTGCTAGACTTTGGTCAATGATGATCAGCAATAATGAGTCACCATGGTGAGCACTACCAAGGTGTCCATCAGGCTTTGTCTCAGCTGTCATCTTTGAGTGCATTCTCTCTCTTTTGGGACAAAAAGCAAGGAGTTTGTATTAAGCTGCACATTTTATTGCTAACTATAAAACACACTTAACAAATGATTATTAGTTTGCTTCAAGGTCCAGCAAAGGCTAAGTTAAGAGGTAAAAAGTGGTACTTTTTAGTGAATAACAAGAAACAACAACAGCTTGATTTTAGGCTTGAGGTTTTAGGAGGAACAACTTGCATGGTTTAACCTTCAGTGAGCTTTCAGCTATGCCACATGAACTGCTGGTTGGCAGTTGTGTTCCATTCAAGGTGTTGTGTTGCTGCAGACACAATGTTGTATTATGCCACTTGAGCTGCTGCACTTCTGCATTTATGAAATGGTTGAGCTGCATGTTTGATGCTTGGCTTGTATAGATCTACTCAAATGGTGTAGTGCAGTAGCTTTCAATTGTAGCTCGACAAGTTGTTTGCAGCATCTAATGTTCTCAAGATGTTGAACTTGAAGTTGTAATGTTATCCATAGCTGCTCTTTATAAACTGCTACAACACTCTATTATGCTTGGCGGGACTTCAAAGGCCCCGAAGCAAGCTAAACAGCCCCAATGGTGTGAACCACCATGGTGCCTTCTCAATAAATCCATCAACTCCACAGCTTGACTCATAATTCCTTCTTCTTGGCTCTCAAATGATGGATTGCTACATTAAGCAAAAACTTCTTGTCATTTACAAAAATACACTTAAAAACTCATTATTAAATAGCTCAAAGGTCCATCAAAGGCCAGGTTAGGAGGTAAAAACTGGCACTTTTCAGAGATTAATAGCTGTTGGGGTTGGTGGAAATTGTCCTGCCTCCATCTCAAATTGGGGTGGTTTCTTGATGGGTACCCAGGAGGCTACTGCCCATATGATTGGACAGCATTGACATGTTCCACAACCAGTTCAGGGTATTGACCAGCTGAAGGGTAATCCAGCAGTGACTGAGTTGGTGATTGGCATATCAGACATGTCTCTTCCACTTGTGCAGCAGTTGGGGGTTGCAACACACTCAACACTTTATCAAATTTATTGGACAAGTTGTCCACCTTCTTAGCCAGGTCATTGTACACAGTAAGTTCATACACTTTTTTCTTGGAAGTAGGTTCTTTTATTACTCTAGTAGCTGGTTCAATGTGGACTCCTTCTGCATGGAGTTTTCACTTATGACATCAAATAATTCTAAGGCTTCCTCATCAGTTTTATTGAGGTATGTGCCATCACATGATGCATCAATCATATCTCTACTCTTAGAGTCAATCTCTTAATAGAAAGCTTTGGACAAGCTGCCACTTAGGGATTTGATGATGAGGGCACTGCCTCAACAGCTCTTTAAACCTTTCCCATGCCTCATGAAAATCCTCAGTTGGGAATTGAGCAAAGGAGATGATGCTCTTCCTCAACTGGCTGGTTTTATTCATAGAAATTTTTTTTGCTAAAAACTTACACTTGAAGGAATTCCATGAGGGTATACTGTTGGGTGGGAGCATATTGAGCCAATTTCTGGCTTTATCCTTTAGTTGAAAAGGAAAAAGCCTCATTTTTGTGGCCTCATCTCCCAGACCAACAATCTTGAATGTAGTGCATAAACACAAAAATTCATCTATGTGCTTATAACGATCCTCCTTACTTAGCCCATGGAAAGATGGCATCATTTGAATGGTTTGGGCCTTAATTTCATAGTTGCCCTCAGCATTGGGAAATTGAATGCAGAAGGGGGATGAGTACACCCCTGGTGCATAATATTCCCTTAATGGCCTTGGTTGTTCACCCATCTCAAATTTTTTAACTTGTTTAGCAGGGGTAGGTGATGTGGGTCTAGGCCTACGAGCTCTTTCTATTTCTAGATTTAAAGGTTCTAGCACAGGATGAAAAGACCTTCTACCCAGCATACACTACCAGCAAGTAAAAAGAGTACTTATAGCAGCAATAAAAGAATGCCAAAAACTACTGCAAAATTCAACTGCTGAAATTAATGCACAATAGAAGTCAAACTAATGCAAGGGATAGAAGGATGCAAACTAGGGTAAACAATGCTCCAGTTTTAGCTATCAGCGCCCTCCTTTGCTATTGTTCCAGATCTGCAGGAAACCAAAATAAATTCACCAGTACTTTCAAACAGATAACATACACAAATAAATTTATAGACAGATAAATAAAATTCAGATCTACTACTTAGATAAAAGATCCCTAGCAGCGGTGCCAAAAATTTGTTAGTTAAAATTACTGTGTTTTTTATTTTATTATTAGAAATTTGAAAAAGAACAAGACAGCAAAAACAACTCAAAAAGGCAAAGTGAAATGGAGTAAAATAACGCAAAAACAACAATCTAAACTCACAGTCCTACAAGATCCAGGGCTGTTGTAGCAAGTTTTGATAAGTAAGAGTTTGTCCCACAGGAAAATTTGATCTAAAAACAGAAGGTTGAATAGTAGAGCTCCAGATCTGACTACAGATCTGGCAGCACTAACCTATACTAGAAAGCAAAGGTAAAGAAAGGGAGTTTTGGGGTGTCACAAAACTAAATAAGATATAAAGGAAAAATATAGATCTACACTACAAGAAAGGGGTTTAGAAAGGGATGGAAATGGATTTGGAAAAATAAAGAGAAAATGGGTGAGAAGTAATAAAATAGGGCTGGTCAAGCAGAGCAAAGACTAGATCTACGTCTGTCCTTCATTTGGCTACAAGCTTAAATGCAAGGGAAAAGAATCCAATCTGTGCAACCGTGGATTCTCATCAAACCCATCGCGACAATGCGCACTCCCTAAAAATTTAGAGTCGCCACCCAGAGTTTTTGGTGTCCCGGGATATCCAAATCAATTTTATAAGCACCGAAGTGCCACAAATATGACTCTGATTCACCGATTCACGCCAAAGGCTCTTGGGTAGTATCTTCAGTTATCGATCGGGAAGATGTTAGGCACCCGATCAACCCGCTTAATGCTATCTCTACTTATGGCCAAAACAAAAATAAAATAAAAGAAGCAAAAAATCCTTCCTCTTGCCCTAGGGCACCAAAATCCTATTTGTGTCCCTCCGTTCCTACCAGAATTTTGGCGGTGTAGCGGCACAAATGTGAGGATAGAGAAAGGAAAAAGAAGGTAGAGGATTAGAGGGGAGAACTGGAGCTCTCAAGCCCTTGTTGCACCACTGTGGATCCTTGTGTATGCGTACTTCAGTGAGCTTTTAATCGCTTGTATGGTTAGAACAAGGATTCTAGCTCCTAGGGCTTGATAGCTAAGAGGTAGAGAAGGAAGCCTAGGGGGTAGTTTCCATCTAAACTAAAGGTTTTTGATGAAAGATAAGGTCTAAGAAGGGGTTTAAGAATTCTGGAATTTGTATGCAAAAGAGGGCCCCAAAGGGAGAGGGAGCTCTTTCTTAATTTTTCTCTCTTAGGAAAATTTTCAAGCCCTTTCAAAGGGAGGGGTGCCTCTCTATTTACAGGAAAAGGAGAGGTTAGGAGGGTGTTTAGAGGCTAAATTGGCTTAGCAATTAGGTAATCTAGCATCGAAGGTTTCCTAGGTTTTCAAGAGCTTGGAAAAATGTGAAAGTAGCTTTAATGGTGGATGATAGGGCAGTGTTTCCAATCACTTGAGGGTTGCAAATAAGATAAGGAAGGGTGCAACATAACTAATGAAACACACCCAGGGCATCAAGATGGTCAACAAGTAAAACCCCAAAGATGAAATTCGAGTAAAAAACCCATAGTTACTATAGCTAAGCCTAGCGCAACTAGTACCTGCGCCAAGCTTAGGTATAGTAAAACAGTGCCAAACAGTGCTTGGGAAGTTCTATGCCCGCAGGGGGACCCACATAAAGTTGGCGCAACTATTACTTATGCCAAGCCATTTCTGGAAAAAAATGGCTTGGCACATGTATTAGTTAAGCCAAGTTCATAGGGATCCTCACGAAGCTCTCGTGTACTTCCACATGAATCTCTCGACTGGTTCAAGACTTGCCCATTTTTGCACTCAATTTTCAAAATGCAATAACTTTTAATGTGCGACTCTGATCAGGGTGATTCTTGGCTCGTAGGAAAGTTAAGAAGCTCTACTTTTCAAAGATATATGATTCAATTATAGTAGAAGATCTCAACTAGTCCCAGTTCACCACTCTTCATCCACTACCCCAGAGGGTTAGGTATGGGCTCGGAAGGGGTTCTAAAGGTTGGGATTGGTTCCTAAAGGTTCAAGGTAGTTTCTAAGGGATCTAGGGTGATTCCTAAGGGTTTGGGATGGCTTCTAAAGTTTTGGAAAGGTTCCTAAGGGTTTGATGCATGCCATCGGGAGCTCAGAAGTGCGCTTCACTCGAAATGTGTTTCGATCGAGCCTTGGGCCAAATCCGAGATGGAGCAAGTTGTGAAAGCCCAATAAGCTGGGAAAAACATCCACTTCTCAAGTTGATTGAAGATGTTTAATGCTCAAGTTTCATTCTGAATCTAACAGCTCCGTGAGTAAGAGGGTGATCGACCCACCCATACTTAAAGATAGGCATGAAGCAAATATGCAAAGGTCCACAGTTTGTGTCCAAGCATATGAGGCATTGATTGCCCCATCTGACTAGTCATGGGTACCCCTGCATGAAGCAGAGTTCGAGGTCTTTGCGCAAACCCATCAGTCTCGAAATTGATTTAGCATGACTTCCTGAGCAGAGCGAATAGATGTCGCAACGCTTTTTAGGAGTACATGCCACTTTTTTGTTAAAATTTTTGTTTATTTTATGTGGAATTTTTTTGTGATTTTATGCAGATTTTTATATGGATTTTTTGCTATGGCTTTATGTGAATTTTTTGGACTTTTTGCTATGACTTTATGTAAAAACCTTTTTTTTGGTTTTTATGTTATGATCTTATGTGAATTTTTTGGACTTTTATGTTAAAATTTTATGTGAATATTTTTGGTTTTTATGTGAATGTTTTTAGTTTTTATGTTATTTTATGTATGATCGGGATTCTTTGAGCATGCTCATCAATCTCGATCCATTTATTCTAACATAGTTTCTCGGGCAGATCGAATGAAGATCGACTTGCAATTTGGGGAGGCGTGCACCAACAAAACAACAAAACGAAAGAAAAGAAGTAGGCTGGGTGTGTATAAACCACACCTAGTCAGACCCCAGCCTAAAAGTAACCTAACGCAACTATTACTTATGCCAGGCCAAATGGAAGGCCAAAAAACATGGCGCATGTAATAAAACTTGGGGGTGTTTTTAAAGCCCCCGAGCCTGAGCCAAAAAGGGGTATTTTTCAAAAACTCCTTCCCTCTCTCTAAACCAAAACGAAACCGCCTCCTAGGGTTCCCTCGCATTGATCCTTAACGTGCTTCATTGCCGGTGCTTGCTCGCGTTGATTAAACACCTGCTCCACGCCGGATCAAGGACTCATTCATTCATTCATGTTTTCAAAGGTAGCTATTTAAACCTATTTTTACTTGAATTTTCTTGCAATGTAATTATGATCTTTGCATTTCTATGTGATATATGAGTTATTTCTCTTGTAAGCATGCTTATTGATGATGGGTTTGATGTTTATTCCATGATTGATGCCCTATTTTTTCTTTTTTATGGGTATAATTAGGACATATATCCCTATATTTTTTTCTTCTTCTTCTCTCTTTTTTTTTTTCTTTTTTTTTTTGTACATAAAGAAAGGATTTTTTTTGTGTATATAATTTTTTGTTATTTTGTTTTGTTTTAGTTTTTCACATAAAGAAAGGATTTTTTTTTCTATATAAAAAAAGTTTTTGTTTGTTTTTTTTATTTTGTTTTATTTTTGCACATAAAAGAAGGATTTTTTGTTTTTAATTTTGTTAAAGGAAGGAAAAAAAAAATTATTATTTTTTTCAGTTTTATTTTTTGAAAAAAAGAGAGGGGATTAGCATACTTACCTTCCCTTGATTTGTTGCACAATGGTTTCCTATCATTTGATCAAACCTGACATGATTGCTCGTATTTGCCCCAGAATGTCGGGCGAAAAAAGAATACGTGCAAGACGAAGAATAAGAAGAGGGGCCGAAAATGGTCTATGGTCCCAGGGGAGAGCAATTCTTCGTGATGAAGCGCCCTGCCGGCTCTTGGTACAAAATGCAGGGCGTGGCCGCCCATGCTGGTCTTCTCCATCAGCAGTATATTCATATCTCCAATTTCGGTATCACCGGCAAGGTCAAGGGATAAATTCAAATTTTCTTTTTCTTGTACGATCCTATTGTGTTTCCATGATCTGATGCCTCTTTTACCTTGGTGCAGGACCTGCCCCAGATTGTGTTTCGAGGAGGTTGGTTGGACTTTCAGGAGTTTTACCGCTACCTCCCACCGATCATGAAGTTTCTACTTGGACAGGTCAGTTTTGGAGAGTTCCTTTTATGCCCCGCTATGCGAGTTGAGTCAGCCTATCTGAGGACCCTAATTGAGCATTTCCGTTCAGAGACCATGACCTTTCACATGGCCATAGCCGAGATGACGCTGACTCCCATGGATTGGGCCATGATTACGGGGATCCGAATAGGGGGTGTTCCGGTGGCCAACCTTGTAGTGCCTGATCAGGATGAGATCATTCGATTGATAGGGGTTATCCCCCTTCCACAAGTCTACATGGTGCTAAGGTCAAAATGTCCTGGCTGTCTGATCTTTTTGAGCTGAATGAGTTGTTAGATCTAGGGCAGCCAGAAATGGACGTTTTCATTGAGCCCTAGCGCGCAGTTATATTGGCCCGCATCTCGCTCCTCATGCTGTTGGGCAAAATCCTCTTCACAAATGCTAGCGGCGGACAGGTCTCCTTGGCCTTACTTAGCCTTATGGACAATTGGAATGACATGCATAGATATGACTGGGGCGGGGCTGACTACTCTGTGTTGATGCCCAGCCTAGTCTAAGTCTCCGTTGGAAATGCAAAGTCCGTCGTCGGCTTTTGTACTACTTTGGAGGTTACTTTTGACTCTTACTTTTCTCAGTTTATTTGGATAATCATTCTTTGCTTATGACCTATCTTTTATGCACTGCTCTCCTCAGGCGTGGGTGTATTTGCACTTTCAGCCTGGACGCCTTCTTCTTCATTCGAAAATATATACTTATCCACTTCTGAGCAATTAGAATACACACCGCCATAGAGATGTTGGCATGAAACACCTAGAGATGGGCCTGAGGTCTCAATTCATCGTGCTGATCCCGGAGCAGGTAAGGCCATTTTTCCTTTTTTTCATTTTCGAGTTTCTCCTTTATATTGTGCTACAACTAATTAGACACTCCTTGATTTGGGCAGGTTATACATGACCCTTACATTGTTTTTCCTTATTGGGATCGAGCCGCTGTAGGTCCACCTGGCCTCTTCATCGACCGTCGTGTCATCTTTTTCTATGAGGCCTGGGCCAGGGCTTACTACCTGGGGCAGCGGGTAGCTCATCAGTATTGGGACCATCCTGCAGTGCCCTTAGCTTCTCCTGCAAATGTGATGTGGCCGGTGGGTAGTATAGAGGAGATTACTATCGGATTCCTTCAAAACAGGGTCCCTATCAATGTCCTCCTGATGCCCGGAGACTATCGGATGTGGTATGAGTCTTTGCCTTATCGGTCTCTTCTCTCACGCTTCGTTCCTGCTGTAAACTTCTTAGCTTTTGGCGGCCCACGTTCTTAGGTAATTCTTCCTTCTCTTTCAAATCGGTTCCCTGTAGCTTTGGTTGACTTATGATCTTTACTAATGGAAACCCTATTTCTTTTCATAGTTTGAGCAGGGAGGTGACTCTGACGATGATGATGAGGTCGCGGCAGGTAGTGCTAATGCTATGGGTGTTGGTCCTTCATCTGGAATTAGTCCTTCAGGTCCCTTCGATACCGGCGCCTCTAGTAGTTCGACTGTGGAGGTCCAGGAGACCTTTAGGCATCTCAATGATGCTTTCCTTGGGGGTTTATGTAAGGCCGTAGAGGAGCGGGCCCGCATATCTATAGAAGCGATTAGGGTTCCTCCTCCTGAGTTAGTTCTCGGAGTTTTTCCATTTCTGCATGTTTTGCCCCTTTCAGAGATATGCCTGCATTTGTGCCTATAGCCCTTATAGCTGATATCTTTCCTTTTCCAAATGCAGGACTATGAGTCGGCCGTGAATCAGGCCGAATATTACCGTAATATTGTCGGTCTCAGGGATGTGGAAGTGGTGAGTATTATTCTGACCGTTCTTTGATTATTGCCTTGTCATTTATCTTTCAACTGATCTGATTTATTGCTGACTTGCAGCGGGCTCGTGAAAAGGAGTCGCGCTCCCTGCTCAACCAACTTTCTCTGGCATGGACACGGGTAGGAGACATTTGAACCTATCAAAGCTCTTCACGTCGGCGAAAGAAATCGAAGGGTGCTAATAAGGATTAGGCTTTAGCTTTTTGTTTTGAATTTTAGACATTCTGGGACATATTTTGGAATTTGATCAATTTGTAATGGATGATGTGGTACTTTGTTCATTTTCTTTTGGATGGTTTTTCAGCTTCTTTGGAATATTAGTGCTCTTTTTCTTTTAATCGCATGCTCTGTTTCCCTTGTATTGTATCTGATTGCTCGTAGGATGGGTTTGACTTTGGCGAAAAGAGGGCCTCCCAAGCAAATTGCTTTGTTCCATATTTTATTTGCCTTTGATGTGGATTTTTTCCTGCACAAATAAATGTTTATATAAGTTAGGTGCAATAAACATAAAGAATTTTGTTATGTGATCACAGCATGAAGCCCATGTGAGCTGGCCAGGGGGGTCCAGCAAAGACCAAAACCTCCCCCTCAAAGCCCCACATTTTGCTGTAAGGCGGGGGCAGATTGGTCTAGCACATGTATTACATGTGCCAGGCTAATTCCTGGAAAAAATGTACTGGCACATGTAATACATGCGCCAAGTGCTTCCTGGGGGCAGTTGACCCTTTTTCCTCGTCTTTTCATTTTGGCTTGACATTTTATGGTGCCTTTTCTCTCCTTGCTTTCCCAAGGGTGGGTCCATCATCCTATATCGAATTTTTACATTTTTTGAAAAATCCTTGTATGCCCATGGACCCGCTTTCCAACCCTCGCTTACATGGAGGGTCCGAAACCAATTTACTCTCCTCCTTGGGCCTGGGGCCCGATTTTCTCATAAATTGACTTGGGAGCCTGAATGAGAGTGAGCTCATTGATTTAGATCGGCTCAGATTGTCGCGTCTCACATCCTCCCTTGAAGTTCATCCACGGTGGGACCTACTTCATGCCGCGACCTTCTTTTGGGATGTAAATGACCATGGGTTCCGTTTTGGGAGGCGGGAACTATCTCCCACACTTGAAGAGCTCTCCAATCTGTTAGGGTTGAAGCTCCACAGAGGCCTTGCATGAGTCAAGCCGAAGCCGGGCTATGCTAATGCCGTTCACCTCACTCTGGGATTGAAGAAATCCAAATATGAGAAAAGTCTCATTGGAGGGCCCACTAGATGTTCGATAAAATTCCTAAGAATTTTTCGGTGACGAAAGCCTTCGAAAATTGCTGGTTCGAAATGTTTTCAACGTGAAGGCCTTTACTCTCGGTCTCATCTATGAAGTCCTTTTCTTTACTGGGGGAGAGAGCTTTTCTCTTGATCTCTATGACATTTTGACGGAATTAGAGGGAGGTCGATCAGTGATGCATCTGGTCTTGGCCACACTCTATCGCTGCCTTGATGCTTTTACTCTGGGCAAGGTGGGGTGCCTCAAGGGATGTCCGCTTCTGCTCCAGGTCTGTCTAGGAGAGTATCTTGCTTTTTTGGGACCGGTACCTCGCTTGTATATTGCTCGTGGTGAACTGGTCCGATGCTTTTTGGGAAGGTGCCACATGCTCCCACAAGGAGATATGTCAGAGTTGAAGCTTTGGTTGACTGATGCAGAGCTGGTATAGAGACTTCCTTGGTTAGATCGGACATTCCTAGTGGCATCACCCTCCTTGGATTGACTGGTAATACTTTCTACTTCCCATTTAGGGTACTGCGTCAATTCGGCTGCTCTCAGTAGGTGCCTTGCGAGATGAAACCCCGTTTATGTGATTTGATCTTTTCTCGGGGGTCTACTGGGGACTGTTAGTCACTGATTTATACCACTTTCTCCCCCTTAAACCTGACTTCTGCTAGGGCTTAGAGTGACTAATAAATGGCTTTTAGAATATTTTGTTGCTAGGAATAAATATGCAGCATAGTGCATTTTCCCATGAAATAAGTGCCAATAAGAGGAGATGAGAACCATTTTCTTAAAGCTGAGAAAAGACGGATTCACACATGAAGAATAGCTGTTGTTGTTGGAGTAAATAGTAGCTCAAAGAGCCTCTTGCAGCTACCTATTGTGTATTTGAGCTGAAGAGGACCTTCAGCTGGTGTGGACTCTAGCAGATTAGAAGGATAGAGAATTTCATGTTGTGTGCACACTAAAAACAAACAGCAACAAAGAGGCTCAACTCTGTGCACTAGAACAACTTATACTTTTAGTTGCAACAACAATACATTCGAGCACTTGAGCTGAAGAGGAATTTCAGCAATGGATCTCAAGCACATCAGCAGTTCGGCACTTTCAGTGAACAATTCGAGAGGTTCCTCGTGAGGTTCTAAGCAGCAAGTACACCTTCAGCAAACCTGTCGAATGGATGGAACATGCAGCTAACCTGTCGAGGTATACATGTTGCTAGTCTTTACATCCTATTGAGTTGTTCCAGCATCCTATCGAATTGTTGCTGCAGTTCTTTACACCAACCTCTCGACATGTAAGCAGCAGCAATCCAACTTCACCCTCTCGAAAACATCAAAGTATAGTCCCTCAACCTGTCGAGCTCTCCATTCAGTCATCCTATCGAGTAGACCACAACAGCTCTCCAACCTATCAATTTGTGCTTTCCAACCTCACGAAAGGACACCTAAAGTTGCTGCCTTTTAAAAATGAAATCCAACCTGTCGAGTGGATTGCTTCAAAATTCAATAACCTGTCGAGTTCATCCATGAACCTCTCAAATGGATACCTGAAGCCCTCTTCATCTTCTTAAAATTAAATCTGAACGTCTTCAATCTACTCCAACTCGGGTCCCATTGGGTTCTAACAGATTTCAGCCATTATTTCTGATCGGTGGGGGCATATTTGGGAACTCCAACAGCAGCCAATAAATTGTGGAGATATCTTTAGTTTTGGAATCTCAACATACTATCCCATGTGCAAATTGTTTTATTACTGAATGGGAATATTTCTTGGCGGGAATCCAAACATTGCAGTTGGGTATAACTGAATGGATCTCTCTCTTCTCTCTGATTGGTCGAAATACAAAGCACTTGGATTAGTATAAACTGAAATGAAATTCTCTTCTCTGATTAGCTGCAAACCAAGGCACACGGATCACTGCAAAGCTATAAATAGCAGCCCTCTTTTGACTGTAATTCTTCAGCAAGGAATTACCAAGGATTAACTTTAGTTTTCCTTAGCTCAATTTAGATTTAGGTTCTATTTTTCCCCTTTTCTTTTCCCTCTTCTTTCCCTAATCCAGCTTGTTGGATTAGATCTGTGTAGCAGCCAAAGGCTGATTTGAATTGTAAATAGATCTATAAATTCATTGTGAAGAGCTCCAAATTTATACATAGACTGTAGGCTTGAGCCGGATCATTGTAAGTTTTATTTAATCAATGAAGTTGTTTTTAATAATTCATCTAATCTATAGTTCTTCTAATTTCCATTAGAGTTTCATAGGCTTTATGCTTCTAGGAATGACAGTTTATTTAATCTGTAGATCTTTTGGTTTCCATCAGACTTTTCTAGATCTGATGCACCTATGGTTGCCTGAGCTTGTAGCCTTGCAACCATAGTGCTTACAGTAATTTTCATATTCTAATCTTTATCCTCACTGCTGGAGTAAATCTCTAGGATGATCTATGACCATTCAAGTGGACAGAATATACCCTTAGGACTAATCTAGAAGTGAAGGTAAGATTAGATTCTTCTTCTTTGCACTTGAGCTTGTAGTCAAGTGAAAGATCATAGCAGATTCAACTCTTGTTCTGATATCTAGATCTATTTTTCAGTGAAGAGATCTGGAAATGTGCAGAGATTGCAGCTGTTTGAAGCAATGTCCAACTGAGTTTAGATCCCCAAATAATCTATGATTTCTAGTGGTTCTTAGCATATCTACATAAATTGTTTGATCCTATGGTTGTAAGTGCTTGTAGCCTTGCAAACATAGTGGCTACAATGGTTTTCTTGTTTTGATTTGAGCCTTTAGATTGAATGAAATCCCTAGGATGATCTGTGACCATTGAAGTGAACAAACCATAGCCTTAAGATCAACTCAAGACTTTGGTTTAATTTGAATTCTTCTACCTTACACTTGTGCTTGTAGCCAAGTGAAGGACAGCTGCAAATCCACAAATCTTGATCTATTTTGCAATAAGAACCAGTCCCTAGCTATCTATTTCTCACCATTTTATATTTTATTTCACCACATCATCATCATCCTTCTTCATCCCCTTTCTTTAGCTGTAGTTTTATTTCTGTTTTTAATATAGTTTAGTTTGTGACACCTAAACACCCTTTCTTTACCTTGCTTTCTAGCTTAGGTTTAAAATTACCAGATCTGGAGCCAAATCTGGAGATTACTATACGCCTTTAGGTTTTTAGATCATCACTCCCTGTGGGATAGATTCTTACTTACCTTTTTAAAAATTGCTACAACAGCCCTGGATTCTTGCAGGGCTGTGGTTACCTTTGTGTGCATCTCCTTTTTGTTTTAATTTTGCTTTTCCTCTTTATTTACTGTTTTTACACCTTTAATAAGTGCACAAGGAAACCAACAACAAGTTTTTGGCGCCGCTACTCGAGAGTTTTGATCTAAGTATAGTAATCTGAGTTTAGTTTTTATTCTTTGTAGATGTAGTGTTTGAATAAATGTCAGTTATAGTTTTTCTGATTTTTGTATTTTTATCTTCTGTTTTTTATTTTTGTGTCTTTATAGTGTTTGATAAAATTTTAGCTGTGACTTCTATTATTAAAAAAATAAAAAAATAAAACAATTCAATTTTATTTTTTTAGAATGATACATCCGCAAATGAGGACCAACAATTCCTCATTTGCCATTTCCTTATGCTTTTCAAGAGAAATCTCCTTCTTCAAGGGGAAAGTTAAATGGAAGAAATGTGGCTTATTTGTCAGTGCTAAATGGTGGAATACCTTGCCCACACTGCTAGTTTAGGGTAAGGTATATGCTGAAATTGTTGAAATATGGACTGAGGAGGCCCCCACCTATGTACTGAAAAACGACTCATTTTGGGCTTCTTAGTGGGGTTACTGCATCAGCCCATTTGCACACTTGCCCTGCTTTTCCCCTCTCCTCAGCCATATAAGGCACCTTTGTTGCCTTTTCATTGACCATCCACCAACTATGGAGCTAGAGCTACTGCTCATATCTCTCAAGCAACTAAAATTTTTGAGCTAGAAAACTGAGATTTGTTGCCTATGCATCTGTAAAGGTATGGTTTCTAACTTCTGCATTTAAAGTTCTTTTTAGCTAAGATCTAGATGGGCTGTTTTATTTTGTTGTCATTTATGAACCCCCATCTAGGACTGTTGAGATCATGGATTGTACTTTTTGGGAAGAATCATGAAGGTTAATGAGCGAAGACTCATATTTTGTTTTGACTATTCTATGGGGCGTCTGAATTCATTCACTTTCAAGACCTTCCACTGATAATTGATCTTAGAAATGTATCATATGTATCATAGTAGTTTTTAGTGTTTTAAAATTCTGTCGATGTAGTGTTTTTACTCTAATTTTTTTTTATGAATCTTGCTTTTCAATGTCTGCCATTCATGTTGATCATTTTTTTTAACAATCATATAGATTCATAAGCATCAAGTACAATAACCACAGCTCAAATATTCACATTGTGTCTTAGGATTTTACTATTTTAGGATTTTACTGTTTTAGATTTCAGCATGTTATTTTTGTGTTTCTTTGATGATTTTTTAGAATAGATGTGTTTCCTATTTTCTTCTATTTTTGTATGTTTGAATCATGTTTTTTTTGTTTTATTGATTTTGTGTCTTATTTTTTTTATTTTTTTTTTGCAGGAATGTTCTTTTGTTTCTTCCAATTGTATAGCATTCTTTATATTTTTTTTTGTCATTAATTTATATTTTGTGCTTTTATTTTTTCTTCTTTTTCTGCATATAGTTCATTTTTTATTAATTGCAAACCCTACTGCCCCTAGCTACTCACTGTGCAAACATTGAGGACAATGTTCATCTTAGGTTTGGGGGTATGGCAGGGTATGCCAATGGAATAGTTAATGCTAGTGTAGCAGTATTGGATAAAATTTTTTTTTAATAAAGTGAATTCCCACCTGATTTTTGTAAAAAAGAGGAAATTAAAAAAGTTTTAAAACTGAAATTTGTTGTAACTCTAACACTTTCATGAAGTAAATGTTAAGAATTTTTCACAATTGGTGCTTAGTGAACCAGAAAAGAGAGAAAATTGTGAAGATATACCCCAGGAATTTAATGAAAGACCACACCCAGTGAGATTTGGGCCTGTAAAAAAAAAAAAAAACTTCTTTAAAGAGTGTGTTGGAATTTTTTTTTTTGCTTCAAAGGACTGATTGAACCTACTCTTTTTCACTACAAGTTATGCACTCTAAATTGAAACAACTTGACAGTACTCATGACATTGAAGAAATGATGTAAGGCCATCCTTTGGACAGTTTGAGCTTAAAAATCCCTACCTTTTGAACTGCCCTTGATACACACCATTTGAGCCTTAAAATTTCTATTTTTCTTTAACAAAAACCAGAGAATTTTAACCCAAAACCTCAGTAACCTGATGCATCCTGATCGTCATTCTGAGATTTCAAGAGGTAAAGGAGTTGAAGGTGGAGTTGGTTTAACATTTGGTGGAAGAATAAGGAAGCACATTTGAAGGCAGATGTGTATTAAGATGTATAGCTGTGGCATTCCTGCCCATATAAAAAAAAATTGAGAAAAATGCAAAGGAAAAGCATACAAAAAGAAAAAAAAATAGAAAACCAAAACAAAATGAGAAAGAGAAGTCACTTCATTTGGAAATTGGAAGAAGATGAGAAGCTGATCACTTCAAATCTAAAGATATCAAAGAAGATTAAGATGTGCTAAAATAAAGAAGGTGTGTGTACTACCTCCTTACCTTACTGATTTCTCAAATTTTGAGTCCTTTGTACCCTTTTATTCTTTATAAACCTCACCCATAAGCCACATTACAACCCAATAAAAAGACCTTATTGATCTAAAATGGATTGAGCTGTCATGTGGAGAGGAGGAGCTGTATAATCTATGGTGAAAAGAGTTAGAAAATTTCAGGAATTAGTAGCACTGCCTATGCTAATGCTTGCAGTCCTATTTGAGGGCTGTAACAGCTCTTGAGTTGAGTGAAATGATACACCTTCAGTTTTTATTTTTGAGTGACAGCCCTGGTGAGATTTGTGTCTGAAATTAAATTTGTTGGGTGCATTATCAAAATAGAATTATCAAATTAATGGTGAGCTTTAGATTAATTTTCACACACAACACCCTTCACATGAACTGATTGGTAGTGAAGGAATTATAGCTGAATTTTAGTATTAAACTATTATGTTACTGCTAAGAATCCTCAAAAAAAAATTGAAAGAATAAGGTGTGGAATGAATTTTATGTGGTTAAACTCTGTTTTGACATGTTGCACTGATATTAACTATTTTATTGAAGAAGTTTGTAGGTACCTTCACTGAAAAACCTTAGGAGACTACACTCCTCCACTAGGGATCACCTATGGGTTTAAAAGGCTTGGTGCATATGCTAAATACATCTGTGCTCCCTATGAAAGTGACATTTAAGTTTTGTAGAATAATGGTTTAGTTTCCACTTTGCTCGAGGACTAGAAAAGATTACGTTTGGGTGTGTGTTAGTCACTGATTTATACCACTTTCTCCCCCTTAAACCTTGCTTTTGCTAGGGCTAAGAGTGGCTAATGAATGGTTTTTAGTATATTTTGTAGCTAGGAATAAATATGCAACATAGTGCATCTTCCCATGAAATAAGTGCCAATAAAAGGAGATGAGAACCATTTTCTTAAATCTGAGAAAAGAGGGATTCACACATGAAGAATAGCTACTGTTGTTGGAGTAAACAGTAGCTCAAAGAGCCTCTTGCAGCTACCTATTGTGTACTTGAGCTGAAGAGGACCTTCAGCTGATGAGGACTCAAGCAGATTAGAAGGATAGAGAATTTCAAGCTATGTGCACACTTAAAGCAAATAGCAGCAAAGAGGCTCAGCTCTGTGCACTGGAACAACTTATACTTTCAGCTGCAGTAGCAATACATTAGAGCACTTGAGCTAAAGAGGAGTTTCAGCAATGGATCTCAAGCACATCAATAGTTGGACACTTTCAGTGAACAATTCGAGAGGTTCCTCATGAGGTTCTAAGCAGCAAGTACACCTTCAGCAAACCTGTTGAATGGATGGAACATGCAGCTAACCTATTGAGGTATACATGTAGCTGGTCTTCACATCCTGTTGAGTTGTTCTAGCATCCTATCGAATTATTGCTGCAGTTCTTTACACCAACTTCTCGACATGTAAGCTGCAGCAATCCAACTTCAATCTCCCGAAATCATCAAAGTATAGTCCCTCAACCTATCGAGCTCTCCATTCAGTCATCCTATCGAGTAGACCACAGCAGCTCTCCAACCTATCGATTTGTGCTTTCCAACCTCACGAAAGGATACCTAAAGCTACTACCTTTTGAACCTGAAATCCAACCTGTCGAGTGGATTGCTTCAGGCTTCAACAACCTGTCAACCAGCAACAAGCAACCTCTCGAGTTCATCCATGAACCTCTTGAATGGATACCTGAAGCCCTCTTCATCTTCTCAAAATTAAATCAGAACGTCTTCAATCTACTCCAACTCGGGTCCCATTGGGTTCTAACAGATTTCAGCATTATTTATGATCGGTGAGGGCATATTTGGGAACTCCAGCAACTGCCAATAAATTGTGGAGATATCCTTGGTTCCAATAGAAATTACCAACAGATTAAAGGGCAGTTTTGGAATCTCAACAAACTATCCTATGTGTAAATTGTTTTATAATTGAATGAGAATATTTCTTGTTGGAGTCCAAACATTGCAGCTGGGTATAACTGAATGAATCTCTCTCTTCTCTCTGATTGATCGAAATACAAAGCACTTGGATTAGCATAAACTAAAATGAAATTCTCTTCTCTGATTGGCTGCAAACCAAGGCACATGGATCAATACAAAGCTATAAACAACAGCCCTCTTTTGGCTGTAATTTTTCAGCAAGGATTTACCAAGGAATAGCTTTAGTACTGTAGGCTTGAGGCAGATCATTATAAGTTTTGTGTAATCAATGAAATGTTATTTTTAAAGATTCATCTAATCTATAGGTCTTTTGATTTCCATTAGAGTTTCATAGGCTTTATGCTTCTGGCAATGCCAGTTCATTTAATTTCTAGATCTTTTGGTTTCCATCAGACTTTCCTAGATCTGATGCACCTATGGTTGTCTAAGCTTGTAGCCTTACAACCATAGTGCTTGTAGTAATTTTCATGTTCTAATCTTTATCCTCACTACTGGAGTAAATCTCTAGGATGATTTGTGACCATTCAAGTGGATGAATCATACCCTTAGGACTAATCCAGAAGTGAAGGTAAGATTGGATTCTTCCTCTTTGCACTTGAGCTTGTAGCCAAGTGAAAGATTGTAGCAGATTCGACTCTTGCTCTGATTTTCAGATCTATTTTTCAGTGAAGTGATTTGGAAATATGCAGAGATTGTAGCCTTGTGAGCTAGGCCATTGCAGCTGTTTGAAGCAATGTCAAACTAAGTTTAGATCCCTAAATAATATATGATTTCTAGTGGTTCTCACCAGATCTACATGGATTGTTTGATCCTATGGTTGTAAGTGCTTGTAGCCATGCAAACATAGTGGCTACAATGGCTTTCTTGTTTCGATTTGAGCCTTTGGATTGAATGAAATCCCTTGGTTGATCAATGGCCATTGAAGTGGATAGATCATAGACTTAAGATCAGTTAAAGAGTTTGGTTTAATTTGAATTCTTCTACCTTGCACTTGTGCTTGTAGCCAAGTGAAGGACAGCTGCAAATCCACAAATCTTGATCTATTTTGCAATAAGAACCAGTCCCTAGCTGTCTATTTCTCACCATTTTATATTTTATTTCACCACATCGTCATCATCCTTCTTCATCCCCTTTCTTTAGCTGTAGTTTTATTTCTGTTTTTAGTGTAATTTAGTTTGTGACACCTAAACACCCTTTCTTTACCTTGCTTTCTAGCTTAGGTTTAGAATTGCCAGATCTTTAGCCAGATCTAGAGATTACTATACGCCTTTAGGTTTTTAGATCATCACTCCCTGTGAAACAAACTCTTACTTACCTTTTTAAAACTTGCTACGATAGTCCTGAATTCTTACAGGGCTGTAGTTACCTTTGTGTGCATCTCCCTTTTATTTTAATCTTGGTTTTCCGCTTTATTTACTGTTTTTACACTTTTAATAAGTGCACAAGGAAACCAACAATAGGGAAATGGATCGGATTGCTGCTCTTTGGTAAACGCATCAGTCGATGCTTATGTGTGATTTGGAGCAGGGAGATTCGGTTCTGTCCTCCCTAGAGTATGAGGCCTGGCTATTATCCGAGTAGCTTACTACTGATCATCTGGATCCGACAGAGAGCGACGATGTGGGAGGGCCTTGGCCGAGGAAGGAGTCAGCACTTCGAGTTCGTAATGAACTACTGATGGACTAGAAGAGGATCTTGCAAGAGATTTTGACAACACAGAAGGTTCGAGCAGAGGTGGCAGAGGCCAGAGCTAGAACAGCTGAGTGTGAGGTCCTTCTTCTAGAAGGAGCCTTGAATGTTGCTTTTGGGGCTACCGATGCTTCTCGAAAGTGGTACAAGAGTCTTCATGGCCGCTGGATGACTGAGCGGAATGTCCGAGAGGATGGTTTTCGTGCGAAGATTCGTGCCTTGAAGGGTGAGCTGGGCTGTTGATTCCCTTCTGCACATATCTTTTTTCACAGATCAGACTTAGAGAAAAGGGGCATAAGAAACCCCTATGCAGACACACATTTTTTGGTATACATATTTTCTTTATGTTTTTGTCAATTTTCTATTTTTATAAAAAAAAAGAAAGGAAGCTAGACATCACACCGATTATTTTTTTAGGATGTGGTGTAAGCAGTAAATGGAAAGGAAAATCTATTACCTTACAAACAAAGTGTTATTTCTTCTTTCTTTTTGACTTGATGGATTTCTTTTCAAGCATATTTTTGGTCTGACGTCTTAATTGTGGGGTAGGATGATGGGTCCTTTCTTAAGCATGTTCGAACCCCTTTCTCATGGTTAGACTTGGACAAGGCTCAACAATTTTTCTAGGCCAGAACACCTATCCCTTCAGATTGAATCAACCTTTTTCCTTACTCCTAGTCATACGTTTGACTATGCAATCCAGAAGACACACTTGGTCAAGACCTGATTGGAGCTAACATGAGCGGCCCGGTAGGGATAAAAGATGGCATGGGTAGGTGACCGAAGGATTTCCCCTATTTTTTTTTCTCTTTTCTTCTTTCGTTGTTTTTTTTTTTTCAACTTTCTTACTCACAACGCCCAAGGTGAGTCCGTCATGCCTGCGGTTGCCCGCTTTTTACCTGCAGCGCCCTCTCAGGTTTTCACTACGTCCATGGGTTTGCATTTTTTTCTCTGGCGCCCTTTCGAGTTTTAACCTGGTCCACAGAAACTCGCTCTTTTTACCCGTAGCGCCCTTTTGGGTTTTCACTACGTCCATCTTGCTTTGAGCTTATATATTTTTATCTATTTTTTCTTTTTCTTTATTTTCAAAGGCCACGACATGGACGTTAATTCCATCATAGCCGGCTGGATGGGGTTCTTGCTGTCTCCCAACTTTGCTTGCGTTGATTCGACGGATACTTTAACTTCTCACAAGCCATAAAAAGGGCTTCTCTTCGGGATGTATTGTGGCCATGGGTATGTTAGGATTTTGAAGGTATTCTGGGTTAAAAGGGTTTCCTTGACTGGGTTCTAACTGTCATAATACACTTCTTCCCTGGGAGATTTTTATTGCACATGCCCCGTGGTTTTTCTATATCTTTTCCTTTCTATTTTTTTTGTTCTTTTTGCTTTTGCTTTTTCCGACAATCTCTATTTGGTGTTTTGCTTTTTCTATTTTTTTGGGTTTTGATAGTAACTCTTTTTCTTCTTTTTTTGTTGGTGTATGTACATATATTCTCTTTTCTTGGGAGGGGTTTTTTGAAAGAAAGGCCAACGGCTCAATGGGTGTAGCAAAGGATATGAGCATTTAGGGGGAGTTTTTGGCTACTAGGCTTTGAAATGATGACCTCTTTTGTGGGGTCCTTGAGCAGTCACCTATCCATTTTATCAATACTTACCTTGCTAGGGGAACCTAAGAGTAGAACTGTCGGACGTACCCAGCGTTGATGGGCTCAGAAAAATGATCTTCATCCATGGTGGCGAGGTGGATGGCGTATCGCGGGAATACTTCTCGAACGACGTAAGGTCCTTCCCAGTTAGGCTTGAATTTCCCTCTCGGATCAGCATGGAGGGAAGGAAAGATCTTCTTGAATACCGTTTCTCCTACCTTCATATCTCGATCGCGAACATGTTTGTTGTAAGTGCTTGCGATTCACCTGTGATAGACTTGGGTATGACACAAGGCCAGTAGCCTTTTTTCGTCCAGCAGGTTCAGCTGCTCAAAGTGAGATCTCTCTTTCTGCTTCAGACATGCCTAATTCCATGAGGATGCAAAGTGAGGGCACATCCACTTCTACCGGTAAGACGGCCTCAATTCCATACACAAAGGAGAATGGTGTTGCCCCTGTAGCGGTATGGATCGACGTTTTGTAGGCCCATAATGAAAATGATAATATTTTGCTCCAATCTCGATAGGTGATGACCATTTTCTGGAGGATGCAGATGAAAATTTTGTTAGCAGCTTCTATGGCTCCATTGGTTTGTAGTCGGTAAGGTGATGAGCGGTGGTGCTTGATTTCATACTGCTTGCAGAAGGCCTTGATGCACTTGTTCGCGAAGTTAGTGCCATTATCGGTGATAATGTCCTTGGGTACTCCAAATCGGCACACAATACTGTTCTTGACAAATTTCTTGACATATTGGGCCGTGATGTTGGCGTAGGATGCCGCCTCTACCCATTTGGTGAAGTATTCGATGGCCACGAGGATGAACCGACGTCCATTTGAGGCTTTCAGATTAATTATTTTGACGACGTCGATGCCCCAAGTGGTGAAGGGCCATGGAGTGGCCATGTTATGTAGATCTATAGTCGGAGCATGGATTAGGCTGGAATGCTCTTGGCATTTGTAGCAGCTCTGAACGTGCTTGCAACAGTCGATTTCCATAGTGGTCCAGAAGTATCCTTGCAGTATGATCTTCTTTGCAAGCATGTGCCCGCTGACGTGAGCACCGCATACCCCCTCGTGGATCTCCTTCATAATGTTCTTTGCCTCTCTTTTAGTAAGGCATTGGAGTAAGCTGTTATTATAGGATCGCTGGTAAAGGCACTCACCACAGATGTCGTAGTTCGCTGCCAAATGCTATATGGTCCGCCTGTCCATCTTAGACGTATCCTCAGGGAAAGCTCGCGTCTCAAGGAAGTTCTTGATATCTGAGAACCATGGCAGCTCATCATCTAACTTTGTAGGTTCCTCAATCTGGAGGCAAAAGGTCGGCTCGTTCCTCTATTCAATTATGATTAGCTTCATCTCGACACCAAAGGGGATCTCTATCATTGATGCCAAAGTTGCCAACGCGTCGGCGAAGCAATTCTTTATCCGCAGGACATAGGAGAATGTGGCATCCTCGAAGCATGGAATCAGATCTTCAAGGTGCTCATGGTAGGGGATCAACTTCTCATCTTTCATCTTCTTGTCACTGTTTGTCTAGCAGATGATCAGCTGAGAGTCACCAAACACTCGGAGGTGAGTTACATTCAAGTACAAAGCTGCTTGCAGCCCTACTGCACAGGCCTCATATTCAGCCATGTTATTCGTGCATGGGAAGTTAAGCTTGATGAAGACTAATATGTGTAATCCTTTCGATGAAATCAAAATAGCATCAACTCCCTGACCCTCAGCATTTGTTGCCCTATCAAAGTGCATTATCCAGAATTCCTCCGTCTCTGCCGTATCGTCCTCTATCATAAATAAGATGTCCTCATCTGGGAATTCGATTCTTAAAGGCTCATAGTCGGGTAAAGGGTTTTCGGCAAGATGATCAGTGAGTGCTTTCCCCTTAATGGACTTCTGAGTGACATAGGTGATGTCGAACTCAGATAATAGGAGCTTCCAGCGTACAGTTTGTTCAGTGAGAGCCGGCTTCTCGAACAGGTACTTCAACAGATCCATGCGGGCTAAAAGTAGAATGGCCTGTGATAACAAGTAATAACGGAGCCCCTGTGTAGCCCAAACGAGAGCTAGACATGCTTTCTCTAGATGAGAATAGCGCGTCTCGTAGTTAGTAAATTTCTTGCTCAGATAATAGATGGCCTGCTTTCTTCTTCTCGTCTCATCATGCTATCCCAGGACACATTCCATCGAAACTTCCATTGTGGAGAGATACATTAAGAGTGGTCTCCCCGGCTCGGAGGGGACTAAAACTGACAGGTTGAGAAGATAGCCCTTGATCTTATTAAAAGCAGCCTGATAATCGTCATTCCATTCAACGAGAGAGTCCTTTCTCAGTAGGTTGAAGATTAGCGTGCAGATAGGAGTGAGTTGTACAATGAATCGACTGATATACTGTATCCTACCCAAGAACCCTCTAACCTCTTTCTTAGTAGATGGTGGTGGCATTTCCGTGATAGCTTTCACTTTGACTAGGTCGACCTCGATACCTCTCTTGCTGACAATGAAGCCCAACAGTTTCCCAAACATGGTGCCAAATGCACATTTATGAAAATTTAGTTATAGCCTATATTTTCTTAGCCTCTTAAACAACTTTTGGAGGTTTATCAGATGGTTGCTTCGCTCTGGTGACTTAGCGATCATGTCGTCGACATATACTTTGATCTCTTAGTGCATCATGTCATGAAATAGTACTGTCATTGCTCTCTAATATATTGCCCTAGAATTCTTTAGCTCAAATGGCATGACTTTATAGCAGAAGGTTCCTCAGGGAGTGATGAACGTTGTTTTCTCTCAGTCTGCCTCTGCCATTTTGATTTGGTTATATCCAGAGAATCCGTCCATGAATGAAAGCATCCCATGCTTAGCCGTGTTATCGACCAAGATGTCGATATGCAGTAATGAGAAATCGTCCTTCAAGCTCGCTCTATTCAAGTTTCAGAAATCAATGCACGTGCGGACCTTTCTATCCTTCTTCAGTACCAGAATGAAATTGGCCAACCACTGCGGGTACTTGGAGCGCCTGAGGAATCTGGCATCATACTGCTTAATGACCTTGTCTTTTACTTTCAGCATCCAATCAGGTCATAGTCGTCTCAACTTCTGCTTGACTGGCTTAATATCAGGGTAGAGAGGTAACTCATGCTTGACCAAATCAGTATCCAACCAGGCATGCCCTCGTATGACCATGAGAATACGTCTTGATATGACCCAAGGAAATCGATCATGCTTTTTCTTTCCTCGGGAGACAACGATGTCCCTATCTTGGTGATTCTGGGATTCTCCTCAGTCCCTAGAGTAACATTCTCTGTTTCTTTAATAATAGGGGTAGGACCGTGATCAAAGTCGGTAAACCGTTCAAGGAGTTCATTGGGAAGCTCCTCAGTAGGGATCTCCCCATCCAGACTCGTGACTCCTACCTCTTCTTGTATTTCTATAGGAAAGGGGTCGACTTCACGTGGGATGGGCACTTCAATTAAGGCATCTTTTTCTTTGATTTTATTCAAACTTTTAAAAGATAATATTTTTAGGATTTGTATTTTTTTTCTATGTTTTTGGGATTTTTGTTTTCTTTGGAAATGGGTCCTTGGCAAGGCGAGTCCCTATATATACACGATATTGCATGAAATCCACTTTTTAAGTTATTTTTGGGAAATCGATGAATTTTTAGGCCACCTATTGCTTCGAGTTTGGGCTAATTTTTACTTTATTTTACCTTTTAGATGGAGGTAGTTGATGGTGGAATCCTATATTTACGATATTGCACAGAAGGATATCCACTTTTTAAGTAAATTATTTTTTTTGGGAAATATCGAATTTGATTCTCCTTTATCCACTCTCTTGGAGTTTGGGCACAAGCGCCTAATTGCTTGAGCATGGTGTCTTCATCTATATGTATCCGATTAGGGTTTTTAATGTTGTGGGTGGCCTTTTCTTTCTCATCGTGCCCCTCTCCTATTACGATGATAACCTTCTCTCCGGACATGAATTTGAGCTTCTAATTCAGCATCAATGGTATCGCTCCAACTTCGTGTAACCATGGGCGCCCCAATAATAAATTGAACAAGGACCTGATGTCCATTACCTGGAAGAGTATGGAGAAAGTGATTGGCCCAATCACGAGCTCAAGATCAACTTGTCCCATTATCTCCCTTCTTGTGTTGTCAAAACTTCGAGCACTGGTACTCATTGGCCTCCGCATGTAGGGATCTACCCCAATCTTTGTGGCAGTTCTCAAAGGGCATACATTCAGAGCAAGCCCATTATCAATTAAAACTAAGGGGATTATCATATTTTTGGATTCCATAGTGATATTGAGGGATTTTGAGTGACTATTTCCCTCCTTTGGAAGATCGGCATCCGAAAATGAAATGGCATTGGGAGCCATCACCTGTCCAATTATTTGCCCGACTTCATCTGGGCTCACTTGAAGAGATACGTGCGCATTCTTTAACGCCCCCATTAAGGCTTGAAAATGAAGTGGGGATGTCATCAATAAGTCATAGACCCTGATATGAGCCGGCATTCTTCTTAATTGAGTCTCCAGCATAAGTTCTCGGCTCATTTTCTCGAATGGGTTTATTGCACTATCTTTCTACCCCTCTGGTTGAGCTTGTGCTATTGCTAGTGCCTCTTGGTGCTTAGAGATCTTCTTAGATCTAGTAAAAAAGTTCACTGCCTCTTCTCTGCTGCTGTTGGCATTGACACTCATCTATTCATAACTAAGTGGGACCTGATGAGGATTGTAAGTTGGTCATGAAATCTGAAATGGAGTGGCTGCTGGTATCTGATGCGCTTGTACTGCTGGCTCAGGAAGGTTGGGTAAAACCCGGTTCACATTGGTGATGGATGGGCTGGTGGCGAAAGTAGGCCAGGTTGAGGTGATGAGGTTTGCGAGTGATTGGGGGGTAAAGGAGTAAGGGTGGACGATTGATAATTAATAGGTGGTGGTGGGGTATAGGGGACCTGGTGGGCTATTGGATAATTGGTGGGGGTGGCAGTGTACGGTAGATAGACATTAATTTGTACGTAATTGACAGGAGGGGGTGATGGGAAACAAGCCCTAAGATCTAAGGGTTCAATTTCGAGTGCAGGATTGGGAAAATAATTTGAGAAATTCAAGGGTTCAATCACCCCAATACCTCTTTCTTCTTGATCTCTTTGCCTTGGTGCTGCAAAACTTTCTCGGTCACTGATATAATTTGATAGGTTAAATTCAAAATCGCTATGGTCCTCTTCTATCATCCCAATATTGGGTCCTGGACCTGCTCCTCTGGTAGGGTGTGGGGGCAACAGTGTTTGATGTATGTTCATGTGCTGGTTCACTTGGGAAGGTACTGATGGAATGATTTTCCCGACCTCAATTAAATCTTATATCTCATGCTTTAATGGGAAGCAGTGATCGGTTGGGTGACCCGGACCCTGGTGAAAGTTACAATGAGTGTAGTGGTCATAGTTCCTCGAGATGGGATTTGGAGGAGATCGCAGTTGGAGGGTAGTGACTAATCCCTTTTCTATTAATAAAGGCAAAAGTACATTCAGTGGTTGCCCCAAGGGTGTAAAAACTCAATCGTAGCGGGCACTTCTCTACTCTAGAGTCATCTGTGCTCCCTACCCATTCTCGGTTCTTTGCATCAGCTCACTTTTGATTGGAGTTTGCTGGGTGGTTTTGAATTAGAACTGGGATATATTAGTGTTGGGCCAGGTGTTGGAAATATTCTGAACATCGACACCTATTCTTTTCTCATTTCTCTGCTCGAAAAACCTTCTGACCCTGCTGGTTCCCTCAGGTATGTTCTTGCTTAGACGACCTTCCCTGATAGCATCCTTACAACGATTGGCGTTTCTCACCAAATCAACAAAGTTGGACTATTATTGTTAAATGAGGAAATCTGAGATTGCTAGCAAAGCGTTCTTTGAAATCATCTCAATTTGTTCGTCATTAGGTATTCTATTTCTCGCATGAGCTGATAGTGCTCTCCAATACCCTAAGTAATCGCCGAAGGTTTCATTAGGGTTCTACTTCAATCGGGCCAAGTCTGACTTGCGAGTTTCAATGTCCATGTTGTAGACATATTGCTCTTGGAACAAGTGAGTCAGATCTTTCCACGTCTTTATCATAGATGGTCTAGGGATGTGAACCACCTCAAGGCTGGACCAGTTAAACTTTTCTGAAAGACCTTTATCAGTAGTCTTTCATCTCCCCCATACTAGCACATGTCCCCACAATATGACTTGAGGTGTATGTTGAGGAATTTCAGCATGCTGATTTATTGTGTAATGATAAAGACAAAATAAACTCAGAGTAAAACAGGGGATGGATTCAGCACAACAAAAATATCTTAGACCTGCAAGATAAAGGGTCCTTTGTAGCAAGTTTTATTAAGTAAGAGTTCATCCCACAGGGAGTAGTGATCTAAACCTAGGAGTATAGTAGACCTCCAGATCTGGCAATTCTATGAAAACAGGGAAAAGAAAGAGTTTTTCTGTGTCACTAGATCTAATTATTTTATAGAACTACTGGAGATTTTCTAAACTACTGGAGAAATATGAATAAAAGAATGGTTATTTAACTAAAGTGCATAAAAATAAATCCTAATCCTCCTTCTTCAGATTAAGGTCGTCAATCTTAGTCCTCGGCTATCGGATATTTATGAAAATAAACAGTATCGTTACACCATATATCAAGTTTCCTAGAATTGGTCGTCAATCAAGTCTAAGATTCTATCAATACAGATTTAATCTAATCAGCAATCAACCAGAAATTTGGGTGTCAATCAAACTCTAGCAAACTGAAGATGGAAAAGTAGAAACCGTTACACTAATTTGCAAATTCTAACCTGAGTCGTCAATTCAAGTCAAAACTTGGAGATGTTTACAAAGCAAATAAAACTAGATCTTAATTCCATAAAACTGAAATAAAACTAAACTTAAAGATGGAAGAAGATGGATGGTAAAATAAAGATCAAATGGTGAGAAATAGGCAGCCAAGACCTGGTTTTCGTTGTAAATTAAGAATCCACTCTAAACCAAAGGCTTGGACTGATCTTAAGGCTATGATCTGTCCACTTGAATGGTAATAGACCATCCTAGGGATTTCTCCAAATCAAAGGTTTAAGGTAGAAGGATCTAATTGAGACCAGAAGTTTGGATTAATCTTAAGGCTATGATCTGTCCACTGTAATGGTCACAGACCATCCTAGGGATTTCCTCCAAATCAAAGGTTTCAATTCGATAAAATCAGTGGCATTGTATAAGAAAGATTTGCCACAATCCTTCATCTGGCTACAAGCTCAGATGCAAGGTATAAGAATCCACTCTCAACCAGAGAATTGAAGCAATCCAAAGGCTATGATCTGTCCACTCGAATGGTCACAGATCATCCCAATGATTCTTTCGATTCAAGGATCTTGATTGGAAGAGGTAAGCTATTGCAGATGATGTGGGTGCCAAGCTACAAGCTCAAGCATCCACAGGAATATTCGATCCAGGGAAATCAAATACGAAAGAGTGAAGTTTAGATCAAAATCACCTTTAAAACCCACAATTACTGTAATAACATCTTACAGCCTATTGAGCTCGGATCTGCAATCTGTGCAACATCGATCTATTCCCAAATTCTTTGAATCTTTCAAAATACAATTACAAAAGAGATCTGGGCTGCTTATTTAGATCTAATCCAACATGCTGGATTAGAGAGAGAAGGGGGAAGGAAAAAAGGAAAATAAAAACCTAAACTAAACCTAAATGAGCTAAGGAAAAATCAGGCTATTCCTTTGTTCCTACTTTCCTTGCTCAAGAAAAACAACAAAATAGATGGGTATTTATAGGTATGCAGTGATCCATGGCCTTGAGTTGCAGCCAATCAGAAGAGAGGATTTCAGTTTAAGCATAATCCCTGTTTAAGAGTTTCAACCAACCAGAGAAGAGATAGGGATCTAGTTTTGTTTGTGCCCAGCTGAAGCTAATTTGTTCCTGTCAAAAATTAGTTCACACCCATGTGCAGCCATCCTTTTGTATTGAAATTTCTGAAACTACCCTTGCTTATCCACAAATCTTTTCTGCTGAGACCTTCATTCAATCGGCTAATCTTTCCCATGTGTAGCTACCTCTGTTTTGAAGTTTCCACTACCCCTATTGTCCCTAAATCTTTACAGCTGCACTCCTTAGATAATTGTACCAATCTGCTGAAAAATGCCCCCGGAGTAATTATGCAGGCTGTCCCAAAATATCCCTGCCGTTCATTCATATTTTCTACTGCAGCCCATGTACATTTGTTGGAAATTACTTTAGAACCAGGCTGCAGCAATTACCAAGGCAGCCCTTTGGATCCATACGATAGCTGCTGAAGTTACCAAAACTAAACCCTACATGAATTCTAGAACCCGAATTGGATTGATTTTCTGAAGCATCTTAAGAGGATGGAGAGCTATATGCGACAGGTTCATCAACAGGTTTAAAACAGCAGCTTCAGCAATCCATTCGATAGGACTGTTCGATAGGATGGTGAGTGGAGGAGTACTACTCGATAGGATGAAGTTTCAACTCCCATTTGAACAAATCGACAGGTTGAAACCATCCATTTGATAGGTTGCAGGCAGCTGCAATGAAGCGTTTGATAGGATGAATGGGCGGATGGAGCAAGGAGTGTACATGTATATATATATATATATATATATATATATATATATATATAGATGTATATGCAGCTGCACATAGGACGCCAGGTTTGAGAGGCTTTCGGAGAAATCAACAGTTGGATAGGATCTTGAGTGCACATCGGCAGATTGGAGAAGGCCGGAGGTTGGGAATCTCTCAACAGATTGAGATTTTTAGGCGGTCAAAGGGCTTTATGGTCTGATTGTGCAGTTGAAGTTTGCTTGCAAGTTTGCTAGGAGGTTGTTGCTGCTGTATATTGGACCATTCAATAGGTTGAAAGCTGGGGAGCTCCACTTCGATAGGATCACCAGCAGCAGAACTCGGTAGGTACAATGGTAAAGCTTGGGGAGTGCACTCGATAGGATTGTGGGCTACAGTTCTGTAGTATTCGATAGGTGATGGAGCTGCAATTCGATAGGATGAAAAGATGGGGCTGCAGCAAGGTGTCAACAGGTTCAAACTAACATGGTCGACAGGTTCAAGGGCTGCTATGCTGAATTGCTCGATAGGATTATGAGGAATTTAAATGCACAGGTTCAAATGCTCATCTGTTCGAGGGGTTGACTAGTGCAACTCGATAGGATCACAGCTGGAAGCTTTGCTGCTTCAGCTGCTCCACAAGTCAACAGGTTCGAGCATGGAGTTTCGCTTTTCGATAGGTGATGCTCCATCTCAACAGAATTAACAGCAAGTTTGCATGAGTGCAGCTGCTGTTCGGGCTGTACCTCATGGCTGCATTAATGTATGCAAGGTTGAGGCTTGGGTTGCTCTGCCATGCACTTACTGTGGAGCTGCTTGAGATGGTGAACCAAATGAGTGTGCACATCTCTCAAAACATTGCTGAAGTGAATACTGAGTTCCTTGGTTGCTCAAGTCCTCAATGTGCTAGCTGTTGTGGCACTTCCTCCGCTGCTATTCGACTGGCCACTTATGCATCCAATGATCTGCAAATCTGTAATTCTGTAGCTGCTTGCTTCTCAAGTATTGCAGCAGCCTTTGGTTTCTCAGCAGATTTCTAAGGGGCCAACCACACTCAATTGCTTCTGCGATATAATGGTAAAAATAAGTATTGCTGCACCTTCAGCTCGAATCTTGGAGTGCTGGAACTGAATATTGGCCTGCTCAAGTGTCTTTTGCTGCTGAATGTACTTGAACCACATGCACCAGCTAAAGGTCCTTTTCAGCTCAAGTATACCATAGGTAGCTGCAGAAGCCTCTTTGAGCTGCTTGAGTATGTTTTAGTGCACACATAGCTATTTAGTGTGTAGCTAAATGCTTAATGTTCTCAGTTTCCAACTTGAGAGGTTCACTCTCCATCAAGTGCAACTACAGAACATCAAATTTACTCAGCTATTCGGGAGTGAAGTTCTTAAACTGCTTGGTGTAGTTTGCAGCTTTCATAAAAAATTGTGAACAACTAGAATATGCAACTGCTATTTTTTTCCTCATCAACTAGACATAGCACCATCTCATTCCCAGCTATTGCTCGATTCCAAAACTCCTCTAAATGGCCTTTTTTACTAGAAAACTTCACTAAGGACAAAATTATCTCCTTGCTGCAAAATAACACTAAAAACAAATATTAAATAGTCTAAGTCCTAGAAAAGTCAGGTTTAAAGGTGTAGATAGTGGTAAAAATCAGTGCTTAACACACCCCCAAACCTAAATTTTGCTAGTCCTCGAGCAAAGTGAATTTTAAAACAACTAACCTATGAATTTAAATGCCACTTTCATAGGGAACACAGGTCCATTTGGCACATGCACCAAACCTTTTAAGCCCCTTGGTGACCCCTAGTGGAGGAGTGAAGTCTCCTGAGGGTTTTCAGTGAAGGTACCCCCAAACATCTCCAATAAAATTAGTTAATACTCAAGCAACTAGCTAAAATAGAGTTTAAGCAAAATAAAATAAATTCCACACCATGTCCATTCAATTCTAGAGGATTTTCAGCAGAAAAGTCACCAATTCAAGACCTGAAATTATGCTGTAATTCCCTCACAATCAATCAGTTCATGTCAAGGCATTGTGCCTGAAAATTAATGCAAAGCTTACCTTTAATTTAAAAATTATGTTTTGATAATGCCCCAAACAAATCAGATTTCAGACCCAACTCTTACTGGGGCTGTCACTCACAATAAAAGTAGAACGGTGTATCATTTTACATAGCTCAAGAATAGTTGCAACCCTCAAATAGGGTTGCAAGCATGAGCATAGGCATTGCTCTAATTTATGAAATTTTCTAATTCTTTTCACCATAGATTAAACAAATCCTTGTTTCCACATGAAAGTTCAATATTTTTTTAGATCAGTAAGGTCTTTTTATTGGGTTGTAATGTGGCTTAGGGATGAGGTTTGCCAAAGAATGAAAGGATAAAAGGGATTCAAATTTGAGAAGTCAGTAAAGGTAAGGAGGTGATTTGCAACTCAACCTTCTTCATTTTAGCACCTCTTCACTTTCTTTTCGAATTTTCAGACTTGAAGTGATCAGCTTCATCAGCTTCTTATCTTCTTGTAGATTTTCAAATGAAGTGACTTCTCTTTCTCATCCTTTTGCTCTTTTTTTTTTTTTTTTTTTTTTTTTTTTTTTTTTTTTTTTTTGTGCATTGGAATGCCACAATACCACCAAATGTGCTTCCAAATTTTTAAACCTTGCTCCTCTAACCTCGCCTCTCCTCGTACTTCCTGATTTCTCAGATTGAGGGTAAGCTGAAATAGGTCAAAAAGTTTTGGGGTTTCCATTCTTCTGGTTTTCATGAAGGACAACTGAGATTTTTAGGCTCAAAAGGTGTGTATCAAGAGCAGTTCAACGGGTAGGATCTTTAAGCTCAAACTGTCCAAGGGATGGCCTTACTTCATGTCCTCAATGTCATGAGTGTCGTCAAGCTGTTTCAACTTTGATTTGCCTAACTTCTAGTGATCAAAATTAGATCCAATCAGTCCATAAAGTAGAAAAAATTGCCAAGACACTCTTCAAGAAAATTTTCCATGCCCAAATCTCACTAGGTATGGCCTTCCATCAAATTTTTGGGGAATATCCTCACAATTTTCTCTCATTTTAGGTTTACTAAACATCAATTTTTTGAAAATTCTTGACATTTGCTTTATAAAAATGTTAAAACTATAGCTCATTTCAGTTTTAAAAAGTTTTTAATTTCCTCTTTTCCAAGAATCAGGTGGGAATTCACTTTATTTTCAAAAACTTTTTTCAACATAGCTGCACTAGCATTAACTCATTTCATTGGCACACCTGCCTTACCCCCAAACCTAAGATGAACATTGTCCTCAATGTTCTACACAATGAGAAACTAGGGGCAGCAGGGTAAAAGAAGAAAGAGAAACTAAGCAGAAAAAATTTGCAGCTATGTGCAAAGAAAATAAAGAAAATAAAATTGAATATATGAGCAGGAAAAAAAAAAAAAATGATATACCAGTGCAGGAAATTACTGATAAAGCAGAAAAAATAACAAAACAAAGCTAGAACTGCTACAAAATAAAATCTAAAAACTGCATGTATGGACAGAAAAATAAAGGACTGCTATGCAAATGAAAGGAAACTATTGCTAATAACAGAAAAAAAATAAAAACAAAGTAAGGAATTGAATACAAAGCTACAAAAAAAAAAGAAAAGTGTTGATACAAAAACAAAGTTATAGAAAAAAAATAGGAAAACAAAGTTAGAAACTAACTATAATCACAGAAAAATGCCAAAAACTCAGTGAAACTAGGACACATAAACCTAAGAAAGAAAAATCAGCGATTTACAAACAGAATTTTAAACTAAAATTCCTAAAACAGAAAATCCTAATGCCAAATGATAAATCCTCTAAGCCCAAAGAAAACCCCAAAAGCCTGAGCCAATCGGATACTTATGAATTTAAGTGATTATAAAAATGATCAGCAAGAATAACATACAGTGAAAAGCAAGATTCACAAGACTGACCCCTATGTTGATGATGTGTATGAATCAAAAAGAATTTCTAAATAATGAAGCATGGGAGCACACATTAAAAACTTGATTCATACAGCTAAGATCCATTTAATGGTGAAGAAATCTCGAAGGAAAATAAAATCAGTGGCTCCATTGAATATTCAAAATAGTCTATGAGCTACTGCTCATTATCCTACATGATTCCTAAAAATGAAAAACCATGATCTCAGTAGGTCTAGATGGGGGAAAATGAATAAAGGCAAAGAAAACCACCCATCTGGAGAAAATTTTTATGTTTTTAAATTTTTTTGACTTTTTTATGTTGTTTTAGATCAGCTTGGGCTCCACAAGAGCCCTTATTTACTACTGCTGAAAAATAATAAGGAATTTTAATTTGTATTTTTATTTTCTTCTATATTTTTAGTTGGTTTTGTTGAGTTATACAAAAATTAGAATGACATCAAACACAGCAAAACTGCTGGCCAAAAAGAATTTTAAAATAGAAAATGAATGTAAAGGATATGGGGATGTAAACTCAGGCAGATCTGCTCCTGCTGCAACCCAGAGGCTCCTTATTTGGCAGCTGCTCTAGATTTGCAAAAATTCAACAACTGCAATAGTATCTTATTTGACAAAAACACAAAGAAAAACTCAAACTGCAGCCTCAATTCTGCAAAAATTCAAAAGGCTACAACAACATTTATTCAAACATCTAGAAGGCAAAGAACAAAAACTCATAGAATTCAGAATTTCTGCAGTTTAAAACTGGTTTTCTATACAAAAACTGCAACAATCCTTAAAGCAAACAGGTAGACTACACTCTAAAATTTTAAAAACTAATCAGCAATAAAAAAATCAGATCTACAAAAAATGAAAAACTCAGATCTACTATTTAGATCAAACTCCCCGGCAGCGGCGCCAAAAACTTGTTGAGAAATTTCAGTGTGCTGATTTATTGTGTAATGATAAAGACAAAATAAAATCAGAGTAAAACAGGGGATGGATTCAGCACAACAAAAATATCCTAGACCAACAAAATACAGGGTCCTTTGTAGTAAGTTTTAATAAGTAAGAGTTTGTCCCACAGGGAGTAGTGATCTAAACTTAGGAGTATAGTAGACCTCCAGATCTAGCTACAGATTTGGCAATTCTATAAAAACAGGGAAAAGAAAGGGAGTTTTTCTGTGTCACTAAATCTAATTATTTTATAGAACTACTGAGATTTTCTAAACTACTGGAGAAATATCAATAAAAGAATAGTTATTTAACTAGAGTGCATAAAAATAAATCCTAATCCTCCTTCTTCAAATGAAGGTCGTCAATCTTAGTCCTCTGCTATCGGATATTTATGAAAATAAATAGTACCGTTACACCATATATCAAGTTTCCTAGCATTGGTCGTCAATCAAGTCTAAGATCCTATCATTACAGATTTAATCTAATCAACAATCAATCAGAAATTTGGGTGTCAATCAAACTCTAGCAAACTGAAGATGAAAAAGTAGAAACCATTACACTAATCTGCAAATTCTAACCTGAGTCATCAATTCAAGTCAAAACTTGGAGATGTTTACAAAGCAAATAAAACCAGATCTTAATTCTACAAAACTGAAATAAAACTAAACTAAGAGATGGAGGAAGATGGATGGTAAAATAAAGATTAAATGGTGAGAAATAGGTAGCCAGGACCTAGTTCTCGTTGTAAATCAAGAATCCACTTTAAACCAAAGGCTTGGACTGATCTTAAGGCTATGATTTGTCCACTTGAATGGTCACAGACCATCCTAGGGATTTCCTCCAAATCAAAGGTCTAAGGTAGAAGGATCCAATTGAGACCAGAGGTTTGGATTAATCTTAAGGCTATGATCTGTCCACTGTAATGGTCACAGACCATCCTAGAGATTTCCTCCAAATCAAAGGTTTCAATTCAATAAAATCAGAGGCATTGTATAAGAAAGATTTGCCACAATCCTTCATCTGGCTACAAGCTCAGATGCAAGGTATAAGAATCCACTCTCAACCAGAGAATTGAAGCAATCCAAAGGCTATGATCTATCCACTCGAATGGTCACAGATCATCCTAGAGATTGTTTTGATTCAAGGGTCTTGATTGGAACTGATAAGCTATTGCAGATGTTGTGGGTGCCAGATTACAAGCTCAAGCATCCACAGGAATATCCGATCTAGGGAAATCAAATACGAAAGAATGAAGTTTAGATCAGAATCACCTTTAAAATACACAATTACTGTAATAACATCTTACAGCCTTTTGAGCTCGGATCTGCAATCTGTGCAACATCGATCTATTCCCAAATTCTTTGAAGCTTTCAAAATAAATTTACAAAATAGATCTGGGCTGCTTATTTAGATCTAATCCAACATGTTGGATTAGAGAGAGAAGGGGGAAGAGAAAAAGGAAAATAAAAACCTAAACTAAACCTAAATGAGCTAAGGAGAACTCAGGCTATTCCTTTGTTCCTACTTTCCTTGCTCAAGAAAAACAACAAAATAGATGGGTATTTATAGGTATGTAGTGATCCATGTGCATTGAGTTGCAGCCAATTAGAAAAGAGGATTTCAGTTTAAGCTTAATCCCTGTTTAATAGTTTCAACCAATCAGAGAAGAGATAGGGATCTGATTTTGTTTGTGCCCAGCTAAAGCTAATTTGTTCTCGCCAAAAATTAGTTCACACCCATTTGCAGCCATCCTTTTGTATTGAAATTTCTGAAACTGCCCTTGCTTGTCCACAAATATTTTCTACTGAGACCTTCATTCAACCGGTTAATCTTGCCCATGTGTAGCTACCTCTGTTTTGAAGTTTCCAAAACTACCCCAGCTGTCACTTAATATTTACAGCTGCACTCCTTAGATAATTGTACCAATCTGCTGAAAAATGCCCCCGAAGTAATTATGCTGGCTGTCCCAAAATATCCCTACCGTTCATTTATATTTTCTTCTGCAGCCCTTGTACATTTGCTTGAAATTACTTTAGAACCAGGCTGCAGCAATTACCAAGGCAACCCTTTGGATCCATATGACAACTGCTAAAGCTACCAAAACTAAACCCTACATGAATGCTAGAACTCGAATTGGATTGATTTTCTGAAGCATCTCAAGAGGATGGAGAGCTATATGCGACAGGTTCATCAGTAATCCATTCGATAGGACTGCTCGATAAGATGGTGAGTGGAGGAGTACTGCTCGATAGGATGAAGTTTCAGCTCCCATTTGAACAAATCAACAGGTTGAAACCATCCATTCGATAGGTTGCAGGCAGCTGTAATGAAGCATTCGATAGGATGAATGGGCGGATGGAGTAAGGAGTGTACGTGTATATATATATTGATGTATATGCAGCTGCACATAGGACGCCAAGTTTGAGGGGCTTTCTGAGAAATCGACGGTTCGATAGGATCTTGAGTGCACATCGGCAGATTGGAGAAGGCCGGAGGTTAGGCATCTCAACAGATTGAGATATTTAGGCGGTCGAAGGGCTTTATGGTCTGATTGTGTAGTTGAAGTTTGCATGCAAGTTTGCTAGGAGGCTGCTGCTGCTGTATATTGTACCATTCGATAGGTTGAAGGCTGGGGAGCTCCACTTCGATAGGATCACCAGTAGCAGAACTCGATAGGTACAATGGTAAAGCTTGGGTCGTGCACTCGACAGGATTGTGGGCTGCAGGTCTATGGTATTCGATAGGTGATGGAGCTGCAATTCGATAGGATGAAAAGATGGGACTGTAGCAAGGTGTCGACAAGTTCAAACTCACATGGTCGACAGGTTCAAGGGCTGCTATGTTGAACTGCTCGAAAAGATGAGGAGTTTAAATGCACAGGTTCTAATGCTCATCTGTTCGAGGGGTTGGTTGGTGCAACTCGATAGGATCACAGCTGGAAGCTTTACTGCTTCAGCTGCTCCACAAGTCAATAGGTTGGAGCATGGAGTTTCACTTTTCGATAGGTGATGCTCCAACTCGACAGAATTAACAGCAGGTTTGCATGAGTGCAGCTGCTGTTCGGGCTGTACCTCATGGCTGCATTAATGTATGCAAGGTTGAGGCTTGGGCTGCTCTGCCATGCACTTACTGTGGAGCTGCTTGAGATGGTGAACCAAATGAGTGTGTACATCTCTCAAAACATCGCTAAAGTGATTGCTGAGTTCCTTGGTTGCTCAAGTCCTCAATGTGCTAGCTGTTGTGGCACTTCTTCCGCTGCTATTCGAGTGGCCACTTGTACATCCAATGATCTGCAAATCTGTAATTCTGTAGCTGCTTGCTTCTCAAGTATTGTAGCAGCCTTTGGTTTCTCAGCAGATTTCTAAGGGGCCAACCACACTCAATTGCTTCAGTGATGTAATGGTAAAAATAGGTATTGGTGCACCTTCAACTCAAATCTCGGAGTGCTGCAACTAAATATTGGCCTGCTCAAGTGTCTTTTGTTGTTGAATGTACTTGAACCACATGCACCAGCAAAAGGTCCTTTTCAGTTCAAGTATACCATAGGTAGCTGTAGAAGCCTCTTTGAACTGCTTGAGTATGTTTTATTGCACACACAGCTATTTAGTGTGTAGCTAAATGCTTAATGTTCTTAGGTTCCAACTTGAGAGGTTCACTCTCCATCAAGTGCAACTACTCAACATCAAATTTACTCAGCTATTCAAGAGTGAAGTTCTTAAACTATTTGGTGTGGTTTGTAGCTTTCATAAAAAATGGTGAACGGCTAGGATATGCAACTGCTATTTTCTTCCTCATCAACTAGACATAGCACCATCTCATTCCCAGCTATTGCTCGATTCCAAAACTCCTCCAAATGGCCTTTTTTACTGGAAAACTGCACTTAGGATAAAATTATCTCCTTGCTGTAAAACAACACTAGAAACAAATATTAAATACTCTAAGTCCTTGAAAAAGTCAGGTTTAAAGGTGTAGAAAGTGGAAAAAATCAGTGCTTAACAGTGTGCAATGGGATTGCCAGTGCCGTTGTATTTACCAAAAATCGACATTTTAAATTTTGGGGGTAGGGGGACTTCAGTAAATAAACACAAGTCTGAGAAGTCGGTGGCATGGGTTCCGGTTCCACCCATCTTCAACCACTGTTTCTGGATTTTGTCTAGTTGTTCTTTCAACTGGTCTTACTCCTTAGATAGGGGGTTACCCTTTTGGCAAACGGTTGAGATTCACTCTATGCTACCAGGGGGTTGGTTATTATGGGAGGAGGATTAAGGTTGGCCAAAGCCCCGACATAAGCCCCACTGTTCCTGATCTCGTCCTCTTCATACTGTTGGTCTGCATAGGGTGTAGTGAGGGCGGGATTCTCCTATTGTTGTTGCATGGACTGAATTGAGATGGACTGAATGGGGGTCGGATGAGACCATTGAATGTGAGAGAAATTTTGCGGAGTGATGGGATGAGTGGAAGTTAGATTCTGGGGTGGGGCTTGATGGGGCCATTGGGTATGGGGAAAAGCTTGAAGATGGCTTTGGGGTGTTGGAGCATGGGTAAATTAGGGTTGATGCAAGGCATGGGTTTGAACTGGGTATGAGGGTTGTGGGTGAGGGAAATTTTGGAAGAATTGTGAAGGGTAGGAGTGCGAGGATCCAAGGCTTGGGCCTTGCTGGGCTTGGGTGTAGGGTAAAGAGCTGTGATGGGTTTGGACCATAAAGCTCTGGGAAGGTTGGGCCATGAAGCCTTGGGAGGTTTGGGCTATGAGGCTTTGGGAATGCTAGGTCTGGCCCATTAGGCCTTGATGGGTCTGACCCATTGGGCCATAATGCATTTAGCCCATTGGGCCATGGTGCGTCTGGCCCATTGGGCCATGGTGGGTCTGGCCCATTGGGCCATGGGGGGTATATGGATCATGGTCCCCTGATGGGTCTGGGTGATGGGAGTTTGGGCCATTAGGCCTTGGAGATTTTGGGTAATGGGGGTTTGGATGGTATGGATGATGGGGGGTTGATGGGGATCATGGGGGAATGGGGCATGGAGACTTGATAGGGTATGGGAGGGATTCATGGATGTGTGGGGTGGATGAGAGGGATTGTTTTGAGAGACCTTCCAACTAGTGTAGGCCCAGACCATCTCCTCTATCATGGCCATTAGAGAGGGATTGGATGGAGATGGTGTATCTAAGGGATGATGGGGTATGGATGGTATGGAAGTGGTGGGAAAATTGGACATGGCCCCGATAAAATTGGGCATGACCTGGGTAAGTGGTGGAATATGGGGTGTGTGAGAGAAACTAGGTGGGACATTGGTGAATGGGGATGGGTTGGGTCTATATTGGGATGAAGAATGGGGCATGGATGTGGGGGATGAGAGAGAAAAGTTGGTCATAGCCCCGATAAAAATGGGCATGACCTAGGTAGATGGAGGGATGTATCGGCGATTGGAAAAATTGGACACGGCATGGGTAGATGCGGGTGGATTGGGTATGTGTTGGGAAGATGGGAAATAGGTCATGGTAGTGAAGGCGGGAAATTGGGTTGGGTTTTGAATGGGTATGGATGGAATATGGGATGGGCTAGGAATGGTCATGGATGGGGGGATGGGCATGGCTTGGGAAAATGATTGGGAATGGGGGGTTGGATTTTAGATATTTTGAGAGGTGGCGGAGGGGAAGATAGGGGCACCGAATGGGCCAGTGACGGTAAAGGATGATTGGGTGAGGGGGATGGATGTGAAAGCCTCTTCTATATGGGAATGGGTTGGAGAATGTGGTGGGGATGAGTCAGGATCGGCGTATGCCTGATCCACTACCCACGACATGGTTCAAATCGGGTAGGGTACGGATGCCTCAGGTGGGGCCCGTAAATTTTCTTCTCCTCCCTTTGCGGAATGAAGGAGGGTAAGATGATGCCGATGTGCCGGCACTACAACCCTCTATTTTGGTATTTTTTTATTATTTAATTTATTTGGAATTTTTTTATAAATGAAATGATTAAGGCTCTCGGGGCCTTTGAATTCCCATCTCAGGTCGCTTTCGTACCCTAAATAAGTCCTGTAGCAAGACCCCGATGCGCTTCAAAAGAATAAAAGGAAAACCCTTTGATCTATTGAAGGCACGAAAATTGATTCAAACAACCCGATCCCCTAGAGCGGGTCAAATAGAAGTCACTTTCCTTTGACCGACAGGGGCGCATTCGGTATTGGATAATGCAGAACTTAAACAACGGTGCTAAACCACTAATCGAGGAATCCGGGATGTGAAAAGGGCCTCAAATTCGAGCTGCACTGCTCAGGCTAAACTTGGCGCATGTATTACTGGCGCCAATGCAAATATGCTCAATTTAAGCTTGGCGCATGTAATAGTTACACCAATGCAAGCCTGGGTAAAAAATGCTTGGTGCATGTATTAGTTACGCCAGGCAAAATAGTGGGGTCAAACAGGTTTGACAGCAGAACAACAACCCAAAATTGGTCTCTTTTTTTTGGTTTTTCTAGAAGCTATGCTTCTAGGGACAGCTTGCTTAATTGTATCGAGTCTCTCCTCACCGAACCTAAGGGATATAAGGCCAGTGCGGGTCTACTAACGCTCTCTCCCCAAAGGTTTTAGGCTTCATAACGAGATAGGTTACCCACCCGATATACATTTGACGCAAGCGCTTTCTCAGATACTAGGTGGGCTGGTACTTTTCCGGATCATCACCACTAGGGCTGCCGCCGTACTAAGAACCGGGAGTTTGTATGTTTGCCTAGAAATCCCGACCCTTGAAAATCTAACCCTGCAAAAATCAATTAAGTCCCCCTTGTTGGTTGAATTTTAATTTTCAATTTTAGAGAGAGTTTGCTTAAAGTCCAAAACCCGAGGGTGATGGTCCCGTGTCACCTCTACGGGTGGGCGCCCACTGATAGAATATGTTTGCAATAAAGTAAATGTGCACGTAGGCCCACCAAATAGCTAAGGAGTGTAAATGATGGAAAAAATAAAGAAAATTAAATGACAATGCGCAAGTAGGCCCGCCAATCGGCTACGACACTTAAATGACGAAAAAATAAAGAAAAGGAAGTACGAAGCGCAAGTAGGCCAGCCAATCGGCTAAGGCACGTAAATGATGTAAAAGTAGGGGTAAGGAAAGAGACGGAATCGTGGGTGTGAGTAAATATAGTAAACAAATAGTAAAATGGTTAGTAAAATCAAATAAAATAGACCAAAATTCAAAGGGAAGCTCTACTGGCTACTCTCCCCAGCGGAGTCGCCATCTGTGAAACCGTGAATTCTCATCGAACCCGTCACGATGATGAGCACTCTCTAAAAATTTAGAGTCGCCACCCGGAGCTTTTGGTGTCCCGAGAAACCCAAATTAATTTTATAAGCACCGAAGTGCCACAAATATGACTCAGATTCACCGATTCATGCCAAAGGCTCTTAGGTAAGGGCTTCGGTTATCGATCGAGAAGGTGTTAGGCACCCGATCAACCCACTTAATGCGGTCTCTACTTATAGTCAAAACAAAAATAAAATAAAATATGCAAAAAGTCCTTCCTCTTACCCTAGGGCACCAAAATCCTATTTGTGCCCCTCCGTTCCTACTGGAATTTCAGCAGCGTGACGGCATAAATGCGAGGAATGAGAAAGGACAAAGAAGGTAGAGGATTAGAGGGGAGAGCCGGAACTCTCGGGTCCTTGTTGCACCACTATGGATCCTTGCGTATGCATACTTCAGTGAGCTTCCAATGGCTTATAGGGTGAGAACAAGGATTCTAGCTACTAGGGCTTGATAGCTAAGAGGTATGGAAGGAAAGCTACGGGGTAGTTTCAATCTAAACTAAAGGTTTGTGATGAAAGATAAGGTCTAAGAAGGGGTTTTATAATTCTGGAATTTGTATGCAAAAGAGGGCACCAAAGGGAGACGGAGCTCTTTCTTAATTTTTCTCTCTTAGGAAAATTTTCAAGCCCTTTCAAAGGGAGCATTGGTGCCTCTCTATTTATAGGAAAAGGACAGGTTAGGAGGGTGCTTAGAGGCTAAATTTGTTTAGAAATTAGGTAATATAACATCTAAGGTTTCCTAAGTTTTCAAGTGCTTGGAAAAATGTGAAACTAGCTTTAATGGTGGATGATAGGGTAGTGTTTCCAATCACTTGAGGGTTGCAAATAGGATAAGAAAGAGTGCAACAGAACTAATGAAACACACTCAGGGCATCAAGATGGTCAACAAGTCAAACCCCAAAGATGAAATTCGAGCAAAAAACCTACAGTTACTATAGCTAAGCCTGGCACAACTAATACTTGCGCCAAGCTTAGGTACAGTAAAACAGTGCCAAACAGTGCTTGGGAAGTTCCATGCCCACGGGGGACCCACATAAGGCTGGCACAACTATTACTTGCGTTAAGCCATTTATGAGAAAAAATGGCTTGCCGCATGTATTAGTTGCACCAAGTTCATTGGGATCCTCGCGAAGCTCTCGCGTGGTTCCACATGAACCTCTCGACAGGTTCAAAACTTGGCCATTTTTGCGCTCGACATTCAAAATGCAATAACTTTTGATGTGCGACTCTGATTGGGGTGATTCTTGGCTTGTTGGAAAGCTGAAAATCTCTACTTTTAAATGGTATATGATTCAATTATAGTAGAAGATCTCAGCTAGTACTGATGCACCACTCTTCATCCACTACCCCAGAAGGTCAAGTATGAGCTCCAAAGGGGTTCTAAAGGTTCGGGGTAGGTTCTAAGGGATCTGGGGTGATTCCTACGGGTTTGGGATGATTTCTAAAGTTTTGGGAAGGTTTCTAAGGGTTTGATACATGTCATCAGGAGCTCAGAAGTGCGCCTCTCTCGAAATGTGTTTCGATCGGGCCTTGGGCCAAACTTGGGTGTCTACACAATCTAACCCTAAGATATGGACTAGTCCTAGGGTCATGATCTGTCCACTTGAGTGATCACAAATCATCCTAGAGATATACTCCACTCATGCAGTTAAAATCAAAACATAAAAATTACTGCAACCACTATGTGTGCATGGCTATAAGCTCATGCATCCATAGGTGCAGAAAGCCTATAATCTATATGCAAGCATGAGAGATTATAGATTTAATGTGAGAAGAAAAATAGCTTTCATTACATAAAAAGTACTTACAATGGTCAGCCCTCAAGACTGCAGTCAATGCAGAACTTCAGGCCCTTTACAAGGTTCACACAGTCCTTATTACAACAGAAAATCAGTCCCAACTATTACAAAAGGACTTAGCCAGGAAATGTTGAGCTAAGGAAGGAGAAAAAAGAAAAAAGATTACCTAACCCTAGAAATGACCTAAGCCCCCGAATATCTCCCTGGCTCAGAGCAGATTTGGTAATGTTAGATGCCCCTTTTTGGCTATGTTTTTACAACTTTTATACAATCCACACAAAATATCTCTGTGCCTTAGCCAATCAGAAAGTAGGAGAATCAAGTTAGTTAGGATCCTGCTGATGTGGTCCAATTACAGCCAAGTATTGCCTTGGTTAGTGGGGAATAGCTCAGCACATTGGAATGAGTGCCCTAGATGCTATGGAATCCCAAAAGTACCCTTGAATATTGAATGAGAAGACTGAAACCCAAGCCTAGAGTGGTTGGGGCTTCAGATTATGAATCTTGAGTGGTTTTCGAGTGGCTGGATTGGATCTTGAAGCTTGCTCGACATGCTGGATTGGATCAGGTTATGCATCTCGACATGATGAAGCTTCAAGTAGTTTGGCTCAAGAGGCTCTCGATAAGCTACTGTTAAGTAGTGAAAAATGCCAGTTTTCACCCTTTAACCTGACGTTTGATGGACCTATGAGCACACTAATAAACACCTGTTGAGTCTATTTCGTAGATAGCAATAAAAGTTAGGAATAATGCAGAAAACTACTAAAAAATATTACACCATGAAGTCCATCTCTCAGCACAGTGCAGACCAAGCAATGGCACATAAGAGGGTTGTACACCATTGGGCCCTTGGGGTGCGTGGCAATAGCAGGGAAAGGCTGAAGACTTCGCTAAGAGCTGAGAGCCAAAAATGGAGGAATTCGGGTAGTTGGAAAGGTTTCGATAGGATCTGAAGGCAGAGAAAGGATGGATTCGTGTGGATTGAGGATTTCGGTAGGATCCAAGAACCTATCGAGCAGCTGAAAGAAAGGAAGAAACCATCCTATCGAAAGCCTGCCTGAGGTGTAAGGGGAACCTATAGAATGGTTTTCTGAACCTGTCGGATGATGGCATGTAGAGCGGAACCTATTGAAATGGTCTTCCAACCTGTTGAAAAGCTTCCCTAACCTGTCAAATGCTCCATGCAAAGGGCAGAGAATGCTGAAGCATCAAGAGAAGGCTCATCCTATCGGAACCTATCGAAGAGATCTGAGAACCTAGCGAAAGGACCAAAAAGCTCTATTTGAACCTTTCGGAAGCTTCCTCAACCTGTCGAAATCATGTGAAGAACTTCTCAAAAAATAGGCTGTTTGCATGTTGCAACATAGTGATCTGCTACATGCAACTCGAGGCACTTGGGTGACCGGCACGACGATCCTAAAGATGCCCTAGGAAATCCTAACCAACCCCATGTGCTCTGACAGATCTCTAACAAACTTGAGGACCTTCTAGAAGGGAATATTAGAGAGAGAAACAAGAGGGAAAAGCTATATAATGAGACCCCCAATTGTAATTGGAGGGGATCGAGATTTAGATTAAATTTTGGAGATCAGAGCTTGCAACGAAATTTCATTTTCTCTCTTTTAGCTCAACTATGGTTGGCTAATTCCCTAGGAGTAGCGAGGAGAGTGGTTAGATCTATAATTGAGTAAGGTTGAGAGTGTTATTGTGGGTTAATTGCTACACAGACTACAGATCTGAGAGCATTTCATTGTAGATTGAGTTTTATTGTAATGTAAATGTTGTTTTTATTGTTTTAATTAGATCTATAGTTCCTTTGGTTTCATTTGGTGCTCGATCGGATTTGTGTAGAGGAGTCTGTTGATCAGCTCACCCACTTAACTGGCAAACCTCTTGGATACCACCTGATCTCCCTAGATCTGATATCCCTGCAATTTCTTATGTCTGTGAACATATTCTGATATCCCTAGATCTCTTTTCAGATCTGGCGATTTACCATATTTTGAACTCACCTCCCTATGAACATTTCCTTACTTTTGTAAAAACTTACTACAATAGGCCCTAAATACTTGCAGGTCTGTGTGTGTGATCTGCCTTGAATTGAGTGAATTTAAACCCCTTTTTGAATGCAAGGCAATTTCCCAACAAGTTTTTGACGCCGCTGCCGGGGAGGTGTGTTTTTAAATTTGTAGATCTAAGTTTGTTTTAGTTTAGATCATAGATCTATGATAGTTTGTTTGATTTTTCACTAACAATGTTTGTAAGTCTTGTTGATTTTCTAGTTCTTTTTGTCATTTCATCAGATTTGGTGCTGCTGCTAAGGAAGAACATTGTGCTAGAGGCGGCTCTTGAGTTTGCTTTCCTCTACCCCTATTAATTTGTCAGATCTGTTGATTTTGTTTTAAATTCATTACTCAGTTGTTTTTGTTTCGGATTATTGTGTTTGTAAATTTGCTCTGCATTAGATCTTGAGTGGTGTATGTTTGGGAGAAGAACTCTCCAACCTCAGATTGTTCCATTAAATCCAGAGGTTGAAAGACTTCTCAGATTTAGACAAACTCCACTCAGATCTGTTGCAGCTGAATTTCTCGAAATGGGTGAGCAACAGCAGTCTAGAACTCTCAAGGAATTTAATGCACCAGGGGTTTACAATTCTCCCTTCTGCATTCAGTTCCCAGCTGCACAAGGAAATTATGAAATAAAGTCTTCCATAATCTAGATGCTACCCTCATTTCATGGCCTGACTAAAGAGGATCCTTATAAGCACATTGATGAATTCTTAGGACTCTGCACCACTTTCATCATCACAGGTTTGGGGGAGGAGGCAACCAGGATGAGACTCTTTCCTTTTTCATTGAATGATAGAGCCAGGACCTGGTTGTCAATGCTTCCACCCAACAGCATTCAGTCTTGGAGTGATCTTTAATGTCAATTTTTGGCCAATTTCTTTTCCATATCTAAAATAAGCTAGTTGAGGAAGGACATCATCTCATTTGCCCAAGATCCAACTGAGGATTTTCACCAAGCTTGGGAGAGATTCAAGGAACTCCTAAAGAAATGCCCCCACCTCAAACCCCTGAATGGCAATTGGTTCAAAGTTTTTATCAAGGGATTGATTCGAAAAGCAAAGACATGGTAGATGCTTCTTGTGGTGGCACCTACCTCCATAAAACTGTTGAGAAGGCCTGGGAGTTGCTTGATATCATTAGCGAGAACTGACAGGAGGGATTGGCCCATAAAATTGGCAGATGCCTTATGGGCTTATAAGACTGCCTATAAAGCCCCCATAGGTATGTCCCCATTCAGACTAGTTTATGGCAAGGCATGTCACTTGCCTGTTGAGTTGGAACACAAAGCATATTGGGCTATTAGAGCAATTAATTCTGACTTAAACTCTGCTGGTATACACAGGAAGCTTCAGTTATCTGAGCTGGATGAGTTGCGATTAGAAGCATATGCAAATGTCAGGATTTACAAGGAGAAGACCAAAGCCTTCCATGACAGACACTTGCTACAGAAAGAATTCAAGACAAATGACAAGGTATGGATGTTCAACTCTAGATTAAAATTCTTTCCAGGAAAGTTGCAGTCCAGATGGGATGGGCCTTTCATAGTTATACATGTTTCTCCATCTGGGGCTGTAGAAATCATGGACCCTAGAGATGATAGGACCATGAAAGTCAATGGTCAATGGCTAAAAATTTGTGTTGAAAAAATTCTTGAGCCTGAGGAGACCATTGATCGTCAGGACCCTCCAGTTTAATACCTAATTTCATTGTGTATTATATGTATCATATTTCTTTTTGTCTTGATAGTTTGTTCATGTACAATAAAATTGCCATGCTAGAGATAGGTTGTCGTCTTGATAGTGCTTGCAATTCAGGGATCATGGGAGTATGTTTATAAGGTCAATAAATCAAATGATAGCATAGCAATAGAAGGTTGTTGGGTGCGAGACTGAGCACTGCACTGAAATGCAAGTTTTTGGGCTTTTAGGACCTTTCGATAGGTTACTTGCACCTTTCGTGAGGTAAGTCGATGATTTCGAGAGGTTATTTGAGGTTTTCAATAGGCACTGAGACTGGTCGATAGATGAAATCAACTCTTCGATAGGATCAAGAGGAACAGAAAGAAGGTTTCGATAGGTTCTGGATACCTATCTGGAACATATCGATATGATGGATCACCCACCATAAACCTATCAAAAGGATGATTCCACCTATCGGAATCCCATCGAATCATTCCATTTGAAATCTTCATTCGCTATGATTTCGATAGGATGCCTTGACCTATCAGAATCACTTAGCTCATCCTATCGAAATCATCTTTCATTCTCTATAACCTTTTGATAGGACAATCTCTTCCATTCGACACCTATTGAAAACCCTAGCTCCATGTTCCTCATTTGCCCTTCTTACTATCAGAGCACGTTTTCATCCTTATCCACAAATCGGTGTCTCCGCATTCATTGCACATACTTCCTTGACTTAGCCACCACTCTTAAAAATAGCCCATCATGCAGTCCGCGCTCTATTTCCCACACAGCAACCATCGCTCCATTTATTCCCACTTTCATTTTCATCTTGGAAGAATGCAAAATATTTATTATACCGATTCATATTCCAACGCCCATGCACCTTAAATATCAACCTCGTCCAGCCCTTCCACATCCATTTCCCCCTGACTTGTGCAATCCTTCCATCCCACACTCATGGATGACGACAAACCTCAAGACCTACCAACCATGTTCTACCCAGTCTGGCCACCACCGCCACCACCGGTTGAGCCTGATCCTCTCCAATTTCTCTGGGATGAATACGAAGAGGTACAGAGAATCCTGGCCAAGGAGGAAAGGAAAAAGAACAAGAGGGAGAAGAAGAGACAGAAGACCAAGCCTCCGGCATCCCCACCTCCATCCTCCCCCACTACCCCACCCCCTGATCCATAATTATTTTTTTTCCTTTTCCTTTTCATCCTCCCATCCTGGATTGCAGTTCCTCTTCCACCGTAAGTAGGGTGAGGATATCCCTACGCCAAGGGGACAATGAATTTTGAGTGACAACGGATTTTTTTTATTCTGTAGAGATCAGTCTCAGATTTGTAGTGTGTTATTTTCAATAAAATGTCTTTTTAATGTCATCTGTGCTTGTATACTTTCAATTTTTGTTTCTCTTTATTTTATAATATTATGTCTTACCTGTTTCCTTACTACCATGCTCCCAACAGTGAGGACACTGTTTAGTTTAGGTTTGGGGGTATGGCAGGTATGCCAATGAAATGAGTTAATGATAGTGCAGCTAGGCTAAAAAGGCGTGTTTGGAATTAGAGTAAATTCTCACTTGATTTTTTTTGGAAAAGAGGATATTAAAAAACTGTTTGAAACTAAAATAAGTTGTAGTTTAACATTTTTCATGAAGTAAATGTCAATAATTTATGGAAAAAAAATTTTAATTATTTTTTTTTTGTTTAGTGAACCTGAAATGAGAGAAGACTGTGAGGATACACCCCAGAAATTTTGATGGGAGGCCATACCCAGTGAGATTTGGGCCTGAAATTTTTTTAATTTCTTTTAAGAGTATCTTGGCAACTTTTTCTGCTTTAAGGACTAATTGGACGCAATTCTGCTCACTAGAAGTTAGGCAAATCTAAGTTGAAACAGCTTGACAACATTCATGACATGGAGGATATGAAGTAAGGCCATCCCTTGGACAGTTTGAGCTTAAAGATCCTACCCTTTGAACTGCCCTTGATACACCCACTTTGAGCCTTAAAGATCCTAGTTTCTTTGATGGAAACCAAAAAACTCAAACCCAAAAAAACCCTTTTGACCTAATGCAGCCTGACCCTCACTCTGAGAATTCAGAAGGCAAAGGTGAAGAAATGGAAGAAGGTAGAGCTGGTGTGATTTTTGGTTCAAAAAGAGGGAAACTCATTTGGTGGTGTTGTGGTATTCCAGCCTATAAAAAATATATATATATATATATATATATATATATATATATATATATATATATATATAAATATAATAAATAAGGCAAAAGGATGAGAAAGAGAAGTCACTTCATTTGAAAATCTACAAGAAGATAAGAAGCTAATGAAGCTGATCACTTCAAGTCTGAAAATTCAAAAAGAAAGTGAAGAGGTGCTGAAATGAAGAAGGTTGAGTTGCAAATCACCTCCTTACCTTTACTAACTTCTCAAATTTGAACCCCTTTTACCCTTTCATTCTTTTACAAATCTCATCCCTAAGCCACATTACAACCCAATAAAAAGACCTTACTGATCTAAAAATAATTGAGCTGTCATGTGGAGATAAGGATTTGTTTAATCTATGGTGAAAAGAGTTAGAAAATTGTAGGAATTAGATTAATGCCTATGCTCATGCTTGCAGTCCTATTTGAGGGTTGCAACCGCTCTTGAGCTGTGTGAAATGATGCACCCTTCGATCCTTGTTATGAGTAAGCAACCCTGGTGAGGCTTGGGTCTGAAATCCAATTTGATGGGGGTAGTATCAAAACAGAATTCTTAAGTGAAAGGTCAGCCATGCATTAATTTTTAAGAGAAATGCCTTGACATGAGCTGAGTGATGGTAAAGGATTACAGCAGACTTTGAAGTTTTGAACTGATGCTTTTTTTGTTGAAATTCCTCTAATGAATCAAATGGACATGGTATGAATTTACTTTATTTACTTAAACTCTGTTTTAGTAGGATGCACTACTATTAACTAACTTTATCAGAGAAGTTTGTGGGTACCTTCACTGAAAACCCTTAGGAGACTTCACTCCTCCACTTGGGATTACCTAAAGGTTTAAAAGGCTTGATGCATATGCTAAATGCATCCGTGATCCCTACGAAAGTAGCATTTTTAATTTTCTTTGTTTCTCCTTTGCTCAGGGACTAGCAAAGCTTAGGTTTGGGGGTGTGTTAAGTAGTGAAAAATGCCAGTTTTCACCCTTTAACTTGACCTTTGATGGACCTGTGAGCACACTAATAAACACCTGTTGAGTCTATTTTGTAGATAGTAATAAAAGATAGGAATAGTGTAGAAAACCACTAAAAAATGTTGCACCAAGAAGTCCATCTCTCAGCACAGTGCAGACCCAGCAATGGCACACAAGAGGGTTGCACAACAATGGGCCCTTGGGGCATGTGGCAACAACAGGGCAAGGCGAAAGAAGTGAAAACAGGCTGAAAACATCCTATCAAGAGGTTATCTGAAGACTTCGATAGGAGCTGAGAGCTAAAATGGAGGAATTTGTGCAGTTGGAAAGGTTTCGATAGGATCTGAAGGCAGAGAAAGGATGGATTCGTGTGGATTGCGAAGTTGGATAGGATCAAAGAACCTATCGAGCAGCTGAAAGAAAGGAAGAAACCATCCTATCGAAAGCCTGCCTGAGGTGTAAGGGGAACCTATCGAATGGTTTCCTGAACCTGTCGGATAATGGCATGCAGAGTGGAACCTATCAAAATGGTCCTCCAACCTGTCGAATGCTCCAGGCAAAGGGAAGAGAATGGTGAAGCGTCAAGAGAAGGCTCATCCTATCGGAACCTATCAAAGAGATCTGAGAACCTAGCAAAAGGACTAAAAAGCTCCATTTGAACCTGTCGGAAGCTTCCTCAACCTATCAAAATCGTGTGAAGAATTTCTCAGAAAATAGGTTGTTCGCATGCTGCAACTTAGTGACCTGCTACATGCAACCCGAGGCACTTGGGTGATCGGTACGACCTCTTGAAGATGCCCTAGGAAACCCTAACCAACCCCACGTGCTCTAACAGATCTCTAACGAACTCTGAGGACCTTCTAGAAGGGAATATTGGAGAGAGAAACGAGAGGGAAAAGCTATATAATGAGACCCCCAATTATAATTGGGGGGGATCGAGATTTGGATCAAATTCTAGAGATCAGAGCTTGCAGCGAAATTCCATTTTCCCTCTTTCAGCTCAACTGTGGTTGGCTAATTCCCTAGGAGCAGCGAGGAGAGAGGTTAGATCTGTAATTGAGTAAGGTTGAGAGTGTTATTATGGGTTAATTGCAGCACAGACTATAGATCTTAGAGCATTTCATTATAGAGTGAGTTTTATTGCAATGTAAACGTTGTTTTTATTATTTTAATTAGATCTATAGTTTCTTTGGTTTCATTTGGTGCTCGATCGGATTTGTGTAGAGGAGTTTGTTGATCAGCTCACTCACTAAACTAGTAGACCTCTTGGATACCACCTGATCTCCCTAGATCAGATATCCCTACAATTTCTTGTGTCTGTGACCTAGAAATTGCAGCATCTATAGTGGTTTTAATGCTTTGGTTGAAACCTTTGGTTTGGAGGAATTCCCTAGGATGATCTGTGACCATTGAAGTGGACAGATCATAGCCTTAAGATCAGTCCAATCTCTAGTTTCAATTGGATTCTTCTGCCATAAACCTTTGGATCGGATGAAGTCTATAGGATGGCTTATGACCATTGAAGTGGACAGACCATAGCCTTAAGATCAATTAAATCCTTTTGTTTAGAGTGGAGTCTTCTACCCTGCAGCTGTGCTTGTAGCCAGCTGAGGGATTTGTGTGCTTTGAACCCCTGTAACATGATCAACTCAACCTGATTGCAGTGAGACCAATCTCCAAGCTGCTCTTCTCCATTTTCTATTTTTAAACCCTTCCACTTGCAAGATCTAGATCTCTAGACTCAATCTCAGTTAGTTTGCATTTTTTGCAGTTTAGCTTAAGTGACAACCCTTTAAAACCTCTCCCCTTTCTTTTACTAGGTAGGTTGCCAGATCTCTTTTAAGGTCTGGAGATTTACCATATTTTGAACTCACCTCCCTGTGAACATTCCCTTACTTTTGTAAAAACTTGCTACAACAGGCCCTGAATACTTGCAGGTCTATGTGTGTGATCTGCGTTGAATTGAGTGAACTTAAACCCCTTTTTGAATGCAAGGCAGTTTCCCAACAGCTGCCATTCTTTAATTCTGCAGCTTGACAACATGAAGTGCTTCAGATTATGCAGCTCAAGTGGTTGTCGACAGGTTGAGTTGCTTAAAACTACAGCTCGATAGGCTGAATCTCCTCAGGCTTTAGTTACTCGATAGGTTTAAGTGCACATGTTATCAACTGCTCAAGATCTGCGCGAGAAGGATTTCTGAAGGTGTATCTGCTAGAGAACTACTCGAGCAAACGTTCTTTGATTTAACTCATCCTTTCGAGAAGTGCTCAAGATGAGTTTCTGAAGCTGTGAACCTCTCGAGAATTGCTCGAGAGGAATTTCTGGAGTTCTCTCTATTTGAGCTACTCAAGCTGTTGATATGCTGCAGTCCTGAAGTGCTCGAGATCTGCTCGAGCACAATTAATTGGGAGTCTAACTGCTCGAGCTTGAATTCTTGACTGTCTACAACTGTGCACAGGTTGCTGCAACACTCCTCACTGCTTGGGTCCACCTTTCTTTTGACTGTTGGACTTCTATGGCCCTCATGCATGACCAATGACACCTATGGTGTGGACCACTATGGTGCACTCTCTATTCTTCCATCAGCTTCAAGACTTGACCTCAAAATACTCTTTTCTTGGCATCCATTATGTGGACTGTTGCACAAAGCTGTGATTTATTTCTAACTATAAAAACATACCCAAATGAAAATTATTAGATGTCTCAAAGGTGTAGTAAAAGCTAGGATAAGAGGTGAAAAATGGTATTTTTCAATGATTAATAGTCTTTCTTCTCCATCTTCTTTGATCCATGAATTACCAAACTTCTAATTTGAATAATCTTATAACTCTGTGCATGACGGTGTAGCTCTCATGTGATCAGCAACAACAAGAGTCTTTACTCTGTAAAATTATAAATCATGATTTTCTCTTTTCAGCTCAAAACTCTCGGTACGATTTTCTACAATGAACGATCGCAATTCTCTATTGTATTGCACTCCGCCTAAAATATTGTTTGAAGAATCATAAATTATGATTTCTTATTTTTCTTTTGCTTCGTTCAATCGTAAAGTATAATTTCTAACTTTAATCATGTGTCGAATCATCTTTTACGTTCAATCATCTTTCTTAGTGCTTTATGAGTTTATTTTGACGAAAATTAACACTTTGGTTCACTCTTGCTGTCAATTCTATTTATATGTTTTTTTTTCCTTAGTATTTACTATAAATATCTCTACTAGGCTCATGCTGTAGTAAATCATAAATCAAAAAGGTCTTTATTTGGCTTCTAATGGGGCTTTGAGTTAAAAGGTTTCCAAAGAAAGGTAGAAAGGATTCAAGGATTTCTGAGAATTCAGTTCTTCTTTCACCTATCTTCTTCTTCTTTTGTTCATTTTAATTCAGTAAGTATCCAAAAAGTTGGATAACTTCTTGCCATTATTCTTTTTCTATTTTTTTGTGTAAATCCCTTTTCTTCAATTGATTTTAGATATCCTCTTGAAATTTTCAGCTTTGAAGCTATTTTCTTTTCTATCTTTTTCAGAATCGTAATTACTGTTAAGACCTGAAAAGTATCACTTTTCACCCCTTAACTTAACCTTCGATTAGACCCTTAGCCACCTAATAAGTTCTTGTTAAGTATTTTGTGTAGGTAATAATCAGCTGTGAAATAAGGCCAGGAATCCTATTAAGGAGCCTGTTTTGGCACCAGATATCCCTGAGAAGAATGAACTCTGAATCCAGACCTGAAATGAGCCTCGCGCAGCTGACCCAAGCTTTAGAGGATTAAGGAGAAATATGCCTCGCACAGTTCAACTGAGCTTCCCAAGACTTCACAGCAACCTCTCGCGCAGATGAGTGACTGAAGAGCTTGAGAAACTCAAACTCGCACAGCTCTCGCGAAGCTCAAGAGTAGAACACATAGCACAGTGTCACGCAATTCAAAGCAGACCTCTCTCAATCTCACGCAGTTCACTCAGAACGGCTGAGAGAGAGCATCAGAAGAAGAACACCTCACGCAGTTATCGCGCCATTCAAGAAAGAAAACATCCTGGCAAAGGCAAAGCCAACCTCGTAAAGATCAAGTGAGACATAAAACCTCGCGCAGTTCAGAACTCAGTAGAGCCTCACGAGGTAACTCGCGAAGTCCAGTAAAGAGAAGTGCTCGCGAAGTTCTCGCGCTGCTCAAATTCACTCTCGCGAAGATTGGCCCAGCGAAGACCGAGCGACCTCGCGACTGCTTGAATTTCAACCCCGCGACACTTGAGTCTGTGTTTTCTATTCAACCTTGCGAAGCCCAATCCAGCGAGAGCGTAATTCTCTACCGCGCGACTGCCTGAAGAGCAAACCAAGGCAACCTCGCGACGGCTGAAGCTTCAGTGTCAAATCATCCTAGCGAAGAGCAAAGAGCTACCACGCGACAAGTTTGGGAAACTACAGCTACCTAGCGAAGCTCTGACCTTAAACTTCCATCTCTTCAGCAGAGGACCTTCTGGGTATTTCCAGCGATTAAGGCACGCACTCCCATGCTCAAATCTCCGTGCATGCACCCCGAGGCATCCAAGGATCATTATTAGGCCACGTGACATCATTAAAATTAGGGTTTCCTAACCCTAATGTGCCGCCACCCCACTTCTATATAAACCCATACCTAGCTTAGGTTTAGGTATCTGGGAACCCATCTCAGATCATTTTTTCTTTCCTCTTTCCTTTTAGCAGTAAGTAATTTTCTTTTTCTTTCCTTCTCTCCATAGTCCAGCACTTGCTGGCTATGCCAAGGTATGTGTTTATGATTTAGATCAATGGAAGTTCTGTAATAGGATCTGTACTTTGTGGGATTGGTGTTTATGTGTGAGATGCGCTGTGCAAGGCTGCTGCCTTGTGATCCGCCATTGCTTTGGCTGTGTTTCAAAGCAATGGAGGACTGATTCTAAGGGCCATTCAGATCCAAGTGACCTGTGCGTCTGGGCTGTCATGGTCCTACAGCCTTAGCCCCACCACAGGACCCACTAGATCTGAAATCCCCATGGGAGCTTGAGCTGGTAGCCTTGTGAGCATGGTGATAGCAGCGATATTCGTGTTTTATTTTGGGCTCCGTGAGGAGGATAACCTCTGGGATAGTTTGTGAGCATTTAAGTGGGCAGATTATAGCCTTAAGGTTATTCTAATCCACCGATCCAAGATGGATCCTTCTTCTTTACACCTGAGCTTGAAGAAGCCTGGTGAGAGATTGTACAGAGGCAGACTCCCCTATATTTGTATAGATCCGCCATCAGATGTTGGATCTGATCTGGTTATAGAGATTATAGGCTGGTGACTGGACCATTGTAGCCTCGCTCAAGCAATGGACAGCTGGATCGAAGGTTGTACTCAATCTCTTGCTGGTTCTATGTGTCTGGGCTATCATGGTCCTACAGCCTTAGCCCCACATATAGAACTTTAGAGGTTGAGGTTCCCTATGGATTCTTGAGCTGGTAGCCTGGATGAAATAGTGCCTGCAAAGATTTACTTGTTATGTTTTAACCCATCCCTGGATAGTGGCTCCCCTATGGGATAATCTGTGACCATTTAAGTGGGCAGGTTATAGCCTTAAGGGTGAAATCATGGCAGAGTGATAGGTTGGATCCTTTCTCCTCAGTGGTGATAATGTAGCCTCTGGACAAGATTTCTATAACATCAGATCTGAATCTGAGTTACAAAACTTCTCTGACCTTGGCTCAATAACGTACTTCTCACCCTTTTTATACTTATTTTCCACACTCCATCAATCCTCTCAACCCTTTCTGTAGTTTAGATATTAAAATACTTAGAATAAGTGACCTTAAACTCCCCTCCTTATAGGACTGCTAGATCTATAGACATATCTGGAGGGACTACTAGAGATGGCTCCCTTGGAGCTCTAGATCACCTTTCCTTGTGGGACAAACTCTTACTTATCAAAACTTGCTACAAAAGACCCTGTATCTTGCAGGTCTAGGACTTCTGAGTTGTGCTGGATTCACCCCCTGTTTTACTCTGTCTTTGATTTTTAAATAACTTTCACCACCAACCAATAATGTAAGCACACCAGAAGTCATCAACAAGTTTTTGGCACCGCTGCCAGGGAAAGATGATCTATTAGTAGACCCTTAGTTTTTGTATTCTTAGTATTCTTTGCACATGTGAATAATTGATACTGCTGACATAATTTTGAACCTTTCCTACAGATCTAGACAACAGCAGTGAAGGATAGTTGGACTGCAATTGGAGCTTAGCTACCTCTGTTTGCAAACTCTTTGACTTTTAAATCTCTGTCTGTCTTTCTTAAAAAAAAAATTTTTAGCAGTATCTAGGATAGTTTAAATGTATTCTTTGAATAGCAGTAAACTAGTTCGATAAATTTGTTAGTGTACAATCATTCTTTTGCGATGTGCTTGCAAGAAGCTTTCCTTGGTGTTGGTGTGCTTGTATGCTAGGGAGGAGATCCCTCAGCCCTGCTTTAAAGCCTCTTAACCCTGAGTTAGAGAGGGGAAGGAGACTTAGAAGAGACAGGCACACCACAGGAGAGCCCCCAAGTGAATCTGTGACAGCAATTATGGGTGAAGAACAACTCAGAACCCTCAAGGAGTTGAATGCTCCGGATGACTATAACTCCCCTTTTAGCATTCAATTCCCTGATGTTCAGGGGAACTATGAGATAAAAACTTCAATCATCCAGATGCTGCCAGCTTTCCATGGGCTTAGCAAAGAGGACCCTTACAAGCATATTGACCAGTTCTTGGCCTTGTGCACCACTTTTAATATCACTGGTTTGGGACCTGAGGCTACTAGGCTCACTCTTTCCCTTCTCTCTGAAGGATAGGGCCAGTACCTGGCTGACCACTCTTCCCAACAATAGCATTGCTTCATGGAAAGACCTGCAGACCAGATTCCTAACCAAGTTCTTCCCTGAGACCAAAACTAGCCAGTTGAGGAAGGAGATTCTTGCATTTTCTCAATCCCCAACTGAGGATTTTAACCAGTCCTGGGATAGGTTTTAAGAGATGCTCAAACAATGCCCCCACCACAAGATCCCTGAGTGGCAGCTTGTACAAAGCTTCTACAATGGGATTGATTAGAAAAATAGAGACATGGTCGATGCCTCTTGTGGTGGATCCTACGTGCACAAACTGCTGAGGAGGCATGGGAACTGTTTGAGGTGATTAGTGAGAATGCTTTTCAAAAGCCATCCCTGGCAAGAACTAGTCAGAAATCTGAGTCAAAGGTGGTGCCTGCTGCTAGATCAAGAGGAAAAGTTTATGAGGTGTCTGGGAACAATGACCTGCAGCTACAGATGGCAAACCTCTCTATGAAGTTTGATAAATTATTGACTGTGATGCAACCCAGAAGGGCTGCTCATGTGGCTGAGGCATGTCTGATATGCCAGTCCCCACAGCACACAGTGGAGGAATGTCCATCTGCAGGGAAATTTCCTGAATTGATGTTGGAACATGCTGCTGCTGCTCAATCTTATGGCCGACAACAATCTGGGGGCTACAATAGGCAGCCATATGGATACCAGCACCAAATTATTGGTTACCAATAGAGAGACCACCCAAATCTGAGGTGGAAGCAAGACAACTACATGCAGCCCCAGCAGATGTTGGCCTTACCACAAAGGCCACAGCAGCAGTTCAATCAAGGGAATGCCCCTAGGTCTACCTTCCAACACCATCAGCAGCCCCATCAGTAGCAAAATCAGTTGGTCTTACCCCCTTCTCAACTAAGAAATACTTCTTTCGAGGACCAGGTCTTGACATCACTGCAAAACCTGGGTTCCTTGACTCAGACTGTGAACTCTCATGGTCAGAGCATCAAGACGATGGAAGAACAAATTGGACAACTAGCGAACACCTTAGCCAAAAGAGAAGAGGGAAGATTGCCCAGTCAACCAGTGGTTAATCCCAAGGGCCAATTTTTGATTGGTGAAGGATCCTCCAACCCTGAGGGGGATCTGTCATTAAATTAATGATTAAGAACTGTGCACCGTTGTATGATATGTATTCTACAGTTGATAAAAATTGTTAGCAATCTTGTTGGAATATGAGTTTAGTGCTTTAATGCCTACTTTTATACCAGCTCCCCTTGTTCGATAATTTCAAGTGATTGAATGATAATGTAGTATTTGAATGCTTTTCATGATGTATGAATTTATTGCCTTGAAAGTATGGGAATTTGTAAATGCTTTATAATGCTTGGGGGTGTCCCTGGAAGAGAGTCTGTGAGAGAATCCACCCATAAAGTCAGGGTCAAACAGCTGACTCATGGGTGAGTGAATTCTAACTCGGTTAAGCCATCGCGGGGTTCTGAATAATGGGTTTGGTCCCCTCTCGCGCAGTTCATAAAGAACTACTTTTTTTTGCTGTCGCGAGTTTCAGATATAACTGGGTGGGCTGCCTCGCGCAGTTTAAAGGAACAACTAATCTCACGACCAATTCATTCCCAGCCAGCGAGTGGACATTTTCAAAGCGCGCTGAGCCTCGCGATATTTAAATCTCACCCCGCGCTGCTTTTCTTTACTGCTTTCTCTTTCCTCTCCTACCAGCGAAACCTTAGCTCCCACTCCTCTCAACCTCTCTCCTCCAGCATCCTGTCTACAGTTCATTGTTCAGTTTGAAATTCTAGATTTTTGTTCTTAAAGCTTCCATCAATAGTTGCCCCCTGCTAAGAGCTCTTGAGATCCATCGTGCGTCCAATTGAATAGAACCCTAACTTTTAGGGTTAGACTCAGCTCCTGATCTTTCCTTTCAAAATTTCAACTGCACACTCACCAAGGAGAGTTGTGATGGCTCCTAAAAGCGCACCTGTGAAGAGAGCTAGGGACAAGGCCACTGTGGAGCCTGCCCCTAAGAAAGCCAAGTCCTCTACGGCACAACACAAAGGGAAGGAGGTGGTTCCTGAGGTGGCTGCACAAACACCTGATTATTCTACACCCTCTGAGCTCTTCATTTCCATTCCCTTAGAGCCTGAAGCCATTTTCGATATCTCTTTCTTTGAATTAGAGCCATTTTCAGCACCTGCCATTGAGTTCTTGCGCAAGGCTGGTTTGTTCCCCTTGATGCAAATGATTCCTGCACTAGCCTATCCTAGATTAGTGCAACTCTTTTACCAACACCTTAGGGTCAGACCAGACACACAGGGGCAGCCAGGCCTCCTTCTGTTAGTTGATAATTTTGAGATGTTGCTTAGCCCAGAGTTAATTGCTAAAGTCATGGGCACCCCGGCCATTTTTTATCCCAACTGCAGATATGGTGCCCCTGTAAGTGCCTCTCTCGATACCATTGCCCAAGCCATTATTAGAGGCTTGAAGGCCACAGGGGACTCCATCAGAAGAAGGGATTTGGATCCCAAGCTGCTGTTCATCAATCAAGTGCTAAGGAAGAATATCTACTGCTCCGGCCATCAGCAAGAAAGGAGGACACCAATTGTTGATGCTCTCTACTCTTTCTCTCTGGGCCACGGATTTAATGTTGCATGGTTGATTTTTGAAGCCATGAAAGACATGATGGTGAAGCTTGGGCTGCAAATGAAGGTCCACACTCTCCACTATGGAAGACTCATCACCAGACTACTTTTGAGGGGAGGGTACAAGATACCAGTGGGGGAGTTATTTGCTGACCTCACTCCCACCAAAAAGACAATGGGGGATCAGCAGAAGTCTAACGGATCCCCAGAAGAAGAAGAAGGCTGAAGCTCAGAATGTCTCCGAGCAGGGGAGAGGAGCTGCGTGAAAAGGCCACCCCCGCCCCTAAAAGAAGGCTAAAACCCCGCCCAAAGAAGGTGGCGCGAGCTCATCACCTCTGCACTGCAGCAATCCCTCCATCCACCACACTTGCGTCTCCACTACCTTCTTCACCCATTCCATCTCTCCCTTTCCCTCTTTTATCTCCTTTTTCCATTCCACCTCCCACTATTATCCGTACCTGGGAAGAAACTGTTGAACCCCAGGACAACACTCCACCTTCACCCACCATACCTCAATACACATTGATCTCTCCCATATCATCTGATCCACACCCTGACAGCCCTCCCTTGATAACCTACCTTAAAAAGAAAACCTCTCACACTACCCCTGCCTCATCTTTACCCACTTCCACCACCCCTATCCTTCCCACAGACACACCCCTTATTGACCAACCCTTAGTTCCACCTCTCCATGACCTGGACTTTAACCTAGCCACCACTTCAGGGTATCAAGCCTTCATGACCACCTTGCTTGATACCTTGCCCACCCATGGCATCCCTCTCCCTGAGTCCCCTCTCCCTTCACCACATCATTCGCCAGACCCTTCACCTTCCCCCCTACCACTTTCCATCATGCCCCCACTTCCCCTTTCCAACCTGTTCCTTCTTATCCTCATACACCACCTCAACCAACCTCAGATACCCTTACTCATATCCTTTCCCTCATGACATCCAAACCCAACTATCCAACACCACATGCACTCCAAGCCCAAATGCAAACCGACATAGCCACCATACAATCCACCCTTCACACATTGACAAACCCACCAATCCCCACACAACCTCCTACTACCCCATTGACCCAACCCCCTTCCACCTCTCACTCCCCAGTTCCAACAGACCCCACCCAAATTGACTTACCTCCACCCTTCCTCCTCCATGACACCATACCCCACCACTCCTTTCCCTCTCTACCTATCCTACCCCCTCCAATACTACCTCCCCCTCAATTTACCAACACTTCTACCCAAACCCCATTCCATTCCCATCCACCCTTCCCATTCCACCCCCCCTATTTGCACCCCCACCCCTTCCATTTCAACACTCCACCATCCCCTTCTTCCCTTACCCTGAACCATCCACATCCGCTACCCTTCCTTCATTTCACTTTCCACCCTTTCATTCCCCCTCTTCTCCCACCCCCTCCTCAATTCACTGACCATTTAACCCAGACCACCCCAACCATTTCTACAACCCCCACTTTTCTCCCCCAGGATCCATCACCATCTCCTCCTTCCACTCTATTTCTACCAATCTTGCCCAGACACTCCTACTACACCCCTCCCTACTTCACCCTCCTCCATGCCATGAGGGACAATCCCTATATCAAGAGGGATGCTCTTAATGGCATGGCCCAACTCCGCCAAGCCCTCGAATACCCCTTGCTGCAGAAACTTAGTGACTTGAAGTTTGCTCACCATGAGCAGCTGAGAGATATTTCCAAAGGGTGGGAGTCAATTTTGGAGACATCAAATGCGAACAAGGCTGCAGCAACGTATTACAGAATGACTACTGAGATTGAAAAGGCCAATGCAGAGAGGGTGAAAAAGCACAACAGGCTATTAGAGAAAAAATTGAACAATGCTCAGGAGATCACCCGACTCAGTAAGGAGCTTGCAGATACCAATCTCCTGTGGGCTAACAAGAAAATTGAAATCTTAGAACAGAGAGTTGCCTTCCTACTATCCCAACCTATGCAGGCCACCCCCATCGCCACCGCTCCCCCTGAGGCCCCATCTTCTTCCACACAACTAGGCCCATCTTCTTCCACTGCCCCTAACCCAACCCTTACACAATCTATTCCCCCAACTCCCACAGCCCCCACTCCAGTAGCTCCTCCTATTCCTCCTCAAATGCCTACTGCAGTTCCTTCTGTAGTACCTACACAACCTATTGCTCCTACTGCAATCCCTACTGTAGCTCCTGCTCCTCCCTCAGTGCCCCCCCTATTCCCTCTCCTGGTCTCAAAAGAAAATGCACCCCTTCCAAGAAAAAGCCCACTTCTAAAAGAGCCACTGCCGCCCAAAAAGGCAAAAGGCCGGCCCCTCCATCCCCACCTCCAAAGGTCACCAGAGCTTCTGCTCAGGATGATCCCCATGGGCGCCTACTTTCCAAAGAAGAACGAGCAGAGCCGCCTTGGATTGGACCCTACTAAGCTCTTCCTTCTGACTCAGAGTCTGATGCTGCACCACCTACGGATCCCAGTGCCCAACCTATTGTTGCTGCTCCTTCATCCGGCCCTGCTATACAATCCTATCCTCAGCGAAGGAAAGTTGCTGCAAAGAGGACTACTCCCCCAAGTCTCTCTTTGAAAATTGGAAAAGAAACATCTGCCCAGTCTGAGGAGGCACCACCACTAAGCCAGCCCGTGAAAGGGAAGAGCCCTGCCATTCCTACAGCCAAAGTACTAGATCCATCTCCTGTGGCTCCCCCTAAACTAGAAAAAGGGAAAAGTCATCTCCTGTCTCAGGTGCAAGCCCAAGCTAAATCCCCCGTTGCCCCTCCTGAGCCAGCACTAGCCCAATCACCTCTTATTCCCCCTCTGCCTCAGTAAGGGCAAGCCTCCAAAGGTAAGGGCCCCAAAGGAAAATCTCCCACCAAACCCCCTGAGCCAACCACTGCTAAATCTTAGGAGATCCCTCCTGAACCCAAGAAGTGTAAAATGAGGGTCCGGGCTCCAACCATACCCAAAACTCCCAAGCAAAGAAAGGCAGAGAGGGAACGAAAGAAGAAAGAAGAAGAGGCTCTCCTGCAAGAGCATGCAAAGAAGATGGGATGGGACAAGCTTTGAGACAGATTCTAACTAGATTGCACCTAGGAATTTCTCTGTTTCATTTACAACTGTTTTCTTGTATTTTGTACATTTCTAATTTTTCATAGACTTTTCCCCTGTCTTTACTATCTTGCTTTGCCTGTGTGTGTTTTGTTCCCTGTTTTTTCCTTTTTCTTTTAGCCTCATTAGTTCTGCACAAGACACTTTTGAACCAAAGGAGGACACTCCTCATAGGTTTGGGGGCATGTCGTGCACCACAATGGAATAGCTAACATAAGTGCAGCAAACTCATCTGAGCAATATGGAAATGGACCTCTGTTCACTTAAGAATCATGAAATTAAGAAGTTTAAAATTTATGCAAACCTTGGACATTATAAACTTCTAATATTCCACATTTCCATGATAATATCACCAAGGAAACCTACTTGTATCAAAGACTTAGTGAATCATTAGAGAGAGAAAAGGTGAGGACATACTTGAAAGTTCAAAGGATGACCATAACCAAAGTGAGAATTGGGCCTACAAAATTTTCTATTCTTTGAGGAGTAACTAAGGCATTTCTTTAGTTCTAAGGATCGGCCGAGTCAGTGCTCACTAGAAGTTAGGTAACTCCAAGTTGAAACAACCGACAAGACTCATGAGACCTAGGAAAGGATCAAGGCCTTCTTGGACAGCTTTGAGCCTAAAAAGACCAATCCTAAAGCTAATCGCCTTGTCCATACCCCTTTGAGCTTTAAATCCTAAATTTCTTCAAAATACACCGAGTACTTGAACTCAACCTATGAACCTGATTCAACTCTACCTCACCGAGAATTCAGAAGGTAAAGGAGAAAGAGTTCAAGATGGACTAGCTATGGTCAACATTAGGTGAATGGAGAAGAAGGATCTCAAAAATCTGGCAGTATGGTAACTGAGAACATGGTGGCATTTCTGAAAAGCATAAACAAAATAAAAAGAAGGAAACTCCAGTAAAAAGAAACAAAAATAATAATGAAGAGGAATAAGGGAGAAGTCAAGAGAAACTTTCATTGGAAAATCAAAATCAAGAGGAGAAACTAATCACTTCAAATCGGAAAATCTCAAAGAAGATGAAGGGAGCTGAATTATGGAAGGTGAAGTCATGAACCACCTCTGTGACCTACTGATTTCTCAAATTGGAACCCCTTTTCAACCTTCCATTCTTTTTAACCCTATCTCATAAGACACATTACAACCCAGTTAAAAGCCCTTGTGATCCAAAGATGAGTGAGCTGTCATGTGAAGATAAGGAATTATCCAATCTATGGTGAGGAACTGGCAATGATGTCAGTACTTAAGAACTCTGCCTATGCTCATGCTTACAAACCCATTTGGGGGATGTAATTGCTCTTAAGCCTGTGAGAAAATGAAGCCCTCAACAAACCTTTATGAGAGTATGCCCTGCAAAGTTTTCTTTTGGGTCTGAACTTGAATGCATTATGTATGACCTTAACCTAATTTTTTTGACATAAGGATAAGTTCAGTGCTGACACACACTTGTGCAGTTTTCTGTGATTGCAAACTATTTGGAAATGCTGTGCAATCATGAGAATTTATGCTGTTTAAGTTACTGTGCAACCAATGAATTAAATTTCTTTTATGTGTACTGATTCAAGAGTAGACTAAATCTGATTCCTTAACTGCTCATTGGATGATATTGCACTTTTGTTAACTGTTTCATTTGAGAAGTTTGTGGGTGTCTTCACTGAAAACCCTCAGGAGACTTCACTCCTCCACTAGGGATCATCTAGGGGTTTAAAAGGCTTGGTACATATGCTAAATGTATCCGTGCTCCATACGAAAGTGGGATTTAATTTTTAGAGTAGATTTAATGTAGCTTTGCTAAGGGACTAGCAAAGATTAGGTTTAAGACCTGAAAAGTACCACTTTTCACCCCTTAACTTAACCTTCGATTAGACCCTTAGCCACCTAATAAGTTCTTGTTAAGTATTTTGTGTAGGTAATAATCAGCAGTGAAATAAGGCCAGGAATCCTATTAAGGAGCCTGCTTTGGCACCAGATATCCCTGAGAAGAATGAACTTTGAATCCAGACCTGAAATGAGCCTCGCGCAGCTGACCCAAGCTTTAGAGGATTAAGGAGAAATATGCCTCGCGCAGTTCAACTAAGCTTCCCAAGACTTCATAAAACTCAAACTCGCGCAGCTCTCGCGAAGCTCAAGAGTAGAACACATAGCGCAGTGTCGCGCAATTCAAAGCAGACCTCTCTCAATCTCGCGCAGTTCGCTCAGAACGACTGAGGAGAGAGAGCATCAGAAGAAGAACGCCTCGCGCAGTTATCGCGCCATTCAAGAAAGAAAACATCCTAGCGAAGGCAAAGCCAACCTGGCAAAGATCAAGTGAGACATAGAACCTCGTGCAGTTCAGAACTCAGTAGAGCCTCACGAGGTAACTCGCGAAGTCTAGTAAAGAGAAGTGCTCACGAAGTTCTCGCACTGCTCAAATTCACTCTCACGAAGATCAGCCCAGCGAAGACCGAGCGACCTCGCGACTGCTTGAATTTCAACCTTGCGACACTTGAGACTGTGTTTTCTATTCAACCTTGCGAAGCCTAATCTAGCGAGAGCGTAATTCTCTACCGCGCGACTGCTTGAAGAGAAAACCAAGGCATCCTCGCGATGACTGAAGCTTCAGTGTCAAATCATCCTAGCGAAGAGCAAAGAGCTACCACGCGACAAGTCTGGGAAACTACAGCTACCTAACGAAGCTCTGACCTTAAACTTCCATCTCTTCAGCAGATGAGCTTCTGGGTATTTCCAGCGATTAGGGCACGCACTCCCATGCTCAAATCTCTATGCACGCGCCTCGAGGCATCTAAGGATCATTATTAGGCCACGTGGCATCGTTAAAATTAGGGTTTCCTAACCCTAATGCACCACCACCCCACTGCTATATAAACCCATACCTAGCTTAGGTTTAGGTATCTGGGAACCCATCTCAGATCATTTTTTCTTTTCTCTTTCCTTTTAGCAGTAAGTAATTTTCTTTTTCTTTCCTTCTCTCCATAGTCCAGCACTTGCTGGCTATGCTTTTGTATGTGTTTTTGAATTAGATCAATGGAAGTTCTGTAATAGGATCTGTACTTTGTGGGATTGGTGTTTATGTGTGAGATGCTCTGTGCAAGGTTGCTTCCTTATGATCCGCCATTGCTTTGGCTGTGTTTCAAAGCAATGGAGGACTGATTCTAAGGGCCATTTAGATCCAAGTGACCTGTGTGTCTGGGCTATCATGGTCCTACAGCCTTAGCCCCACCACAGGACCCACTAGATCTGAAATCCCCATGGGACCTTGAGCTGGTAGCCTTGTGAGCATGGTGGTAGTAGCGATATTCGTGTTTTGTTTTGGGCTCCGTGAGGAGGATAACCTCTGGGATAGTCTGTGAGCATTTAAGTGGACAGATTATAGCCTTAAGGTGATTCTAATCCACTGATCCAAGATGGATCCTTCTTCTTTACACTTGAGCTTGTAGAAGCCTGGTGAGAGATTGTACAGAGGCAGACTCCCCTATATTTGTATAGATCCGCCATCAGATGTTGGATCTGATCTGGTTATAGAGATTGTAGGTTGGTGACTGGACCATTGTAACCTCGCTCAAGTAATGGACAGCTGGATCGAAGGTTGTACTCAATCTCTTGCTGGTTCTATGTGTCTGGGCTATCATGGTCCTACGGCCTTAGCCCCACATATAGAACTTTAGAGGTTGAGGTTCCCTATGGATTCTTGAGCTGGTAGCCTAGATGAAATAGTGCCTGCAATGATTTACTTGTTATGTTTTGACCCATCCCTAGATAGTGGCTCCCCTATGAGATAATCTGTGACCATTTAAGTGGATAGGTTATAGCCTCAAGGGTGGAATCATGACAAAGTGATGGGTTGGATCCTTTCTCCTCAGTGGTGATAATGTAGCCTCTGGACAAGATTTCTATAATATCAGATCTAAATCTGAGTTATAAAACTTCTCTGACCTTGGCTCAATAACGTACTTCTCACCCTTTTTATACTTATTTTCCACACTCCATCCATCCTCTCAACCCTTTCTGTAGTTTAGATATTAAAATACTTAGAATAAGTGACCTTAAACTCCCCTCCTTATAGGACTGCCAGATCTGTAGACAGATCAGGAGGGACTACTAGAGATGGCTCCCTTGGAGCTCTAGATCACCTTTCCCTGTGGGACAAACTCTTACTTATCAAAACTTGCTACAAAGGACCCTGTATCTTGCAGGTCTAGGACTTCTAATTTGTGCTAGATTCACCCCCTGTTTTACTCTGTCTTTGATTTTTAAATAACTTTCACCACCAGCCAATAATGTAAGCACACCAGAAGTCATCAACAATTATGATTTCTTGATTCTGTCCCATATTTCTTCATTTTCTTTCTTCTCAATTATACCATTTTTGGCATATCCCTTATCTGTTTTCTTATACTCCTTTCACTCCCTCTTCTTCCCCTCTTTTACGTTCTAAGCTCTCAGAAATTGTAAGGGTTAAGGTTGGAAGTTTTGGGCATTACATTTGGCTAAGAGTTTATAAAATCTTGGTACAAAGAAATTCAATTTTGGCTTCTAATATGGGTTCAAGGGATAAATATTTTTTCGAATTTTGGCTTTTTGGCTCTGACTAAATAAAAGATGGCCTTAGATCATCTTTATGATTCACTAGCATGAATGTCATATTATTTTGATGTTTTTAAGAAAGTTTTGATTCGAAAAGAAATCAGTCTCTCTCAGAATAAAAGAGGAATTATGGCTTGAAAGCTAACTAGTTTTAAAAAAATTTGAAACTATAATCTAAATATTGCAGTTTAAATCCAAGTATAGTTTCAAACATTCAATCTGATACAGTGTTCAAGAGAGCTAGACATGAATCGTAACTGCTCTATTGTGATGGTTGAACTTCGACTATGATGGATCGTAAAGTTTATGATTCATAAAATTTTCTATCATAACTCACATATAATGGTTAAATTTTTCTAATATAAATATTTACAAAATTAAACTAAAATAGGAAAAAAAATTTGTAAGAAAATATTTTGTTATTATTATTAATATTTTTTTTATGCAAAAAAAATAAACTAAGCAAACTAGTATACACAGAAGTTGTGTACCCCCCCAAACTTTAATAGCACAATGTCCTCATTGTGCAAAAATAAGGGATACTCAAAAATTTTAAAATTTTCTTACCTTTGATGCTTCATAAAAATTAACCTTTACTCACTCGGTGATGATAGGTATGGTACAATTGAGATGACTGGAGCTGGTTCTGTAGCTAGCACGGAGGAAAGGCTGCCTGGCAATTCATCCTCAGAGTCGGTCATCACTGCTATGGAGCATTCAGATTCTTTGTCTAGTTCTGACCCCTCATGTAATCTCGATCCAATTTCCTTGTAATGTGCTTCAACACTCTCTTTCTCTGTTATTAATGCAATGTCTTCTTCATTCAAAGCTCTCAGTTGTTCTTCAACTGTTTCTTTCTTTTTCAAGTCTTCTTGTAATTTGCAAACCACAATAAACTTTTCTTGTGTTTCAACTCTCAATTTGTCTGCTTTAGCTTGCAATCCTGTTACTATGGTCCAGAATTTGTTCGTAATTGACTCAATCTTCTCCTTCTGTTCCGCATAAGTTAGGACTAAGAAATTCTTATCATCTTATAACTTAAGCAATTTTCCTTTCCACTGTGAGCTCATGAGTCATTTCATTCTGCTGATTGTTGAGGGTTAGCTAGTATTCTTGGTGAGCTTTTTCTCTCAAATTATTTATTACATTTGGGACTCCAATAAATTCTCCAAATTGTTCCATCAAATTAGTTATTGTATCCTCATACACCTTTTTCTAACCTTCCCATGCTTGTTGGTCCTTGTAGACACCCAAATTTGACCCAAGGCCCGATCGAAACACCTTTAGAGAGAGGTGCAATTTTGAGTTTTTGATGACATGTATGGAACCTTTAGGAACCCCCCTAGAACCCTTAAGAAACTTTTCAAACCCTTAGGAATCACCCTAGATCCCTTAGGAACCTGACCCGAACCTTTAGAAATCAATCCCGACCCTTAGAACCCGTTTTGAACCTAAACCTAACCTTATCAAGCAAATGGTTGAGGAGGGGTGCATCGGAACTAGCTACGACCCTCTACTATGATCGAATCTCATACCATTGAAAAGTAGAGGTCGTCAGCATTCCAACGGTCCAAGAATCGCTCTAATCGGAGGGATGCATTAAAAGATACGACAAACCGAGCCCGAAGGGCATAAAAGTAAAATCAAGTGGGCCCCCTAGGGATTTGGCGCAACTAATAGTTGCGCCAGGCTATTTCTCCCCAGAAATGGCCTGGCGTAACTAATAGTTGTGCCAGTGATAATTTTTCCTGGCGCAACTATTAGTTGCGCCAGGCCACTTCTCCCAGGTTTTAAGCCTAACACAACTAATAGTTGCGCCAAGTCTGTTTAACAACACACCAGCCCGAATCTGTGGCCTTCTTCACCTCCCGAGTCCCCCGATTAGTGTGCTTAGTGTCTTATTTGGGCCCCGCCATCTCACCCAATACGCCCCCACCAGTCAAAAGAGGGCAACTTCTTTTTGGCCCATTTCGGGGGATCAGGTTGTTTGCCTCAATTTTCATGCCTTCAATAGATCGAAGGCCTCCTTTGATTCTTCCAAAGTGCGTCAGAATCATAGCCGTAGAACTTGAATTAGGGTACGAGTGCAACCCGAGAAAGGAATTCCAAGGCCTCGAAACCTTTGTTTTTCAAAACTTTTTCAAAAAAAATCAAAAAAATAATAATAATAAGCAAATCAAAAACCAAAAATGATATATAGTTTGTGGTACCGACACAACGACATCATCTTGCCCTCCGCCATCCCGGAGGGGAAGAAGGATGAGAATTTTTGGGCCTTATCCAAGGCAACCTTACCCAACCCATTCCCATAAAATGTCATGGGTAGTTGACCTGGCTTATACTGATCCCGAAACATCTCCACCACACTCTCCAACCCATTCCCATTCAGAGGAAATTTTTTCCACCATCCCCCTCACCCAACCCCCCTTTACCTTTACCGGCCCATTTGGCGCCCCCATTTTTCCAACCACTACCCCCCAAAACATCCAAAGCCCAACCCCCAACTCCCCGTCTTTTGCTCAAACCATGCCCATACCAAATCTATCACATTTCCTACCCATGTCCACACAAAATCCAAACCCATTCTCCCAATCCACATCCATGCCCCATTTTCCATCTTCCCCTATAGGCCCGATCCACCCACATTCACATACACCACTTTCGCCCTATCCAACGCCCCACAAATCCCCCCATCTACCCAGGTCAGGCCCATTTTTACCGGGGCCATGCCCGGTTTCTTCCAAACATCCACACCCCACCAACCACCATCCCTAAACATCCCTAATCCCTCCCCATCCTTTACCCCACTTCAACTCTCCAATACACCCCATATCCCATCTCTTACCATGGCCATGCTCAATCATACTAGGGCCATGCCCAATATCCCATCTCCACCACCCGATCCTCCCTCCATGACCATGATGAAGGAGATGTTCCAAGCCTACTCCATATGGAAGCCTTCTCAAAAAACCTCCCCTCCTCCACACCCCATGTCCCTAAACCCATATCACACCCTAGCCAATCTCCATGCCTCACTCCTCAATGACCCCCATCAACCCCCCATAATCCACACCATCCAAACCCCCAATACCCACATGCCCCAAGGCCCCATGGCCCAACCTCCCACTACTCATACACCCGAAGGCCAAATTGCCCAATCTCCAACCTCCCACATACCCCAAGGCCCATTGGCGTAAACCCCCTTTTCCCACATACCCCAAGGCCCATTGGCCCAAACCCCCTTTTCCCACATATCCCAGGGCCCCATGACCCAATACCCCACCACCCAAAACTACCCAGGGCCCATGGCCCAAACCTATCAAGGTCCCTTGGGCCAAACCCATCAAGGGCCCATGGCCCAAACCCACCAAGAGCCCATGGCTCGGACCCACCAAGGGCCCATGGACCAGACCCACTAAGGCCCATTGGGCCATACTCATCAAGGGCCCATGGCCCAGACCTAGCAAGGGCCATTGCTTATACTCACCAAGGCCCATTGGGTCAAACCCTTCATGGGCCCTTGGCCCAGACCCACCAAGGCCCATTGGCCCAAACCTACCCAGGGCCCATGGCCCAAACCTACTAAGGGCCCCTGGCCCAAACCCATCAATGGCCCATAGCCCAAAATGACCAAGGCTTCATGGCCCAAACCCAAACCCCACACTCATACCTTCAACAATACCCCCAACATTTCACCCAACCTTCACAGCCAAGTCAAACCATGTTATACCCCAAACCCAATTTTCTCATGGCCCCACGCCCCAAGGCCATCTCCAAACCTTCCCTCATACCCAATGGCCCCTTCAGGCCCCACCTCAAATCCAAAATCCCATCACCCAACAAACCTTTCCTCATCCCGGTGAGCTCACCCAACCCCCACTCATGTCATTCTCATCCAACCCGTACAACAACAACAAGAGAATCCCGCCCTCACTGCACATTATACTGACCAGCAGTATGAGGAAGACGAGATTAGTAATAGCGGGGCCTACGCTGGGACATTGACCAGCCTTAACCCTCCTCCCATAATTGTCCACCCCTTGGTGGCCCAGAGTGAAGTCCAACTAATGGCCGAGAAAGTGGCCCCTGTGTCAAAAGAGTCAGAGCAGCTGAAAGAATAGTTGGACAAAATACAAAAGCAGCTGATGAAAATGGGTGGTGCTGAAATCCACGCTACGGACTTCACAGATTTATGCTTGTTCGCTGAGGTCCCCCTGCCCCCAAATTTAAAATGTCAACCTTTGACAAATATAATGGCACTAACAATCCTATTGCGCACCTGAAGTCCTACTGTGGGGACATGTGCCAATACGGAAGGGATGAAAGACTATTAATAAAGGTCTTCAGAAGAGTCTGACCGGTCCGACTTTGAGATGGTTCATATTTTTAGAACCATCCATGATGAAAATGTGGAGGGACCTGACACACCTCTTTCAAGAACAATATGTCTACAATATAGACATTGAGTCGCGTAAGTCAGACTTGGCCCATTTGAAACAGAACCAGAACGAGACCTTCAGTGACTACTTGGGATGCTGGAGAGCACTGGCAGCTCAGGTTAGAAATAGAATACTTGATGATGAGTAGATAGAGATGATCTCAAAGAATACTCTGCCAGTGATCTCAGACTTTTTGGTGTACTAGCAATAGTCCAACTTTGCTGATCTAGTGAGAAATGCTAATCGATGTGAGGATGCCATCAGGGACGGGCGTCTGAGTAAGAACATGCCAAGTGGACCTAGTGGGGTTAGGAGGTTTTCAGAGCAAAGGAACGATAAGAGAATAGGGGGTGATGTCCCAAACATTGCCAATACCAAGCCCAATAACAATACAACCCCGTTTTAATTTCAGGCTACCCCGCTAGCACCAATCAGGCCTGAGCAGATGCAGAGAATAGGGAATGGGCAAGGAATGCAAATGACTCTGGAGCAGAGGAGAGCCCGCTACGATCAAGTTTTCACGCCCCTAGGGCAATTGTTGAGTGTACTTCTGCCTTTGTTAGTGGCAAAGGGATTAGTTACTATCCGTCAACCGCAACCTTCTCACCCGATACCAAAGAACTATGACCCGAATACCCACTACAATTTTCATTAGGGTCCGAGTCACCCAACTGATCACTGCTTCCCATTGAAGCACGCAATCCAAGATTTGATCGATGTCAGAAAAATCATTCCCCCCGCACCTTCTCATCATGCTAATATTCACCAAGTGCCACTACCCCCACATCCTAGCAGAGGAGCAGGTCCCAGACCTACCATCGGAATGATAGAAGATGAGGAGTTTGAATTTGACCCATTCGATTATATCAGTGATCAGGAGAGTTATGTGGCACCATTGTCAAGAAACATGAAAGAAAAGAGCATAGGAGTAATTGAACCCCTAAATTTGTCAAAATATTTCCCCAACCCAACCTCTCAAATTGAACCCTTGGATCTCAGGACATACTTTCCATCCACCACACCCGTCAATTACATACATATCAATGCATACCAACCATACACCACCACCCCCAACAATTACTCCATGAGCCAACAGGCCCCCTATCCTTCGCGCGCACCCTCCAATAATCAATGGCCCGCGCCCACCCCATTTCCCCCAGTTCAACCACCGGCAAACTCCACAGCCCCCATCAATTGCCTAATAAGCCATCAAACCCCCAATCCCACACCCGCACCTGTCAGTTATCAATGGTTTGCACCCATCCCATCACCCCAAGTTTTGCCTGTGAACTCCACCACCCCGATCAATTACCTAACGGCCCATCTGACCCCCCATCTCCCACCAGTGCCCACCAGCTATCAATGGCCTACTTTTATCTCCTTCCCTCTAATGCCACCACCCTCAAGCTTCACCACCCCTATCTGGCCCAATTTTTCCACCCAACCCGCTACCACCGAAATAAATCAGGTGTTGCCCACACCTCTTGAGCCGACAGTACAAGTGCCTCAAGTATCGGCAGCCATACCTTTCCAGCTCTCGGGACCAACCTATGACCCTCATCAGGTCCCGCTAAGCTACGAGGAAACAGATGTCAATATCGGCAGCAGCACCAGAGAAGGGGCAGTGGACTTTGTCACACGATCTAGGAGGATATCGAAGCAGCCAAAACCGCCAGCAATAGCACAGGCCCAACCAGAGGGGAAGAAGGATAGCTCAGTAAACCCCTTCAAAAAAATGAGTCGGGAACATATACTAAAGACTCAGCTATGGAGAATGGCCGCCCATATCACTGTGTGGGATCTGTTAATGACATCCCCACTCCATTTCCAAGCATTGATGGGGGCTTAAAAAATGTGCATGTGTCGCTCCAAGTTAGCCCCAATGAAGTCGGGTAGATAATTGGACAAGTGATGGCTCCGAATGCCATTTCATTCTCTGATGCTGACTTACTTGAAGAGGGGTGTACCCACTCCAAGTCATTCAATATAATCGTTGAGTCTGGAAATATGGTCATTCCCCTAGTTTTAATTGATAATGGGTCCGCATTGAACATATGCCCGTTAAGAACTGCCACTAAGATCAGGGTTGATCCATGCATGCTGAGGCCCACCAGAACCAGTGCAAGAGGGTTTGACAATACCAAGAGAGAAATAATGGGAGAAGTTGATCTTGAGTTGTTGATAGGGCTAATGACCTTTTCCATCTTGTTTCAAGTCATGGATATCAAATCCTCATTTAATCTGTTATTGGGGTGCTCGTGGCTGCACGAGGTCGGAGCCATGCCTTCCACTTTACACCAGAAACTCAAGTTCGAGTCTGGGCACAAAATTATTACAATCATTAGTGAGGGGCACAGAGAGAAAGAAAAAGTCACCAATAGCGTAAAAAAACCCAATATGTTGGATGTGCCACACACTACTGAGGACGTTGACCTCCACAGTTTTGAATATGAGGTGTCAGCGATACTCCCGGAGCCCATTGAGGGCATCATGCCTAAAATGGGAGGCAGTATGGTAGCAGCAGTGGCTATGCTCCAAAAGTGGGGCTATCAGAAAGGTCGAGGGCTCGAGCCTAGACTGCAGGGCAGAAGAGAGCCAGTTGTGGCTAAAGGAAAGCAAGTACGATTTGGGCTAGGATACAAGCCCACGGAGGAAGAGGTTCGAGAGGCCAAAGAGAAAGCCAGGGTCGCCACAGCTGCAAGAGCTCGAGGAATCAACATAGAAGAGAAACCTCGCCCTAGGCCACACATCAGAGATTCCTTTGTCAGCGCAGGGGTCATAAAGATCGATAAAAATGGGGCAACCTGTTTGATCCCACACAAACCCATAACCCTTGCCCATCCCACCAATCCCAACATCTCCCTTCCTAACCTGGAGATAGACTTGGCTGCGTTATCCCTCTTCGAGGAACAACGGCCAGTACTTGAACAAACTCCCCCTGTGGTAAATCACCACAAAACTGAGTTATTGTTTGAGGACATCATCTTAGACGAAATGGGGATCAACATGATGGAAGCTTACTCAAATGAGCCATATCGGTTAGCACTCTCCATCCCAACAAGTAAAGGATCATCCCCTCTGGTATGCAACTAGGAATCTTTGCCCCAAACCCTGGAAGCCGGGAGTGGCCTAACATTTGGCACCTATTTCCCAAAAAAAAATAACCTATAAAAAGTGAGATAAGCCCTTGGCAAACAATACCTTGTATATATAGTAACCCTCCTTGCCAAGGGTCCGTCTCCAAAGAAAACAAAAATCTCAAAAACATGGACAAAATATAAAATCCCCAAAACATTGAAAAAATCCAAATTCTAAAAATATCGTCATTTAAAATTCTAGAAAAAGTCCCACAAAAGGATGCCTTAATCGAAGTACCCGTCCCATGTAAAATCGACCCCTTTCCTGTAGAAATAAGAGGTAGGAGTTACGAGTCTAGACGAGGATAGTCCTTTGGAGGAGCTCCCCAATGAGCTCCTTGACCAGTTCGCCGACTTTGAGCATGGCCCTACCCCCGTTGTCGAAGAGACAGAAGACATCAATTTAGGGACTGAGGAGATTCCCAGAATAACCAAAATCGAAATGTCACTGTCCCCTGAAGAATGGAAAAGCATGATCGACTTCTTTCAGTCATACTAAGATGTTTTTACCTGGTTGTACGAGGACACGCCTGGTCTAGATACCGATTTGGTCGAGCATGAGTTGCCTCTCTACCCCGATATGAAGTCGGTTAAGTAGAAGCTGAGACGTCTCTGATTCGAGTGGATGTTGAAAGTCAGAGATGAAGTCATCAAGCAATATGACACAGGGTTTCTCATGGTATCCAAATACCCGCAGTGGCTAGCCAATATTGTGCCTGTGCCGAAGAAAGATGAAAAGGTCCGCATGTGCATCGATTTCCTCAATTTGAACAGAGCGAGCTCAAAAGACGATTTCCCATTGCCACACATCCACATCTTGGTCGATAACACTGCTAAGCATGGGATGCTTTTATTTATGGATGGATTCTCAGGAAACAATCAGATAAAGATGGCAGAGGCTGATCGGGAAAAGACTGCATTCATTACTCCATGGGGAACCTTTTGCTATCGAGTCATGCCGTTTGGCCTAAAGAATGTCGGTGCAACATACCAGAGAGCTATGACCGCATTGTTTCATGACATGATGCACCGAGAGATTAAGGTGTACGTCGACGATATGATAGCCAAGTCACCGTAGCGAGGCGATCACTTGGTAAACCTTCAGAAGCTATTTGAGAGGCTGAGAAAGTACAGGTTACGTCTAAATCTACAGAAGTACGCTTTTGGTGCTATGTCTAAAAAATTGTTATGATTCATCGTCAGCAGGAGAGGGATTGAGGTCGACCCAGTCAAAGTTAAAGCTATCATGAAAATACCGCCACCGTCTACTGAGAAGGAAGTTAGAGGGTTCTTAGGCAGAATACAATATATCAGTCGGTTCATTACACAACTAACTCCAATCTGCACGCCGATCTTCAAGCTACAAAGGAAGAACTCGCCCGTTGAATGGAACAATGACTGTCAGGCAGCATTCGATAAAATCAAAAGCTACCTCCTCAACCCACCTATTTTGGTACCACCCGAGCCGGGAGACCACTCTTAATGTACCTCTCTACGACGGAAGTCTTGATGGGATGCGTCTTAGGGCAGCATGATGAGACAGGATGAAGAGAGCAAGCCATTTACTATCTAAGCAAGAAGTTTACTGATTATGAAACGCACTATTCTCATCTGGAGAAAGCATGCCTGGCTCTTGTATGGGCTACTCAGAGGCTCCGCTATTACTTTGTATCCCAGGTCGTTCTACTGTTGGCCTGAATGAACCTATTAAAATACCTGTTCGAGAAGCCGGCCCTCACTGGACGGACTACGCGCTGACAGCTTTTATTATCTGAGTTTGACATCACGTACGTCACTCAGAAGTTAATCAAGGGGCAGGCACTCGCCGACCATCTTGCCGACAATCCTTTGCCAGACTATGAGCCCTTGAGAACTGAGTTCCCCGATGAAGACATCCTGTTCATGATGGAAGACGATACTGAGGAAGCAGAAGAATCATGGGTAATGCACTTTGACGGGGTAGCAAATGTCGAGGGCCAAGGAGTTGGCGCCATTCTGATTTTGCCAAAGGGATCCCATGTACCCGTCTTAGGGCAGCTCTTGATCTCAATATAACTCACCTTCGAGTGTTTAGCGATTCACAGTTGATCATATGCCAGACAAACGGTGACTGGAAGATGAAAGATGAGAAACTGATCCTTATCATGAACACCTCAAGGATCTGATAGCTTGCTTCCAAGACGTGACATTCTCATATGTCCCCTAGATAAGGAATCATTTTATCGATGCACTAGCAACTTTGGCGTCAATGATAGAAATCTCGTATGGTGCTGAGATGAAGTCGATCATGATCGAGCAGAGAAGTGAGCCAACCTTCGGCCTACAGATTGGGGAACCTACAAAGCCTAATGATGAGCCACCTTGGTTCTCAGATATCAAGAATTTCCTTGAGACAGTAACTTTCCTTGAAGTTACGTCCAAGACGAACCGGCGAACCATTCAACGTCTAGCAGTAGGCTACATCATTTGCGGGGAATGCCTTTACAAGTGATCCTACAACAACATTCTACTAAGGTGCCTTACTAAAAGTGAAGCGACCAACATCATGAAGGAGATCCATGAAGGAGTATGCGGAGCCCACGTCAGCGGTCACATGCTTTCTAAGAAAATTCTGTGACAGGGATACTTTTAGATCACTATGGAATCAGATTGTTGCAAACATGTTCAGAAATGCTACAAGTGTCAAGAACACTCCAGTCTGATACATTCTCCTACCATCAATCTACACTGCATGACCACTCCTTGGCCATTTGCTACCTGGGGCCTTGACATCATCGAAATGATTAATCTGAAAGCATCAAATGAACATCGGTTCATCCTCATCGCCTTGAATACTTCACCAAGTGGGTAGAAGAGGCGTCATATGCCAACATCAAGGCCAGTCACGTCGAAAAGTTTCTCAAGAACAATATTGTGTGCCGATTCGGACTACCCAAATATATCATCACGGACAATGGTATAAATTTTACAAATAAGCGTATTTGAGCCTTTTGTGAGTAGTACAAGATCAAACACCATTGCTCGTCACCTTATCGGCCTCAAACTAATGGAGCCGTAGAAGCTGCAAACAAGACAGTCATCTGCATCCTAGAGAAAATGGTCGTCACCTATCGAGATTGGAGCGAGATGCTACCATTTGCTTTGTGGGCCTACAGAACATCGACCTGTACCGCTAGAGGGGCAACACCATTCTCCCTTGTGTATGGAACTGAGGCCGTCCTACCAGTAGAGGTGGAAGTACCCTCGCTCCGAATCCTCATGGAATCAGGCTTATCGGAAGCAAAGAGAGAAAGATCATGCTTTGAATAGTTAAACTTATTGGACGAGAAGAGACTCCTAGCCTTGTGTCACACTCAAGTTTACTAGGGGCAAATCGCACGCGCTTATAGTAAACGTGTCCGCAGTCGAGATCTAAAGGTAGGAGACACTGTGTTGAAGAAGATCTTCCCTCCCCCTATGCCAATCTGAGAGGAAAGTTCAAGCTAAACTGGGAAGGACCATATGTCATTCGGGAAGTGCTGCCAGGATATGCCATCCGCCTCGCCACCATGGACAGAGATCATCTTCCTGAGCCCATCAATGCTGGATACATCCGACGTTCTACTCTTAGTCTATTGCGATAAGGTAAGTATTGATGAAATAGATGCGTGACTGCTTAAGAATCACCCAAAAGAGGCAATCATTTCAAGCACAGTAGCAAAAAAAAACATCCCTAAAAAAGATGATATCCTTTGCTGAGCCTAGGCCTTTCTTTCAATAACCCCCTTTTCCAAAAAAAATGTGTGTGTGTGTACATATATAAAAAAGGAGATGAAGTAAAGTCACCATCAAAATCCAAAAAAATCGAAAAAGCAAAACCTCAAAAAGGGATTACTTGAAATAGAGCAAAAAGAAGAAAAAAATGTAGAAAGAATCAGGGGGCATGTATAGTAAAAACCCCCAAGGAAGAAAGTATGTTGAGAAAACTAAAGTCATATCACCCTTTTAGGCCAGCATACCTTCAAATCCTAACCTAACCCATGGCCAAGCTACACCCTGAAGAAAGCCCTTTTTTAGGTTCACAAGCAGTCATAATATCTGTTAAGTCAATACGAGCCGAGTTGTGAGACGACACCAGAACCCCATCTGGCCGGCTATGACGGAAACGGCGTCTATGTCGTGGCTTAAAAAAAAAATAAAAAAAATAAAAATAAATAAATAAATAAATAATAAAATAAGAAATAAAATAAAATAAAAATATAAGCTCAAAGCAAGATGGATGTGATGAAAACCCGAAAGGGCATTACGGGTAAAAACAATGAGCTTGTGTGGACCAGGTGAATACTCGAAAGGGCGCTTGGGGTAAGAGAGCTAAGCCCATGGACGTGGTGAGAACCCGAAAGGGTGCCACGAGTAAAAAAGGAGATAAATAAATACAAAAGAAGAGAAAAAAATTGGAAAGAGGACAGGTTTGGACTGATTGAGAGGATTGATGCTTGAGCAGCCCTCTTGGTTACTCTCTTTGATACCCTTTTTTTACTGGGCCGCTCATGCTAGTTTGAATCGGGTCTCGACCAGAATTGTCTTTGTCAAACGTATGACTCAGGGTAAGGAGAAAGGTTTGACTCCATCCGAAGGGATTGACGTTCCAGTCTTAGTAAAGCTGTTGAAACCCACCTAAGATCCGACTACTTAAGAGGGGTTCGACCATGCTCAAAAGAGGACACAGGGTTTCACAAAGTGATTAAGGCACCGCACAATATATATATATATATATATATATATATGCATAAAACAAAAAGACCAAAAAGTCTATGTAGATGTATATAATAAACTACCTTTCATTTACAAAATGCACCACTTACACCACATCCCAAAAAATAGTCGGTGTAATGACTAGCGTGTTTTTCTTTTTTACAAATAAAAACATAAAGAAGATATGTATACCAAAAATGTGTGTATCTGTAAAGGGGTTTTTATGCCCCTTTTCTATGTATCTGATCTGTGTAAAAAATTTCTGTGTGTAGGAAGGAATTAGTGGCCTAGCTCGCGCTTCAATGCGCTAATCTCAGCATGAAGGTCATCCTCCCGGACATTCCGCTCAATCAGCCAGCAACCATGTAGGCTCTTATACGTCTTCCAAGAAGAGTCGGTGGCTCCAAAAGCAACGCTCAGTGATCCCTTCAAATGGAGGACCTCGCTCTCTGTTGTTGCTGCTCTAACCTTTTCATGTGCCAAAAGTTCTTACAAGACCCTCTTCTCATCCACCAATAGCTCGATGCGAGCTCGGAGTGCCGTCTCTTTCTTTGGCTAGGGGCCTCCAGTGTCAATGATCTCTGATGAATTTGGACCATCAGCAGCATGCTGCTCAATCAACGGCTAGGCCTCGTGCTCAGGAGAAACCTGAACCGAATCTCCCTGCTTGATATCACACATCAGCGTTGACTGACACGTCTCCCAAAGAGCAGCAATCCGATCTATGTCTCCAAAGGACCCCCTAGAAAAGATTAAATCACATAAAGGGCGTCTGGCCTCACAAGGCAGCTGCTAAGGGCAGTCTAACTGACGCAACACTCGAAATGGGAAGTAAAAGGTGCTGCCAGTCAATCCTAGGAGGGTGATGACCTCATGGTCTCTAGAGCGAACTACTGGGAAGGTCCGGTCCAACCAAGGAAGCCTCCATGTCAGCTTGGCATTAGTCAACCAAAGTTTTAGAGCTGACACATCGCCCTGTGGAAGTAAATGGCACCTACCTAGAAAGCACTGAGCCGCCTCACCTCGAGCAATATAAAAGCCGGGCACAGGCCCCAAGATAGCGAGGTGCTCACCCAACCAGCCCTGAAGCAATAAGGGGCACCCCCGAAGGCCCTCCACCTTGCCCAAAGCAAATGAATCAAGGCCTCGATACAGCTCGACGAGCACCAAATGCATCATGGATCGGCCCACCTCTAGCTCCGTCAAAATGTCACAAATTACCAACAAGAAGCTCTCCCCCCAGTAAAGAAGAGGATTTCAGAGATGAGACCGAGTGCTAGAGCTTTCACATTGAAAATATTCCAAACCGGCAATCTTCGGAGGCTTTCGTCACCGAAAAGTTCTTTGAGGAATTTTAGCGAACACCTTGTGGGCCCCCCAATGAGACTTTTCTCATACTCAAGTTTCTTCAAACCGAGAGTAAGGTGAACGGATTTGGAGTAGCTCGGCCGAGGCCTTACCCTTGCAAGGTCCCTGTTAAGCTTCAGGCCAGACAGATTGGATAGCTCCTCAAGGGTTGGGGTTAGATCCCGCTTCCCAAAACTAAATACATGGGAATTCACATCCCAAAATGAAGCGACAACGAAAAGGAGTTCCCACCGTGGAGGAACCTCTAGAAAGGAAGGAAGGCGAGATAACCCAAGGCACTCCAAGTCGGCAAGCTCACTCTCATTCAAGCTCCCAAACTAGGCTATTAGAAATTTGGGCCCCAAGCCCAAGGAAGGGGGTAAATTGGCTCCAGGCCCTCCACGTAAGGGAGGGTTAGAAAGCTGGTCCATGAACATACAAAGATCTTTTGAGAAGATAAAAGTTGATGCATGGTGATGGACCCACCTTGGAAAATCAAGAGCATAATGAATCGGTCAAAGGGGCCAAGTCAAACTGAAAAGGGATAAGTTTTGGGCTGCCTCGGGTATATGAGGACCCACAGCTCCCCAGGTTAAGGCTGGCACAACTATTAGTTACGCCAATGCATTTTATCCCCATTTTAGCCTGGCGTAACTAATAGTTGTGCTAGTACAAATTCTCTGGGATTTAGCCTAGCGCAACTAATAGTTGTGCCAGACTAAAGATCCCCCCTCCCCAGCCATCTCGAGACCTAACTGGGGGGACTTTCACCCTTTTTGTTTTCTATATCTACGCTTCCGATCACTAACCATTTGGGAATTACTTTGTTTATGTGCAGGATTGATCCTACATTAAAGCATGCAACCCAAAAAGTCACTTTCTGAGAGCATTTGGCAGACACGTCCTGCAGAAAAATAGATACGGGGCAAGGAAACTATGGCATAAAATCAAAACAAAAGCACTAAAAATATTTTCCAAAAAAACTATATCATCCAAAGTGTCACATCATCCACCCCAAGGGAAATTGTCTAAACAAAAAGATCCAAGTCCAATCCCAAGAGTACTAAGTTTTAAAGGTAGAAACTAAAGCCCATTCCTTGCCCGCGCCCTTTGACTTCTTCCGACGACGAGAGGAGCTTTGGAAAGTCCGCATGTCCCCCACCCGAGACCACACCTGCGAAATCCTACTGTGTAAAGAACGCGACTCCTTAGCATGAGCACGCTTCAAGGCACAGTCAAAGTCAAGAGTCAAGATCAGCTAAGGGACAAATGATAATGAAATGAATGAGAGGAGTAGGGCAGCAGGGTACTCACCGTCTCCACCTCCCTAAGCTCTGCAAGATGACAATGGTACTCCGCATATTCCATGGCTGAGTTGAAATCCTATGTTCAGAATGATATAACATCAATTATCAGGGCAATCTTAAAGCATGTACAATAGGAGGCTGAAACGGAAAGAGATTGGGCCGTCAGTGGACTTACCCTTGGAACCACCTCAGGAGGATGGACATGGGCCGCCTCAGCAAAAAGTCGTGCTTGTCGATCCACGTCCACGCAGAGGCTCAAAAGGAAGCTATCATCCAGGCGCCGGAAGGTCCCATAGACCAAGGGCGGATCGCTGTTGGCGAATCTCTGAGTGTGTGCTTGCTTTATTGGTTTGTGTTAAAAGAAATTTAAAATCAAGATAAAACAGGGGATGGAATCAGCACAACTAAGAAATCCTAGACCTGCAAGATACAGGGTCCATTGTGGCAAGTTTTGATAAGTAAGAGTTTGTCCCATAGGGAAAGGTGATCTACAGCTCCAAGGGAGCCATCTCTAGTAGTCCCTCCAGATCTGACTACAGATCTGGCAGTCCTAAAAAAGAGGAGAGTTTAAGGTCACTTATTCTAGGTATTCTAAGGTAACCTAATGTCTAAACTACAGAAAGGGTTGAGAGGATGGATGGAGTGTGGAAAATAAATAAAAAAGGGTGAGAAGTATGTTATTGAGCCTAGATCAGGGGAGCTTTGTAACTCAGATTCAGATATGATGTTATAGAAATCCTGTCCAATGGCTACGTTATCACCACTGAGGAGAAAGGATCCAACCCATCTCTCTGCCATGATTCAATCCCTTAAGGTTATAACCTGTCCACTCAAATGGTCACAGACTATCCCATAGGGGAACCACAATCCAGGGATGGGTCAAAACAAGTTAATCATTGTAGGCACTATTTCATCCAGGCTACTAGCTCAAGAATTCATAGGGAACTTCAACCTCTAAAGCTCTATGTGTGGGGCTAAGGCTGTATAGGACCATGATAGCCCAGTCACATAGAACCAATAAGAGATTGAGTACAACCTTCGATCTAGGTGTCCATTGCTTGAGTGGGGCTACAATGGTCCAGTCACAAGCCTACAATCTCTATAATCAGATCAGATCTAATATCTGATAGCAGATCTATACAAATATAGGGGAGTCTACCTCTGTACAATCTCCCACCAGGCTTCTACAAGCTCAGGTATAAAGAAGAAAGATCCATCTTGGATCGGTGGATTAGAATCACCCTAAGGATATAACCTGTCCACTTAAATGGTCACAGACTATCCCAGAGGCTATCCTCCTCACGGAGCCCAAGGCAAAACAAGAATATCGCTGCCACCATCATGGTCACAAGGCTACCAGCTCAAGCTCCCATGGGGATTTCATATCTAGTGGGTCCTGTGGTGGGGCTAAGGCTGTATATGACCATGATAGCCCAGACACACAGATCACTTGGATCTGAGTGGCCCTTAGAATCAGTCCTCCATTGCTTTGAATCACAGCCAAAGCAATTGGCAGATCACAAGGCAGTAGCCTTGCACAGAGCATCTCACATTCAAACACAAATCCTACAGAGTACAAATCCTATTACAAAACTTCCATTGATCTAGTTCAAAAAGCATACAAAGACATAGCCAGCAAGTGCTGGACTATGGAGAGAAGGGAAAAGAAAAGGAAAACTATTTATAGCTATAAAAAGAAAAGAAAAACGATCTCAGATCATGTCTCCAAGAAATGAGATGTGTTCCCAGCTATTCCAGGATTCTTAAACCTAAGCTAAGTATGGGTTTATATAGCAGTGGTGTGGCGGCGCATTAGGGTTAGGAAACCCTAATTTTAACGATGCCACGTGGCCGAATAGTGATCCATGGATGCCTTAGGGCACATGCACAGAGATTTGAGCATGGGAGTGCGTGCCCTAATCACTGGAAATTCCCAGAAGGCCCTCTGCTGAAGAGATGGAAGTTAAAGTTCAGAGCTTCGCTAGGTAGCCATTGGTTCCCAGACTTATCGCGTGGCAGCTCTTGCTCTTTGCGAGGATGATTTGATATTAAAGCTTCAAGCGTTGCGAGGTTGCCTTAGTTTTCTCTTCAAGTAGTCGTGAGGTTGAGTAGACATCAAAGCCTCAGATGTTGCGGGGTTGGAGTTCAAGCAGTCGCGAGGTAGCTGCGCGATCGCTGGGTTGATCTTCGCGAGGATAGATTTGAATAGCGCGAGAGCTTCTCTTCAATGGACTTCGCGAGTTTCCTCGCGAGGCTTTAATGAGTTCTAAACTGCGCGAGGTTTCATGTCTTGATTGATCTTCGCGAGGATGGCTCCATCTTTGCGAGGATGCTTTCTTCTTGAATGGCGCGAGAACTGTGCGAGGAGTTCTCTTCTGATAATTGCATCCCGCGGCCACAGCACGACAGCTACGCGAGGAGTCTCCTAAAGCTCTCTCTCCTCAGCCATTCTGAGTGAACTGTGCGAGGTTGAGAGAGGTCTGCTTTGAACTGCGCGATGTGTTCTACTCTTGAGCTTCGTGAGAGCTGCGTGAGTAGTTATTGTAAAGTCTTGGGAAGCTCAGTTGGACTATGCGAGGCTCATTCCAGGTCTGGATTCAGAGTCCATCCTTTCGAGAGACTTCTGGTGCCAAAATAGGCTCCTTAGCAGGATTCCTGGCCTTGTTTCACTACTGATTATTACCTACATAAAACACTTAATAAGAACTTATTAGATGGCTAAGGGTCTAATCAAAGGTTAAGTTAAGGGGTGAAAAGTGGTACTTTTCAGGTCTTAACACACCCCCAAACCTAATCTTTGCTAGTCCCTTAGCAAAGCTACATTAAATCTACTATAAAAATTAAATGCCACTTTCGTAGGGAGTACAGATACATTTAGCATATGTACCAAGCCTTTTAAACCCCTAGGTAATCTCTAGTGGAGGAGTGAAGTCTCCTGAGGGTTTTCAGTGAAGACACCCACAAACTTCTCAATGAAACAGTTAACAAAAATGCAATATCATCAAGTGAGCAACCAAGGAGCAGACTTAGTTTACTCTTGATTTAGTAAACATAAAAGAAATTTAATCCATTGGTTGCACAGTAATTTAAACAGCATAAACTTCTCATGAAGGCACAGCATTTCCAATCAGTGTACAACCACAGAAAACTGCACAAGTGTGTGCCAACACTGAGCTCATCATCAGATTAAAAATAAGGTTATAGGTCATACATAATGCATTCAAATTCAGACCCAAATATTTTCCAGGGCATAATCTCCTAAGGGTCTTGTTGAGGGGTTCATTTTCTCTCAGGCTCAAGAGCAGTTACATCCCTCAAATGGGTCTGTAAGCATGAGCATAGGCATAGCTCTTAGGTGCTGACATCATTGACACATCCTCACCATAGATTGGATAACTCTTTATCTCCACATGACAACTCACTCAACTTTGGATCACAAGGGCTTTTAACTAGGCTGGAATGTGGCTTATGGAGTGGGGTTAAAAGAATGGAAGATTGAAATGGGGTTCAAAATTGAGAAATCAGTAAGTGAAGGAGGTGGTTCATGACTTCACCTTCTTGAATTCATCTCCTTTCTTCTTCTTTGAGATTTTCAAATTTGAAGTGATCAGTTTCTCTTCTTGATTTTGATTCTCCAATGAAAGTTCCTCTTGACTCCTCCCTTACTCCTCTTCATTATTATTTTTGTTTCTTTTTTATGGAATTTTCTTCTTTTTATTTTTATTTTTGCTTTTCTGAAATGCCACCATGTTCTCAGTAATCGTACTGCCAAAATTTTGAGATACTTCTTCTCCATTCACCTAATGTTGACCATAGCTAGTCCATCTTCAACTTTTTCTCCTTTACCTTCTGAATTCTCAGAGTGAGGGTAGGCTGAATCAGGCTCATAGGCTCAGGTACAAGTACTTGGGTGCATATTGAAGAAATTTAGGATTAAAAGCTCAAAGGGGGTATGGACAAGGGCAGTTGCTTTTAGGGTTGGTCTTTTTAGGCTCAAACTGTCCAAGAGAAGGCCTTGATCCTTTCCTAAGTTTGATGAGTGTTGTCAGTTGTTTCAACTTGGAATTGCTTAACTTCTAGTGAGCACAGTGACTCAGCCAATCCTTAGAACTAGAAGAAATTGCCTTAGTTACTCCTCAAAGGATGGAAAAAAAATTTATAGGCCCAATTCTCACTGGTTATGGTCTTCCTTTGAACTTTTAAGTATGTCCTCACCTTTATCTCTCTCTAATGATTCACTTAGTGCTGATACAAGTGAGTTTCCTTGGTGATCTCATCATGGAAATGTGAAAAATTAAAAGTTTATAATGTCTAAAGTTTGCAGAAATTTTAAATTTCTTATTTTTCATGATTCTTAAGTGATCATAGATCCATTTCCATATTACTCACATGCATCTGCTACACTAAGGTTAACTATTCCATTGGCAGGGTCTGCCTGCCACACCCCCAAACCTATGAGGAGCAGTGTCCTCACTGAGTCAAAGGTGTGTGCAGCAGTTTCATTATTTGCAAACAGGAAGGAAAAGAACATGGAGCAAAACACACAACAAATAAAGAAAAATAGAAATGACAAAAGAGAAAATTTATTAAAAATTAGAAATGTACAAACTAAAAGAAAACAGAATCAAAAGATTACAGAAACAGAAAAAATCCTAGGTACAATCTAATCAGAGTTTGGATTAAAACTTGTCCCAACCCATCTTTTTGGCATGCTCTTGAAGGTAAGCCTCTTCCTCTTTTTTCTTTCGTTCCCTCTCTTCCTTCCGTTGGGCCGCTGTTTTGGGTATGGTTGGTGTTTAGACCCTCATTTTTCTGGTCTTTGGCTCAGGAGGAATCGCGGAAGCTTTGTCGATGGGTGGCTCGGGGGGTTTGGTGGGAGATTTTCCTTTGGGGCTTTTACCTTTTGAGCTCATCCCTTTGGAGGCTTGCCCTTGTTGAGTCAGAGGGGGGATAAGAGGGGATTGGGCTTGTGCTGGCTCAGGAGGGACAACAAGGGATTTATCTTTTTCTTGCACCTGAGGCAGGAGAGGACTTTTCCCTTTTCCAAACTGAGGGGGAGCCACAGAAGACTTGTCTTGTTCCTTTGCTGTAGGAATGGCAGGGCTCTTCCCCTTCACTGGCTGGCTCATTGGTGGTGCCTCCTCAGACTGGGCAGATTTGGCTTTTCCAATTTTCAAAGAGGCAGTTGGGTGAGTAGTCCTCTTAGCAGTAACCTTCCTTCACTGAGGATAAGTTTGTTCAACAGGGCTTGATGAAGGAGCAGCAACAGGATTCTTAGCATTGGGATCCATAGGTAGGGTAGAATCAGAGTCTGAGTCAGAAGGAAAAAGCGCAGTGGGATCCAATCCAAGGGCAGCAGCGGCCTGTCTGCGTTCCTCTTTGGAAAGTAGGCGACCATGGGGATCATCCTGAACAGAAGCTCTGGTGACCTTTGGAGGTGGGGATGGTGGGGCTGGCCTTTTTCCTTTTTGGGCTGCAGTGGCTCTTTTGGAGGTGGGAGGTTTCTTGGAAGGAGTTCGTTTTCTTTTGGGGGCAGGAGATGGAATAGGGGGAGGCACAGAGACAGGAGTAGGAGCTGGAGTAGGGACTGTAGCAGGAGCAGGAACTCGAGGAGGAGCAGGAGGAGGTACTGGAGATGGGGCTGTAGGAGATGGGGGAACAGGTTGCGTATGTGTAGGGGCAGGGGGAGTGGAAGAAGATGGCCCTGGGCGGGTGGAAGAGGATGGGGCCTCAAGGGGTGCTGTGGCGAGAGGGGTGGGCTCAATTGGTTGGCCTGACAACGATGCCACCCTTTTTTGCAAAATTTCTATTTGCTTTTCAGCATAAAGGAGGTTGGCATCAGAAAGCCCCTTAGTGAGCCGGTGGATCTCCTCGGCATTGTGCAGTCTCTTTTCGAACATCCGGGCTCTCTTTTGCGCCAACTCGGCATTGCCCTTTTCCATCTCCGCATTCAATTTGTAATAAGTAGTAGCAACCTTCTGTTGTGCTTACATTATTGGTTGGTGGTGAAAGTCATTTAAAAATCAAAGAAAGAGTAAAACAGGGGGTGAATTCAGCACAACTCAGAAGTCCTAGACATGCAAGATACAGGGTCCTTTGTAGCAAGTTTTGATAAGTAAGAGTTTGTCCCACAGGGAAAGGTGATCTAGAGCTCCATAGGAGCCATCTCTCGTAGTCCCTTCAGATCTAACTACAGATCTGGCAGTCCTAAAAGGAGGTGAGTTTAAGGTCACTTATTCTAAGTATTCTAATGTCTAAAATACAGAAAGGGTTGAGAGGATGGATGGAGTGTGGAGTATAAATATAAAAGGGTAAGAAGTATGTTATTGAGCCAAGATCAGAGAAGTTTTGTAACTCAGATTCAGATCTGATGTTATAGGAGTCCTGTCCAATGGCTACATTATCACCACAGAGGGGAAAGGATCCAACCCATCACTCTGCCATGATTCCACCCTTAAGGCTATAACCTGTCCACTCAAATGGTCATAGATTATCCCATAGGGGAGCCACTATCTGGGGATGGGTCAAAACACAATAAGTAAATCATTGCAAGCACTATTTCATCCAGGCTACCAGCTTCAAGAATCCATAGGGAACCTCAATCACTAAAGCTCTATATGTGGGGCTAAGGCTGTAGGACCATGATAGCCCAGACACATAGAACCAGCAAGAGATTGAGTACAACATTCGATCTAGCTGTCCATTACTTGAGTGAGGCTACAATGGTCCAGTCACCAGCCTATAATCTCTATAACCAGATCAGATCCAACATCTGATGGCGGATCTATTCAAATATAGGGGAGTCTGCCTCTGTACAATCTCTCACCAGGCTTCTACAAGCTCAGGTGTAAAGAAGAAGGATCCATCTTGGATCGGTGGATTAGAATCACCCTAAGGTTATAATCTGTCCACTTAAATGGTCACAGACTATCCCAGAGGTTATCCTCCTCACGGAGCCCAAAACAAAACAAGAAATTTGCTGCTACCACCATGGTCACAAGGCTACAAGCTCAAGCTCCCATGGGGATTTCAGATCTAGTGGGTCCTGTGGTGGGGCTAAGGCTGTAGGACAATGATAGCCCAGACACACAGGTCGCTTGGATCTGATAGGCCCTTAGAATCAGTCCTCCATTACTTTAAAACGCAACCAAAGCAATGGCGGGATCACAAGGCAGCAACCTTGCACAGAGCATCTCACACAAACACCAATCCCACAAAGTACAGATCCTATTACAGAACTTTCATTAATCTAATTTAAAAACACATACAAAGGCATAGCCAGCAAGTGCTAGACTATGGAGAGAAGGAAAGAGAAAAAGAAAACTACTTACAGATAAAAAGAAAGAGAAAAGAAAAACGATCTGAAATGTGTTCCCAGATACCTAAACCTAAGCTAGGTATGGGTTTATATAACAGTGGGGTGGCGGCGCATTAGGGTTAGGAAACCCTAATTTTAACGATGCCACATGGCCTAACAGTGATCCTTGGATGCCTCGAGGAGCGTGCACAAAGATTTGAGCATGGGAGTGTGTGCCCTAATCGCTTAGAAATTCCCAGAAGGTCCTCTACTAAAGAGATGGAAGTTTAGGTTCAGAGCTTCGCTAGGTAGCTGTAGTTTCCCAGACTTATCGCATGCTAGCTCTTTGCTCTTCGCTAGGATGATTTGACATTAAAGCTTCAGCCGTCTCGAGGTTGCCTTGGTTTGCTCTTCAGGCAGTCACGCGATAGAGAATTGCGCTCTTTGCTGGATTGGGCTTCGCGAGGTTGAGTAGAAAACACAGTCTCAGATGTCGCGGGGTTGAAGTTCAAGCAGTCGCGATGTTGCTCGGTCTTTGCTGGGCTGATCTTCGTGAGAGTGAATTTGAACAATGCGAGAACTTCACGAGCACTTCTCTTTACTGGACTTCGCGAGTTACCTCGCGAGGCTTTAATGAGTTCTGAACTGTGCGAGGTTCCATGTCTTAATTGATCTTCGCGAGGATGGCTTTGCCTTCGCCAGGATGTTTTCTTCTTGAATGGCATGAGAACTATGCAAGGAGTTTTTCTTCTGATAATTGCATCCCACGGTGATTGCGCGACAGCTGCGCGAGGAATCTTCTGAAGCTCTCTCTCCTCAGCCATTCTGAGCAAACTGTGCGAGATTGAGAGAGGTCTGCTTTGAACTCTGCGACACTTCACGATGAGTTCTACTCTTGAGCTTCGCGAGAGTTGCACGAGTTTGAGTTTCTGAAGCTCTTCAGTCACTCATCTGCGTGAGAGGTTACTGTAAAGTCTTGGGAAGCTCAGTTGAACTGTGCGAGGCATATTTCTCCTGAATCCTCTAAAGCTTGGGTCAGTTGCACGAGGCTCATTTCAGGTCTGGATTAAGAGTTCATTCTTCTGAGGGATTTCTAGTGCCAAAGCAGGCTCCTTAACAGGATTCCTGGCCTTATTTTGCTGCTGATTATTACCTACATAAAACACTTAACAAGAACTCATTAGGAGGCTAAGGGTCTAATCAAAGGTTAAGTTAAGGGGTGAAAAGTGGTACTTTTCAGGTCTTAACACACCCCCAAACCTAATCTTTGCTAGTCCCTTAGCAAAGCTACATTAAATCTACTCTAAAAATTAAATGCCACTTTCGTAGGGAGCACGAATACATTTATCATATGTACCAAGCCTTTTAAACCCCTAGGTGATCCCTAGTGGAGGAGTGAAGTCTCCTGAGGGTTTTCAGTGAAGACACCCACAAACTTCTCAGTGAAACAGCCAACAAGAGTGCAGTATCATTAAATGAGCAGTCAAGGAATCAGATTTAGTTTACTCTTGAATCAGTACACATAAAAGAATTTTAATCCATTGATTGCACAGAGATTTAGATAGCATAAACTCTTCATGATTGCACAGCATTTCCACATAGTTTACAATCACAGAAAACTGCACTAGTGTGTGCCAGCACTGAGCTAATCATTAGGTCAAAAACTAGGTTAAGGTCATACATAATGCATTCAAGTTCAGACCCAAAAACTTTGCAGGGCATACTCTCATAAAGGTTTTGTTGAGGGGTTCATTTTCTCACAGGCTCAAGAGCAGTTACATCCCCCAAATGGGTTTGTAAGCATGAGCATAGGCAGAGTTCTTAAGTGCTAACATCATTGGCAGTTCCTCACCATAGATTGGATAATTCCTTATCTTCACATGACAGCTCACTCAACTTTGGATCACAAGGGCTTTTAACTGGGCTGTAATGTGGCTTATGGAGTAGGGTTAAAAAGAATGGAAGGTTGAAAAGGGGTTCCAATTTGAGAAATCAGTAGGTCACAGAGGTGGTTCATGACTTCACCTTCCACAATTCAACTCCTTCATCTTCTTTGAGATTTTCCGATTTGAAGTGATCAGTTTCTCTTCTTGATTTTGATTTTCCAATGAAAGTTCCTCTAGACTTCTCTCTTATTCCTCTTCATTATTATTTTTATTTCTTTTTACTGGAGTTTCCTTCTTTTTATTTTGTTTTTGCTTTTCAGAAATGCCACCATGTTCTCGATTACATCCAGATTTTTGAGATCCTTCTTCTCCATTCACCTAATGTTGACCATAGCTAGTCCATCTTCAACTCTTTCTCCTTTACCTTTTGAATTCTCAGAGTGAGGGTAGGTTGATTCAGGTTCATAGGTTCAGGTTCAAGTACTCAGGTGTATTTTGAAGAAATTTAGGATTTAAAGCTCAAAGGGGGGTATGGACAAGGGCAGCTGCTTTAGGATTGGTCTTTTTAGGCTCAAACTGTCCAAGAGAAGGCCTTGATCCTTTCCTCAGTCTCATGAGTACTGTCAGTTGTTTCATCTTGGAGTTACCTAACTTCTAGTGAGCACAGTGACTCAGCCAGTCCTTAGAACTAAAAGAAATGCCTTGGTTACTCCTCAAAAGATGGAAAAAATTTTATAGGCCCAATTCTCACTGGATATGGTTTTCCTTTGAACTTTTAAGCATGTCCTCACCTTTTTCTCTCTCTACTGATTCACTGAGTGCTGATACAAGTGAGTTTCCTTGGTGATATTATCATGGAAATGTGGAGTATTAGAAGTTTATAATGTCCAAGATTTGCATAAATTTTAAACTTCTTAATTTCATGATTCTTAAGTGAACAGAGGTCCATTTCAATATTGCTCAGATGAGTCTGCTGCACTTATGTTAACTATTCCATTGGCAGGGTCTGCTTGCCATACCCCCAAACCTATGAGGAGCAGTGTCCTCACTGGTTCAAAGTGAATGTGCAACAGAACTAATGAGGCTAAAAGAAAAGGAAAGAACAGGGAACAAAACACACAACAAGCAGAGCAAGATAGTAAAGACAGGGGAAAAGTCTATGAAAAATTAGAAATGTACAAAATACAAGAAAATAGAATTAAAAGAAACAGAGAAAATCCTAGGTACAATCTAGTTAGAATCTGTCTCAAAACTTGTCCCATCCCATCTTCTTTGCATGCTCTTGCAGGAGAGCCTCTTCTTCTTTCTTCTTTCGTTCCCTCTCTGCCTTTCTTTGCTCGTGAGTTTTGGGTATGGTTGGAGCCCTGACCCTCATTTTTCTCTTCTTTGGTTCAGGAGGGATCTCGAAAGAATTATCAGTGGTTGGCTCAGGGGGTTTGGTGGGAGATTTTCCTTTGGGAGCCTTACCTTTGGAGGGTTGCCCTTGCTGAGGCAGAGGGGGAATAAGAGGTGGTTGGGCTGGTGCTGGCTCAGGAGGGGCAACAGGGGATTTAGCTTTTGCTTGCACCGAGGGAGAGGACTTTTCCTTTCTTTGGTTTAGAGGAGCCACAAAGATGGATCTGGTACTTTGGTGCAGGAATGGCGTGGCTCTTCCCTTTCACGGCCGGCTTAATGGTGGTGCCTCCTCGATCAAGTGATTTTTCTTTTCTAATTTTCAAAGAGCGACTTGGGGGAGTAGTCTTTTTGGCAGCAACCTTCCTTCGTTGAGGATATCGGGATGAAGGAGCAAAGAGCAGAGGGGGCACTGGGATCCTTTGGTGGTTCAGAATCACAGTCAGAGTCAGAAGGAAAAAGCTCTGGGGATCATCCTGAGCAGAAGCTCTGGTGACCTTTGGAGGTGGGGATGGAGGGGCCGACCTTTTGACTTTTTGGGCTGCAATGGCTCTTTTAGAAGTGGGCTTTTTCTTGGACGGAGTGCGTTTTCTTTTAGGAGCAGGAGAGGGAATAGGGGGGGGCACTGAGAGAGAAGCAGGAGCTGCAGTAGGGATTTGAGTAGGAGCAACAGGTTGTGTAGGTACTGCAGGAGGAACTGCAGTAGGCATTTGAGGAGGAACAGGAGGAGCTACCAGAGTTGGGGCTGTGGGAGGTGGGGGAACAGATTGTGTAGGGGTTGGGGTAGGGGCAGTGGAAGAAGATGGGCTTGGTTGTGTGGAAGAAGATGGGGCCTCAGGGGGAGCTGTGGCGAGAGGGGTGGCCTGTATGGGTTGGGAAAGTAGGAAGGCAACTCTCTGTTCCAAGATTTCAATTTTCTTGTTAGCCCACAGGAGATTGGTATCTGCAAGCTCCTTACTAGGTCGGTTGATCTCCTGAGCATTGTTTAATTTTTTCTCTAATAGCCTGTTGTGCTTTTTCGCCCTATCTGCATTGGCCTTTTCAATCTCAGTAGTCATTCTATAATACGTTGCTGCAGCCTTGTTTGCATTTAGGGTCTCCAAAATCACCTCCCACCCTTTGGAAATATCTCTTAGCTGCTTGTGGTGAGCAAGCTTCAAGTCACTAAGTTTCTGCAGCAAGGGGTATTCGATGACTTGGCGGAGTTGGGCCATGCCATTGAGAACATCCCTCTTGATACAAGGATTGTCCCTCATGGCATGGAGGAGGGTGAAGTAGGGAGGGGTGTAATAGGAGTGTCTGATCAAGATTGGTAGAAATGGAGTGGAAGAAGTAGATGGTGATGGATCTTGGGGGAGAAAAGTGGGGATTGTAGAAATGGTTGGGGTGGTCTGGGTTGAATGGTCAGTGAATTGAGGAGGGGGTGGGAGAAGAGGGGGAATGGAAGGTATGGGTGGAAAGCGAAATGAAGGAAGGGCAGCGGATGTGGATGGTTTAGGGTAAGGGAAGAAGGGGAAGATGAAGGGTTGAAATGGAAGGGGTGGGGGTGAAAATAGGGGGGGTGGAATGGGAAAGGTGGATGGGAATGGAATGGCGTCAGTTTGGGTAGAAGTGTTGGTAAATTGAGGTGGAGGTAGTATTAGAGGGGGGAGGATAGGTAGAGAGGGGAAGGAGTGGTCCGGTATGGTGTAATGGAGGCGGAAGGGTGGAGGTAAGTCAATGTGGGTGGGGTCTGTTGGAACTGTGGAGTCAGAGGTGGAAGGGGGTTGGGTCAATGGGGTGGTAGGAGGTTGTGTTGGGATTGGTGGGTTTGTCAATGTTTGAAGGGTGGATTGTATGGTGGTTATGTCAGTTTGCATTTGGGCTTGGGTTTGGGTGGTGTTGGAGAGTTGGGTTTGGATGTCATGAGGGGAAAGGATATGGGTAAGGGTATCTCGAGGTTGGTTGAGGTGGAGTATGAGGATAGGAAGGAACAGTTGGAAAGGGAAGTGGGGCATGATGGAAAGTGGTAGGGGGAGAAGGTGAAGGGTCTGGTGAATGATGTGGTGAAGGGAGAGGGGACTCAGGGAGAGGGATGTCATGGGTGGGCAAGGTATCAAGCAAGGTGGTCATGAAGGCCTGATACCCTGAAGTGGTGGCTAGGTTAAAGTCCAAGTCATGGAGAGGTTGGACTAAGGGTTGGTCAATATGGGGTGTGTCTGTGGGAATGACAGGGGAGGTGGAAGTGGGTAAAGATATGGTAGCTGTTGTGTGAGAGGGCTTCTTTTTGAGGTAGGTTATCAGGGGAGGGCTGTCAGGGTTGAGGTCAGAGGATGTCGAAGGTACTGGGGCTGTGTATTGAGGTAAGGTGGCTGAAGGGGGAGTGTAGTCATGGGGTTCAACACTTTCCACCCAGGAATGAATCATAGTGGGGGGTGGAATGGAAAAGGGAGATAAGAGAGGGAAAGGGAGAGATGGAATAGGTGAAAAAGTTAGTGGAGAGGTAAGTGTGGTGGATGGAGGGATTGCTGCAGAAGTAGAGGTGACAGAAGCTCGCGCCACCTTCTTTAGGGCAGGGGTTTTAGCCTTCTTTTTGGGGGCAGGGGTGGCCTTTGCCATGAGCTCCCTCTCCCCTGCTCGGAAACATTCGAGCTTCATTTTCTTCTTCTTCTTCTGGGGATCCATTAGACTTCTGCTGATCCCCCATTGTCTTTTAGCAAAAGTGGTGGGAGTGAGGTCAGCAGATAACTCCCCCACTGGTATCTTGTATCCTCCCTTCAGAAGCAATTTGGTGATGAGTCTTTCGTAGGGGAGAGTGTGGACCTTCTTTTACAACTCAAGCTTCACCATCATATCTTTCATGGCTTTAAAAATCAACCATGCAGCATTAAATCCGTGGCCCAGAGAGAAGGAGTAAAGAGCATCAGCAATTGGTGTCCTCCTTTCTTGCTGATGGTCGGAGCAGTAGATATTCTTCCTTAGCACTTGATCGATTAACAGCAGCTGGGGATCCAAATCTCTTCTTCTGATGGAGTCCCCTGTGGCCCTTCAAGCCTCTGGTAATGGCCTGGGCAATGGTATCGAGAGAGGCACTCACAGGGGCACCATATCCACAGTCCGGATCAAAAATGGCAGGGATGGCCATGACTTCAGCAATCAACGCTGGATTAAGCAGCATCTCAAAATTATCAACTAGCACAAGGAGGCCAGACTGCCCATGTGTGTCTAGTCTAGCCCTAAGGTGTTGGTAAAAGAGTTGCACTAACCTAGGATAGGCTAGTGCAGGAATCATTTGCATCAAGGGGAACAAACCAGCCTTGTGCAAGAACTCAATGGCAGGTGCTGACAATGACTCTGATTCAAAGAAAGAGATATCAAAAATGGCTTTAAGCTCTAAGGGAATGGAAATGAGGAGCTCAGAGGGTGTAGAATAATCAGGTGTTTATGGAGCCACCTCAGGAACCACCTCCTTCCCTTTTTGTTGTGCCGTAGAGGACTTGGCTTTCTTAGGGGCAGGCTCCACAGTGGCCTTGTCCCTGGCTCTCTTCACAGGTGCACTTTTAGGAGCCATCACGACTCTCCTTGGTGAGTGTGCAGTTGAAATTTTGAAAGGAAAGATCAAGAGCTGAGTCTAACCCTAAAAGTTAGAGTTCTATTCAATTGGACACACGGTGGATCTCAAGAGCTCTTAGCAGGGGGCAACTGTTGATGGAAGCTTTAAGAACAAAAATCCAGAATTTCAAAGAAAGCAATGAACTATAGACAGGAAGCTGGAGGAGAGAGGTTGAGAAAAGTGGGAGCTAGGGTTTCGCTGGCAGGAGAGGAAAGAGAAAGCAGTAAAGAAAAGCAGCGCGGGGTAGGATTTAAATATCGCGAGGCTCGGCGCGCTTTGAATATATCCGCTCGCTAGCTGGGAATGAATGGGTCGCGAGATTAGATGTTCCTTTAAACAGGTAGGCAGCCCACCCATATATCTCAAAACTCATGACAAAACAAAGTAGTTCTTTATGAACTGTGCAAGAGGGGACCAAACCCATTATTCAGAACCCCGCGATGGCTTAACCGAGGTAGAATTCACTCACCCACTAGTCAGCTTTTTGACCCTGACTTAATGGGTGGATTCTCTCACAGACTCTCTTCCAAGGACACCCATGAGCATTATAAAGCATTTACAAATTCCCAAACTCTCAAAGCATTAAATTCATACATCATGGAAAGCATTCAAATACTATATTATCATTCAATCGCTTGAAATTAGCAAACAAGGGAAATTGGAATAAAAGTAGGCATAAAGCACTAAACTCAGATTCCAACAAGATTGCTACAAATTCCTCTAAACTGTAAAGTACATATTATACAAAGGTGCACAGTTCTTATCATCAATTTAGTGACAGATCCCCTTTAGGGTCTGAGGATCCTTCACCAATCAAAAATTGGCCCTTGGGATTAACCACTGGTTGGCTGGGCAACCTTCCCTCTTCTCTTTTGGCTAAGGTGTTCGCTAGTTGTCCAATCTGTTCTTCCATCTTCTTGATGCTCTGACCATGAGAGTTCACAGTCTGAGCCAAGGAACCCAGGTTTTGCAGTGATGTCAAGACCTGGTCCTCGAAAGAAGTATTTCTAGGTTGGGAAGGGGGTAAGACCAACTGATTTTGCTGCTGATGGGGCTGCTGATGGTGCTGGAAGGTAGACCTAGGGGCATTCCCTTGATTGAACTGCTGTTGTGGCCTTTGTGGTAAGGCCAACATCTACTGGGGCTGCATGTAGTTGTCTTGCTTCCACCTCAGATTTGGGTGGTCTCTCCATTGGTAGCCAGCATTTTGATGCTGATATCTGTATGGCTGCCTATTGTAGCCCCCAGATTGTTGCTGGCCATAAGATTGAGCAGCAGCAGCATGTTCCAAAATCAATTCAGGAAATTGCCTTGCAAATGGACATTCCTCCATTGTGTGTTGTGGGGATTGGCATATCAGACATGCCTCCGCTACATGAGCAGCCCTTCTGGGTTGCATCACAGTCAATAATTTGTCAAACTTCATAGAGAGGTTTGCCATCTGCAGCTGCAGGTCATTGTTCCCAGACACCTCATAAACTTTTCCTCTTGATCCGCAGCAGGCCCCACCTTTGACTCAGATTCCTGACTAGTTCTTGCCAGGGATGGCTTTTGAAACACATTCTCACTAATCACCTCAGACAATTCCCATGCCTCCTCAGCAGTCTTGTGCATGTAGGATCCACCATAAGAGGCATCGACCATATCTCTATTTTTCTCATCAATCCCATTGTAGAAGCTTTTTACAAGCTGCCACTCAGGGATCTTGTGGTGGGGGCATTGTTTGAGCATCTCTTTAAACCTATCCCAGGACTGGTTAAAATCCTCAGTTGGGGATTGAGCAAACGCAAGAATCTCTTTCCTCAACTGGCTAGTTTTGGTCTCAGGGAAGAACTTGGTTAGGAATCTGGTCTGCAGGTCTTTCCATGAAGCAATGCTATTGTTGGGAAGAGTGGTCAGCCAGGTACTGGCCCTATCCTTCAGAGAGAAGGGAAAGAGTCTGAGCCTAGTAGCCTCAGGTCTCAAACCAGTGATATTAAAAGTGGTGCACAAGGCCAAGAACTGGTCAATATGCTTGTAAGGGTCCTTTTGCTTAGCCCATGGAAAGCTGGCAGCATCTGGATGATTGAAGTTTTTATCTCATAGTTCCCCTGAACATCAGGGAATTGAATGCTAAAAGGGGAGTTATAGTCATCCGGAGCATTCAACTCCTTGAGGGTTCTGGGTTGTTCTTCACCCATAATTGCTGTCACAGATTCACTTGGGGGCTTTCCTGTGGTGTGCCTGTCTCTCCTAAGTCTCCTTCCCCTTTCTAACTCAGGGTTAAGAGGCTCTAAAGCTGGGCTGAGGGATCTCTTCCCTAGCATACAAGCACACTAACAGTAAGGAAAGCTTCTTGCAAGCACATTGCAAAAGAATAATTGTACACTAACAAATTTATCTAACTAGTTTACAGCTATTCAAAGAATACATTTAAACTATCCTAGATACTGCTAGAAAAAAAAAATAAAGAAAGATAGACAGAGCTTTAAAAGTCAGAGAGTTTGCAAACAGAGGTAGCTAAGCTCCAATTGCAGTTCAACTATCCTTCACTGCTGCTATCTAGATCTGTAAGAAAGTTTCAAAATTATGTCAGCAGTATAAATTATTCACATGTGCAAAGAATACTAAGAATACAAAAACTAAGGGTCTACTAATAGATCATCTTTCCCCGGCAACGGCGCAAAAAACTTGTTGGCAGATTCTGGTGTGCTTACATTATTGGTTGGTGGTGAAAGTCATTTAAAAATCAAAGAGTAAAACAGGGGGTGAATTCAGCATAACTCAGAAGTCCTAGACCTGCAAGATACAGGGTCCTTTGTAGCAAGTTTTGATAAGTAAGAGTTTGTCCCACAGGGAAAGGTGATCTATAGCTTCAAAGGAGCCATCTCTAGTAATCCATCAAGATCTAACTTCTGATCTGGCAGTCCTAATAGGAGGGGAGTTTAAGGTCACTTATTTTAAGTATTCTAATGTCTAAAATACAAAAAGGGTTGAGAGGATGGATGGAGTGTGGAGTATAAATATAAAAGGGTGAGAAGTATGTTATTGAGCCAAGATCAGAGAAGTTTTGTAACTCAGATTCAGATCTGATGTTACAGAAGTTCTGTCCAATGGCTACATTATCACCACTGAGGAGAAAGGATCCAACCCATCACTCTGCCATGATTCCACCCTTAAGGCTATAACCTGTCCACTCAAATGGTCACAGATTATCCCATAGGGGAGTCACTATCCAGGGATGGGTCAAAACACAACAAGTAAAAAATCATTGCAGACACTATTTCATCCAGGCTACCAGCTTCAAGAATTCATAGGGAACCTCAATCTCTAAAGCTCTATATGTGAGGCTAAGGCTGTAAGACCATGATAGCCCAGACATATAGAACCAGCAAGAGATTGAGTACAACCTTCGATCTAGCTGTCCATTGCTTGAGTGAGGATACAATGGTCCAGTCACCAACCTACAATCTCTATAACCAGATCAGATCCAACATCTGATGGCGGATCTATACAAATATAGGGGAGTCTGCCTCTGTATAAATTCTCACCAGGCTTCTACAAGCTCAGGTGTAAAGAAGAAGGATCCATCTTGGATCGGTGGATTAGAATCACCCTAAGGTTATAATCTATCCACTTAAATGGTCACAAACTATCCCAGAGGTTATCCTCCTCACGGAGCCCAAAACAAAACAAGAATATTGCTGCTACCACCATGCTCACAAGGCTACCAGCTCAAGCTCCCATGGGGATTTCAGATCTAGTGGGTCCTGTGGTGGGGTTAAGGCTGTAGGACCATGATAACCCAGACACACAGGTCACTTGGATCTGAATGGTCCTTAGAATCAGTCCTCCATTGCTTTGAAACACAGCCAAAGCAATGGCGGATCAAAAGGCAACAACCTTGCACAGAGCATCTCACACAAACACCAATCCCACAAAGTACAGATCCTATTACAGAACTTCCATTAATCAAATTCAAAAACACATACAAAGGCATAGCTAGCAAGTGCTAGACTATGGAGAGAAGGAAAGAGAAAAATAAAATTACTTACAGATAAAAAGAAAGAGAAAAGAAAAATGATTTGAGATGTGTTCCCAGATACCTAAACCTAAGCTAGGTATGGGTTTATATAGCAGTGGGGTGGCGGCGCATTAGGGTTAGGAAACCCTAATTTTAACGATGCCACATGGCCTAACAGCGATCCTTGGATGCCTTGGGGCATGTGCACAGAGATTTGAGCATGGGAGTGCGTGCCTTAATCGCTTGAAAATTCCTAAAAGGTCCTCTGCTGAAGAGATGGAAGTTTAAGTTCAGAGCTTCGCTAGGTAGCTGTAGTTTCCCAGACTTGTCGTGTGGTAGCTCTTTGCTCTTCACTAGGATGATTTGACATTGAAGCTTCAGCCGTCACGAGGTTGCCTTGGTTTGCTCTTCAGGCAGTCACGCGGTAGAGAATTGCGTTCTTCGCTGGATTGGGCTTCGCGAGGTTGAGTAGAAAACACAGTCTCAGATGTCGCAGGGTTAAAGTTCAAGCAGTCGCGATGTTGCTCGGTCTTCGTTGGGCTGATCTTCGCGAGAGTGAATTTGAATAATGCGAGAACTTCGCGAGAACTTCTCTTTACTGGACTTCGCTAGTGATTCTCTTTACTGGACTTCGCGATGTTACTGGACTTCGCAAGCACAAAATGATAGAAAAATCAAAAATAGATTTGTATTCCCCACAGAGACACACAAGCATAAGGCGGTAAAATGTCAATATTTTATCTACAATGCAGTTGTGCTATACTATAGTCCTGAGTCGGAGGTTCACCTCGGATTTTTGGATCCTACTTTAAGGAAGGAGCAACAGTGTCGGTCCCGGTCAAACAACCAATGTTTCGATCGAGTCAACTCCACTGCTAAATTTTCACAATGAGCGCCATGTTTTAGATCCATATGAACTTAAGTATCTTAAGCTTCAGATTCTCCATTGGAAAAGATAAATCATTGGTTGAGACCAACCTGTTGAGAATAAGATTGCGTATCAATCAAACTATGTGCAACCATGCATTCAGAAGGGTTCATTTCCCTTTTTATTTTCTGCAGGCTTAAAACCTGTATGGGCAGCGGTATCCCTATAAAGTGTATGTCATGCATCTGGGTATCCGTATGATAGTCATTTGTCCCCGTAAATTATACCCGGGCTTGTCTAGGTTGAGGCTTCCATCGCCTTTGTTGTTGCTTATTGCCCCTGATGGGTGCATGATTATGCATAGTTAAATAATGTTTATGATCATTGTTAGCAGAGACCAGGACTGGATGTCCCTTCATGGAGATACCCCAATATTTGGTTGGATTTGTTCAAGGTAATCAAAGCTAGATGCTCTAGGCCATTTTAATCAAAGGCATGCTTTCGAAAATGGCACGCACTCCCAAAAAGCGTTGTGACATCTATTCACTTTGCTCAGGCAGTCATGCTAAATAAACTTCGGAGTCAATGGGTTTGCCCAAAGACCTCGAACCCTGCTTTCAGTAGGGGCACCCGCGAACAGTCAGATGGGGCCATCAAATGTCTCGTAGGATTGAATGCAAACTGTGGAGCCTTGCGTATGCTTACTTCGCGCCTATGTTTGAATGTGAGTCGATCCCTCCCCTTTTTTACTCACGAACCTGTTGCATTCAGAATGAATTTTAAACATCAGGTATCTTCAAAATCATCTCGAGAAGCGAATATCTTTCCCGACTATAGAGAGTTCGCAACTCATTCCACTTCGGTTTAGCCTAGCGTCCCAGGGCTTTTATTTTCTCACCGTGTTACTCATTTGATGTTTGAAGTTCTTTATGAATGTGATGGACCCATCAGTAATGCCTTGGACCTCTTCAGATGTCTCTTTTTTTATTGGCATTCAATCATTAGTGATCGGATACCAAAGAGGGACCCAAATTTGGCCCAAGGCCCGATCGAAACACCTTTCGAGAGAGGTGCAATTTTGACCTTTTGATGACATGTATGGAACCTTTAGGAACCCCCTAGAACCCTTAGGAACCTTTCCAAACCCTTAGGAATCACCCTAGATCCCTTAGGAACCTGACCCAAGCCTTTAGAAATCAATCTCGACCCTTAGAACCCGTTCTTAACCTAAACCTAACCTTATTAAAGAAATGGTTGAGGAGGGGTGAACCAGAACTAGCTACGGCCCTCTACTATGATTGAATCTCATATCATTGAAAAGTAGAGGTCGTCAGCATTCCAACGGTCTAAGAATCGCCCCAATCGGAGGTATACATCAAAAGATACGACAAACCGAGCCCAGAGGGCATAAGAGTAAAATCAAGTGGGCCCCCCTAGGGATTTGGCACAACTAATAGTTGCGCTAGTGATAATTTTATCTGGTGCAACTATTAGTTGTGCCAGGCTACTTCTCCCAGGATTTAAGCCTAGCGCAACTAATAGTTGTGCCAGTATTAATTGTGGACCCTACCGTCGTGAGCTAACTTCCAGGCACTATTTAAACACTGTTTTACTGTACGTTTGCCTGGCGCAACTATTAGTTGCTCCAGGTATATGAATAGTAACCTTTGGATTTTGCCTCAAAAATCATAATTAGGATTTGACTTGTTGACCACCTTGACCTTTGGGGTGTGTTTGGCTAGTTCTGTTGCACCCATTCCCTATCTATTTGTAACCCTTCAAGTGGCTTAAAGCGTCACCCCATCATCCACCATTATAACCACCTTCACACCTTTCTAAGCTCTCAAAATCCTAGAAAACCTTAAATTTGAGATTGCCTAATTGCTAAACTCATTTAGCTCTTAAGTGGTCTCCTAATCCACCCATTTCCTATAAATAAAGCTCCCCACTCCTTGGTTTAAGGGCTGAGAATTTTGGCCTAAGAGAGAAAGAGCTTAAAGTGAGAAGATCTTTCTCCCTTTGGTGCACACTTCTCATACAAAATCCAGAATTTTAAAACCGCCTTTGAGTGATAATTTTCACCTTAAATCCCTTAGTTTAGGTATATGCTACCCATTTACCTTCCCTCTCTACTTCCTAGCTAGCAAGCCTTGGAGGTTAGAACCCCTCTTTCCACCATACAAGCCTTCAAGAGATCATCAAAGCAATCCACGCAAGGCTCTCCTATGGTGCTACAAGGGCTCGAGGGCTCCAGCTCTCCCCTTTCTTCTCCTATCTCTTTCTAGCTCCCTCCATCCTCCCATTTGTGCTGTTACGCCGCCGACTTTTCGGTAGGGATGGAGAGGCACAAAAAGGAGTCTAACCCATTTTAGGTAAGAGGAAGCTATTTTCCTTTCTTTTGCTTCATTTTATTTTTGGCCATAAGTAGAGACCAGGTTAAGCGGGTTGATCGGGTGCCTAACACCTTCCCGATCGATAACCAAAGCCCCTACCCAAGAGCCTTAGGTGTAGACCAGATTTAGAGTCATATTTTTAGCTCTTCGGTGCTCATAAAAATGAACTAGATTTCCCAGGACACCGAAAGCTCCGGGTGGTGACTCTATATTTTTTGCAAGCTAGCGCATCGCCACGATGGGATCGTCATAAATCCCACGGTTGCACAGTCCTCTTGAAATGCTCTGTTCTGGTCTTACAGCTGTATAATTTGTGCTTGGAGGGCTGTAGTGGTATGTTGAACTTTCCTATTTGTTTTCTTTTGTCCAATGCTCATGGTGATCTTTCACAGCCTTTCACCATAGGTTTTTAACTAATTCTTGGCGTTCTTATGTAGTGGGCATGGATTCAAGGACTCTACTTTTTAACCTGTGAAATTCTTCCATCAACTTTCTTACTGCACTTGGCAATGGCATTATGTTTGGTGCATTTGCATTCTGCCATTGCTCTACTTTTCACAATCTTCTTTCTAATCCAGGCTGTTTAGTGGAAGATGTAGCAACTATTGTGGCGATGACGAGAGGAATTATCTCTTCATTCAATAACTCTGTGAAGCCCATTCTTGGAGTTTCATAGTTTGGTCCTACTTCTGCTGATTGGAATGTAGGAGCTTGCTCGGTATTCAAAAGAATTATGGGAGGGGAAACAGACTCAATAAGTGCAGGAACATGCCTAGAAGTATCTATTTCAGCAATTCGCTCTACTCTTGGTGGGGGTATTTCTTCTTCTGTAGTGATAATTGGTCTCACCGGAGCTACTTCAGAAATCACTAACAGTGTGTCTGCCCCAGTAGAAGGGGGAAATGCGGGCCCTGTTGGTGAGTCTAGAGCTGAGTCATATAGACTAGCTTGATCTTTCGCAGGTGCTGGTGCAATCATTATTTCCTGCTCTGCTGATCATTCTTGAACTTTGGAGTTAGGCTCTCATCTTTCTTAGGGAAGAGTGGAAGTACTTGTTCCCTCTGCTACCACTGCTGTACTTGGGGCCATACTTTACTCTTGGAGAAGTTCTTCTGTCGGTGAGTGTATGTTTCTGTGATGGAGGAGTCTGGTGACTGCTGCGTGATGGGGCATTCGAGAGTCATCACGATGGGATGTGATGATTGTTTTGATAAGGCGTTTGGAGGGAGGTTTGGCTCTTTGCATTTTATGATGGGATATTGGATGAGCCTTCCCTTCTGGTCGTGTGCTGTCGCAGCTTGCGTTGGAATTTCGGGGAAGTGTAATCGGTGATGGGACATTGGTGGCTATGCGATGGGGAAAGCTATGTTTATTTCTTTATTCGGTAGATCTTAGGTTATATGAGGAGATCAAATTATAGTTGTATCATGATGGGAAGTGTTTATAAGTGTGTGATGGGGAGTTGGTCTGATGACTCTTTGGTTGTTTTAAAGTCATGATGGGATAATGATGGGGTCTTTAGGTTGCGACGGGACTTTCCCTTTGGCCTTGGTGATGTGGGGGGGTTTTAGTGTCACGATAGGACATTGGGGCGTGTGAGGTTACACGATGGGACAAGGGAGAGTGATTCAGATCATGACGGGATGAGTAGCATGATTGGCCACTTCATCATCATTAATTTTTGCTTTGTGTCGTGTGAGAGCATTGTATTTAGCGATAGGGCTGTGAGTGATGATTTTATTTTATTTTGTTTCGTCGGCTTATTTTGTGCAGTGGATGTTGGGGAGTGGTTACATGTACTTGTGAGTACGCGATGAGACTCTAGGGAATAATCTTGATCACGGTGAGACATGAATTGTGGTAGCATCTCAAGGGGTGATTTGGTCGCGATGGGACTACGGGGAGATGTCCTCCCTAATTGGTTTGTGATGGGTCAAGATGATTATGTATGTGTCCTATTGTGATAGGACATGTTGTCTTACATAATTTTTTTTGAAGTATCCCAATTTTCATGTTTTAGTGATATCGCGTGATCCGACCGTCCGATTGTGATATCGTTTCTTTTGATATTTGTTATTTCGCACGCTTGTTGGCTTGCTTACCTTGCAATTATTAAAGGATTAAAAATAGCAAATTAAAAGGACAAAGTACAATAAAATGCGATCAAGGTAAGCAATCAGTTTTCTTGCAAGAACCAGGGCTATTATAGTAAGCTTTAAGGGGTAAGTCAGGGTATGTCTATAGGGAAATGTGCTTTTAAATAGGGTAAATCTCCATATCTATTCCAGATATGGCACTCTATCCTAAATTAATGGAAGGACAGGAAAGAGGAGAGGTTTCAAGGGTTGTTACTTTACTAAAAACTACAGAAATCAAGTGTAAATGATCCAGACCTGATTAAAACTCAGATTTAAGGAAATGAAGAAAAGGATTAAAATCAAAAGGTGGAGAGTAGCATCTAGGGATTTTGGTCTTTACTGAAAATCAAGTGGTTCAAGGGGCAATGCATAGAACTGATTTGCAACAATCCTTCATCTAGCTAAAAGCTCAGATGCAAGGTATAAGAATCTAATCTAGACTAGAGAATTGGAGTAATCCTAAGGCTAGGATCTGTCCACTTGAATGGTCACAGATCATCCCAGAGATTCCTCTAGTTCAAGGATCTTAATTAGAACAAGGAAACTATTGCAGATGTTGTGGATGCAAGGCTACAAGCTCAAGCATCCACAGGGAGATTTAATCTAGGGAAATCAAATGCAAACAAGAGATCTATAGGTCAAAATCAACATTATAATTCACAATATACTAATTCAATACAAACTTACAATAAAATGTTCTCAGATTTGCAATCTGTGCAACATTTAATCCATATACAAAGCTTTGAACCTCTCAATTTATAGCTCTCAACCTCACCCTAGCTACTAAAGGGGTTTAGCCAACCATGGTTGGTCTAAAGAGTGAATGGGGAAGAAGAAATTCGGATTTGGCCTGAGCTCTCTCAATTTCTAAATAGTAACTCTATAAATTTTTCAAGCTTTTATAGTCTTCCCCTCTGTCCTCAGATCTGTTTCAGCCAATCAAAGCTTAAGGGAATAATTCTGTTATTCTGAGCTGCTGATGTGGCTAATTGTTTTTCTAGAAACACTCCTCCAATTAGTCTAAACTGGACAAGCATATGTGAGGTGGCTAAGAGGTCCCCATTTGTGCCCATTTATATTTTTAAAATACCCCCAAGGGTTGTTGATGTGCCTTGGAGTGTGTGCACAGAGCACTAAGGTGAGCAACTGCTGTGAATGGAACTGAGAAGTTCCCAATTCGAGTGTTGAGAGGTTCAGGGAATCTCTCGACAGGTTCTGAGTCCACTTGGTGTTTACATCAACAGGTTGAAGTAGGCTTTCGATAGGTTGCTTGACTTCTCGACAAGTTCAGTTGAACTAGTTGACAGGATTGACAGCAAAATCTACCTGCTATCCCAGCTCCAGCTAACCCCTTGACAGGTTATAATCTAACCTATCGACTTCTTATATAGCTTCAGTTGAGAGCTCAACAGGTCCTTCTCTGTTGTTCGATAGGTCGATTCAACCTCGCACAATTGAATGCAGCTTCAGGCAAGTCCTCGATAGGCTGCCTTGCACTATTCAATAGGTTCAGGGGAACCTCTCGACATGTAGCTTAAACCTCGTGACCTCCCCTGTATCTCCAGGTGAGTCTTTGACAGGTTCTTCTACTGCAACTCCAACCTCTTGACAGGTTCTATCAACCTCTCGAGATCTTCACATTTCCACCACAGTACCTCTTGACAAGTTAGTTCCTTCACCTTTTACTCCTCGACAGGTTGTGGGGACCTCTCGGCAGCTTGATATTTGAACACTCCAACCTCTCGACAGCTTAGAGTGACCTCTTGACAGGTCCTATTGCTAAACAGTGAAAAATACCATTTTTCACCTCCTAACCTGACCTTTGATGGACCCTTGAGCTGACTAATAAGGTGTTTTAAGTATGTTTTATAGATAAGCAATAAATTGTAGCCTTAGTACAGACGTCCATCTAAAAAGGCCAAAGAAGCAACCTACTGTTCAACATGTGCTCAAACAACCCAAAGGCTAGCTAATCAAATGATCCATAGAGCTTTAAAAGTCCATCAGAAGGTCATGGGCCCAATTGGCTATGCTTGGGACCAAGTGGAATTGTAAGGAATGAGGATGGAACCCATCAAGAGTCTATTATGTGCTGACAAATGAAAGAACAATGCACCAAAGATGTGTGCCAGCTGTGGAAACTCAAGGCAGAACATCTTGAGAGGTTCCGAGTACCTATCGAGAGGTTCTGAAGACAAAAGTTTAACTTGTCGAGAGGTTCCATGAACCTATCGAGAAGATTAGAGAGTATACTCCAACCTGTCGAGAAGTTAGAAGGGAAAGGAACCAACTTGTCGAGAGGATCTGAGGAAAAAGAGTGAAGAGCCCGAGAGGATGACAGATTCTATCGAGAGGTTCAAAGAGCAGTGCAAGGCAACCTATCGACAGCTTACCTGAAGCCATGCTTATTTTCGCGAGAATTGAAGCGACATGTCGGGCGTTAGTTCCATCCTGTCAAAAGCTCAATGGGAGATTTAGAAAGATGTCAATAGGATTTTCTATAACCTGTCGAGTGGATGTAATGAGACTGAACAGAAGGTGAAAAACTGGGCTCCAATCCTATCAACTAAGCAACGAAACCTCTCGAGGAGTCTCCAATCCGTCGAAAGCTCAGCTGGAGCTTTACAAAGTGGTCGACAAGATTTTGTATAACTTGTTGAGTGGATTAAAGGAGCCTAGATAGAAGGTGAGAATTCCTATCATCATGTCGAGAATTATAGCCATCCTGTCGAGAAGTCACAGATCCTGTCGAGAGCTTCATAGATCCGGTTGAAATACACAGCAAAGCAAACTTAGAACTTGTCGACTAGTCAACTTAACTTCTCGATAGTCAAATTGGGAACTTCCTATTTCCTTTCATAGCAGCTGCCAACTTTAAATTTATGCGCACTAGTTCCAAGGCGTGCTAATGACCCTTGGGGGTATTTTTGGTACATAACTAGGCATGAATGGAAACCCTAACTACCTCACATGTACTCACCAGTTTTTGACCAATGGGAGAGGAGCTTCTAGAAGAGAAATCAGCCACATTAGCAACCCAGAATAGCAGAATTATTCCCTTGAGATCTGATTGGTTGAAACAAATCTGAGGACAGCGGAGAAGAGTATAAAAGCCTGAAGAATTTACAAAGCTAGACATCCAGAAATTGAGAGAACCAAAGCAAAATCCGAGCTTCATTTTCCCTCTAAAAATTCCCTCTCTCTCTCTTCTTCCTCCATTCTCTCTTTAGCCAATTATGGTTGGCTAAACCCCTTTCATTAGCTAGGGTGAGGTTGAGAGCTGTAAATCAAGGTTTCAGAGGCTGTGTAGATGGATTGTAGTTGCCCAGATTGTAGATCTGAGCACAATAGGATTGTAAGTTGTATTATTGTAATGTAATTGTGGTTTTTTAAAGTGATTCTAATTTACACATCACTTTTTCATATTTGATTTCTCTGGATTAGATATTCCTGTGGATGCTTGAGCTTGTAGCCTTGCACCCACAGCATCTGTAATAGCTTACCAGTTCCAATCAAGATCCTTGAATTGGAATAATCTTTGGGATGATCTGTGACCATTTGTGTGGATAGATCATAGCCTTAGGATTACTTCAATTCTATGGTTGAGAGTGGATTCTTATACCTTGTATCTGAGCTTGTTGCCAGATGAAGGATTGCTGCAATTTTGTCCTATGAACTGCCTTTAAATTAATTGATTTTCAGTAAAGACCAAAGTTCCTAGCTACTACTCTCCACCTTTTGATTTTAATCTTTTAATCTTTCTTTAACTCTCGTTTATTCAAGTCTGGATCAATTGCATTTAATTTTATAGTTTTTAGTAAAGTGACAAATCTTAGAAACCTCTCCTCTTTCCCGTTTTGATTTAGTTTAAATTAGGATAGAGTGTCAGATATGTCATAGATCTGGAGATTTACCATAGATTAGGCACATTTCCCTTTCGACATACCCTGACTTACCTCGTAAAGCTTGCTGCAACAACCCTGGTTCTTACAGGACTACTTGCTTGCCTTAGCCCATTTTGCTATAATTTGTTCATTTAATTGACTGTTTTAACCATTTAATAATTGTAAGGCAAACAAGACAACAAGTTTTTGGTGCCACTACCGGGGTTCTGTGTTTTTAAAAGTGGTAGATCTAAGTTTTTCTCATTTTAGATTTAGATTTTTAATTGTCTATTTTGTGTTTGAATAATTGCTGATGTAGTTTTTTTTATTATAGTTTAATTTTGTAATTGAAGATCTGGATTTAGTGTTTTGAAAGGAGCATTGTGCCAATTTGATGACCAAGCGGTGCTTAAGTTTGCATCTCTTAACTCTATTTATATTTCTAGATCTTTAGTTTTAAGATCTGCAATATTAGTTGTGTATTTGTGTATTTGTTTTGCTGAATTTTATGCTATGATTTTCTTTGTTGTACTTGTGTTTCTGTTGTGTGTAAGCTTGGTAGGAGATCTCTTAATCCTGAGATTGCTCCTTTAAATCTTAAAGTTGAGAGACTTCTCAGACCTAAGCAACCCATACACACACTTGTGATCGATTGTGATAGTTCTACAATGGGTGAGAAACCTAGGACATTGAAGGAATTTAATGCACCAGGGGTTTACAATTCCCCCTTCTGCATTCAATTTCCTACTGTCTAAAGGAACTATGAGATCAAGTCCTCCATCATACAAATGTTACCCTCATACCATGGCCTAAGCAAAGAAGACCCATACAAGCATATTGATGAATTTCTAGGACTGTGAACCACATTCAATATTGCAGGTTTGGGGGCGGAAGCAACCAGGTTGAGACTCTTTCCTTTTTCATTAAAGGATAGAGCCAGAACTTGGTTGTCAATGCTCCCAACCAACAGTATTCAGTCTTGGAATGACCTTCAATGTCAGTTTTTGGCCAAGTTTTTTTCCATGTCCAAAACAAGTCAGCTGAGGAAGAGCATTATTTCATTTGCTCAAGCCCCAACTGAAGATTTTCACCAAGCATGGGAGAGATTTAAAGAACTCTTGAAGCAATGCCCCCATCACCAAATTCCTGAATGGAAACTTGTTCAAAGTTTATATCAAGAAATTGATCCCAAGAGCAGGGATATGGTTGATGCCTCATGTGGTGGTACCTACCTCTACAAGACAGCTGATGAGGCTTGGGAGTTATTTGATATCATTAGTGAAAACTCCATGCAAATAGAGACCTTTTCAAGAGACTTTAAGACCCCTGCTAGATTGGTGAGGAAAAACACCACAAGAGAAAAAATGTATGAGGTGAATGGATATAATGATTTGGAAAGGAAGGTGGATAGCTTAACTCAAAAGTTTGATAAGCGCATGGGAGCAATGCAGTCTCCAATGGCTGCCAAAGTAGAGGAGGCATGTGTGATATGCCAGTCCCCTACTCACTCCCTTAAGGAATGTCCCTCAGCTGCCCAATTTCAAGACCTTGTGATAGAACATGTGAATGTTGCCCAGTCTTATGGACAATAGCCTACTGCTAGATATCAGTGGAGAAACCACCCCAACTTGAGGAAGAGACAAGATACCTTTCCAAACCACCACCACCACCAGCCACAACAGCAACCCATGCCTTATAGGAATGCCCGCCCTACAAGCAGAACTATTTTTCAAGGCCTGACTATCAATAGCCTATGGCCCTGCACCCTCTAGATCCCTCACTTTTGAAGAGTGAGTTCTGGCTTCACTACAGAATTTAAGCTCCTTATCACAAACTGTCAACTCTCATAGTCAAAGTATTAAAAAGATAGAGGTACACCTTTGTCAGCTATCTAATACTTTGACTAAGAGAGAGGAGGGAAGACTGCCCAGTCAGCCCATGAATAACTCAAGAGGGCAATACATGGTGGGTGAGATTTCTTCACATGAAGAAGCCAAATTTGTCACCACTTTGAGGAGTGGAAGGCTGGTTGATAACAAAGTTGGTGTTGAACCTAATGAGAAGAGTGCAACCCATGATGATATGCAGCAAGAGCAGCATATAAAAAATAAGGGGGGTATTGAGGTGCCCCAACAGAATACTAAAAACAAAAATAAAGAAAAGTCTGATGAGATTGCTAAGGCTGTAAATGAGAGAGCAGTTCCCCATTTGCCACTTCCCAATGCTTTGCAAGAACCATCTCCTTTTGACAAGGGGAATGTTAAGGTTGAGGAGATGATGGAAACATTCAAACAAATAAAGATCAACTTGCCTTTACTTGATGCTATCAAGCCAGTTCTAGCCATTCAAAGTTTTTGAAAGATCTGTGCACCCACAAAAGACAATCTATGATACATTTATCCAAGGTCTTTTGTGCTGAGAAAATGAACTAGTGTTGTCCATTGAAACCCCAACAAAGTTTCAAGACCCTGGAGTTCCCACAATCTCCTGTATCATTGGGGATCATACCATTGAGAAGGCCTTATTAGATCTAGGAGCTAGTGTAAACCTACTTCCATACTCAGTTTATGAGAAGTTAGCCTTGGGAGAATTGAAGCCCACACATTTAGTGTTATAACTAGCTGATAGATCTAAAAGGAGGCCTGTGGGAATGATAGAGGATGTATTAGTTGGGGTTGCTAAGTTTTTCTACCCAACAAATTTTTTGGTGCTTGATATGGAGACAAGCAAGTGCACCACCTCTATTCCTGTGATTTTGAGCAGGCCCTTCTTGGCCACTGTCAATGCTTGTATTCAGTGTAGATCAGGAGTAATGGAGGTGTCATTTGGCAACATGAAAGTGAAATTGAATGTTTACAATGCAGCCAATTAGCCTCACTTGGATAGTGAGGATTGCTTTTAAATTGATGTTTTTGATGAGCTTGTGGAAGAGACTTTGCCCAAGCTGCTGCATGATAATGATTTTTGTGATATTTTTGAGAATGTGTGGAGTGAGATTGTGGAAGAGAAGGCCCCCACACCCATGGTTCAAGAGGTGAAAGCCTTAAATTCTGATGTGCACCAGCAACCAGGTATCCTCCTTGGAAACCTGCTTTATTGCCTCTTCCACCACCATCAAAGGCACCTTAGTTGCCTTCTCTCATATGTCCACCAGATGTAGAGTTGAAATAGCTACCTAAGACCTTGAAATATGCTTTTTTGGGGGCAAATAAAAAGTTGCCAGTGATCATTTCTTCCTCTCTCACGTTGAGCAAGAGGAAGAACTGTTGTGTGTTTTAAAAAAGTATAAGAGAGCAATAGGCTGGACCATTGCCGACCTTGGAGGCATCAGCCCTACTATGTGCATGCATAAAATCCACTTGAAAGAGGGTTCAAAACACTCTAGGGAATGACTCCATCTAAGGAAACCATAGGCTGGAGGATGTGTATAAACTATCGAAAGCTCAATTTGCAAACCAGAAAGGACCATTTCCCTTTGCCCTTCATTGACTAAATTTTGGATAAGTTGGTAGGCAAGACTTTCTATTATTTTCTTGATGGATATTTCGGGTATAACCAAATCTCTGTGTATCCACAAGATCAAGAAAAGATAACTTTCACATGCCCATTTGGCACCTTTGCCTATAAAAGGATGCCATTTGGACTATGCAATGCCCCTGCAACCTTCCAAAGACACATGTATGCTATATTTTCTAACATGATTGATCAGTTTTTTAAGATATTCATGGATGATTTCTTTATTTTTGGGGACAATTTTAGCCAATGTCTACACCATCTCAGCCTTGTGTTGCAGAGATGTGAGGAAACCAACTTGGTGTTGAGTTGGGAAAAGAGCCATTTCATGGTCAATCAAGGCATTGTCCTTGGCCATGTGGTTTTCCACAGAGGCATTAACATAGACAAGGCTAAAATTGATTTGATTACACATTTTCCCCCACCAAAAACTATGAAACAAGTCAGATCTTTCTTGGGGCATGCTGGATTTTATAGGAGATTCATCAAGGATTTTAGCAAGATCACAAAACCTCTTTGTCACCTGTTGTGTCAAGAGATTCTCTTTGAATTAAATGATGAATGCCTCCATGCCTTTGAGGTTTTGAAAGGTTATTTAACATCTATACCTATCCTTCAAGCACCTGATTTTTCTTTACCATTTGAGATGATGTGTGATGCATCAGATTTTGCTATTGGTGCAGTCATGGGACAAAGGAAGGATAAGGCACCCTATATGATTGCCTATGCAAGCAAAACCATGATTGATGCTTAGTTAAATTACACCACAACTGAGAAGGAATTATTGGCAATTGTCTATGCTTTAGAGAAATTTAGGTCTTATGTGTTGGGATCTAGAATAGTGGTGTTCACTGACCACTCAGCCCTGAAATACCTTTTGTCCAAAAAAGATGTAAAGCCAAGATTAATCAGATGGATCCTCCTATTACAGGAGTTTGATCTTGAGATTAAGGATAAGAAAGGGGTTGAAAATGTGGTCGCAGACCACTTATCCAGGATCCTAGTTGAGTAGTTTGATAGGTTGCCTATCAATGATTCTTTTCCTAATGAACAACTGTTTACAATCAGTACCTCTACACATTGGTTTGCAAACATTGTGAACTACTTGGCTGTGGGCCGTCCACATTGGAACAAAATGGACAAGGAGCTATTCTTTTCACAGATCAGACATTACATGTGGGAGGATCCATACTTGTTCAAGCATTGTGCAGACCAAGTTGTGAGGAGATGTGTCCCTGATGAGGATTTCCATAGCATACTAACCATGTGTCATGAATAGGCTTGTGGAGGCCACTTCAGTGGGAACAAGGCTTCTGCCAAAGTGCTCCAAAGTGGATTTTAATGGCCCACTCTCTTCAAGGATGCATGGCAGCATTGTAAAGCTTGTGAAAGATGCCAAAAGATGGGAAGTATCTCTAAAAGAAACTTCATGCCTCTACAACCTATACTAGTTGAACTTTTTGATATCTAGGGAATAGATTTTATGGGCCCTTTTCCTTCTTCATATGGGTATAGTTTTATCCTTGTGGCAGTGGACTATGTGTCCAAATGGGTGAAAGCCATTGCCACAAGGACTAATGACCATAAGGCTGTCTTAAAATTTATAAAAGAAAATATCTTCTCAAGGTTTAGTACCCCTAGAGCCATCATCAGTGATGGGGGCAGCCATTTCTATAATAGAAATTTTGAGAGCCTGCTGAAGAAATATTTTGCTACACATAGGATTGCAACTCCCTACCACCCCCAGATGAGTGGGCAGGTTGAAATCTCAAATAGGGAGATAAAGTACATCCTAGAGAAGACAGTTAGGGCAGATAGGAAGGACTGGGCCATGAGGCTTAATAATGCACTATGGGCTTATAGGATTGCCTATAAGACTCTAATTGGCATGTCCCCTTTCAGACTGGTGTATGACAAGGCTTATCACTTGTCAGTAGAGTTAGAACATAGTGCCTATTGGACTGTTAAAGCATTGAACATTGATCTAACTTCTGCTGGCATGCACAGGAGGCTCTAGCTGTCAGAGCTGGAAGAGCTAAGATTATAAGCATACTCCAAGGGTAGGATCTACAAAGAGAGAACCAAAGCCTCTATGACAAGCATTTACTGAGGAATGAGTTCACAGCTGGCAGCAAGGTATCGTTATTCAACTCTAAATTGAATTTTTTCCCAGGAAAGTTGAGATCCAGACGGGAGGGACCTTACATGGTAGAGCATGTATCCCCATTTGGAGCTGTTGAAATCAAGGATCTCAAAGATGGTAGGATAATGAAGGTGAATGGTTAAAGACTCAAACTTTTTGTTGATAATGTGGTGGAGCCTGAGGTGACCATTCACCTCCAACAACCACCAAAATGTGATCGATTCTCAACAATGTATACTATGTATCATAGCAGCTATTTTTGTCAGTGTTTGTTACTATTTTTGTTTTAAATATGATTGGCCTTGTAAATATGGTTGCCAATTGCGCTTGATGTTTGCATTTACAAATCATGAGTCCTTCATAAATTATTTAAAGCATGTGTCATCAACTCCCAGGCTAGAGAAATGAATGGGAGCCGAGGAGAATTGATAAATTTGTGTGGTGGATGGACTAGGAACTGAGTAGAAATCCGTTTGAACTAAGAAACTACTTATCGAGAGGAGTGGAGAGCATTTCTATAGGTTCTGAAGGTTCCCAGTATGCAGTTAAACAAGATCTGGGACTTGTCGAGAGGTTTAAGTCAATTATTGACAGGTTCTAAAGATGTAAAAATGGTTGTCAATAGGATCTATGAACTTGTCGACAGGTTTTGAAGGTTTGAGTGCCTTGTCGACAAGTTCAGAATACCTCTCGAGAGGTTATGTAAACCTCTCGAAATGAATTGCGCTGAAGTCTTGAACCCGTCGACAGGATTGAGTGAACTTCTCGAGAGGTTTAGCTGCTTTTCACTCTTCGACAGGTTGTGTCAACCTGTCGACACCTTTTCTCAATCCCGTCGAAACTCAATTTTCATCATTTTAAACCTCTCGACAACCAAAATTCAGCCATTCGACAGCTTTGTCTCTAAGCTTTATTTTCTCTCTACCGATTTCCATTTTCTTTATTCTTCCTTTCCCTCACTGGTTCCAACTCCACTCATTGTGCCCTTGCTCAAAGTGCTTTAATTCCTCAAAAGCTACATTTTGCACCTAATGGAGACTGATTTGGTGCCATGCACATCGAGATTTGAGAAACCCTAGGTTTCTGTTTGTAAGCTCTCTTTCACCTTCACTCTGTGATTTCCTCGCTCAGTACTTTCATTGGTAATTTGTGTGGTAATTCATTTGAGACATAGAAGACTTTTGTGAAGTGTTGAGATGCAATTTGTGTGGATTGAGTGTCTAATGTCTGACCAAGAGGATACCCTTGCCACCCTTTTCAAAGCCCCCTCCAAATCTGCCACAAAATCCACTAGGAAATCCAATAGGAAAACCAAACAGCCCAAGGCGGCCCCACCTGCCAAAAGAAACTTGTCATGGATGAAGCTGAGATATCTGTCAAACCCAAGAAAGCTAAGAAATCCAAGAAGGCCCTAATCAGTGAAGAAATTATTGAGGAGGCTCCTGAGATACCCTGAGCCTAACATAGTGCCAGAACCTAACCCTGTGCTTGAAATCCCTGAGCCTGAGCCTAACCCTAATGGGGAACCTGAGGTCAATGTAAACCTATCCACTCCCAATGAATTTGTGGATAAGTTAGGCCTGATCCCTGAGACAATTGTTGACACCCCCTATTTTTCTAAGGAAGAGGAATGTAAGGACACTTTGAATTATTTAGTGAAGGCGGGTTTGACCCCATTGATGAACCCATTACAAGAGAAGTCCTACCCTAGGCTGCTCAAACTATGGTATCAAAACCTGAGAAAGAAGACCAAGCCAGGTTCAACTGAGCCTTGCCTTGTGATTTTGATTGACAATAGGGAGCTCTTGGTAGATTGCAATGACATTGGGTTGATATTAGGGGTCCCTTCTATTTTTGATACATCTTATGGTCTGCCTGAACTTGAAAATGTGCACTTCCAAGCAATGGCCAGGCACCTCACTCAAGGCATTGTGGGCTTTGGGGAGTTAATAATGAGGAGAGATCTACACCCCAGCATACTCTTCTTTGATTCAATTTTGAGGAAAAATATATATGTCAATGGCCATCAGTAAGAAAGGAGAACCCCTATAGTGGATGCCTTGTACTTTTTCTCTAAGGGACAATTTATAAATGCTGCTCAACTGGTATTTGATGCAATGGTGGATGTGAATGAGGAAATCTGAAAAGTGCAAGCCTTACCTGGGCTACCTTACAGCAGGCTCATCACTGCCTTGCTTAAGAGAGGGCAATTTGTGTTTAAAAATGTTGAACCTGAGGAGAAGGTGAAGCCAAAAATGTTTGGGAAGAGAGCTTGGTCTGCCAGTAGGACTCTGATTGGAAAGAGCAAAGACAAATCAGTTGAAGACCCTGCAATGGAAAAACCTTAGGCAGCCCCATCTGTAGCTGCGTCTGCTATACCCACAGGCCCCTCAGCCAGCTCATCAGCTGCAGTTGAGACCTCTACATCTGTTGGTCTGAGCTCAGAGCCTCCAGTTGTACCTCTTGCACCTATAGTCATTCCTTCCATTGATATGACCTGGCCTATAGTCAGTTCCTCTAATGCCAGCCTCACCATTCCCCCCTCTGTCATACCATCCATCTCAGTCTCCCTACCTTCTATCTCAGTTTCCATTCCCCCTAGCAGCTCAGCCACCCTTTCAACTATCACCACATCCACACCTCTGCCAGTTCCTCTTACCACAGACCCCACTACCACCTTACCTTCACTCCCATCACCTCTACCTACCAAAGAAGGCCAACTACAACCTATCCAGCCAGCCCACCCATCCCAGATGCTGAACTTTTGAGTTCTCCACCATCAACATCAGCTGATACAGCCATGTCTTCTACACCATCCATATCCTTTGATATTGACCCCACCTTTTCCCTCTCACCTCCACATACCTAGGACCAGTTGACCAGTGAGGGGTATTCATCCCTGATAAAGTCCGTTGTGGATAATATTGGGCATGAATACTCTCCACTACCTAATTCTCCACAACCCACCTCTCCACTGCCTACTCATTTCCAGTCTACCCCCACCCCACCCTTTTAGCATGCCCCCTCTTCCCCATTTAAACAAATTCCAACCTTCCACACCACGACACCTATCACCCCTAACCCCCTACCCCAAATCATCCACCTCCTCCTCTCCCTTCAATCCCAAGTAATGGCTAACACCCAAACCCAATCATCCATTGAGGCCACCCTTCAAGCCATTACCTCCACCCTCCAAAACCAGGCCTCCATTCAAACCACCCTACAAGCCATTCAATCATCCTTGTCATTTTTAACCCAACCTTCATAACAGCCACCTATTCCTACACCCACCTATTTACCTACTCTACCCCCTTCTCCCCACTTAACCTTGGTTGTAACTACCCCTGCTACTATGCCCATTATTCCCCAACTTGATATCCCACCTGCTGTAGCATCTTCTAATGCTACCACAGATGTGGAAGACTTAATCCCCACCTCCTCAAATTCAACCCAAATAGACCCTGAACCAGAACCCCAACCTCATCCTGAACTTGAAGCCCCCCACCCTTTACCCTCCATCTCTACCCCACCCATGCCATCATCCATCCCCTCTCCATGGTTGGTTGGCCCTTCTTTCAGTGATGACCTGCCCATACTTCATGCCTCTTCCTTTTACATCCCTCCATATTTAACCCTCCTCCATGCCATGAAAAATAACCCATACCTAAAAAGAGATGTCATTAGGGGCATGGTTGAACTCAGAACCTCCATCAGGCAGCCCTATGATGAGAAGATCAGTCGAATGGAGCTGGATCACAAAGTTTAATTACTGGGAATATCAAAGGGGTGGGGTAGAATTTTGATACAATATGAAGCCCAAAAAAATACTACAGTAACTGAGAAACTAAGAGTAGATGCCCTAGAAAAAAGGTTAGCTGCCTCCAAAGAGGTCACCAAGGCAATAAGGGAACTCTATGAAAGTAGAGTCCTATTGGTTGAAAAGAAGGCATAAATTCTTGAAAGGAGAGTTTCTAAACTGACTAGCATAGAACCTGCACAAGCCACTGCCCCTCCAGCTAGTTCAACTGCTGCTGCTGCTTTGCAGGAAGATAGAGGAAAAGGAGTTCAAATCAAAGATGAGCCTGCAAACAATTGAGATGATTAGACTTGTAAATGTCATTAGTTAGGATATTTGTATATATTCTTTTTTTAGTTCTTTTCCCTCACTTTGTACAAATTTTTTGTGTTATAAAGGACATTTCATTTTACTATATTTTGTGTGATTTGCTTTATGTCTTTATGTTTGTTTGTTTGCATGTTTTAATTGATTGTTTGTACCTCTTTTTAGGTTGCTTCTTACTATGTCTTGTTTTGTTTTGTGTCTGATTTTACCCTCCTGCACATGCACTCTCTTTTTAAATCGGTGAGGACACTGCTCCTCATAGGTTTAGGGGTTTGGCAAGGTTTGCCAATAGATAGTTAATGGTAGTGCAGCAGGGTTTTAATAGAAATTGAGAAAATAAAGTGATTTCCCACCTGATTTTTTGAAATAGAGGAAATTATAAACTTTCTAAGACTGAAATGTGTTGCAGTTCTAACATTTTTCATGAAGTGAATGTCAAGAATTTTCAAAATTCGATGTTTATTAAACTTGAAAAGAGAGAAAAATGTGAGGATATCCCCTAGAAAATGTGATGAAAGGCCATACCCAGTGAGATTTGGGCCTGAGAAATTTTCTTTGAAGAGTGTTTTGGTAATTTTTCTGCTCTAGGGACTGAATGGATCTAGTCTTGATCACTAGAAGTTAGGCAAAGCCAAGTTGAAACAGCTTGACAGCAGTCAGGACATTGAAGACATGAAGTAGGGCCATCCTTTGGACAGTTTGAGCTTAAACTCCTTACCCTTTGAACTGCCCTTGATACACACCTTTTGAGCCTTGAAAATCTAAGTGATAAAAAACTAGAAAGTCTGAACCCAAAAACTCAGTGACCTGATGCAGCCTACCCCCATCCTGAGATTTCAGAAGGTGAAGGTGAAAGAGGTTAAAGGAGCAAGGTTTGACATTTGGTTGAAAGAGAAGAGAGCACAGTTGGTGGCAGTTGTCGCATTCTAGCCCATAAAAATACAAAAATCTTTAGAACAATACAAAGGAAAAGAATACAAAAAGAAAAAGAAAAGAAAAACAGAAAAGCAAAACAAAAATAAGAGAGAAGTCACTTCATTGGATACATTGAAATGAGGATTGGAAATTGATCACTTCAAATCTGAAAATTCAAAGAAGATGAAGATTGTGCTGAAATGAAGATGTACATGTCACCTCCTTACCTTACTAATATCTCAATTTTGAATCCTTCTTTACCCTTTCATTCGTTGAAAATGTTCACCCATAAGCCACATTACATCCCAATAAAAAGTCCTTATTGATCTGAAATGGATTGAGTTGTCATGTAGAGATGAGGATCTGTGTGAGCTATGGTGAAAAGAGTTAGAAAATTTTAGAAATTAGAGCAATGCCCATGCTCATGCTTGCAGTCTGTTATTCACTGAAAAGTACCACTTTTCACCTCTTAACCTAGCCTTTGTTGGACCATGAAGCTGACTAATAACTTCTTTTTAGCTTGTTTTGTAGTTAGTAATAAAATGTACAACTAAACACAAAGTCCATGTATTTGGTGACAAAAAGAGAGAGAATTCAAGCAAAAGATGACAGCTAAACTAGAAAGTGATGGATCACCATGGTGGTACACACCTTGGTGACTATTTTGCATGTCACAAGGCAACCAAGGAAGTCCAACAGATGAATAAGGTATAGGTGAGAGTGGACGAAGCTGCAATAGAAGCATGTGCATAGCAGTAGAGGAGCAAATGATTTTTCTCACACAGTTGAGGCGCTGCCTCGCGCTGTTCATTTCACTGGCAGAGCTCCCTCCCGCAGCTAAGACATGCAGCATATTTGAGCTCATGAAGAAGTCATGCAGCTCAAAGGAGTTACTACAAAGAAGCCTCTCGCGCAGTAGTCGCGCACTTCCGTTGCATTCTACATGTGAAGAAACTAGTGAAGTTCTCGCGAGGATCAAGCCTTAATGCAGTCGTGCACTCTACCTCACGAGACCATTTGGTGTGAACAATAGTAAAGACTTCATAAAGTTCTCGCATGACTCTGGAAGAGAGAGATGCCCAGAAGTTCCCTCGCGCAGCTGTCGCACGCCTAAAAGTCTAACCTATACCGAGTGAGATGTGAAAGCATCAGCAAGAGTACCTCGTGACAAGAGTTTCTGAAGTTCTTTTGCGTGAGTGCATTCAAAGCCACATCAGCTACGTGATCATCCAAAGTCTTTCTACGTGAGACAGTGACATTCAAAGCTAAATTATACCCCGCGAGGACTCTACAAGTTGTGCGATAAAGGTAATGCCCAGAAGCCAGCCTCACGAAGCTCGAGCTCTCCACTTCTCAACCCTAACTCAAGGACCTTTTGGGGATTTCCCCAAGTCTAGGGCACACATCTCGAGGCACAAATTATGATGTATGCATTCTAAAGCATCCAAGGGTTGTAACAGTGCCACATCTGCTTGAAGGAATTAGGGTTTTACTCTTCTCTTAGCCACAACATGAGGACTAAGTATATAAGTTGTGCTTGTAACTTTGAAATTATCAATCACTCTATCCTTCAACCTCTGTCGGTGGAGAGCTCAAGCAGACTAGGTTAGGGTTAGGGTTTTGATTACTTCTTTTTCCATTTTTCTTCTTTTTTAGCCTAGCACTTTCTGGCTAAACCTTTGGTAAGCTATTAGGTGTAATTTCATTTTAGTTTTGTAATAGATCATTTAAACATTGGGATTTGGTGTTGAGCTATTGTGCACAAGGCTGATGTCTTGAGGAATTCCATTGATGGTTATTTTGATCAATGGGATTTGTGCTTTTAATGTGTATTTAATCTGTTATTTTTCTATTTTGCTCATAGTTTTGATCAGGCTATAGCATGCATTTAGGATTTGAGCTTATTGAAAGGCCCATGGAAGCTTGAGCTTGTAGCCCTAGGACCATGGTGGCAGCAACAGTTTTCATGTTCTATCTCATCATTTGTGGGTAAGGGAGCCTCTGTGGATAGCCTGTGACCATTAGAGTGGACAGACTATAGCCCTAGGGCAATCTTAGTCATAGATCTAAGATGGATTCTTTTTCTCTATACCTGTGATTATAGCCTAGTGAGAGATTGTGCAGGAACAGGCTCCCCTCTGTTTTACTTGACCGCTATCAGATGTTAGATGGCTGCTCTATAGTGATTGCAGCTTTGAGGACATTTTATTCCAAGCTATTTTTAAGCAATAAATTGTTGATTAAAAGTCTATTTACATCTATAGATCTTTTGGTTCCATTAGTTTCTCGATTAGATTTGTGTATTTGGGAATTGCCCATTCACTTAACCTTTAGATCTTTTAATTGCCATCTGATCTTCCTAGGTTTAATATCCCTATGGATATTAGCCAGATCTGTACGCAGATCTGGGGAGCTTGTAGCACTGGAAAACATAGTGCTGTAATGGTATTCATGGCCTGATTTGATTCATTGGACTAGGTTTTATCAACCTCCCCTCCTTTGGATTAGATTAGCTTTTCTGACTCAATCAATGGGATTTGACAGACTCTATTAGATAGACTGTGGCCATTTGAGTGGACAGAAGATAGCCTTAAGAGCGCCCCAAATGACATGGGTTTAGTTGGATTCTTCTACCTTGCTGGGGTTATTGATAGCACTTCAGTAAGGATTTATTGCAGAGAGAGCCCTAAATCTGAGTTACTTAACTGAATGAACTTCTGCCTAAACTGCTTACTTCTTATCCTTTTATCTTTATTTTAGCACACCATCACCCCCATCTGCATAACCCTTTCTTAGGATAGGACTACACCTTATTTCTTTTCTTTTTAAGTAGGAAATTTAGTGTAGTTGTCACACCCAACTCCCTTTCTTTAGGATTGTCAGATCTGTAGCCGGATCTGGAGGCCTACTATTATAGCCTATTTTGGGTTCTAGATCAATTTCTCATTGGGACAAACTCTTACTTATCAAAACTTGCTACAATAGCCCTGTATCTTGTAGGCTTATGATTATTTTTGTTGTGCTATTTCTATCTTTTATTTTACTTTGTTTTTATTTTACTTTTATCAGTACACAATAACCAACACATTGGTAAAGCCGACAACAAGTTTTTGGTGCTGCTGCCAGGGAAATTGATCCTTTTAGTAGACTTGAGTTGTATTATATGTCATTTTAGATATTGTATTTTAGAAAAATCTTTGTAGTTGTGCCATAACTAGAATAAAAAAGTGCTACTGATTCTTTGTGGACTTTTGCAGAATTGGACAACGGCAGAAGGGAAAAGGTAGAGCTGTAGCTGGAGTCTAGCTAGCTCTGTTTGCACTTCTTTTACCCTAAAACTCAGTCCTTTAATGTTGAATTCCCTGTAATTAATTTAGTGTCAATTTGTTTGTTGATAATTTATTTTAGTTTCAAAATTCTTTGAGTCCTATAAGCATTCTCCTTACTTGCTGAATCTGTAGGTATATGCTTGGAAGAAGGTCCCTTAACCCCGAGTTGGAACCTCCAAATCCTGAGGTTGAAAGGATTCTTAGACTAAGAAATACCATACAAGGCCCTTCTGTTGAAACTGAGCCAGCTAACATGGCTGAGAGGCAAAGAACCTTGAAAGAGTACAATGCATCTAGGGATTAAACTTCTCCCTTCTGCATCCAATTCCCTTCAGTGGAAGGAAACTATGAAATCAAGTCCTCCACCATCAATATGTTGCCATCTTTTTATGGGCTTAGTAAGGAGAATCCTTACAAGCACATTGATGAATTTTTGGCACTTTGCACCACTTTCAATATTGCTGGCTTGGAACCTGAGGCCACCAAAATTAGGCTTTTTCCTTTTTCTTTAAAGGACAAAGCCAGCACCTAGCTCTCTAAACTCTCAACCAACAACATACAAACATGGAGTGACCTCTAAAGCCAATTTTTGGCTAAATTTTTTCTCACAAACAAGACCAGCCAGATGAGGACTACCATTTTGTTATTTGCTTAGTCCTCAACTGAGGATTTTTATGAAACATGGGAGAGATTTCAGGAGATGTTAAAACAATGCCCCCACCACTAAATTCCAATGTGGCAACTAGTACAAGTATTCTACCAAGGAATTAATCCCAAGAGCAGAGATATGGTGGATGCCTCATGTGGTGGTAGTTACCTCCACAAGATAGCTGATGAGGCTTGGGAGCTTTTTGACATCATAGGGGAAAATTCCATGCAGCAGGATTCACTGTCTTGCAATGACAGTCAAACCCCTGCTAAGTTGGTGAAAGAGTCCACCCCTAGAGGTGAAATGTATGAAGTGAAGGTGCAAAGTGAGCTGGAGAGGAAGGTGGACAACCTGAGCTTGAAGTTTGACAAATTGATGAATGTGGTGCAGCCTAGGATGGTTGAACAAGTGGAGGAGATATGTCTGATATGCCAATCTCCCACACATTCAATTCATGATTGTCCATCAGCCAACCAATTCCCTGATTTTGTTATGGAGCATGCCAATGCTGCCCAAGCATTTGGGCAGCAAACTGTTGGGTATACATGGAGGAACCACCCAAATTGAAGGTGGAGACAAGATAATTACCCTCAACCCTAGCAGCAGCAGTTGGTAGCTCCATAAAGACCTCAGCACTAGTTTAATCAGGGATACCCACCTAGACAGAATTTTTAGTTACCTACCCCATAGCCCAACCAGTTGGCCTTACCACCACAATAGCCCAGATCCTATTCCTTTGAAGAGCAAATGCTGGCATCTATGCCGAATTTGGGGAACCTAGTCCAGACTGTGAACTCTCATGGGCAAAGCATTAAGAAAATAGAGGACAAATGTTGGTTGCGTTCGGACTGCTGCTGCTATTTTATTAGAAATCAGTGGAGAGAATAAATCAAGAGTGGAGATGTGGAGATGGGTCATTACAACAAGTCTGAAACACACACAGTCTTGCAAGATACAGGGTCCATTGTAGCAAGTTTTGATAAGTAAGAGTTTGTCCCACAGAGAAATTGATCAAGAACCCAAAATGGGCTATAATAGTAGGCCTCCAGATCTAGCTACAGATTTGACAATCTTAAAGAAAGGGAGTTGGGTATCACGACTATACTAAATTATTCCTAAGAGTAGAGAAATAAAATGTAGCCCTATCCTAAAGAAAGGGTTAAGAGGAAGATGGTGGTAGTGTGTGCCAAAATAAAATACAAAAATTATGAGAAGTAAGCAGGTTAAGCTAGAGTTAAAGCAGTGATGTAAGTCAGATTTAGTCTGTCTCTACAGTGTTCCTTGCTGAGACGCTATTAAAAGCCTCAACAAGGTAAAAATATCCAGTTTAACTCATGCCATTTGGGGCGCTCTTAGGGCTATACTCTGTCCACTTTAATGGTCACAGGGTATCCGATAGAGTCTGTCAAATCTCATTGGTTAAAACAGACATTGCCAATATAACCCAGAGGAGTGAACTAATCATTCCCCCAGCCACTGGGCCCGATCTAGCCATGAATACTATTGCAGCACTATGTAATACCAGTGCTACAAGCTCCCCAGATCTATGCATAGATCTGGCTGACATCCATAGGTATTCCAACTCATAAGATCCTAAGTGCTTTGCTAAGGCTAACTGCTCACTAGTGCCCACAATGCAATAGGTTGAGTAAGGCTTTAGATTCAGATGGTCATTATTACAAACGGCCTGCAATGACTCAGCCTCAAGTTGCAATTACTACAAAGAGATCAGATCTAACATCTGATGTCGGCTAGGTAAAACAGAGGGGAGCCAGTTCCTGTACAAACCTCCTCACAAGGCTCTAGAAGCTCATGTGCAGGGGAGAAGAATCCTTCTCAAACATATGAATGGACACAACCTTAGGGCTATACTCTGTCCACTTGAATAGTCATAGGGTATCACATTGGTTTGTCCATACCACAGAGGCCTGAGAAAGAATATGAAAACTGCTGCAACCACCATAGTCCACAATCCTCCGAGCTCCCTGGATCTCACTACAGATCTAACATTGCTTTCCATGGGGCTATCAAACCAAGAGAAATCAGATGGTAAATAACAGATCTACTAAAAATTGAATGGGCTAGTCCTAAATACATGGATCCTATAGACATCTAAAGAAACCATAAGATCTTTATATTCAATTAGGCATTAAAATTGCAATCCATTGATGAACACAAAACTTAAAATGAACTGTCTTCAGGCTATAGCCTGTACACAACTGCTCATCCACAATCCCAATGTATACCAAAAACCTATTACAAACTGAAATAAAACTAAACCTAGCTACTTATTAGAAGACAAGTCCGGGCTAAGAGAGAAGAAAAATAAGAAAAAGAGATGATCAAACCCTAACCCTAGCCTGCTGGAATTCTTAACCGACAGAGGATGATGAAAAGATGAAAATAATAAACTCTAAGTACAGCTTATATACTCTGTCCATAAGGCTTTAGCTTTGATGAGATTAACCCTAATTTTTCCAACAGACATGGTACTATTTCAACCCTTAGATGCCTGGAGATATGCACCTTGAAATCTATGCCTCGAGAAGTGTGCCTTAGGCTTGGGAAATTCCCAAAAAGTCCTTTAGTTAAAACTAAGAAGTGGAGAGCCCGAGCTTCGCGGGGCTAGCATCTGCATTAGTTAATTCACATAGTTGCAGAGCCATCGCGGAGTAACCTTTAATTGGTGAGAAGTGCTTACTCATGCAGTCAATCTTCGGTTCATCGCGTAGTTCATTTGTGTTGCCTTGCTATCATGGAGATAGAACTTGAAGCTCTCTCTGAGTGCTTTCGCCGATAAAGCGCTACGCCGCATAAATCTTGATTAGGCTCGGGGTGTCGAGAGGCACGGAAGAAATTCTGGGTGTCTCTCTCTTCTTTGGCTACGCGAGAACTCCACGAGGTGACAGATTGTTCTTTGTGCATATGTACTCGCTATGTTCTGCGCGCAGCTGCTTTGGGCTCGATCTTCGCTAGAGCTTCGTGAGGACAAATTCTGAGAGTTTTAAACTGTGAGATCTTTGCAATGTCTTTTCTGTTCTCCTCTTGATTGTGCGACCGATCTATGCAAGGGCAACTTTCACTGCATCATTAGCTTCGCGAGGGGGATCCTCAACTCTGCTAGATGATTCTTTTATCACTCTGATATATTGCATTTGTTGCTGTTGCAGCCTCCTCCATTCTCAGCTAACTTCTTCCATCTGCTAGCCTTTTGACCGATGATGACCAACAATTGAATCACCATGGTGAGCACTACCAGGGTGTTCCATTAGACTTTGGCTCAACTGTCATCTTTACATGTATTCCCTCTCTTCTTTGGACCAATAAGCATGGATTTTGTATTAAGCTGCACAGATTGTTGATAACTACAAAACAAACTTAAAATATGATTATTAGTGAGCTTCAAGGTCCAGTAAAGGCTAGGTTAATAGGTGAAAAGTGGTACTTTTCAGTGAATAACATACCCCCAAACCTAATCTTTGCTAGTCCTTGAGCAAAGGAAAATTTAAACAACTACTCTAAGAATTTAAATGCCACTTTCATAGGGAGCACAGATACATTTAGCATATGTACGAAGCCTTTTCAACCCCTAGGTGATCCCTAGTGGAGGAGTGAAGTCTCCTGAGGGTTTTCAGTGAAGATACCCACAAACTTCTCAATGAAACTGTTAGCAAAAGTGTAAGATCATCAAGTTAGCTGTCAAGAAACAAAGCATCTGTTCACCTTTAAATCAATACAAATGTGACAAATTTAAATACATGGTATGCACAAATATTTAATCATCACAAACTTCTCATGAATAGATAACATTTCCAATTAGTTCACAACAAGGGTGGCAACACCTGTATGTCAGCACTGAGCTCATCATTAATTCAAAAAATTAGGTTAGGTCATGCCCAATACATTCAATGTCAAACCCAATTCTCTCCAGGGCATACTCTCACAATGAACCTTGAGGATTTACATTTTCTCTCAAGCTCAAGAGTAGTTACAGCCCCCAAGTGCGTCTATAAGCATGAGCATCAGCAAAGCAACTAAGTGTTGATATCATTGGCTAGTCCTCACCATAGATTGGGCAACTCCTCATCTCTGCATGACAGCTCATTCAACTATGGATCACAAGGTCTTTTGACTGGGTTGTGATGTGGCTTATGGTATGAGTTATAAAGAATGGAAGGTTAAGAAGGGATTCAAAATTGAGAAGGCAGTAGGTGAAGGAGGTGATTCATGACTTCACCTTCTTTAATTCAGCACATTTTATTTTCTTTAAAAATATCCAAACTTGAAGTGGCCGGCTTCTCCTCCTATTTTTAATTTTTCAAATAAAATTTTCCTCTTTGACCCCTCTCTTATTCCTCTTCAAAAATAAATAAATAAATAAATATATATATATATATTTTTAGATTCAATTTGACCATCAGATCTTTATTTCACTAACCTGCCACATCCTTCCTCAGCTGCTACACTGCTAAGTGTTGAGTTATTTTAGAGTGCTTGCTACTGACTTTATTGCAGACAGTGATAAGAATGGGGTGAATGAAAATGAATGAAAGGTGGACTGAAAAGGGCAGAGCAGCAAACCAAAAATATACACAATCCTGCAAGATACAGGGCCTGTTGTAGCAAGTTTTGATAAGTAAGAGTTTGTCCCACAGGGAAGTTGATCTTAGGCTCCAAGGGAGCCATCTTTAGTAGGCTCTCCAGATCTATTTACAAATCTGCCAATCCTAAATGGAAGGGGATTTAGGATCACTAAAATCTAAATTCTAAGGTATCCAATTGTCTAAACTATAGAAAGGGTTAGGAAAGGGGATGGAGTGAGAAAATAAATATAAAAGGGTGAGAAGTATGCTATTAGGTTCAAATCTGAGGAGTTTCATAACTCATATTCAGATCTGCTGCTATAGAACTCCTGTCCAATGGCTACATTATCACCACTGAGGAGAAAGGATCCAACTCATCTATGTGCCATGATCCAATCCCTTTATGGCTATAACCTGTCCACTTAAATGGTCACAGACTATCCAATTGGGGAACCACAGTCCAGAGATGGGCCAGAACGAGTTTATCATTGTAGGCACTACTTCATCCAGGCTACAAGCACAAGAATCCATAGGGAACCTCAACCTTTAAAGTGCTATGTGTGGGGCTAGGCCTGTATGGGAGCATGTTAGCCCAGACACACAGAACCAGCAAGAGTTTGAGTGCAGCCTTAGATCCAACTGTCCACTGCTTTTAGAGAGGCTACAGTTATCCAGTCATAAGCCTATAATCTCTATAACCAAACCAGATCTGCCATCTGATGGCGGGTCTATACACATACAGGGGAATTTGTCTCAGCACAATCTCTCACAGGGCTACAAGCACAAGTGCAGAGAAGAACAATCCGTCTTGAGTCTGTGGATTGGCTTCACCCTAAGGCTATAATCTGTCTACTTGAATGGTCACAGACTATCCCAGAGGCTATCCTCCTCACAAAGCTCAAGATAGAACAAGAAACATTGCTGCCACCACCATGTTCACAAGGCTACAAAAGCTCATTGCTCCCATGGGGATTTCAGATCTAGTGGGTCCTGTGGTGGGGCTAGGCCTGTATAGGAGCATGTTAGCCGAGACACACAGGTCACTTGGATCTGAGTGAACCGTAAAATCAATCCTCCATTGCTTGCAGTACATCCTAGCAATAGAGGATCTCAAGGTAGCAGCCTTGTATCTGGACAACTCACAAATAGAAATCCCATAAATGTAAAACACCCTATTATAAAACTCCATTAATCTATTCCAAATAATCATACATAGGCATAGCCAGCAAATCCTGGACTATGGAGAGAAGAACAAGATAAAAAGAAACTACCTAAACCTAACCTAAACTTACTGGAGATCTACAGCCGATTCCAGAAGAAGAAAAACTAAGTTCTGTTCTAAAAAGATAAAAAGCTCCCTAAGTCTAAACCAGGCTTAGGTTTATATAGCAGTTAGCTTGGCGGCGCATTAGGGTTAGGAAACCCTAATCTTAACGATGCCACGTGTCCTGATACTATTCCTTGGATGCCTCAGGGTGCGTGCACAGAAATTGGAGTGTTGTAATGCGTGCCCTAATTACTGGAAGTTCCCAGAAAGTCCTCTACAGAAGTGAGGGGGAGTTAGAGTTCAGAGTCTCGCCAGGTAGCATTGGTTTCCAAGACTGTCGTGTGGTATGGACTTTGCGAGATTGGATTTTTAGCCGTCACGGGATTGTCTTAGTTGCCTGAAGCAGTCGCGCGACAAAGCATTGAATCCTCGCTGGGTTACTCTGGTCTTCACGGGGTTGTACTTTCCTTCTGAATGGCGCGGGGATCGCGCGAGCAGTTTGTTTCTCAATGGATCTTTGTGAGGATCCTCGCGAGGACGTGATGTGTATCGGTCTCTGAACTGTGCGAGAGGTTTTTCTGAAGTTTTGCATCCCGTGGCTACTGCGTGATAGCTGCGCGCTAAAATACCTGGAGCTCTCTCTCTTCAGTTGATCTGAGTGAACTGCGCGAGGCTTTATATTTGAGCTTCACGAGAGCTGCGCAAGGTATAGTTTTGAAAATCTTCTGTTACTGAGCTACGCGAGAACAACGCAGACAATTGGAAATGAAGTCTTAGGAAACTCGCGAGGACTGCGCGAGGCTTAATTTTTGAATCCTCTGAAGCTTGTAAAAGCTGCGCGAGGTTCAATTCTTGTCTGAATTCAGCTTTCATCCTTCTGAGGGACTTCTGGGGCAAAAGTGGGCTCCTTAACAGGGTTCAAGCCTTATTGTAGCTGCTATTTATTACTTACAGAAATGACTTAAAACACATTTATTAGATGGCTAAGGGTCTAACAGAGGCTAAGTTAAGGGGTGAAAAGTGGTACTTTTCATGTCTTAACACATCCCCAAACCTAGTCCTTGCTAGTCCCTTAGCAAAGCTACTCTAAAACTCTATATAAATGAAATGCCACTTTCGTAGGGAGTACGGATACATTTAGCATATGTACCAAGTCTTTTAAACCCCTAGATGATCCCTAGTGGAGGAGTGAAGTCTCCTGAGGGTTTTCAGTGAAGATGCCCACAAACTTCTCAATAAAATAGTTAATAGTAGTGCAAGATTATCAAGTTAGCAGTTAAGAAACAGAGTATCAGTTCACCCTTGAACCAGTAAAAATATAGGAAATTTAAATACATTGTCTGCACAGATGTTTAAGCAGCATAACTTCACATGATAGCACAGCATTTCCAATCAGTCCACAACAGGAGAAACTACACATGTGTGTCAGCACTGAGCTCATCATTAAATTAAAAATTAGGTTGTAGGTCATGCCCAATGCATTCAATATCATACCCCAAAACTCTCCAGGGCATACTCTCACAAGGATCCTAAGTTTGGGAGACTCTTGAAGGTCAATGGTCAGAGGCTTAAGCCTTATTTTGAAAAACCCGCCGATCTTTTGGACACCATTCATTGTCAAGAGGATCCTTCTTCAAACTGATTCCATAGGTGTATCATAACTGTATCATATGTACTTCGTTTTTGGTTGGTTTATCTAGCTTTCTTTAATTTTTATTCCCTAGGATTTGCTAGTGGTCTTATCTGAATCTGGACCAATCTGTTTTAAGCTTTTGATGCATGATTTAATTCTTTAAAAAAAATAATAATAATAATAATTTAATTTTTTTTAATTTTTTTTTTTTTTAAAGAATTAAATCATCCATCAAAAGCTTAAATCCTAGGAATAGATAAAGAAAGCTAGATAAACCAAAAGCAATACATATGATTATGATTTGAAAGAATCCTGAACGATGAATGGTGTCCAAAAGGTCGGCAGGTTTTTTAAAACAAGGCTTAAGCCTCTGACCATTCACCTTCAAGTCTCCCAGAACAAGATCCTTGATTCCTGACACCGGATGGGAAACATGTATGACAATGTAAGGACCATCCCATCTAGATTTCAATTTGCCTAGAAAAAATTTCAATTTGGAGTTAAATAACCAAACCTTTTCACCAGCAAAGAAACTCTTTCTCAACAGCCCTTTATCAAAGAAAGCTTTGGACCTTTCCTTGTAGATCCTGGCATTGGCATACGCATCCATCCTTAGTTCTTCCAATTCCAATAGTTGCAGCAACCTGTGATGACCAGCAGAAGTTAAATCTAAATTCAAATGTTTGATGGCCCAATAGGCTTTGTGTTCTAACTCCACTGGGAGATGACAGGCCTTGCCATAAACCATTCTGAATGGGGACATACCAATGGGAGTCTTTATAGGCAGTCCTATAAGCCCACAGTGCATCATAAAGTTTGTCAGCCCAATCCTTCCTATCAGTCCTCACAGTCTTCTCAAGGATATGCTTGATCTCCCTACTTGAAATATCAACTTGCCCACTGGTTTGTGGGTGGTAAGGAGTAGCAATCCTATGGGTGACAGAATATTTCTTGAGCAAGCTCTCGAAATTTTTGTTACAAAAATGACTCCCCCCATCACTGATAATGGCTCTGGGGGTGCCAAATCTAGAGAAGATATTCTGCTTTATGAACTTGAGGACAACCTGATTATCATTGGTTCTAGTGGCAATGGCTTCTACCCATTTGGAAACATAGTCCACTGCCACTAAGATGAAATAAAAACCATTTGAAGGAGGAAAGGGGTCCATAAAATCAATACCCCACACATCAAACAGTTCAACTACAAGGATGGGCTGTAGAGGCATTGAATTTTGTTTGGACAGCCCTCCTAATTTCTGACATCTTTCACATGCCTTGCAGTGTGTATGGGCATCTCTAAAAAGAGCAGGCCAATAGAAACCACACTGCAACACTTTGTCAGCTATTTTTTTCCAACTATAGTGACCCCCACAGGTATTTTCATGGCACATGGCTAAAATACTGGGGATATCACTTTCGGGAATACATTTCTGAATAATTTGGTCTGCACAATACTTGTACAAGCAAGGTTCCTCCCAGAAAAAGAATTTGAGCTGTGAGAAAAACAAGTCTTTATCCATTTTTGTCCAATGGGAAGGGATCTTGCCTATAACTAGATAATTGACAATATGTGCATACCAAGGAACTAAAGATTGGATGGCAAACAATTGCTCATCCGGGAATACGTCATTTGTAGTAAGGTCATCAACACCTTTCTCCAACATAATTCGGGACAAGTGGTCAGCCACCACATTTTCCACACCTTTTTTGTCTTTGATTTCGATGTCAAACTCCTGGAATAGGAGTATCCATCTAATCAATCTTGGCTTTGCATCCTTCTTGGACAATAGGTACTTTAATGCTGAGTGATCAGTGAAGATGACAGTTTTGGACCCAAGTAGGTAAGGTCTAAACTTGTCCACAGCAAAAACCACTGCTAGAAGCTCTTTCTCGGTGGTTGTGTAGTTCAGTTGAGCTTCAGCAAGTGATTTGCTAAGATATGCAATGACCACAGGTAACTTATCCTTTCTCTGGCCCAAGACAACACCTATTGCGAAGTCAGATGCATCACACATCAACTCAAAGGGCAGGGTATAGTCAGGTGTCTGGAGTATAGGGGCAGAGGTGAGGCAGATTTTTAGAGTTTCAAAAGCTTTCAGACATTCAGCAGAGAAGTCAAAGGGCACATCCTGGCAGAGCAGGTGGCACAATGGCTTAGCAATTTTGCTAAAGTCTTTGATAAACCTCATGTAGAATCCAGCATGCCTAAGGAAGGATCTGATTTGCTTGACTGTTCTTGGAGGGGGCAAATTTTTAATGAGGTCAACTTTTGCCTTGTCTACCTCAATTCCATCTTTAGAGACTACATGGCCCAACACAATTCCCTGTGTTACCATGAAGTGGCTCTTCTCCCAACTTAAGACCAAATTGGTCTCTTCACATCTTTGTAGGACTTGATGGAGGTGATGTAGACGTTGGTTAAAGCTATCCCCATAAACCGAAAAGTCATCCATGAAAATTTTTAAGAATTTGTCAATCATATCAGAAAAATTTGCATACATACACCTCTGAAAGGTGACAAGGACATTACACAGTCCAAAAGGCATCCTTCTGTAAGCAAAGGTACCAAAATGACAAGTAAATGTAGTTTTCTCTTGATCAAGGGGGTGCACAGGGATCTGATTGTACCCTGAGTACCCATCAAGAAAATAATAAAAAGCCTTCCCAGCCAACTTGTCCAAAATTTGATCAATAAAAGGGAGAGGGAAGTGGTCTTTCTGGTCTTGGAGTTGAGTTTTCGATAATCTATGCAAACTCTCCAGCCAGTGGTCTCCCTGGCTGGTCTCAACTCTCCAGACTCACTTGTGATCACTGTTATGACGGATTTCTTGGGTACCACCTGGATTGGTGCCACCCATTTAGAATCAGAGATGGGGTAAATTACCCCAGCATCCAGCAATTTACTAATTTCTTTTAGAACCACATCCTGCATGTGAGGATTAAGTTTCCTCTACATTTCCCTAGAGGGTGTTGAGCCCTCCTCTAGATGAATCCTATGCATATAGATTGATGCATCAATTCCTCCCAGATCAGCAATGGTCCAGCCAATTGCTTTATTATGCTTCCTCAAAACTGTTAGCAATTTCTCCTCTTGCTCACTGGTAAGAGAAGAGGAGATAATCACAGGAAGTTTTTCTTCTTTCTCGAGGAAAGCATATTTTAATGTCTCTGGCAGCTTCTTGAGCTCCAGATTAGGGGCTTGTTGTGTGGATGGCAGGATTGGTGTATTGTTGGTTGGATGGAGGGGCAGCAATGTAGGTTTCTAGTTGGAATGTTGCACTAAACCCACAGAAGACTTCACTAGGGGTGTGTCTTCTGGCATTAAAGCTAGGCTTCCTTCCTCCACCACGTTCCAAACTTCAGTTAAATTAGTGACAATGTTGCTCCACTCCAGCAGAGTGGGCAGTTCTTCAACAATTTCTTCTAGTACATCCACTGCAAAGCATTCCTCATTGTCCAGCTGAGGGTACTTTACACTGTTGTACACATTAAGCTCAACTTTCATATGTCCGAAAGTGACCTCCATGATTCCAGACCTGCATTGAATGCATGCATTGGCAGTGGCCAAGAATGGTCTGCCCAGAATAACAGGCATCGGAGATGTACTTTTATTACAACCCATGTCCAAAACAAGGAAGTCTGCAGGGTAGAAGAACTTGTCTACCCCCACTAGGACATCCTCAACCACTCCCATGGGCTTCCTCTCAGACCTATCAGCCATCAATAGAACAATGGGAGTGGGCTTAAGCTCCCCCAAACCTAACTGCTGATACACACTGTATGGCAGCAGGTTAACACTGGCTCCAAGGTCCAAAAGGGCCCTTCCAATCGTGTGGTCTCCAATAATACAGGGAATAGTAGGTATCCCTGGGTCTTGCAACTTCTCAGGCATTGTCATGGTTAATACAGAATTTACTGTATCAGTTGTAAGGACCTTTTTGGACAAATGGCCTCTGGCCTTCCTTTTCTGAGTACAGAGGTCCTTCAGAAACTTTGCATAGGCTGGGACCTGTCGGATTGCATCAAGCAGGGATAAATTGATTTTAACCTGCTTAAAGGTTTCCATCATTTCCTTGATCTGTGCCTGACCCTTATCAAAAGGGGCAGGGCCACTCAAAGCTTGAGGAAATGGCAGCTGAGGTACTGTTGGTTCCTCAGCTGCAAGCCCATGTCTGAAGCTCAACTACAACCTCTTTATTTTTCCCTTGGTGAAGGGTAGCAAGCAGTTCTTTACTTTCTGCCCTAACAAAATCCTTATCACTTTCATTTGACATTTCCATAGGAATGACCTCTCCTTTTCTTTTCCCACCTTGTTGTCAATCAGCTTGCCAGACCTTAAGGCTATAATGGCATTGGCCTCCTCAAAATTTGAGGAGCCTTCTCCGATGGAATACTGGCCCTTTGGGTTGGCTATTGGCTGGCTTGACAACCTGCCCTCTTCTCTTTTAGCCAGAGCATTGGCTATTTGGCCAAGCTGCTCTTCTATTTTCTTAATGCTTTAACTATGAAAAGTCACAGTCTGATTCAAGGGTCCAAGGCTTTGCAAATGGGCTAAAACCTGATCCTCGAATGAAGCACTTCGGGGCTCTTGTTGTGGAACTACCAATTGATTTTGTTGCTAGGGTTGCTGTTGTTGGAAATTCGACCTTTGGGCATAACCCTGGTTAAACTGCTGCTACGGCCTTTGAGGTAGGGCCAATATCTGTTGTGGCTGCATATAATTGTCTTGCCTCCACCTCAAATTTGGCTGGTCTCTCCATTGGAAACCAGCATTTTGGTGCTAGTATCCATATGGTTGCTTATTGCAACCACCAGATTATTGTTGTCCAAAAGATTGGGCAGCAGCAGCCTGTTCCATTACAAACTCAGGGTGTTGCCTTGCAGATGGACACTCTTCTACTGTGTGTTGTGGGGATTGGCATATCAGACATGCCTCCATCACTTGTGTAACCATTCTGGGTTGCACCACAGTCAACAGTTTATCAAATCTTTCAGTAAGATTGGCCATCTGCATTTTTAGATCATCATTTCCCCTAACTTCATACATTTTTCCTTTAGAAGTCTCAACAAGTCCCAGCTTAGGAGATGGTTCTTGAACAATTCTAGAAGAGGACATCTTCTAAAAAGCATTTTCACTTATGACCTCGAACAGGTCCCATGCCTCATTAGCTATTTTATGCATATATGTTCCACCACAAGAGGCATCTACCATGTCTCTACTCTTCTCATCAATCCCATTGTAGAAGCTCTAGACAAGCTGCCAGTCAGGGATCTTGTGGTGGGGACATTGTTTGAGCGTCTCCTTAAATCTATCCCAACATTGGTTGAAATCTTTAGTTGGGGACTGGGCAAAAGAAAGTATGCCCTTCCTTAATTGGTTGGTTTTGGTCTCTGAGAAATTTTTTGACAGAAATCTTGTCTGGAGGTCTTTCCAGGAAGTGATGTTGTTGTTTGGGAGAGTAGATAACCAGGTCATGGCTCTGTCCTTTAGGGAGAAAGGAAAGAGCCTCAACCTACTGGCTTCTGGTCCCAAACCAGCAATGGAGAATGTCATGCACAGGGCCAAGAACTGGTCAATGTGCTTGTAAGGGTCTTCCTTGCTAAGCCCATGGAAAGAGGGTAGCATTTGGATGATGGAAGTTTTGATCTCATAATTACCCTGAACATCTGGGAATTGAATGCTGAATGGAGAATTGTAATCATCCGGAGCATTCAATTCCTACAATGTTCTAGGTTGCTCTTCACCCATAACTGCTATCTCTATTTCAATTGGGGGCTCAACTGTGGTGTGCCTTCTGGGTCTTCTACCCCTTTCAATCTCCGGGTTAGTAGGCTCTAATGTAGGACTGAGAGATCTCCTTCCTAACATGCACACACACCAACAATAGGGAAGCCTAATCGCAGGCACATTGCACTTAATAAAAATTGCAACTATCCTAATCAACTGCTATGGAATCTTCAAATGAGAAATAGACTGAGTTTTGAGGGTAAGAGAAGTGCAAACAGAGATAGCTAGGCTCTCAATGCAATTCCAATCTCCTTCTCTGCTACGGTTTAGATCTGCAAGAAGAATTCCAAATGTAAATCAGCAGTATCAATTATTCACAAATACATCTACCAAAGAATAAAAAATCAAAAACCTATAGTCTACTAAAAGATCAATATCCCCGGCAGCGGCGTCAAAAACTTGTTGAGTTATTTTAGAGTGCTTGCTATGGACTTTATTACAGACAGTGATAAGAATGGGGTGAATGAAAATGAATGAAAGGTGGATTGAAAAGGGCCGAGCAGCAAGCCTAAAATATACACTGTCCTACAAGATACAGGGCCTGTTGTAGCAAGTTTTGATAAGTAAGAGTTTATCCCACAGGGAAGTTGATTTTAGGCTCCAAGGGAGCCATCTTTAGTAGGCTCTCCAGATCTGTTTACAGATCTGCCAATCCTAAATGGAAGGGGATTTAGGGTCACTAAAATCTAAATTCTAAGGTATCCTATTGTCTAAACTATAGAAAGGGTTAGGAAAGGGGATGGAGTGAGAAAATAAATATAAAAGGGTGAGAAGTATGCTATTAGGTTCAGATCTGAGGAGTTTCATAACTCAGATTCAGATCTGCTGCTATAGAAGTCTTGTCCAATGGCTACATTATCACCACTGAGGAGAAAGAATCCAACTCCTCTCCGTGCCATGATCCAATCCCTTTATGGCTATAACATGTCCACTTAAATGGTCACAGACTATCCAATTGGGGAACCACAGTCCAGAGATGGGCCAGAACGAGTTTATCATTGTAGGCACTACTTCATCCAGGCTACAAGCACAAGAATCCATAGGGAACCTCAACCTTTAAAGTGCTATGTGTGGGGCTAGGCCTGTATGGGAGCATGTTAGCCCAGACACACAAACCAGCAAGAGTTTGAGTGCAGCCTTAGATCCAGCTGTCCACTGCTTTTAGAGAGGCTACAGTTATCTAGTCACAAGCCTACAATCTCTATAACCAAACTAAATCTGCCATCTGATGGCGGGTCTATACACATACAGGGGAATTTATCTCAGCACAATCTCTCACAGGGCTACAAGCACAAGTGCAAAGAAGAACAATCCGTTTTGAGTCTGTGGATTGGCTTCACCCTAAGCCTATAATCTGTCCACTTGAATGGTCACAGACTATCCCTGAGGTTATCCTCCTCACAAAGCTCAAGATAGAACAAGAAACATGGCTTCCACCACCATGTTCACAAGGCTATAAAAGCTCATTGCTCCCATGGGGATTTCAGATCTAGTGGGTCCTGTGGTGGGGCTAGGCCTGTATAGGAGCATGTTAGCCCGGACACAAAGGTCACTTGGATCTGAGTGAACCATAAAATCAATCCTCCATTGCTTGCAATACATCCTAGCAATAGAGGATCTCAAGGTAGCAGCCTTGTATCTGGACAACTCACAAACAGAAATCCCATAAATGTAAAACACCCTATTATAAAACTCCATTAATCTATTCCAAATAATCATACATAGGCATAGCCAGCAAATGCTAGACTATGGAGAGAAGAACAAAATAAAAAGAACTACCTAAACCTAACCTAAACTTACTGGATATCTACAGCCGATTCCAGAAGAAGAAAAACTAAGTTCTGTTCTAAAAAGATAAAAAGCTCCCTAAGTCTAAACCAGGCTTAGGTTTATATAGCAGTCAGCTTGGCGGCGCATTAGGGTTACAAAACCCTAATCTTAATGATGCCACATGTCCTGATACTATTCCTTGGATGCCTCGAGGCACATGCACGGAAATTGGAGCATTATAATGCGTGCCCTAATTGCTGGAAGTTCCCAGAAAGTCCTTTGCAGAAGTGAGGGGGACTTAGAGTTCAGAGTCTCGCCAGGTGGCATTGGTTTCCAAGACTATCGCGTGGTAGCACGGTCTTCGCAAGATTGGATTTTTAGCCGTCACGGGATTGTCTTAGTTGCCTGAAGCAGTCACGCGATAGAGCGTTGAATCCTCGCTGGGTTGATGTGGTCTTCGCGGGGTTGTACTTTCCTTCTGAATGGTGCGGGGATCGCGCGAGCAGTTTATTTCTCAATGGATCTTTGCGAGGATCCTCGCGAGGACCTGTTGTGTATCGGTCTCTGAACTGCGCGAGAGGTTTTTCTAAAGTTTTGCATCCCGCGGCCACTGCGCGACAGCTGCGCGCCGAAATACCTGGAGCTCTCTCTCTTCAGTTGATCTGAGTGAACTGTGCGAGGCTTTATATTTGAGCTTTGCGAGAGCTGCGTGAGGTATAGTTTTGAAGCTCTTCTATTACTGAGCTGTGCGAGAACAGTGTGGACAATTGGAAATGAAGTCTTGGGAAACTTGCGAGGACTGCGCGAGGCTTAATTTCTGAATCCTCTGAAGCTTGTAAAAGCTGCGCAAGGTTCAATTCTTGTCTGGATTCAGCTTTCATCCGTCTGAGGGACTTCTGGGGCAAAAGTGGGCTCCTTAATAGGGTTCAGGCCTTATTGTAGCTGCTATTTATTACCTACAGAAATGACTTAACACACATTTATTAGATGGCTAAGGGTCTAACAGAGGCTAAGTTAAGGGGTGAAAAGTGGTACTTTTCATGTCTTAACACTAAGCTCGTAGGTTTCTCTTCTCCATTCACCCAATGCTGACCTTATCTTATCCATCTTCATCTCCTTTTCCTTTACCTTCTGATTCCTCAGAGTGAGGGTATGTTTGAATCAGGTCCATATGTTCAGGTACAAGTATTCAGGTGTATTTTCAAAGTAAATTAGAATTTAAGGCTCGAAGGGTGTATGCCAAGGGTAGTTGATTAGGGTTTGGTAGGCTCAAACTGTCCAAGAGAAAGCCTTGATCCTTTCTTAAGTAGCATGAGTGCTATCAATTGTTTCAACTTGGAGATGCCTAACTTCTAATGAGGGCATACCTCAGCCACTCCTTAGGGCTAGAAGAATTGCCTCAGTCACTCCTCAAAGAAAGGAAGAAAATTTTGTGTAGGCCCAAAACTCACTAATTATGGTCTTCTATTGAGTTCTTAGGCATGTCCTTATCTTTTTCTCTCTTTAGTGATTTGCTAAGTGCTGATGCAAGTGAGTTTTCCTAGTGTTCACCTCGTGGAAATGTTGAAATTTAATCAGTTTGTAATGCCTAATGGTCTGCAAAAATTTTTAATTTCATTAATTTTCATGATTCTTAGGTTAACATGGCTCCATTCCTATCTTTACTTACTTGACTCTACTGCACTTGGGTTAACTACTTCATTGGCAGAACCTACCACACCCCCAAACTTATGAGGAGCAGTGTCCTCACTGATTCAAAGGTGAGATGTGCAGCAGGTATAAAACATAGAGATTAACAACCAAAAGCTATAAGAGAGAAAAATAGCACACATAACAAATAACATAAAAACAAACAAATAGAAATAAAGAAAGACAGATTGGAAACTAAAAATAAAAAAAAAAAGAGCAGCGTTATTATACAGTTAAAGTATGTACAATGTAGGTGGAAGTAAACTACACAAAAAAAATGACACACTACTTCCTAACTAAATACAAGTGCAATATTTAATCATCAGAGTCCTTGGCCGTAGCCGGTGGTTCCTGGATTTCCTTCCCCTTTGCTTTCTTCAAAGTGGTAGCCTTAGACAGTGGTCTTTTGGAAGTAACTTTCCTAGGATTGGCTGAGCTTTTTCTTGTTGGAGTGAGGGAAGGTTTTTGTGTAGGTTCCTTGATTTTGAGTCTAGGTTTGACGAGGCTAGGACTCGTGGCATCCGGACCTGATTTTTGAAGAGGTACATCAGGGTTGAGTTCTTTAAAGAGAGCCTCAGCCATCTCCTTGTCAGTTTGTGCATTTTCCCTCTCCTCTAAGGCTGCAATAGCCACTCCATAATCATAAGCACGCTCCTCAGTCAACCGCAGTTTCTCTTTCAGTTCCTTGATGACATCTTTCTTACTCTCTACTTGGTTCTTTGCTTCATTGTATTGGGCCATAATCTCCCGCCATCCTTTCTTGATTTCCTTTTTCTCGACCTTATGAGAAAGCCTCAGTAGCCTAAGTTCATCAAGGAGGGGCTGTTGCACTATAGCTTTCAAGTCAGCCATGCCCTGGACTACATCTCTTTTTATGTAGGCATTGGCATCCATGGCTCTGAGGAGGGAGAAGTAAGGGGGCATGGGGGTAGAAAAGATACGATAGATGGGCATACCAGCACTGGAAGAAGGGCCAGCCTGGAAAGGAAGGGGACTGGATGAGGACAGAGGTGGGGTGGAGGGCAGAGGGTGAGGGACATGGAAGGTAGGCTCCGGTGGAGGTTCAATTTGAGTGGAGGCCTCTCTAAAGGTGTTGAGAGAAGTATCAAGGATAGGTGCAATGAGAGTAAGAGCTGGTGGGGGGTGAGGGATTGATGTAGGGACAGTTGACTATTGGGGCTATTAGGCGAGAGTGGTTAAAGTTACCTGGATGGATTGTAAAATGTTTGGGATGGAGGTAGGGTTTAGTAAGGTGGAGTGGAGTGAATGAAGATTGGCCTCAATTGTGACTTGGATTTGGGTATTGGCCAACATTTGGGAGTGTAGGGAAAGTAAGAGGTGTAGGATTTGGGGTAAAAGGTCTGGTATGATATTGGGTGTGGGTTGGATAGGTGAAATTGGTTAGAAGGGAGATGTGGGTCGATGAGTGAAGGTAGTGGCCTGTGGTGGTTCATGTGGTGGGATAAAGTGTGAGGGGGGAGGTGAGTCAGGGAGAGGTGTATACTCTAGGTTGATGTCTCCTAGGATAGTAGACATCATAGTGGAAAATTCCTCTCTTGAAAATGGCTCACTATCATGGGATAAGGGAATGGATTGGTTTACAGGCTCACTAGGGATAGGTATAAAAGGTGGGGAAGTCTCAATGGAATAATGTGGGGTTTCAAAGGTGTGAGCTTCAGGTTCATATGGTGTGGGTATCGATTATGGAATGATAGTAGGTGCAGGGATTGGAAGTGTTTGGGTTATATAGGTGGGTTGGGGTGCAGTAGGGGTTTTAAAAGTTTCCCTTTTCTTCTGGTATGGGATCTTGACTGGCGGGCTAGGGTGGGCTGGAAAATAGGTAGGGGGATAGTGGTTATCATGGTTGGTCTTAAGATTGGGGTGGTTAATGTTGTGGTGATTGGGGAGATAGGCTCAGGTAAGGGTATTGTGCTTATGAGGGGTTGTGATTTCTGGATGAAGGGTGGAGGTGGTGGGGCAATTTGTGTAGATAAAGCTGAGAGAGAGGGGGTGTGTGTTGGCAATGAGGTTGGGGGCTGGCTGGCCCAACAGAGGCTGCTGCCTCAACAGTAGCAGCAGCAGTAGCAACCACTTCCTGATTGGTGGGGGCTGCTTCTCCCAATAATTCCTTCCTCTTCTTCCACTTTCCCATCATTGTGCCACTGATACCCCATTGTTTCTTTCCATGATTTTTAGGGTTCAGGGCCACTGTCTCCTCCTCCCTTTTGAAGGGATACTTTCCAAGTTGTAGCAAGGCAATGATCAGCCTACAATAGGGGAGGGCCTAAGGTTTTTCCTTTACCTTCACCTTCACACACAGATCTTTAATTCCCTCAAAAATTAACTTGGCTGCATCCAAGTAGTGGTTTCTGTGAAATGAGAGGAGGGCATCAACTATGGGGTACCTCCTCTCTTGCTCATGACCAGAGCAATATACATTTTTCCTCAACACTGCATCCATGAGCCTGAGTTTGGGATTTAGGTTTCTCTTTCTCATTGAGTTTCCTGAGGCAGTGATTCCTCCAGTTAATTCTGTTGCAATTTTAGTAATGGAGGCTATCAAGGGGGAGGGGGGCAAACTGCACTCAGGGTTATACCCAGCTGGTATCCTTAATATTGCTGCAATGTCTGCTTGGTTGAACAGCATCTGAAAGTCATCAATTAAGACCAGCAGTGCTGGGTTCCCATCATCACCCATTTTTAACTTCATATTTTGATAGAAAAATCTCACTATCTTTGGGAAAACCAACTGGATTGGGGGCCTCAACAGGGGCAGTAGAGATGCATTGGTCAGATACTCAATGGAGGCAGAGGTCTCTGGTAGCTCCTCAAAGTAGGCTTTATCAAAAATGGTTTTAGCCTTCAGCGGAATTGCCGACACAAACTCAGAAGGGGCCCTGAGGTATTCAGTATTCTCTTCCTCTGCAACCTCAGGGGCCACAGTCTTGCCCTTTATCTATTTCTTCTTTGAAATTTTAGGGCTCTCAGTAGGTGGGTGCTATCTGGCCCTCTTCTTTGGGGCAGATTTCTTCTTTTCCTTTAAAAATGTGGGGTCAGCATCAGGAGAGGGCACCGCAGAGGTCTCCATTGTGGAGGCCTCTGCAATCCTTGTGGATTTCCTAGTGGCCACAGGGCAGCCACTAGGAGTAGGGTTTAGCATAGCCACCAATGTATTGATGAAATTTGCACTCTTGGCCATGGGTGCTCATAAATTTATTTTTATTTTTTTAAATGAGGGTAAACAAATCTCGAAAAATGCAGAAGGCAATGAGTACACACATAAGCACTAAATTTTGGCCCTACTTTTCTCTGAAAATCAAATCAATCACAGAACAGAGAGTAAATGGAGATCGTACCATTTGAGAGATAGGGTTCCACCTCAACGTGTTCACAGCGGCTCAAATCCCCTCAAACCTTGTTCAAAGAGATCAGAAGGTGCTAGGGAACAAAATGGTAAGAGGAAAATGCTTAAGGTGGAGTGGCTTAAGGGGTAGAGAAGAAAGAAAGAACTAGGAGCTCTGGTTGAGTGCACCAAAAACTAGGGCAAACAGATGAAATGAAGAAAATGAGGGGTTTCGCTGAGTTTATAGAGCAAATCCCACGGTTCGCGCAGTTGGTAATAGGTGCTCGCGAAGTAGTATTTTTGCACAGTTGGCTTTTAAGTTTGCGAGATGATCTATGCACTGAAGGGCAAACTGCCTCACATTGAGAATCACGGAGCTGACTCAGTGGTGCTAGTGAGTGAGGCTCTGTGCTACTTCAGAGAGTTACCTCGCACAACTCTCACACATAACATCACTAAAGCCATGCTTCACATACAGATTTGGTTCGCGGAGCAGAAGTAGCTCCGCGAGGTAATTTTTTTTACAGCCTTTGCTCATGCTTTTAGCACGCGAGGAAGCCCAGTGGTGGCTTGTGTAGCAAATTTAAGCTTTCTTCAGCTCAACGAGACAACATAACTTCTCAACCTTTACTCAGCTCAGTGCAGCACAGTGGCTAGTACATCAATGCTATTGTGTACCCAACCATTGTGCATGGGCACCAAACCTCATACAGGTAATTCATTTTAATCATGAAACACATGCCCATTTAAATCAACAAATTCATCAACATTGCAGGATTCTAAAGATAGTTTTTCAGATGAAGTTAATGCAATTATGATGAGAGCACCTCAACCAATCATCCATAATCATGAACAGCAAATTCCAATGACAAAAATGTACATGTATCTAACTCAAAATTCAACACAAAATTCAAAAACAAATAGATAAAATAAGACAAGAAAATCATTGTAACACTAAAAATACCACTGACGGAATTCTATAGAACACAAATCCAAACAGAATTTTCATACATATGGTACATTTATTGTCAATATTTGGATCACTGGCCACTTGCCTCCTCCTGAGTAGAGGATGCATCACCAATCATAAATTGACCTTTCGGGTTTGTTAGGGGCTGACTAGGCAATTTTCCTTCCTCCCTCCTATTCATAGCATTACAAATCTGACCCAGCTGGTCCTCAATCTTCTTGATGCTCTGCCCATGAGAATTGACAGTTTGCACCAAGCTCCCCAAATTCTGCATTGAAGCCAGCATCTGCTCTTCAAATGAAGAGGATCTGGGCTATTTTGGGGGCAGGGCCAACTTGTTAGACTGTGGGGTAGGTAACAGAAAATTTTGCCTTGGTGGGTAACCTTGATTAAACTTGTGCTTGGGTTTGTAAGGAGCTACCATTTGCTGCTGCTGGGATTGAGCATAAGAATCTTGTCCCCACCTCAGATTTGGGTGATCTCTCCAAGAATACCCAACAAGCTGCTACCTAAAAGTTTGAGCAGCATTGGCATGCTCCACAACAAAATCAGAAAATTGGTTGGCAGATGGACAATCATGAATAGAATGTGTGAGGGATTGGCATATCAGACATGCCTCCACCTGTGCAACCATTCGGGGCTGCATCGCATTCATCGATTTGTCAAACTTCAAGCTCAGGTTGTCCACCTTTCTCTTCAGATCACCTTGCACCTTTATTTCATATATTCCACCTCTAGGGGTGGCCTCTTTCACCATCTTAGCTAGAATCTGGCTGTCATTGCGTGACAGAGATTCCTGCTGTATGAAATTTTCTCCTATTATGTCAAACAGCTCCCATGCTTCCTCAGCTGTCTTGTGGAGGTAGCTACCACCACAAGAAGCATCCACCATATCCTTGCTCTTAGCATTAATTCCTTGATAAAATACTTGGACAAGTTGCCACATTGGGATTTGGCGGTGGGGGCATTATTTTAACATTTCCTGGAATCTTTCCCAAGCTTCAGAAAAATTTTCAGTTGAGGACTGAGTGAATGACAAAATATATATCCTCGTCTGACTTGTTTTGTTCATGGGAAAGAACTTAGTTAAGAATTTGGTTTGAAGGTTACTCCATGGTTGTATGCTATTGGCTGGGAGCTTTGATAGCCATGTGCTGGCTTTTTCCTTTAGTGAGAAAGGAAAAAGCCTCAATTTAGTGCCCTCAGGCCCCAAGCCAGCAATGCTGAAGGTAGTGCAAAGTGCTAAAAATTGGTCTATATGCTTGAAGGGATCTTCTTTACTCAGCCCATGAAATGAAGGCAGCATACTAATGGTGGAGGATTTAATTTCATAGTTCCCCTCAACAAAGGGAAACTGAATGCAGAAAGGCGAGGTGTACTCTCCAGGTGCGTTGTATTCTTTTAATGTCCTCTGCCTCTTAGCCATAATAGTTGGTTCAGATTCAATAGCAGAGCCCTTTGGTGTGTGTCTTGGTCTAAGGATCCTTCCAACCTTTGGATTTGGAAGTTCTAGCTCAGGGTTTAAAGACCTTCTATCAGGCATATACTCACATCCACAGTAAGTACAAAAAATACTCACAAGCACACACAAAGAATATTTCAAACAAAAATTAATAGCTACTCAGATTTATACTAAACAAACACAGGGAAGTAAGCATAAATAGACTGAGATTTAAGGGGAAGGAAGTGCAAATAGAGCTAGCTACACTCCAGCTGCAACTTTAGCTTCTCCCTTCTTCTGTTGTCCATTTTTGCAAAATTCCACAGAATCAATAGTACTTTTATTCTAGATTAGTCACAGCTACAAAGAATTGGTTAGTCTAAATTATAATACAACTCAGGTCTACTAAAAAGATCAATATTCCCCGGCAACAGTGCCAAAAACTTGTTGGTCGCATTTGGACTGCTACTGCTATTTTATTAGAAATCAATGGAGAGAATAAATCAAGAGTGGAGATGGGGAGATGAGTCATTACAGCAAGTCTGAAACACACATAGTCTTATAAGATACAGGGTCCATTGTAGAAAGTTTTGATAAGTAAGAGTTTGTCCCACAGGGAAATTGATCAAGAACCCAAAATGGGCTATAATAGTAGGCATCCAAATCTAGCTACAGATCTGAGAATCCTAAAGAAAGGGAGTTGGGTGTCACAACTATACTAAATTAATCCTAAGAGCAGAGAAATAAAATGTAGCCCTATCCTAAAGAAAGGGTTAAGAGGAAGATGGTGGTACTGTGTGCCAAAATAAAATACAAAAATTATGAGAAGTAAGCAGGTTAAGCTAGAGTTAAAGCAGTGATGTAACTTAGATTTAGTCTGTCTCTGCAGTGTTCTTTGCTGAGATGCTATTAAATGCCTCAATAAGGTAAAAATATCTGATTTAACCCATGCCATTTGGGGCGCTCTTAGGGCTATACTCTGTCCACTTTAATGGTCACAGGGTATCCGATAGAGTTTGTCAAATCTCATTAGTTAAAATAGGCTTTGCCAATCTTACCCATAGGAGTGGACTGATCATTCCCCCAGTCACTGGGCCAGATCCAATCATGAATACTATTACAGTACTATATAATGTCAGTGCTATAAGCTCTCCAGATCTGCGCACAGACCTGGCTGACATCCATAGGTATTCCAACTCATAAGATCCTAAGTGCTTTGCTAAGGCTAACTGCTCACTAGTGCCCACAAAAAGGACCATGCAACAGGTTTAATAAGGCTTTAGATTCAGCTGGTCATTGTTATAAATGGCCTACAATGACTCAACCTCCAGTTGCAATTACTACAAAGAGATCAGATCTAACATCTGATGTCGGCTAGGTAAAATAGAAGGGAGCCAGTTCCTGTACAAACCTCCTCACAAGGCTCTAGAAGCTCATGTGCAGGGGAGAAGAATCCTTCTCAAACATGTGAATGGACACAATCTTACGGCTATACTCTGTCTACTTGAATGGTCACAGGATATCCCATTAGTCTGTCCAAACAACAGACGCCTGAGAAAGAACATTAAAATTGCTGCAACCACCATTTCCACAGGCCTCCGAGCTCCCTGGATCTCACTATAGATCCAGCACTGCTTTCCATGGGGCTATCAAACTAAGGAAAATCAGATGGTAAATAATAGATCTACTAGAAACTGAATGGGTTAGTCTCAAATACATGGATCCTATAGACATCTAAAGAAACAATAAGATCTTTAGATTCAATTAGGCATTAAAACGGCAATCCATTGATGAACACAAAACTTACAATGAACTGTCTCCAGGTTGCAACCTGTATACAACTACTCATCCACAATCCCAATGTATACCAAAAACCTATTACAAACTGAAATAAAACTAAACCTAGCTGCTTACAGGGGGGTTAGTCAGCAAGTGCTGGGCTAAGAGAAAAGAAAAATAAAAAAAAGAGATGATCAAACCCTAACCCTAGCCTGCTAGAGTTCTCAGCCGATAGAGGATGAAGGAAAGATGTTAATAATAAACTCTAAGTACAGCTTATATACTCTGTCCATAAGGCTTTTCCTCTGAAGAGATTAACCCTAATTTTTCTAATAGATGTGGCACTGTTTCAACCCTTGGATGGCTGGAGATATACACCTCAAAATTTGTGCCTTGGGAAGTGTGCCCTAGGCTTGGAAAATTCCTAAAAAGTCCTTTAGTTAAAAGTGAGAAGTGGAGATCCGAGCTTTGCGGGGCTGGCATCTGCATTAGTTCATTCACACAGTTGCAGAGCCATCATAGAGTAGCCTTTAGTTGGTGAGAAGTGCTTACTCGTACAGTCAATCTTCGATTCATCGCATAGTTCATTTGCGCTGCCTTGCTGTCACGGAGATGATCTGGAGCGCCAGGACTCTTCGCGTAGATAGAGCATCAGAAGCTCTCTCTCTTGCTGAGTGCTTGCGCAATAAGGTGTCTACGCTCTCATAGTACTGATTAGGCTCAGGGTGCTCAAGAGCTGTGCGAGAGAAATTCTGGGCGTCTCTCTCTTCTTTGGCTACACAAGAACTCCGCGAGGTGATAGATTGTTCTTTGTGCGTATGAATTCGCTATGTTCTGCACGCAGCTACTTTGGGCTCAATCTTCTCGGGGAAAAATTCTGAGAGTTTTAAACCGTGAGATCTTTGCGATGTCTTTTTTGTTCTCCTCTTGACTACGTGGCCGATCTGTGCGAGGGCAACTTTCACTGCATCATTAGCTTTGCGAGGGGGATCCTCAACTCTGCGAGATGATTCTTTTTTCACTCTGATGCATTGCATTTGCTACTGTTGCAGCCTCCTCCATTCTCAGCTAACTTCTTTCATCTACTAGGCTTTTGGACAATGATGACCAGCAATTGAATCACCATGGTGACCACTATCAGGGTGTTCCATTAGACTTTTGCTCGGCTGTCACCTTTACATGTATTCCCTCTCTTCTTTTAACCAATAAGCATGGATTTTGTATTAAGATGCACAGATTATTACTAACTGTAAAACAAACTTAAAACATGATTATTAGTGAGCTTTAAGGTCCAGCAAAGGCTAGGTTAAGAGGTGAAGAGTGGTACTTTTTAGTGAATAACAACCAAGTAGGTCGAATTTGTAATGCTTTGAATAGGAGAGAAGAGGGTAAACTGCTTAGTCAACCATTAGCCAACCTGAAAGGGCTTTACATGATTGGAGATGCATCCTCTACCCATGTGGAGGATAATTTAGTAGGTCAAGGCAACTGAGGAGGTCACTGAGAATAAACTTGAGATGAAGGTGAGTTGTGAAGAACCAAAGATGAAGGTGAGTTGTGAAGAACCAAAGAATGTATGTACCATATGTATTAATTATGTGTTTTGCTTTGTGTTGCTTAGAAAATTTTCATTTACGACTTTCAGGATGTGATTTGCTTGTGTGTTTGATTTTATTTTGTTTTGTTTTGTTTGGAGTGTAAGTTCATATTTGTCATCTGAATTTTGATACTCATATCTGTTGGTAATGATTAAGATACTCTCACATTACATTTCATGAATTTGATCTGAATGATTATCTTTGGAATTCTGAAAGTGTGATATTTCAATATTGATAAAGGGTAACTTAACTGTCATGATGAAATGGAGTACACGTCTTCAAATGGTGCTGGTGCATACTGAATTGGTGCATGATCTTATACATGCACAGGCCAGGGCATTAGCCCAAAGAAAAGTTTAACTGTAGCTCTCTCGCGAGGCTATATAGCCTAAATTTCAAGCTCACGAGCCACCTGAAGCTTTCTCGCAGAGTTTTGATGGATATTTTGTAGTGTACGAGAACTTCGCGAGCACAAGGACATATGCTGCAGCCTGATAATGAGCCTGTTATACACTGAAAAGTACTATTTTTCACCTCTTAACCTAGCCTTTGATGGACCTTAAAGCCCACTAATAATTATTTGTTAAGTATATTTTATAGGTAGTAATAAAATATGTAGCTTAATATAAAATCCTAGCTTTTTGGCCTAAGGAAGAGAGAGAATACAAGCAAAGATGACAGCTGAGCCAAACCCTAATGGAACACCTTGGTAGTGCTCACCATGGTGACTTACTGTTGCTGATCATCATTGACCTAAAGTCTAGCAGATGACTAAAGTCAAATGAGAAGGAAGGATGCTACAACAGCAGCAAGTGTAGTGCAGCAGAGTGTTAAGAAACAGACCTCGCAGAGTTGAGGAGCCTCCTCGTGAAGCTAAAAATGTAGTGGAAGAAGCTCTCGCATAGATAGGCTGGCAGTCAAGAGGAGAGCTATAAAGACATCGTGAAGATCTCGCGGTGTAAAACCTTCAAAATTCATGGTCGCGAAGCTCTCGCAGAGATCAAGCCTCAAAGCAACCGTGCGAGGAACACAGCGAGCCCATATGTATAGAGAACAAATAGTCACCTCGCAGAGTTCTCGCATGGCCCTAGAAGAGAGACGCCCAAAATTCCCCTTGTACAAATCTCGCGCACTCTGGAGCCTTACAAGTTACTACGCGAGCACAAGAACCCACCTGCGCGAGTACTTAGCAATAGAGAGCTCCTAAAGCTCTACTGTGCGAAACACCCTGGCTCTCCAGATCATCTTCGTAATAGCACTACGACATGAAGCAACTGCGCTATTCACTAAAGGTTTACTGTGCAAATGAGCCCTTCCCATTAGCCAAAGGCAACTCTGCGAAATCAAAGCAACTGCGCGAGTAAACTAAAATAGCTGCCAGCCTCACAAAGCGCAGACTCTCCACTTCTCAGTTTTAACTTAGGAACATTTTGGGAATTTCCCAAGGCTAGGGCACACTTCCTGAGGTGTGGATTTTAAAGCGCACATCTTGAGACATTCAAGGGTTGTAACAGTGCCACATCTGCTGGAAAAATTAGGGTTAATCTCTTTAGAGCTAAGGCCATTTTGACAGAGTATATAAGCTATACTTAGAGTTTGTTATTTTCATCTTTCCTTCATCCTCTGCTGGCTGAGAACTATAGCAGGCTGGGGTTAGGGTTTGATCACCTCTTTTTCCTATATTTCTTCTCTCTTAGCTCAGCACTTGTTGGCTAATCCTCCTGTAAGCAGCTAGGTTTAGTTTTATTCCAGTCTTGTAATAGATTTTGGTATACATTGGGATTCAGATGAGCAGTTGTATACAGGCTGTAGCCTAGAGACACTCAATTGTAAGTTTTGTGTTCATCAATGGATTGCCGTTTTAATGCTTAATTGAATCTAAAGATCTTATGATTTCTTTAGATGTCTATAGGATCCATGTATTTAGGACTAACCTATTCAGTTTCTAGTAGATCTATTACTTGCCATGCGATTTCCCTTGGTTTGATAGCCCCATGGAAAGCAATGCTAGATCTGTAGTGAGAACCAGGGAGCTCGGAGGCCTGTGGACCATGGTGGCTATAGCAGCTTTCATGTTCTTTCTCAGGCCTCTATGGAATGGACAGACCAATGGGATACCCTGTGACCATTCAAGTGGATAGAGTATAGTCCTAAGGTTGTGTCCATTCACATGTTTGAGAAAGATTCTTCTCCTCTACACATGAGCTTCTAGAGCCTTGTGAGGAAGTTTGTACAGGAACTGGCTCCCCTCTATTTTACCAAGCCGACATCAGATGTTAGATCTGGTCTCTTTGTAGTAATTATAGCTTCAGGCTAAATCATTGCAGGCCATTTGTAGCAATGACCAATTGAACCTATTGCATGGTCCTTTTTGTTGGCACTAGTGAGCAATTAGCCTTAGCAAAGCACGTAGGATCTTATGGGTTGGAATACCTATGGATGTCAGCCAAGTTTGTGCGTAGATCTGGAGAGCTTCTAGCATTGGCATTACATAGTACTGTAATAGTATTCATGGCTAGAGCTGGTCCAGTGGCTGTGGAAATGATCGATCCACTCTTCTGGATTAGACTAGCAAATTTCTGATTTAACTAATGGGATTTGACAGACTCTATCGGATACCCTGTGACCATTGGAGTGGACAGAGTATAGCTCTAAGAGCGCCCCAAATGACATGGGTTAAACTGAGAACTTATACCTTGTTGAGGCTTTTAATAGCATCTCAGTAAGGAGCACTGTAGAGACAGATTAAATCTAAGTTACATTACTGTATCATCAACTCTAGCTCTACCTGCTTACTTCTCATAATTTTTATATTTTATTTTGGCACACACTACCACCATCCTCCTCTTAACCCCTTTCTTTAGGATAGGGCTACATTTTATTTCACTACTTTTAGGATTAATTTAGTGTAGTCGTGACACCCAACTCCCTTTCTTTAGGATTGTCAGATCTGTATCCAGATCTGGAAGCCTACTATTATAGCCCATTTTGGGTTCTAGATCAATTTCTCTATGGGACAAACTCTTACTTATCAAAACTTACTACAATGGACCCTGTATCTTGCGGGACTGTGTGTATTTCAGACTTGTTGTGCTGACCAATCTCCAATTCCCCACTCTTGATTTATTCTCTCCACTGTTCTTAATAAAACATGCAGTAAGAGTCTCAAAAGACCGACAACAGAGCCCCATGAGGTGCTTGAGACTCACATTTTAATGCTTGCGAGGCTTCGCTCCTCCAGCTGTACGAGGAATGTACTCCACGAGAACCTAGCCACAGTTGCGCGAAGCACGGGTTTAGCCCTAAAAACCCTACGAATGTCTCCATTTTCTTCATTCTATCTTTTTGCCCTAACTTTTCCTGCGCACTTTCGAGCTCTCCCTTTTTCTTCTTTCTTCTATACTACCCTTTCCACTAAACCGCAGCTAGTTTCCTCATAAATTTTTACTCCCCATCACCTCCTGGTCACTTTAAGATAGGTTTGGGGGAATTTGAACATCTGTGCAATGTGTGAAGTGAAACCCTAGCGATCATTTGGTAAGATTTCTCACTCCCCCTCATTCGCTTTAAGTGGACATTAATTCAGTGCAAATAGTGAGCAATTGGGAGTCTATTTTATTTGTGAAGAGTGCATTACAATTGCTGGTATTTTGAAACCTAATTTGGAGAAATTAAATAGTTATGGACACGGGGTCAAAATTCTCAAACACCTTGTCTGCTTTGGTAAACCCACCACCTGGTGGCAGCCCTGTGGCCACGAGAAAATCTACAAGGATTGCTGAAGCCTCCACATTGGACACCTTTGAGGTGTCTCCACTTGACGTTGAGCCCCAGATTCTACAAACCAAAAAGAAATCTGCCCCAAAGAAGAGGGCCAGAGAGCACCCACTTGCTAAGAGCCCTGAGAAATCAAAGAAGAAACAGAAAATGGGAAAGGAAGTAGCCCCTGAGGTCCTTGAGGATGCAGAGGAAGAAGAAAATGAATACCTCAGGGTCCCATTTGATTTTGTTGCAACAATTCAACTAGAGGCTGAGACAATATTTGATCAAGTTTATTTTGAGGAGCTGCTTGAGACCTCTTCCACCATTGAATACCTGACCAAGGCAAAGCTACTGCCCTTGTTGAGGCCCCCATTGTAATTAGTCTTCCCTAGACTAGTGCAGCTGTTTTATGAAAATATCAGAGTTAAGACTGGAGATGATGGGAACCCAACATTGTTGGTGTTGATTGATAAATTTGAGATGCTATTCAATCAGGCAACCATTGCTAAATTACTTAGGATACCTGCCAAGTACAACCCAGAGTGTAGCTTGGCGCCCCCTTTGACAGCCACCATCTCTAAGATTGCCAAGGAATTAACTGGAGGAGTCATAGTGTCAGGAGACTCAATCAGGAAGAGAGATCTGCACCCAAACCTCAGATTCATGGATGGAGTGTTGAGAAAGAATGTTTATTGCTCTGGTCATGAGCAGGAGAGGAGGTCCCCTATAGCTGATACCCTCTTCTTATTTCACAAGAACCACTACTTGGATGCTGCCAAGTTAATTTTTGAAGGGACGAAGGACATCCATGAGAGGTGAAGACTAAGAAGAAACCCCATTCCCTGCCCTATTGCAGGCTTATTACAGCCTTGCTGAAGCTTGGCAAATACCCATTTAAGATGGAAGAGGAGACCCACTCTTTGAACCCCAAACAATGTGGAAAGAAGTAATGGGGTATTAGTGGAACTATGATTGCCAAGGAGAAATAAATGGAGTTACAAAGAGAAGTAGCCCCCACAATTGCAGAAGCTGTTGTTGCTGCTGCAGCACCCTCTTCTAGGTCAGCCATTCCCTCTACTTCCACACCTGCCACAATCATAGCCACCTCTACCTTACCCTCACCTTTAGCAACCATAACTACCACACCTTTCCCTACACCTGTGACTATCTTCCCAACCCACCCAAGCCCACCTGTAATAACCCCATACCATAAGAAAAGAAAAGTTGCCAAAACCACCACTGAGCCCCAACCCACCTATATTTCCCAAACCATCCCAATTCCTGAAACCACAACTATGCCAAACCCCACTCCCAAAAGAAAAATCACTGCCAAGCCAAGAAAAACTACTTCACAAAGACTGTAGTCCAAGGCTGCTGCTTCGAAGCATGCCAAAGGCAAAGGAATCCAGGAACCACCTGATGTAGGAGAAGATTCTGATGATTAAATTTGTGCACATATAATTAGTTAGGCTTTTGAATACAAACTTCCATTGTCCAAATTTTTGTGTCTACATGAAATTTCTTTTTGTTTAGTTTACTATCTGTCTTTGTTTCTATTTGATTATTTTTGTGTTGTGTGTTTTATTTACTATTGTACTTCATTTTCTCTTTTGTGTCTGTTTTTACCCTGCTGCACATGCCCTTTATCTTAGAGATAGTGAGGACACTGCTTCTCATAGGTTTGGGGGTGTGACAAGGTTTGCCAATGATGCAGTTAACCTAAGTGCAGTAGAATCAAGTGAGTAAGATAGAAATGGAGCTATGTTCACCTAAGAGACATTAACAAATGAGAAATTTAAAGATTTTGCAGACCTTTAGGCATTACAAACTTTTAAACTCTAGCATTTCCATGAGGTGAACACCAAGAAAACTCATTTATATTAGTACTTAGTGAACCATTAAAGAGAGAAAAAGGTAAGGACATGCTTAAGAGTTCAATGGAAGATCATAACTAGTGAGATTTGGGCTTACAAAAAAATTTCCTTTCTTTGAGGAGTGACTGAGGCAATTCTTTTTGCTCTAAGGACTGGCTGAGTCAAGGCCCTCACTAGAAGTTAGGCATCTCTAAGTTGAAACAACTGACAGCACTTGTGAAATTCAGGAAAGGATCAAGGCCTTCTCTTGAACAGTTTGAGCTTAAACAGACCAAACCCTAATCAACTGCCCTTGTGCATATACCCCTGGAGCCTTAATTTCCAATTTTCTTCAAAATACACCTGAGTACTTGTACCTGAACTTATGGACCTGATTCAAACCTATCCTCACTCTGAGAATTTAGAAGATAAAGGGGAAGGAGTTGAAGATAGACAAGCTAGGGTCAACATTGGGAAGATGGAGAAGAAACACCAAAAAGGGGAGAGCAGAGTAGTAGCTAAGGAAAGAGGTGGCAATAAAAAAAAAAAACCCAAAAACAAAAAGAAAAATGTATCAAAAAGAAAGAAAAATAATAATGAAAAGCAATAGAGAGGAGTTAAGAGAAAATTTCATTGGAAAAATCATAAAAATAAGAGGAGAAGCTGGCCACTTCAAGTCTGAAAATTTTCAAAGAAGATGAAAGGTGCTGAACTAAAAGAGGTGAAGTCATGAATCACTTCCTTCACCTGTTGGTTTCTTAATTTTGTATCCCTTTTCACCCTTCCATTCTTTATAACCTACACCCATAAGCCACATTACAACCCAGTTAAAGACCTTGTGATCCTAAGCTGAATGAGCTGTTATATAGAGATGAGGAGTTGTCCAATCTATGGTGAGGATTAGCCAATGATGTCAGAATTTAGTAGCTTTGCCTATGTTTATACTTACAGACCCATTTGGGGTCTGTAATTGCTCTTGATCTTATGATAAAATGAAAATCCTCAAAGTTCTTTATGAGAGATTGCCCTAGTGAGCATTGGGTCTGATATTGAATGTGTTGGGCATGGCCTAAAACCTCATATTTTTTTAATTAATGTTGAGCTCAGTACTGACATACAAGTGTTGTATTTCCCTTGTTATGAACTAATTAGAAATGATGTGCATATATGTAAAAGTTGTGATGATTAAATGTCTGTGCATATCATGTGTTCAAATTTCTCACACTTTCGATCAAGGGTGGACTAATGCTCTGTTTATTGACTGTTGACTTGACAATTTACGCTTTTGTTAACTATTTCATTGAGAAGTTTGTGGGCACCTTCACTGAAAACCCTCAGGAGACTTCACTCCTCCACTAGGGATCACCTAGGGGTTTTAAAGGCTTGATGCATAAGCTAAATGCATCAGTGCTCCCTATGAAAGTGGCATTTTACATTCTTAGAATAGCTGTTTAAGTTTTGCTTTGCTCAGGGACTAGCAAAGAATAGGTTTGGGGGTACGTTATTCACTAAAATATACCACTTTTCACCTCTTAACCTAGCCTTTGCTAGACCATGAAGCTGACTAATAACTCCTTTTTAGTTTGTTTTGTAGTTAGTAATAAAATGTATAGCTTAACATAAAGTCCATGCATTTGGTGACAAGAAGAGAGAGAATTCAAGCAAAAGATGACAGCTGAACTTGAAAGTGATGGAACACCATGGTGGTACACACTTTGGTGACTATTTTGCATGTCACAAGGCAACCAAGGAAGTCCAACAGATGAATAAGGTATAGGTGAGAGTGGAGGAAGATGCAACAAAAGCATGTGCATAGCAGCAGAGGAGCCAATGATTTTTCTCGCACAGTTAAGGTGCTGCCTCTCGCTGTTCATTTCACTGGCAGAGCTCCCTTATGTAGCTAAGACATGTAGCATATTTGAGCTCGCAAAGAAGTCGCATAGCTCAATGAGGGAGTTACTACAAAGAAGCCCCTCACACAGTAGTCGCGTACTTCCGCTACCATCTACATGTGAAAAAACTCGTGAAGTTCACGTGAGGATCAAGCCTTAATGCAGCCACACACGCTACCTCGCGATACCATTTGGTGTGAACAATAGCAAAGACTTCATGAAGTTCTCACATGACTCTGGAAGAGAGAGACACCCAGAAGTTCCCTCACGCAGCTCTCGCACAGCTCTTGCATGCCTAAAAGCCTAACCTACACCAAGCGAGATGTGAAAGCATCTGCACGAGTACCTCATGACAGGAGTTTCTGAAGCTCTTCTGTGCGAGTGCATTCAAAGCTACATTAGCTACGCGATCATCCAAAGTCTTTCTGTGTGAGACAGCGACATTCAAAGCTAAATTCTACCCCACGAGGACTCTACAAGCTACGCGATAGAAGTAATGCCCAGAAGCCAACCTCGCGAAGCTCGGGCTCTCCACTTCTCAACCTTAGCTCAAGGACCTTTTGGGGATTTCTCCAGGTCTAGAGCACACATCCCGAGGCATAGATTCTGATGCATGCATTCCAAAGCATCCAAGGGTTGTAACAGTGCCACATCTGCTTTAAAGAATTAGGGTTTTACTCTTCTCTTAGCCACAACATGAGGACTAAGTATATAAGTTGTGCTTATAACTTAGAAATTATCAATCACTCTATCCTTCAACCTCTGTCGACGGAGAGCTCAAGCAGACTAGGGTTAGGGTTTTGATCACTTCTTTTTTCATTTTTCTTCTTTCTTAGCCCAGCACTTGCTGGCTAAACCTTTGGTAAGCTATTAGGTGTAATTTCTTTTTAGTTTTGTAATAGATCATTTAAACACTGGGATTTGGTGTTGAGATGTTGTGCACAAGGCTGCTGTCTTGAGGAATTCCATTGATGGTTATTTTGATCAATGAGATTTGTACTTTTAATGTGTATTAAATCTATTATTTACCTATTTTTCCCGTAGTTCTGATCAGGCTATAGCATGCATTTAGGATTTGAGCTTATTGAAAGGCCCATGGAAGCATGAGCTTGTAGCCCTGAGACCATGGTGGCAGTAGCAGTTTTCATGTTCTATCTCATCATTTGTGGGTAAGGGAGCCTCTGTGGATAGCCTGTGACCATTAGAGTGGACAGACTATAACCCTAGGGCAATCTTGGTCACAAATCTGAGATGGATTCTTTTTCTCTGCACTTATGCTTGTAGCCTAGTGAGAGATTGTGCAGCAACAGGCTCCCCTCTATTTTACTTGACCGCTATGGCCATTTGAGTGGAAAGACTATAGCCTTAAGAGCGCCCCAAATGGCATGGGTTGAGTTAGATTCTTCTACTTTGCTGGGGTTATTGATAGCACTTTAGTATGGATTTGCTGCAAAGAGAGCCCTAAATCTGAGTTACCTAACTGAATGAACTTTTGCCTAAACTGCTTACTTCTCATCCTTTTATCTTTATTTTAGCACACCATTACCCCCTTCTTCATAACCCTTTCTTAGGATACGATTGCACCTTATTTCTTTTCTTTTTAAGTAGGAAATTTAGTGTAGTTATGACACCCAACTCCCTTTCTTTAGGATTGTCATATCTGTAGCCGGATCTGGGGGCCTACTATTATAGCCCATTTTGGGTTCTAGATAAATTTCTCTGTGGGACAAACTCTTACTTATCAAAACTTACTACAATAGCCCTGTATCTTGCAGGCTTAGGATTATTTCAGTTGTGTTGTTTTCATCTTTTATTTTACTTTACTTTTATTTTGCTTTTATCATTACACAATAACTAGCACACTGGTAAATCTGACAACACAGTCCTATTTGAGGGCTATAACTGCTCTTGAGCTGTTTGAAATGATACACCCTTCTATTCTATTTTGAGTGAAAGCCCTGGTGAGCTTTTGGTATGAAATTAGGTTTGTTGGGGCCATTATCAAAACATAATTCTCAACTTAATGGTATGCTTTTCATTAATTTTCATACAAAATGTCTTGACATGAGCTAATTAATTGTGAAGGAATTATAATAGAATTTTGGTTTTAAACTGATGTTTTTATGTTAAAAAAAAAAATCCTCTAGAAATTGAATGAACAAGGCGTGGAATGAATTTTATTTTGCTTGAATTTTGTTTTAACATGTTGTGTTGATATTAATTGAGTCATTGGAAAAGTTTGTGGGCACCTTCACTGAAAACCATCAGGAGACTTCACTCCTCCACTAGAGATCACCTAGGGGTTTAAAAGCCTTTATGCATATGCTAAATGCATCTGTGCTCCTTACAAAAGTGGCATTTTTCATTTCCAATAATTGTTTTTACTTTTTCCTTTGCTCAGGAACTAGCAAAGCTTAGGTTTGGGGGCGTATTAAATAGTGAAAAATATCATTTTTCACCTCCTAACCTAACCTCTGATGGACCCTTGAGCTGACTAATAAGGTGTTTTAAGTATGTTTTGTAGATAAGCAATAAATTGAGGCCTTAGTGCAGACATCCATCTAAAAAGGCCAAAGAAGCAACCTACTGCTCAACATGTGCTCAAACAACCCAACGGCCAGCCAATCAAATGATCCACATAGCTTTAGAAGTCCATGAGAAGGTCAAGGGCCCAACTGGGTATGCTTGGGACCAAGTGCAGTTGCAAGGAATGAAGATGGCCCATCAAGAGACTACTATGTGCTGACAAATGAAAGAATAACACACCAAAGATGTGTGCCAACTGTGAAAACTCAAGGCAGAACATCTCGAGAGGTTCGTAGTACCTGTCGAGAAGTTCTGGAGACAAAAGTTTAACTTGTCGAGAGGTTCCATGAACCTATCGAGAGGATTAGAGAGTATACTCCAACCTGTTGAGAAGTTAGAAGGGAAAGGAACCAACATGTCAAGAGGATCTGAGGAAAAAGAGTGAAGAGCTTGAGAGGATGACAGATCCTCTCGAGAGGTTGGAAGAGCAGTGCAAGGCAACCTATCGACAGCTTACCTGAAGCCATGCCCATTCTCGCGAGGATTGAAGCAACATGTCGGGCGCTATTTCCATCCCGTCGAAAGCTCAACGGGAGCTTTACAAAGATGTCGATAGGATTTTCTATAACCTATCGAGAGGATGTAATGAGACTGAACAAAAGGTGAAAAACTGGGCTCCAATCTTGTCGACTAAGCAACGGAACCTCTCAAGGAGTCTCCAATCCTGTCGAGAAGCAGACCAACCTGTCGAAAGCTCAGCTGGAGCTTTACAAAGAGGTCGACAGGATTTTGTATAACTTTTCAAGTGGATTGAAGGAGCCTAGATAGAAGGTGAGAATTCCTATCATCCTGTCGAGAATTAAAGCTAACCTATCAAGAAGTCACAGATCCTATCGAGAGCTTCATAGAACCTATCAAAATACACAACAAAGCTGACTCAGAACCTATCGACTAGTCAACTTAACCTCTCGACAGTCGAATTGGGAACTTCCTAGTTCACAGCAGCTGCCAACTTTAGAATTCTATGCACGAGTTCCAAGGCATGTTAATGACCCTTAGGGGTATTTTTGGTACATAACTAGGCACAAATGGGAACCCTAACTGCCTCACATATACTCACCAGTTGTGGACCAATAGGAGAGGAGCTTCTAGAAGAGAAATCAGCCACATCAGCAACCCAAAATAATTGAATTATTCCCTTGAGCTCTGATCAGCTGAAACAATTCTGAGGACAGAGGAGAAGAGTATAAAAGCCTGAAGAATTTACAGAGCTAGACATCCAGAAATTGAGAGAACCTGAGCAAAATCTGAGCTCCATTTTCCCTCTAAAAATTCCCTCTCTTTCTTCTTCCTTCATTCTCTCTTTAGCCAATTATGGTTGGGTAAACCCCTTTCAGTAGCTAGGGTGAGGTTGAGAGCTGTAAATTGAGAGTTTTAGAGGTTGTATAGATGGATTGTATGTTGCCTAGATTGCAAATCTAAGCACAATAGGATTGTAAGTTGTATTATTACAATGTAATTGTGGTTTCTAAAGGTGATTCTAATTTATATTTCACATTTTCGTATTTGATTTCCATGGATTGGATATTCCTATGGATGCTTGAGCTTGTAGCTTGGTACCCACAACATTTGTAATAGCTTACCTGTTCCAATTAAGATCCTTGAATTGGAACAATCTCTGGGATGATCTGTTACCATTTGAGTGGACGGATCATAGCCTTAGGATTGCGTCAATTCTCTGATTGAGAGTGGATTCTTATACCTTGCCTCTGAGCTTGTAGCCAGATGAAGGATTGCTACAAATCTGTCCTATACACTGCCATTGATTCAATTGATTTTCAGTAAAGACCAAAATCCCTAGCTACTGCTCTCCACCTTTTGATTTTAATCTTTTCATCTTTCTTTAACTCTGTGTTTAATCAAGTCTAAATCAATTGCATTTAATTTTATAGTTTTTAGTAAAGTGACAAATCTTAGAAACCTCTCCTCTTTCCTATTTTGATTTAGTTTAAATTAGGATAGAGTGCCAGATCTGTCATAGATCTAGAGATTTACCATAGATTAATCACATTTCCCTGTGGACATAGCCTAACTTACCTATTAAAGCTTGCTGCAATAGCCTTGGTTCTTACAGGACTGCTTGCTTGCCTTAGCCCATTTTGCTGTAATTTATTCATTTAATTTGTTGTTTTAATCATTTAATAATTGTAAGGCAAACAAGACAACACCTATCCTTTGCTTTCACAGCTAGTACACCTCCTTGAGGTGTTTTCCTTCATCTGTCAGTACATAGTAGCCTCTTGGTGGGTTCAATCCTCATCAGATGCAGCTAGTCTTGCTCCCATGTGTGCCCATGTGGACACGTGTCATTTCCATAGAGCTCTGAGGCTCTGTGGACTGCTTGATTGGCTGGCCTTTTAGGCTGTATCAGCACATGTTGAGCAGCAGGTAGCTTCTTTGGCACTTTTAGATGGATGTCTGCACTAAGACTGTAATTTATTACTTATCTACAAAAAATACTCAAAACACATTATTATTCAACTCTAAGGTCCATCAAAGGTCAAGTTAGGAGGTGAAAAATGGTATTTTTCACTGATTAACAACGCTCTGTGTCCAAAAGTGGCTTCTAATGGCGATATAATCAGAGATGTCATTGTGGTGTGGGGGTGTTGGGATTGAGTGGCGGTATATATCCTTCATTATTGTTAGGAGGCGAAGACGACGGGAGGGAAATCCTCCAAATGGATGGAAAGGGTGTTACCCAACCAATCCTCACCTCACTTTTCTATTGCTTCTGATTGGGCGTTTCGTGCGTCGTTGTTTTGGGCTTTGTATCAGTTTTGGGTTTCATGTTTGTTTTAAGTTATATGTTCAGGTCCTAGGTCTTCGTTTTGGGTTGTATGTTCAGGAGGTATGCCTTTGGTGACACCTGTATAAATTTTATTATATAAATAAATGGGTGTTTTTACTTATTGTGTTCATTTCATTGAAGTTTGTTCGTGTTTATTGTTGTCTGTTTCTTGTTTGTCTTGTTTTGGATGTTTTTGGTCCCATGACGGAAAAGCAAGAACTAAAATAAAAAAAAATGCCCCAATTTGGAGTGTCGGTCTAGTGACCTGAGTATCGCTACCAAGGTGCTAGTGCTCTTAAAAATAATGTCCCAGTTTTAAGTGACAGTGGGACTGTTATCGGTCTCTTAGATATCCAGGAGTGTGTTAGTAATGATTTCATATTGGGAAATAGTTTGATTATTTCGACCACATGCTAGGCTCAATTTTGCAAGTGTTGAATGACCATCATGTATCATAGTTTTCAACAAGGATGAGGTGAATGATAGATAAAGAGTGATTGCATCACTTGCCATTTGAGAGTTTTGGATTTTATTCCGAAGATATTTTGAAAATCATTTGACTCATTGACCAAAAGAGAAATGAAGGGTGAATGAAAGATAAGGTTTATTGATCTAAGTGTAGCTTCTTATTTAACGGAGTTTTGAAATAGTAGTCAACTACTTTCTTCTTGGGTGGGTAATGCGATGCCATAATTAAACTCTCCATCATGGTCCAGTACCATCAAATCATCAAATTCTATGGTTAGTAGGAGCTTATCCTCCTCCCGCCACCGTACGACCACATCTAGTAGTTTGAAGATGTCAGGGATGTCCTCACGGCTTGCTTATACTTCCCTAATAAGATTACCAGGAATGCTCTCATAATTTGCTTATGCTTCCCTGAATTCATTGACTGTTCATTCGTCGTATTGCTCTCACTCGGTTATGATTATTTTCTATATATTTTTTTTTACAACCTACTAACGTAAGAATTATGAAGTTTGGTGAAACCTTGCATTTTCATTTTTTTCTGCTCTAACATCAACTCTAACGGCTAGAAGGGTGTGTGAGAATCCAGAGTTTTCTATATTTCAAAAGAGAGTTTTATGATCCACTAGTTCTTTCAATCAACTTGCCTGAATAGGAGGGGTGGTTAATGAGTCAGATGATTCCCAAAATATTTTTTGAAAATAATGACCTACAACCGGCGAAAGCCTTAGGATGACCGCGGGGATGATACGTATAAGAGTACACCTATTTAGGCTATGAAACATGATGATGACTGAATTATGATTCCAAGGGTTAGGAAGTCCTTCCCCTCTGACAAGTTCCTAGGCATGTTGCCGAAATAATGTAGGTACTCCCCTTGTGGGTTTTGGTTTTCCTCCAGGTGAGGTGATTGTGTAGGCATTGTTACTTAGGCACTATCTCCTCAATTTCGAGTTCTCGGTAGGGTAAGTGTTATGAGTCAGAAATATTGTTGGGAAAATGATATGTGTATATATATTTTTGTTTTTTTATATATTTTTTTTTATTTTTTTGTGTTATTGTTTTATGATACAACATCAGTTCCTTAAGAGGAGACTGACTCAGAAAGTCCGCTTGGTGGGACATGTTGGATGGTCGAAGCGACCGTTTGATTAATATTAATTCGGGGTCCTCGATCTCTTTTGATATGATCGATCAAGGATGAGTGGGATGTCATTTTTGGGTTTGTGGTTTGGATGATGTGAGATTTTTTGAAATAGATGTGGTGTCGTTTGATTTCTACTTTCAATAAATCTTTTATGGTTGGAGTTTCCTTGTCAGGGGGGACTTTCTTTAGCCTCGCAATGGAGTGAGGCATTTCATAGAGTTGGAGCGTAGAGTTATTAGAGAGTTTTTCATAATTATTTATGGGTTGTAGAAAAGTTATCGGTAGGTGAAGTTGGAGTGGGGCATGTCGAGAGGGATGATAGTGTTGTAAAGGTAAGGATAGGATGAGCCAAAGGTAAAGCAAGAGGAGGAGACGTGAAGGTGTGGGCTAAGGTGGACCTTTCTTCGGCGTGAGCGGATTTAGTATTGTTTGGTTAAGCATGTTTTGTTTCACGCGTACTTTGGGCTTAATATGAGGTTGTTTTAAAGTTTTGTTTATAATTTTTCGGGGAAGCTCAGTGTCGAGAGTTTGGTGTAGTAGTTTTGTTGGTTGGGGTTCCGTGAAGGGTTTGATCATGAGGTCTATGGAGATTTGGATCTGGCGATTAGAAGCGATTTTAGTTGTGATGCTGATTTCCTATTTTGACGGGATTTGAGGATCAGGTGGCATGTTGATTTGGATGTTAATCAGGGTCGTAATATTTATGTCTGGTTTGATTTCGAGAGTGGGAGGTTCCTTGATAGGTTTGTTGGTTGGCTCGAATGTGAGTGGAATTGGTGTTGCAGAGATGGGTCTGATAATAGGCTCGGGTTCGATGATAAGTTTAGTTTCGATAATGGGTTTGTGTTTAATGATGGGTTCAGTTTCGGTGATAGGTTCATGTTCGATGGCAGGTTCAAGTTCGATCATGGGTTTAGGTTCGGTGACAGGTTCATGTTCGAGGATAGGTTTAGATTCGATAATAGGTTTAGATTCAATAATAGGTTTAGTTTTGATAATAGGTTTAGGTTTGGTGAAAAGTTTAGGTTCGATGATTGGTTTGAGTTTGATGATAGGCTTATATATGGTGGCATGTTTATGTTCAATGGTGGATTTAGGTTTGGTGACAATGTTTTGGTCTGATAACAGATTTAGGTCTAATGATAGGTTTAGTGACAAGTTTATGTTCGACAGTAGATTTAGGTTTGGTGACAATGTTGGGTCTGTGTAGACACCCAAATTCGGCCTAAGGCCTGATCAATCTGTACTTCGGGAGAGATGTACCCCTGCGCTTCCGATGGCACCCCCCTGAACCCTTAGGAACCTACCTAGACTAGTAGGAATCACTCTAAGACCTTTAGAGCCATTCCCCCAATCCTTAGAAGCCACCCATACACCCTAGAATCCCTTCCCAGACCTAACTAAAACCCTTCTGGCGGTCGATGGGAGGAGAGCTACAGAATTTCACACAGACCAGTACCATGGATGAGCCATATACCATTGGAAAGAGGACTTCTTTAGCTTTCCAACAAGCCAAAGATCACCCAATGTGGAGCTACGGTTCAAAAGTTATGGCCATTTTAAGTTTCACATAAAATCATGAATTTTACTCAGGCGTAGATATTACATACGCCTAGCCATTTTTACCCCAGATTACTTAGGCGTATATATTATATACGCCTTCCTATTTTGGGGAAAATTTGGCCGGGCATATATAATATATACGCCCAGTATAGGTGGGACCCACCACGAGTTTCATCTTCTCAAAACTCCCCTGATTTTGGTGAAAATTACTGTTCCTAAACTGGGCGTATATAATATATACGCCCAACTTAGCTACAGTAACTGTCATCAGTAGCTCGAATTTCCTCCATCTAGTTTGACCCTTTGACCATCCCCTTGGCTGAGTTGGGTGTCTTGAGATTGGTTGCACCCCCTTTGAGCCTATTGCAACCCTTAAGTCACCCATGGTCTCACCCCATCATCCGCCATTGAAACCAGTTTCCCAAAACCCTAGGACCTTGAAAACCCAAAAAACCTTAGATGGGGGATTACCTAATTGCTAAACCAATTAGCTCTTAAGCAAGCCACTAACCCATCCCTTCTCTATAAATAGAGAGGCCTCCGTCTTCCTTAAGGGTTGGAAGAAATTGGAGGTTAAGGATTTGGAGCCCAAGAGAGAACCCTAGTGAGAGAAAGTGCACTCATTTCCCAGAATTCCAGCAAGCTTAGTTCATCTTTTCCAATCCATTTCCACCATTACATCACTCCCTTTAGCTAAAACCTAGCCTCTAGCTTCACTCTACACCCCCTACTTTATTGAATCCTAGCATTAGAACCCATTTTCACACCATTTAAGCCATCGAAAGCACGCCAAAGCGAAGATCTTCCATGGTGCAACAAGGGCCCGTGAGCTCCGGCTCACCCCTCTCTTCCTCTACCTTCTTGGTGTCTCCTCCGTCCAAGGATTCAAGCCGTTATGCCGCCAAAATTTTGGTTTGGCTCAAAGCTTGATAGGACCGTATTGCCTTCAGGCAAGGAGAAACTCCGCCTTTTTTTATTTTTTTGGCCATAGATAGAGACCGCTACGTGCGGGTTGATCGGGTGCCTAAACCCTTCCCGATCGATAACCGAAGCCCCTACCCTAGAGCCTTTGGCAAAGACCGGTAAATCAGAGTCATATTTAGCACTTCGGTGCTCAAAATATCGATTTGAAGGTTTCCCGGGTCACCAAAAGCTCCAGGTGGCGACTCTACATTTTAGCCAAGGCGAGCCCATCGCCGCGACAAGTTCGAGAGGATCCACGGTCGCACAGATGGCGACTCTGCTGGGGACTTCACCGTAGCGCTTCCCCTCTTGTTGGCCTTTCCTTTTATTTTGTTATTTTACTAACCATGGCTGTTTTTTGTTCTAATTTGCTGCTATTTTTCGCTATTTTTTGTTATTTTTACTAACGTACTCACCCCTACGATTCAGTCCTTTAAGTGCCTTAGCCGTTTGGCGGGCCTACTTGCGCCTTAAATTTCAGTTTTTACGATTCTAGTCATTTAAGCCGCCTTAGCCGTTTGGCGGGCCCGCTCGCATTTATTTTCACGTCATTTAAATTTCAGTCATTTACAAGCCTTAGCCGTTTGGCGGGCCTACTTGCGCACTTTATTTCGGTCATCATATTTCACCTTCGAACGCCGGCCCGTTGAGGCGGCACGAGTTTGTCATCCCCGACCCGATTTTGGACTTAATTTCACTCCCCTATAAAATTCGTAATTAAACGTGAACCAACAGTATGGGGACATAATTGAATTTATTTTTGCGTTTTTGGGTAGTTTCCGGGGGGTTTAGGCACAGATACAATTTACTCGGTTCCCAGTAAGGCGGCAGCCCTAGTGGTGATGATCCTGAAAAGAACCACCCCTTCCAGTACCTGAGAAGGCGCTTGCGCCAGAGGTATATCTGTTGGGTTGCCAATTCCGATCAAGTCGTAAAACTCGCATTGGTGAGAGCGTAGAAAACCCAAATTTCAGCCGTGTATCCCTAGGAAACGGAAAGGAGGGACCCGATAACAAACACAGCAGTCCCCGGGAGCATTTCTCCCAAGAAACCAGTTCAAAGACCCACATTTGGGCTTGCTATCCACTGTCAAACAGAACCTTTTGCGGTAGATATAATATATACCCGGTAGCTCTTGATTTACGTATATAATATAATATACGTGACCAAATCCGGATTTAAGCGGTATATAATATATATACAAATCTGCACTTTTTTGGTCGGGCGTGCATAATATATACGCCCAGTATATACTGGGCTGCAGCAACCCGACCTGAGGCCCAATCCACCACCCCAATTCCCCGATTAGCGGTATTAGTATCCGCGGTAGCCTCCCACATTTTCTAACACCCAATATGCCCCCGCCCAATCAAAAGAAGGCGACTTCTTATTGATTTACTCCGGGGGATCGGGTCATTTGCGTGGATTCCCTCGCCTTCAATAGAACGAAAGGGTTCCCTTTCGCTTCTTCCGAAGTGTGTCGGATCCCGCCGTGGGACCTACTAAAGGTACATATATCGCAAAGCAGGAGTTGACCACAGGCACCAGGTCATCAGTCATCTAAGCAGAGGGGAGTTAATTACAAAAAAAAAGAGAAAGAAAATCCTCATCTTCAAAAAAAAATCTACCTTCAAAAAAAGAGGAAAAAATCAATCAAAATCAAAAATCAAAAATCACAAAATTGACTTTTCAAAACCAAAAAAAAAAAATCATCATTTTCCAAAACACACAAAGAAGAACAATCAAAAATGTACCTTGGTGTGACCGGCACTACGGCGATCTCAAACCCGGCCCGTAAGAAAAGAACCAGGAAGGTATTCGGCCCTTATCCGCGACATCAATACAACACTCGTCGGCGGATCATGTCAAGAGCCGATACATCCCCACCGTCATCCCCATCCCATTCCCGTATAGGAGAAGACCCGGTCTCCGACACCTTCACCCAAGCCAGGTTCGATATCACGGGCCCATTTGGAGCGCCCGTGTTCATCTCCACCCCATCCCCTTCCCTTACATTCCCCCAAAATACCCCCTTTTCATCCCCTACTGAAACCCCTCATTTCCCAACCGATCCTTACATCCCCATCTCCCATCCAAACACCGTTACCGCATCCCCATACTTCCAAAGACCCCCCAGGGAGTCCCATCCCCCGCCTACTTCCCACATTCCATCCCTCTTATCACCCATGCCCCCAACATCCTACATCTCATCCACCCCATCTCACATACCATCCACATCCCAACATACCCCCATTTACCTGTGTCATGCCCAATTTCTCCCAACCACCATCCTTAAGTAATCCATCACCCCCAATCCCACACTCGAGTCCGTGCCCTCGATGGAGGACATGAGAACGACGATGTATGCCCCGTGGTGCTTCTCACAACCCTACCTCTCAAACCCCGCATCCAAATTTCCAAAACCTCCATACCCCATTCCTCCCAACCATGCCCAAGCACCCATCGTCCATACCTCCCGAGAATCCCCCAATTGGACCCAAACCCACACAAATCCATGGGCCCCAGCCCAAACACCTCTAGAGACATGGGCCCAGACCCAAAACCCTCAAATCCTATGGGCCCAAGCCCAAGCTTATCAGGCCCAGGCCCCAGCCCAAACACCTCCAAACCTATGGGCTCAAGCGCAAACCCACCAAGCCCAGGCCCCAGCCCAAACACCTCCAAACCCATGGGCTCAAGCCCAAACCCACCAAACCCAGGCCCAGACCCAAGACCCTCAAAACCCCTGGGCCCAAGCCCAAACCCACCAGACCCAGACCCAAGTCCAAGCCCCCCAAGGCCCATGGACCCAAACCCAGCCCCCTCACGCCCCAGTAGCCCAAACTCAACAAGGCCCATTAGCCCAAAATCATATTAATCACCACACCCCGACCCACGGCCCGCCGATCCGAGCCTCCCAAGACCAACAAACCCCAATCCCCCAAACACAAGGCCCATCCGCCCACGCTCATCAAGGCCCATTCACTAACCCCATACCCCCCCACCAATACCCTTCATTCACTTATACCCCTTACGCCTCCATCCCACCTCCAATGGGAAATCCAATTCCTTCCATTCCTCAAAACCACAACATCCCGCCATCTCAATCACACCCCCATCACCCCCAGAATGTGCCACCAACTCAGCACATCACTTACCCACAAAACGCTCACCCATTCATCCCTTCTCATCCCCTACAAACCATGTGGCCCCACCAAGTCATCCAACCCATCACCCCCCAAGTCCAAATAGCAGAGCTCGCCCCTCACCAATACCACGACCAATAGTACGAGGAGGATGAGATCCGCAACAGTGGAGGAACTGCCAGTTTTAACCCTCCTGGGCCCACCATCATCACACCTAGGGTCGAACCAAATCAAGGGGAAGCGGTCCCCAGACCTCGAGGAACCGGAGCAAAAAAGAGATAGACAAAATCTGACGGTGATGAAGATGGGAGGAATGGAACTACACTCGACGGACTTTTCAGACTTATATCTGTTCTCTGATGTCCCCCTACGACCGAAATTCAAGATGCCATCATTTGATAAGTACAACGGCACTGGCAACCCCATCGCCCACTTGAAATCTTACTGCGGGGATATGTGCCAGTATGGCCGAGATGAACGACTCCTCGTCAAAGTGTTCCAGAAGAGTTTAACGGGCCCGACACTGAGATGGTTCACATCTCTGGAACCATCCATGATTAAAAATTGGAAAGATCTGACACGCTTATTTCAAGAATAATATGTTTATAACATGGACATAGAACCAAGGAAGTTGGACTTGGCCCGATTAAAGGAAAGACATGATGAAACATTCAGTGCTTACTTAGGGAGGTGGAGGGCCTTAGCCGCTCAGGTAACTCATCGAATTCCCGATGATGAGCAGATTGAATTGATAACCAAGGGAGCCCTCCCAGTCATCGCTGATTTTTTAGTATATCAGCAGCAGTCAAGTTTTGCTGATCTGGTCCGAAATGCCAACCGTTGCGAAGACGCCATTAGAGAGGGCAGGTTAGGAAGGAATGCGGCCAACGGGGCCACTGGGGTTCGAAAAGCCGCCGAGCCAAGAATTGAAAGAAGACCAGGGACAGAGGTACAGAACATTGTTTACCCCCAGGCCAATACCAACGCCCCCCCGATACAACTCCAGGTTACACAACCGCCCCCGACCCATTTCGAGCAAGTACCAAGGCCAAGCAACGGACCAAGAGCCCCGTTTACCCCGGAACAGATGAAAGCGCGCTTCGAACGAGTATTCACCCCGTTGGGGCAATCCTTGAGTGTCTTACTGCCGGTGTTACTACAGAAAGGCCTGGTCAATTTACTCCAACCTCGCCCCCCACCCCACCCAATACCAAGGAATTATGATCCGAATCTGCATTGCAATTTCCACCAGGGACTGGGTCACCCTATGGACCGGTGCTTCCCGTTAAAGCACGTGGTCCAAGATCTGATAGAGGCGGGAAAGATCATACCCCCGCCACTTCCCCAAGGGCAGAACCAGAATATCCATCAAGCCCCTCTACCACCGCACCCAGGAGGCCCCAGGCCTAACATACATTGGATAGAGGAAGAAGAAGAAGAGTTTGACCCTTCAGATTATATTAGCAATCAGGAGGAATTTTCGCTCCCCAGGTCAAACGAAGATGAACTATTTGTTGGGGTGATCGAGCCACTGTATCTTGCCGATTATTTTCCCACACCAGCTTGCCAAGAGGAGCCCTTAGATTTAGGGCAGTATTTTTCTACCCCCGCTCCCACCTATCAAATCCAAACGGGCACAGCCCCGCCGCAATCATACGCATATCCACCCCACGCCCAATTCATCCCATACACCCCTCCGTCACACATAAATCATCCTATTCCTTACGCAATTCCGCCATCCCCATATTATCCTACCCCATACACGCCCTCAAGTCCCTCCACCCAATACAATGCTCCGCCATCCTCAAGTTACCCCATGCCATACACGCCTTCAAGTCCCGCCACCCAATTTACCCCATACACCCCTCCATCACCCCCGAATTACCCCGCTCCATGTGCCACTCCATCATCCTTAATCTATCCCATTTCATCTACCAACCCATCATCATCCCACCATGACACAAACCCTTTATATCCCCCCAATCCACCCACTACCCCACCATGTCCCGGTCATCCCGCTCAATGCACAACTCCCTCGCCCCCAATTTACCCCACTTCATCCACAAACCCGCCACCATCCCATCATACCTCCCCATATACCAATTCTTCATACCCCCATCATCCCGCGCCCACCACACCTCAAACGTCTCCCCATCCCTCCAGCCCAGTCACACTCCCTCCATCCCTTCGCTATTTTGGCCCTAATCCAACTCCACCACCACCCGGACAAGCAACCCCTCACCCAATCCCCTCATCACCCAATCACCACTGGTCCTACCATGCCCAGGTAACACCAGTACAAACCCCCTCCCTGCCCATAACTCCAATTCTGTTAATTTCCCCCACTACCCTTCCACCCCCATTGAGTTAACACAGTGCGACCCAGAAACCGTATATATCCGGCCCAATCCTCCCCGAAATCCTCATGCACCCCATTTCTCATCCCAAAACCTGCTTATGACCCGCATCAGGAACCATTGAGCTATGAACAGACGGACATGAATGTCAGGTGCAACCAAGAAGAGGCTGTTGAATTTGTTCCTCGATCGGGCTGGATTTCTGCCCAGCCACAAGCATCAGGGGCAGTCAGAGGAGAGGAAAAGAAGAAAGAGCAGGCCACAAGAAATCCCTTTGAAAAAATGGCCAGGGAACATATACTGGAGACACAGCTCAAGAGAACGCCCACACATATTACCGTGTGGGATTTATTGATCACGTCTCCACTCCACTTTAAAGCCTTAATGGGAGCGCTCAAGGAGGTGCATGTCTCCACCCATGTAACTCCAGATGAAGTAGGGGAAATAATAGGGCAAGTGTTGGCCCCAAACGCCATCTCTTTCACCGATGCGGACCTACCGATCGAGGGGAATGACCATTCTAAACCCCTGAATATAACAGTGGAAGTAGGGAACTTGGTGGTACCGTTGGTCCTGATTGATAACGGGTCGACACTGAACGTATGCCCTCTAAGGGCGGCAATCAAAAGTGGGGCGGACCCCGACACCTTCCGGCCATCCATATCAAGCACAAGGGGATTCGACAACACTTGAAGGGAAATCATAGGAGAAGTAGACCTTGACCTGATCCTCGGACCGCAAATCTTCACCACCCCCTTCCAAGTAATGGACATCAAGTCTTGGGCCGGCCGTGGATACATAAGCTCGGAGCAATACCATCTACCCTACACCAAAAGCTCCGATTCATTTCAGAAGGAAAAATTATCACCATCTTAGGTGAGAGCAGAGAAGACATGGGGAAGAGCGCTCTGCACATTGAGAATTCGAAAGTGCTGAATATACTGCACACAGCTGAGGACGCCAATCTCCATTGATTTAAGTACGACTTCTCGAATGTTACCCTCGAACCAACTGAAAAGACCCCAGATAAAACTGGAGGAGGAATGGATGCAGCTGTGTTCATGGTCCACAGATGGGGCCATCAAAAAGGGAAAGGACTGGGCCCGCGCCTTCAAGGAAGAAGAGACCCCATCAAGGCCAAGGGGCAATAAACTAAATTCGACTTAGGCTACAGACCCAGAGAAGAGGAAGTCAGAGAAGCCAAGGAGAAGATGAAAGCCGCAGCAGCCGCCAAGGCCAGAGGAATCATCTTGGAAGAGGAACCTCACGCTCGCCCCCACATCCGTGAAACCTTAGCGCCGGGGTAGTAAAAATTGATCTGAATGGGGAGACGAGGGTAACCCCACATAAGCCTACTGCAATCCACCCCACCAATCCCTACATCATCCCCCCAGATTTTGAAATGGACTTAGCCGCCCTTTGCTTGTTTGAGGAAGAAGTGCCCCGATCCACCCCTCACTTCAGCACCAACCACTTTGGGCCCCTCCTAACCGTAGAGGATAAGGTCCCGGAGGATCCCTCTATAAATATGTTGGGAGAAGAAATGCAAGAGCCTACCGATGCCGCTCCTGATCAAAGAGGTAAAGGCAGTGAGTAATCGACATCCTTGCCCCAGCTCTTGAGAGCCGCCAAATGCCATGAAAATGGCACCGACTCTCTAAAAAAAAATAACCTGTAAAAAGTAAGGTTAGCCTCTGGACCACTCTACCTTGTATATATAGAGATCCACCTCGCCAGGGGCTGACCTCCGAAAAAATACAAAAGATCATAAAAATAGAAAAAATACCAATTCTAAAAATATTGTCCTTTAAAATTCCTAATAAAGTTAAAATCAATGTCGTGATACCCGTCCCACGTGAAGCCAACCCCTTCCCTGTAGAAATACAAGAAGAGGTAGGAATCAAGAGTCTGGATGAGGAAGGCCAAACCGACGAGCTCCCCAATGAGCTCCTCAAACAATTTGCCGATTTTGAGCATGGCCTTACCCCGATCGTCGAAGAGACAAAGGACGTCAATTTGGGCACCACAGAGGCCCCCAGAATCACCAAAATTGGAACGTCGCTGTCCCCTGAGGAGAGGAAAGGTATGATAGACTTCCTTCGGTCATACCAAGACGTCTTCGCATGGTTGTATGAAGACATGCCTGGTTTGAATACTGATCTGGTTGAGCATGAGTTGCCACTCTACCCCGATGTTAAGCTGGTGAAACAGAAGCTGAGACGACTCCGACCCGAATGGATGTTGAAGGTGAAGGATGAGGTCATTAAACAGTATGATGCAGGTTTCCTCATGGTATCCAAGTACCCGCAGTGGCTAGCCAATATCGTCCTCGTACCAAAGAAGGATGGAAAGGTTCGAATGTGTATCGACTTCCGAAATCTCAACAAGGCGAGCCCTAAGGACGATTTCCCACTGCCACACATCGACATCTTGGTCGATAACACTGCAAAGCACGGGATGCTCTCGTTTATGGATGGATTCTCAGGATACAATCAGATAAAAATGGCAGAGGTTGATCGCGAGAAGACAGCGTTCATTACTCCCTGGGGAACCTTCTGCTACAAAGTAATGCCATTCGGGCTGAAGAATGCTGGGGTGACCTATCAAAGAGCAATGATGGCCCTGTTCCATGACATGATGCACCGAGAGATCGAAGTATATGTCGATGACATGATTGCCAAATCACCAGAAAGGGAGGACCACTTGATAAACCTACAGAAGCTATTCGAGAGGCTGAGAAAATACAGATTGCGGTTGAATCCCCAGAAATGCGTGTTTAGCGCTATGTCCAGAAAGCTATTGGGCTTTATTGTCAGTAGGAGAGGGATCGAGGTCGATCCGACCAAGATCAAGGCCATCACTGAGATGCCACCACCATCTACAAAGAAGGAAGTCAGAGGCTTCTTAGGCAGGATCCAGTACATCAGCCGATTCATCGCACAGTTAACTCCAATATGTGCACCAATCTTCAAGCTACTGAGAAAGGACTCACCAGTTGAGTGGAATGATGACTGTCAGGCTACATTCGACAAGATTAAAGGTTATCTCCTGAAACCTCCAGTATTGGTACCACCCGTACCCGATAGACCCCTGATAATGTACTTGCCCACGACTGAGTTTTCCATGGGCTGTGTGTTAGGACAACATGATGAAACGGGAAGAAGAGAGCAGGCCATCTATTACCTAAGCAATAAATTCACTGATTACGAGACGCACTATTCTCATCTGGAGAAAGCATGCCTGGCGCTCATTTGGGCTACTCAGAGACTTTTACACTACCTGTTATCCCAGGCCGTTCTACTTTTAGCACAGATGGATCCGTTGAAGTACCTATTCGAGAAACCTGCTCTCACTGGCCGAACCGCACGTTGGCAACTACTCCTATCCAAGTTTGACATTACTTATGTCACCCAGAAGTCGATTATGGGGCAAGCACTCGCCGATCATCTTGCTGAGAACCCTCTGCCGAACTATGAGCCTCTAAGGACCGAATTCCCCGATGAAGACATTTTGTTCATGACCGATGAAGATACAGAGGAAACGGAAGAGCCCTGGGTAATGCACTTCGATGGGGCATTGCATGTTGAGGGCTAGGGAGTTGGCGCCATTCTTATCTCACCAAAAGGATCCCATATACCCATCTCAATCAAATTGAACTTCCCATGCACCAACAATATGGTCGAGTATGAGGCCTGTACAGCTGGTTTACAGGCGGCTCTTGATCTAAATATAACTCACCTCAGGGTCTTTGGAGATTCACAGTTAATTATATGCCAAACCAACGGGGATTGGAAGACCAAGGATGAGAAACTGATCCCATACCATGAACATCTGGAGGATCTGATAACCTGCTTTGAGGAGGTCACCTTCTCCTATGTGCCACGAGCAAGAAATCGATTTGCTGACGCCCTGGCTACCCTGGCCTCTATGGTTGAGATTCCATATGGAGTGGTGATGAAGCCGATCATGATAGAGCAGAGGAGCAAACCGGCTTTCTGTCACCTGATCGAAGGACCTACGGAGATAGAGGATGAACCACCCTGGTTCTCGGACATCAAGAATTTCCTCGAGACCCGAACTGTCCCGGAAGGAACATCAAAGGTAGACAAACGCACCATCCAGCGATTGGCAACAAACTATGTCATCTGCGGTGATCTCCTGTATAGACGGTCTCACGACAATATTCTGCTCTGATGCCTAACCCAGAAAGAGGCGGTTGAGATCATGAAGGAGATTCATGAGGGGGTCTGCGGAGCCCACGTCAACGGTCACATGCTTGCTAAGAAAATTCTAAGGCAAGGATACTTTTGGACTACTTTGGAGACCGATTGTTACAGGCACGTACAGAAGTGCTACAAATGCCGAGAGCACTCCAGCTTAATACAAGCTCCGGCCATTGACTTGCACAGCATGGCTACCCCTTGGCCGTTCGCCACCCGGGGTCTTGACATCGTCGGCAAGGTCAATCCTAAGGCTTCCAATGGACATCAATTAATCCTCGTCGCTGTGGAATACTTTACAAAATGGGTAGAGGCAGCCTCCTATACGAGCATTAAGGCTAGCCATGTTGAGAAGTTCATCAAGAACAACATCATTTGCAGATTCAGCGTACCCAAAGATATCATCACTGATAATGGCACTAATTTTGCTAATAGGCGCATCCGGGCCTTGTGTGAGCGGTTCAAGATCAAGCATCATCGTTCATCCCTGTACAGGCCTCAGACGAATGGAGCAGTAGAAGCAGCCAACAAAACTCTGATCCGCATCCTGGAGAAGATGGTAGTTACTTACAGAAATTGGAGTGAGCAGTTACCCTTCACACTTTGAGCATATAGAACATCTATCCGCACCGCAACAGGGGCAACACCATTCTCCCTTGTGTATGGGACCGAGGCCGTGCTACCCGTTGAGGTCGAAGTACCGTCACTCCGTATCCTTTTAGAATCCCATCTACCTGAAGCTGAGAGAGAAAGAGCCCGTTTTGAACAGCTAGACCTAATTGATGAGAAAAGACTCCTAGCCTTGTGCCACACTCAGGTCTATCAGAGGAGAATTGCACGTGCTTAAAATAAGCGCGTCTGTGGTCGAGACCTGAAGATAGGAGACACTGTACTGAAGAAAAAAATTTCGTCTCTCCACGCCGATCAGGGAAGTTTAGGCCAAATTGGGAAGGACCCTACGTCATCCGAGAGGTTCTGCCAGGATACGCTGTTCGCCTCGCCACCATGGATGGAGATCACTTTCTTGAGCCCATCAACGCTGGATACCTCCGTAAGTTCTACTCGTAGGGCTTGAGACAAGGTAAGTTTTGATAAAAGTAGATGTGTGACCGCTTAAGGGCCCCATAAAAGAGGCCATCATTTCAAAGTCAAGTGGCCAAAAAAAAATATATATATATATATATATATATATATATATATATAATATATTCCCTGAAAACCTTCACCCCTTTTTGCTACACACTTCGGGCCAACAACCATTTCTTTCATATACCCCACCCAAAATTCCAAAAAAGAAGAAGAGAAGGGAGGAAAAATCCAAACCCAAAAAAAAGAAGGAGAAGGCGCCCCCCAAAAAAAAAAAAGCAACAAAGAAAAAGAGGGGTACCCCAAAAAAGACAAAAAAAAAAAAAAAAAACCCCAAACAAAAAAATGAATGATGACTGGGGCATAGAAAGTCCCCCAAAAAAAGAAAAAGGAGCCCCCGAATCTAGAAATCACTCCTAACTTAGATCCAAATCCCTAGAAAAACCCAACCTATTTGAACCCCAACCACATTACAACCCAAAAGAAAGCCCTCTTTAAGGTCCACCAGCGGTTATAACATCTACTACATCAGAACAGGCCGAGTTAACAAACCACACAGAACTTCATTCAGCCGGCTATGACGGAATCGACGCCCATGTCGTGGCTTTCTGGTTCTTAAAAAAAAAAAAGAACAAAAAGGAAAAAAAAGAAGAAAGGAAAAAAGAAGAAAAAAATTAATTTGAGGTCAAAGCAAGACGGACGTGGTGAAAACCCGAAAGGGCACCACGGGTAAAAATAGCGAACTCACGCGGACCAGGTGAAACCTGAAAGGGCACCTGAGGTAAGAAAGCGAACCCATGGACGTGGTGAAAACCCTAAAGGGCGCTACGGGTAAAAACAGGGATGACAAGCATGGCGAAAACCCATCTTGGGCGCTATGAGTAAAAAATGTCAGGAAAAGAGAGATTAGGAGAAGATCTATCCTAGCCCGCCTATTTCAGTTTGGATCTCTTAAGCCTCTTCTCCCCTTTGATGGGCCGCTCATGTTGGAAATTGGATCGGATCCCAATCAAGTATGTCATCTCTACCGTAGCATCTGACGCATGACCAAAAGGAAAGACAGAGGGCTGAACCAATCCCAGGGCAGCTAACCTTCCCATGTTTAAAGGAAAAAACCTGTGCCTCACCAACAGGGTTCGACCATGCTCAAAATAGGACCCACTGAAAGAAAATTCCAGAAAAGATAATAGATTTCCCTTTCCCATAAAAAAATCTCACCCTGTGAGGAAGAAAATTCTAAAAAAGATAATAGATTTTCCTTTCCCATAAAAAGCCTCACCCTATGAGGAAGAAATTTTCAAAAAAGATAATAGATTTCCCTTTCCCATAAAAAAACCTCACCCTGTGAGGAAGAAAATTCCAAAAAAGATAATAGATTTCCCTTTCCCATAAAAAACCTCACCCTATGAGGAAGAAAATTCCAAAAAAGATAATAGATTTCCCTTTCCCATAAAAATCTCACCACAGCGTGAAGAAAAATCAAAAAGATAATAGATTTCCCTTTCCCATAAAAAACCTCACCCTATGAGGAAGAAAATTCCAAAAAAGATAATAGATTTCCCTTTCCCATAAAAAATCTCACCCTGTGAGGAAGAAAAATCCAAAAAAGATAATAGATTTTCCTTTCCCATAAAAAACCTCACCCTGTGAGGGAGAAAATTCCAAAAAAGATAATAGATTTCCCTTTCCCATAAAAAACCTCACCCTGTGAGGAAGAAAATTCCAAAAAAGATAATAGATTTCTCTTTCCCATAAAAAACCTCACCCTATGAGGAGGAAAATTCCAAAAAAGATAAATGATTTCCCTTTCCCATAAAAAAACCTCACCCTGCGAGGAAGAAAATTCCAAAAAAAGATAATAGATTTCCCTTTCCCATAAAAAACCTCACCCTGTGAGGAAGAAAATTCCAAAAAGAAAATAGATTTCCCTTTGAGGAAGAAAATTCCAAAAAAAAATAGATTTCCCTTTTCCATAAAAAGCCTCACACGGCGGAGGAGAAAATTTCAAAAAAAAAAGAAAATAGATTTCCCTTTTCCATAAAAAGCCTCACACTGTGGAGGAGAAAATTCCAAAAACAAAAAAAAAAGGGAGAAACCCCGCCAGGTGAAAAAAAAAAAAAAAAAAATCCCATAAAAAGTCTTACATTGCAGGATTACAAAAAGAAAAATAATAGCGCATGTATAGATTTCATTCCCTTTCTTTACAAGTGTTGCCCGCTGAGTGTCACGTCCCAAAAAGATAACGACATGACACACTTCCTATTTTTGCTGCTTTCTTTACAACAAAAAGCAAAACCCAAAATGTATATAGCTGTGTATATATGAAAAAAAAAAAAAAAAAAAAAAGAACAGAAAAAGATAACCCAAAAAGGGATCTTTGATAGGGGGCTTCCCCCCCCCCCGTGTATATGATCTATGATATGTGCAGGAACAGGTCAAGGGCCGAGAGCACGCTTCAAAGCGCTAATCTCTGCAAGCAGGGAGTCCTCGCAGGCATTTCGATCAGACATCCACCTACCATGAAGTGGACTGACTCAAAAGACCGGGACCAAGTCAAGAACAACCTCGCTCGGTCAGAGTAGCTCTCACCTCTGCAATATCAGCTCTGACCCTTTCTTTCTCCAAAGTCTCGATCAAAGCCAGCCTCTCTACTGAAAGGGACTCGATCCGGGTCCGAAGCATCGCTTCCTTACATGGCCAGGGCCCAATCCCTACCACATCTACCGAAGCTGGGCTAGGAGTAGGTAATTCCTCAGATGCCAGCCAACCCTCGTAACCCGGAGAGACAACGCCCCCCGGAACCAAGCTACACATATGCGCCGATTGGCGGGTTTCCCAGAGGGCAGCTATGCGATCAAGATCACTAAGAGAACCACGAGAGAATATCAAAGAGCACAGGGGTGGCCTCGCGGTGCACGACACATGCTGAGTATACCCGAATTGGAGGAGCACCCGAGATGGGAAGTAGTATGTGCTGCCGGTCAGCCCCAAAAGTGTGATGCCCTCACAATCCCGAGAGCGGGCAATCGGAAAGGTGTTGTCCGTCCAGGGAGGTTGCCAGGTCAGCTCTGCATCAGATAGCCACAGGCTCAGTTCCTCAACGCTCCCACCAGGCAGTCTTGAACTCCGGATCAGAAAACCCCGAGCCACATCCCCTCTAATCAAGCAGAATCTCGACAGAGGCCCCATGATAGCCAAATGCTCTCCTAACCAGATTTGAACAAGAAGCGGGCTCCAACTAAAAATCCCAACCCTGCCCGAGGCCGCAGCATCCAAGCCTCGATACATCTCCACCAGAACCAAGTGTACCAATGAGCGACCTCCCTCCAGTTCGGTCAAAACATCACATAGCCCGAGGGAAAAGCTCTCACCCCCAGTGAAGAAGAGAACCTCAGACAGCAAATAAAGAGCAAAGGCCTTCACATTGAAGGGATCTCGAATAGGCAACTTTCGAAGGCTCGAGTCACCGAAAAGTTCTCTCAGGAATTTCACCGAACACCTGGTGGGCCCTCCGGCGAAACATTTCTCATATCCACCCTTCTTCAAGCCAAGGACCGCGTGGACCGCCTTTGCATACCCCGGTTTGGGCACTACTTTGGCAAGGCCTCGATGCATCTTCAAGCCGGTGAGGGAGGCTAACTCTTCCAAAGTTGGGGTCAGCTCCCTAGACCCAAATTTAAAAACATGGGCCCTATGGTCCCATGATGCCAAGGCCGCCTGTAGTAGGTTGGGCAACAGAGGAACAGCGAGGAGAGAAGAAAGACGGGACAACCCGAGGCCATTCAGAATAGCAAGCTCGCTCTCGGCCAAACTATCATGCCATTTTTGCAAAAAGCTGGGCCCCGGGTCCAAACAGGGAAGTATACCGGTCCCCGTATAAAAGCTTGGGCCCCCTTTTGAAGGCAGGTCCATCGGCGTGCAAAGAGGTTCTTTATCGGTCAATATATGGCGATGGGCCTGCTAGAAAAAGAGGGGAGAGAAAGAAAATAAAAGGAGGGGCAAAACAGCCAAATCAAAGTAAAAGAGGTGCATGATCAACCTCATCATCTTCATTAGCAAGGAAAGAGGAAGGAAACCACCAAAGCAAGGGAATACCCGAATAAAACATTCATATAAACCATAAAAATTATAAACCATCCAAACAAAAAAAAAATTTGTTGTTATTACATATCCCCAAATAAAGCCAAGTCTAAACTGTTTTATTATGTCAGGTGCCAGTTCATTCCGAGCAAGGAAAAGAGGAAGGAAACCACCAAAGCAAGGGAATACCCAAATAAAACATTCATATAAACCATAAAAATTATAAACCATCCAAACAAAAAAAAAATTTGTTGTTATTACATATCCCCAAATAAAGCCAAGTCTAAACTGTTTTATTATGTCAAATGTGCAGGAAATAAACTAATCCTGGGCAGCCCCCTTCGACTTCTTCCGGCGCCGGCTCGCACTTTGAAAGGTACGGGTCTCCCCCACCCGAGTCCATGCCTGAAAGATACGGCTAAGCAAGGAGCGCGACTCATTTTCACGAGCTCGCTGCAAAGGCACACCAAAAGCCATCAGATAGAGAAACAGGCAGAAAGTAAACTAGGAAAATGACTAGGTTGGGCCAGCATTCTCTCACCACTTCGGTCTCCCTAAGCCAAACAAGGTTACGGTAGTACTCGGCCTGACTCACTGCCGACTCATAATCCTGGCCAGTAAGAAAAAGGAGGTGTTAGTCACACAGGCCATCAGCATAATTCAAAGGGAAAGAGAACAGAGCAGCAAGGTAGAGATTACCCCAGGAATCAGCTCGAGAGGTGGGACCTGGATAGCTTCAGCAGAAATCTATGCCTTTTCGGCCACGTCGACACACACGCGTGACAGAAAGGCATCATCCAAGCGCTTGAAGGTCCCCTGGACCTCGACGGGTGAGCTACTAGAAGCACTGGCACCAGAAGGGTCGGAGGGTCCAACACCTGAAGCCACGCCAGAGGCACCAGCCCCGGAAGGATCGGAAGGTCCAGCACCTGTTGCATCATAGGGAACGGCCTCCTCTTCCCCCTCATCTGAGTCGCCGCCCTGCTCAAACTGTAGAGAGAAATGTTTTATCATTAAGGGCGACAGGTCAATCAAAGTAACCACATGAAAGCTGCTGAATGAAAGAAGAAAAGGGGCATTACCTGAGATCGTGGCCCGCCAAAAGCTAAAAAGTTAGCACCAGGCACGAAGCGAGGCAGCAAGAAATGATAGGGTAGGGAGTCGTACCAAGACTGATACCCCCCAACCAGGAGAAGGTCATCGATAGGAACCCCATGATGAAGAAAGTGAGCAGTAAGCTCATCAATGGAGCCCTCTAGGGCCAACACGTCGGCGGGAGGAGCTTGGGGCATGGCAAAGAGAGGGCGATACTGATGAACCGCTCTCTCCCCTAAATAGTAGGCCCTAGTCCAGGACCCATAGAGAAAGATGATACGACGGTCCAGCAAAAGATGAGAGGGGCCCACTGAGGCCAAATTTCAGAAGGGGGATCCTATGTAAGGGTCGAGGATGACCTGCAAAAGAAGAAAAAATCAGAAGGGGAGGCGCACATTTCATCAGAACCCTTAGCACATGGAAGCCGAGCTACCAAATTTACAAAAAGGGAATTGTTTTACCTGCTCTGGGATCAACAGGTCGAACTGAGAGCGCAGTCCTAACTCCAAATGCTTCATACCTACGTCCCGACGGCGACCCACGTGCCAGTTACTCATGAGGGGGAACGTAGCAATGTCGATCGAAGGAGGGCAAGCTTCAGTGAAAGTGAAGGTACCCCCAGACCTGAGAAAGCAGCCAGATGAGGACAGGTATGCTATAAAAGAAAATTGAGTAAACTAAAAACAAAAGATAAAATACCTCAATGGCAGGCCAGAAACCCACAATGGAGCTAGACTCCCCAAGAACGGCCCGCTTTAGGCTGGGCATGAGTACGGCAAAGCCAGCGCCGCCCCAATCGAATCGATGCACGGTCTCCCAGTTCACCATCAGGCTGAGTAGGGACAAAGAGACTCGCCCTCCACTGGTGTTGGAGAGGAGAGTCTTGCCCAAGAGGAAACGATAAGAGATGCGGGCAAGATAAGTGCAGTTCGACTCGATATAAATGTCCATGTCGGGCTGCCCCTGGTCCACCAACTCATTAGGCCCAAACTGATCAACCAACCACGATAGCTTGACCTCCAAGCCCCGAACGTTCCCTGAGGACGGGTAGGCCCCTAGCAGCTGAATCACCTCCTCCCTACCTAGTGTGTGGGTAGGTACCATGGGCACACCTCCAATACGGACCCTAGTGATCATAGACCAGTCCGTCGGAGTAAAGGCCATCTCTGCCACGGCCATGTGGAATGTCATCGTCTCGGGGCGAAAACGCTCTATCAGCACTTTTTAATAGGCCGTATCAGCTCTTACAGCGGGGAACGAAATGAAGTCCCCAAAACCTGCAGCAGTAAGTAGGTCCTTCACCACTGGGGGAAGGTAAAGCACAAGGCGCTGGAGGTCAAACCAACCACCTTGGAACATAATGTGCGGCAGGGGCTGCAAGCAAAAGGCATCAATCAGATAGGGGCAGGGAGGTATAATGAGGGCATCAAAGGAAAACAAAAGCAGAAAGGAGGAGGGGGTCCATCTGTTTACCTGACCAACGATCCCGAAGTTGGACATATGGGTGTGCTGGCAGTAGAGGAGGCCGGTGTGGGCTTCCTTGCCTTGCATCTCATACCAAGGCAGGGAGGAGCGCTGAGACACAATGAACTGTTCCCCACGGGGGCCGTAGGCCATTTCCGACCCTTTTTGTTGATCATGCCCCTCGTCACCAGACATCCTGAAAACATGAGACGCATCGGCATGTGAGGGGTTGCCAACAAAAAAAAGAAGAAAGAGAAAAATATGTATATGCACTAATCCAAAGAATAATAACAAAAAAAAACAACCATGTGTGTATGTATACTAATCCAAAACAAAAAAGAGATGTGTGTGTGTGTGTGCTAAAAAAAAAAACCAAAAAAAAACATGTGTGTATGAATACTAATCCAAAACTAAAAAAAAAGAGAGAGATGTGTGTGTGTGTACTAAACTAAACTAAAAAAAAAAACAACCATGTGTGTATGTATACTAATCCAAAACAAAAGAGAGATGTGTGTGTGTGTACTAAACTAAAAAAATAACAACATGTGTGTATGTATACTAATCCAAAACAAAAAAAAAAGATATGTGTGTGTACTAAAAAACAAAAAAAACTTATGTGTATATACTAATCCGAAAGAAAAGATGTGTGTGTGTGTACTAAAACAAAAAAACAAAAAAATCATGTGTGTGTGGGTACTAATCCAAAAAAGAGATATGTGTGTATAAAAAAAAAAAAAAAAAAAAAACAAAACCATGTACGAGTGTGCTAATCCAAAAAAATAAGATGCGCTAATCCATCGAAAACAAAAAAAGAAAGAGAAAATAGGATGAGATGAATAAATAATAGATGAAAAAAATAGGCCTAAGGAAAACAACAAAAAAAATAACAAAACCGAGAGAAAAGGAACATAGGCATCACATATGTTTAAATGGAAATGAAACAAAGAAAAAGCATTTCACCATAAAAGAAAAAAAAAGAGAGAAAAAGAAAAACAATAATGTTATCAAAATACAAAGAGAAAGTAAGGGAAGGTAATGGTTACCTTCAATGGGGGAGAAAAACGAAGAGCGGCGGAGGATAAGCGCCTTTCGATCCACACTCGCGACCGCCGGTAATGGAATTCAAGCCAAATAAAAAAAAACCCTAAGGGGTTGTCCCGGACTCAAGAGGAAAGGAGGGAGGAGGAGAGAATTTGAAAAGGGGGGCCCCTTTTGTGCTCGAACGCAGGCGGTTAGAATCGCTGAGATTTTAGACAGGCGTATATAATATATACGCCCGACCATTTTTTGTCAGATTTTAGTCAGGCGTATATATTATATACGCCCGACCAAAAATGGCAGTTTTTAAACTGTCCGACCTCCCTTTTTCGATTTTAAGGCCCAACGGCCCCCTTGTATGCTATGGACCTCGATCTGAACCCCCTTCGAGGCCCACGTGTCGTCGGCCATGGTGCACGCATCCCCAAATGACCCTTCGAGTTTCCTTCGATTGGCCCAAAGGGACCGTGTTACAACAAACAGTTCCAGATCCGTAGGCGCCCACCTAATGCACCCACAAAATCAAAAAAAGAAAAAAAATAAAAGAGAAAGAAAAAAAAATACAACGCTGGTGCCCACAAGGGCGTCGCAACGTCTGTTTGCCCCACCCCGAGAGCCGTGTTAAATCAATTCGAAATGATCAGGTTCACCCGAAAGTTCTAGAACCCCGTCTCATGCAGGGACACTTTGTACCTGATCCAGCAAGCCAATGAATTTCATTCATCACCGGGAGCATACAGTTAGCCCCAGATCTCCTCCAGCAGAGGTCAAGGCCTGATCCGGCAAGCAAACCAAGAACCCATCACCGGAATGCACACGTCCCTAAGGTATATCGACATGGCAAGTTGATTCGCCCAAGGATACGTGCAAAAATAAAGGCAGCTTGAGCATGCCCGAAGTCTCAATCAAAACAAAAAAGAAAAAAAAAGGGAAAGAAAAGGAGAAGAAATGACAACTTGTTGTTGCTTAGTGAAAACCCTGAGTGGGTTGACCCCACCTTCCACGCACTCACCCTGGTCATCCACCTTCAGATTGATATTGACCAAGAGTGCCCCCAACTTCAGACCATTCGAAGAGTCTATTGTCAGTCGAAACTGACCCGCCAAAAATGAAATTACAACCAACCAAACTATGTGCAAACATACAGACCAAAGGGCTCTTTTCCCTTTGTATTTTCTTTTACACAGGCTTAAAACCTATATAGGCATGGTGTCCCTGTTGAATGTACGCACTTGCGTCTGGGTATCCGCAGGATGGTCGTTGTCCTCGTAAATTGTATCTTAGGGTCGAGGCTTCTGTTCGCGCCTATTTGCTGCTTACCGCACCTGATGGGTGTCTATTTGTGCATAGTTTGTAAGATGTGATTTCATTAGGGATGGAGGCTAGAAATTAGCCATCTCTTTCAAGGGATGTTTGGTTCTAGCTCGATCTTTAGCTTTGTCTCGAGTTGAGGCACTCCGGTCCGTGTGAATCAGGGGCACCTCACCACTGGAACAAGCGCATCCCCTAGGTGCACCTATCCCTGGCAGAGCGCACGCATCCTTAAAGCGTATCAATTGACATTTGATCCACTTAAAGAGTTGTGCAAAAATAAAGTTGTCAAAGGTTATCGAGCTCTGCTTAGAGGCCTCGAAACAAAAGAAAATTCAGAAAATGACACAAAAAAAATTATTATTATTAGGAAAATGGGCATGCATTCCCAAAAGGTGTTGCGACATCAATATTCGCACCACTCGGGTCAATCATGCTAAAGCAACCTCGACGTTTATGGGTTCGCCCAGAAACTCCGAGCCTTACCTAGGTAAGGGCACCTTTGGCCAACCCAATGGAGTTGTCATTATCCCATAGGGTTGGACACAGTTTGAAGGCCTTCGCTTTGTGTGCTTCGCATCAATTCCGAAGCATAGATCGATCATCCCGTTTCATGAAGCTGTCTGGTTCAGATTAAGACTCAACATCACAAATCTATAATTTCCCTCAGGAAGTGGACGATATCCCGGCTAGCGGGCTTACACTTTTTATGATCATCGCAGTTATGCCCAGTAATGGCGCAATGCGCTTGGGGACTGTTAGCTTTGAGGTATGGACGATATCCCGAAATGAGAGGGCTTACGTACACTCACCATCACCATGAATGTTTGAGAATTGAGTTGAACCAGGCGGACCAATCAAGCTTGCCTTGGACCTCTTCGGATGACTCTTGTCTTTGGCATCCGATCATTAGTGATCGAATACCAAAGAGGGGCATCTGTAGACACCCAAATTCGGCCCAAGGCCCGATCAATCTGTACTTCGGGAGTGATGTTCCCCTGTGCTTCCGATGGCACCCCCCTGAATCCTTAGGAACCTACCTAGACCAGTAGGAATCACTCGAAGACCTTTAGAGCCATTCTCCCAATCCTTAGAAGCCACCCTTACACCCTAGAATCCCTTCCTAGACCTAACTTAAACCCTTCTGGTAGTTGATGGGAGGAGAGATACAGAATTTCACACAGATCAGTACCATGGATGAGCCATATACCATTGGAAAGAGGACTTCTTTAGCTTTCCAACAAGCCAAAGATCACCTAATATGGAGCTACGGTTCAAAAGTTATGGCCGTTTTAAGTTTCACATAAAATCATGAATTTTACTCAGCCATAGATATTACATACGCCTAGCCATTTTTACCCCAGATTACTCAGGCGTATATATTATATACACCTTCCTATTTTGGAGAAAATTTGGTCGGGCGTATATAATATATACGCCCAGTATAGGTGGGACCCACCACGGGTTTCATCTTCTCAAAACTCTCCTGATTTTGGTGAAAATTACTGTTCCTAAACTGGGCGTATATAATATATACGCCCAAATGCTTAGTGAATCGCCATCGTGAGCTCGAATTTCCTCCATCTAGTTTGACCCTTTGACCATCCCCTTGGCTGAGGTGGGTGTCTTGAGATTGGTTGCACCCCCTTTGAGCTTATTGGCAACCCTTAAGTCACCCATGGTCTCACCCCATCATCCGCCATTGAAACCAGTTTCCCAAAACCCTAGGACCTTGAAAACCCAAAAAACCTTAGATGGGGGATTACCTAATTGCTAAACCAATTAGCTCTTAAGTAAGCCCCTAACCCATCCCTTCTCTATAAATAGAGAGGCCTCCCTCTTCCTTAAGGGTTGGAAGAAATTGGAGGTTAAGGATTTGGAGCCCAAGAGAGAACCCTAGTGAGAGAAAGTGCACTCATTTTCCAGAATTCCAGCAAGCTTAGTTCATCTTTTCCAATCCATTTCCACCATTAGATCACTCCCTTTAGCTAAACCTAGCCTCTAGCTTCACTCTACACCCCTACTTTATTGAACTTTAGCATTAGAACCCATTTTCACACCATTTAAGCCATCGGAAGCACGCCAAAGCGAAGATCTTCCACGGTGCAACAAGGGCCCGTGAGCTCCGGCTCACCCCTCTCTTCCTCTACCTTCTTGGTGTCTCCTCCGTCCAAGGATTCAAGCCGTTACGCCGCCGAAATTTCGGTTTGGCTCAAAGCTTGATAGGACCGTATTGCCTTCGGGCAAGGGGAAACTCCGCCTTTTTTTATTTTTTTGGCCATAGATAGAGACCGCTACGTGCGGGTTGATCGGGTGCCTAAACCCTTCCTGATCGATAACCGAAGCCCCTACCCTAGAGCCTTTGGCTAAGATCAGTAAATCAGAGTCATATTTAGCACTTCGGTGCTCAAAATATCGATTTGAACATTTCTCGGGTCACCAAAAGCTCCAGTTGGAAACTCTACATTTTAGCCAAGGCGAGCCCATCGCCGCGACGGGTTCGAGAGGATCCACGGTCGCACAATCTGATAATAGGTTTAGTTCTAATAATAGGTTTAGTGACAAATTTATGTTCGACAATAGATTTAGGTTCGGTGATAATGTTGGGTCTGATAATAGGTTTAGGTTTGAGTGCGATGATTGGCTTAGCTTTGATGATAGGTTTAATTTTTATAATAGGTTTGAGTTTGGGGCTCGGTGAGGGGATAAGTCCGATGGTGAGTTCAGGTTTTAAGGTGGGTGTAGAGATTGGTTTGTGAGTTGGTTTTGATATCAGCTCAACGGTTGATTATGAAGTGAGTGAAAAGGGTGGTTCAGAAGTATATTTGGTAATAGATTCAGTTTCGAGATTTTGTTTTGAAGTTGGTGGGGTGACGAATTCAGTGTTAAGTTTAGGTTTTGAAATGAGTTTGGGTTCAAGAGCTTGTTCCGAGGTTGGTGGGGTGAAGTGTTTGTTGTTGAGTTCGAGTTTTAATGTCGGTGTAGGAATTGATTTAGGGACTGGTTTTGAGATTGGTGGGGCAATGTGTTTGGTTTTTGGGGTAAGTTTTGGAGTTGATTTGGAAGCGAGAGGGCTAGTGATTTTGGGGGTACATTGGATTACAGGTTTGGGTTCAGAGTTTAGTTTTATGATTGGTTTAAGTATGAATGGTGTCGTATAATACCAATTAATTAGTTCGAAAATTACTTCTAGAATCGGCACGTGAGCCTGTTTGGGGGTAGTTTGCGTCATTAGTTTAGGTGTCTATTTAGGAGGTGTGGGGTTGATTCGTTTGTTGGTAGGTTGTCGGAATCAAGGGTAGGCTGAGTTGGTTCGGGGATAAGTGCATTGAGCTTGACGATGAGTTTGGTGATGGCTGGAGTTAGTTTAGGGGTGGATTCGGTGATAGTTTGGATCTTAGTGAACTTGGTGACTGGTTCAGGGTGAAAGGTGATTTTGCGTTTATAAGTACACGGGACAAGGTTAGTTGGTCGTGAATGTCATTCTGCTCTAAAATATTTATTGTCAAAAAAGGATGTCAAGCCAAGGCTAATCAGATAGATCGTACTTTTGCAGGAATTTAACTTTGAGATCAAAGATAAGAAGGGAGTTGAAAACATAATGGTTGATCACTTGTCCTAGATTGAATTGCCAGAAACTATTAGCAAAGAATCCCAGCACAATACCTTTTCGGATGAGCAACTTTTTTCCATCCAAACCGTAGAACCATGGTATGCCAATATCGTAAATTATTTGGCGACAGGTAAGGTCCCTCCAACGTGGTCTAAACAAGACAAGTATGTTTTCTTTTCGTGCGTAAAATATTATATATAGGAAGATCCTGACTTGTTTAAGATATACCCATACCAAATTATTCAGAAATGTGTCCCTGATAGCGACACCCACAATATTTTATAATTTTGTTAGACTTATGCTTGTGGAGGTCACTTTGGTGGGAAGAAAATGACCTCCAAGGTCCTGCAATCAGGTTTTTATTGGTCGTCATTATTTAAAGATGCCTAGAAATTTTGTCTAGCCTGTAACCAATGTCAAAGGGCAGGTGCCATGTCCCGAAGGAACATGATGCCTCTCCAACCGATATTGGTCATAGAGCCCTTTGACGTATGGGGTATAGATTTCATGGGTCCCTTTCCACCTTCCTTTGGATATATGAAAATCCTTGTGGCTATCGACTATGTTCCAAAATGGTTTGAGGCAGCTATCACGAAGACTAATGATCATAACGTAGTGATCTGTTTATTAGGGAGAACATCTTCTCGTGATTTGGAACTCCACGAGCCATCATAAGTGATGGGGGAAGCCATTTTTATAATAGATATTTCAAGAGCTTACCCAAGAAATATTTTGTTAGTCACAAAATCACCACCCCCCATCATCCACAAACTAGTGGGCAAGTGGAGGTTTCTAATTGGGAAACCAAGAAGATACTAGAGAGAATTGTTTGCCTCGATAGAAAACATTTGTCCATGAGATTGCATGATGCCTTGTGGGCATATAGAATGGCCTACAAAACACCCATTGGCATGTCTCCCTACTGCTTGGTGTATGGAAGAGCTTGCCACCTACCTATGGAATTAGAGTGCAGAGCTTTATGAGCTTTCAAAGCATTAAATTTTGAGTCATCCGCATTTGGTGAATAACGAAAACTCAAACTCAATGAGTTAGAGGAAATTCGTAATGATGCCTATGAGAATGCTCAGATTTATAAGGCCAAAACAAAAGCATTCCATGATAAACATATCTTAAGAAAGAGTTTTGTGCCTAGCCAACAAGTTTGGATGTTCAATTCGAGGTTAAAGTTATTCCCAAGAAAACTACAAAGACGATAGGACGGACCCTTCACATCCCCCCTCTGTTTCTTATAAATACACATCTAAACCTCCACCCCTCTCATTCCACCCATTCCATTTTCTTCCACCACCAACACATGGCAAAACAACAGAGTTGGTCCGAGATTGCCGATGCCTTCGAACGACTCCTCTGGCGCAAGGCAAAGGAAATCTCCACACTCGCTGGAAGAGCGGGCGTGGATGATCAATGACATTCTCTCCCTCTTCCCTGCTCCAGACCCTCTGATGCGCCACCCACGCCACTGGATTCAACACCACCACCCCCTCCTCCATTTTCTTAACCCCCACTATTCCCTTTCCCGACTTGCAGTTCCTCTTCCAAGAGCGGCAAGTTGAGGACATCTCGGAGCCAGAGGGAAGATAATGTTTTTGGCGAGAAAATTTTGAAGACCACCGAGGACCGATCTTTATCAAACTCATCTTTTCGCCTCAAACGGTCGCTACCAGTGTCGTAGTCAGTCCATGTCTAGATTTTTTCTAGGATTTCTTTTTGTAATTAGTTTTACTTTCCATGCACTCTGTAAATATTTCATTCTACATATAAAAATTCCTTTTGTTTCTCTTATCCTTTCTTATTATTTTTAATTTTTCTCTTTGCTGCCGTTTCAATGTGATTATGCTGAAAGTGACTTCTCCTAAGTTTGGGGGAGGTTTGTGATTCTTTTTTAAGATTATAAAGCTCAGTACATGCAGTAACTTCGGTAAAAAAATTTGTATCCCCTATTTTGTGAACAATGAGGACATTGTCCTATTTAAGTTTGAGGGTACACACTCTGTGTATATTTATTTTGTAAAAAAAAAAACAAGCAAACATCTAGTCTTAGTTTTAATTTTATTTTTAAATTTTTAGTTTCAATTGCTTTATTTCTTCTTTCCTTTTGGATAACCATTATATGTGAATTATGATAGATATAATACAATTCCAAATGCCTTAACCATCATCTTAGTAGAAGTTCAAACATCTATGATAGGAAATAGCTATGATTCATGTTGAGATCATGGTACACTGTATTAAAAATTGAATGTTTGAAATTATAGTTTTCTTTAAACTACAATATTTAGACTATAGTTTCAAAATCATATAACCAATGAGCATTTGATCCTATTTCCTTTCTTTTGAGAGACACTGTTTGCCTATCCGAATTCTAAATTTCTTGAACTTGTTGACTATGCTGAAATGAAATCATTATTATTATAATTTGAATCAAATTTTCTATAATTATGTTGAATGTTTTTCTAGAACTATTTATTATATACATCAAAACAATAAGACATTCTTGTTAGTAAATCATGAAAATGATTTAAGGTCATCTTTTAATTCGTTTGAGCCAAAAAGTCAATTCCCGAAATATATTTATCCCTTGAACCCATATTAGAAGCCTGAACTGATTTTTCTTTATACAAAAATCTTATAAACCCTTAACCATATGTACTACCCAAAGCTTTCAGTCTTTTACCCTTGTAATTCTGAGAATTTAGAACAAAAGAAAAAATAGGAGAGTGGAAGGAGTATGCAAGAACAGATAAGGGGAATGCCAAAAGGGTACAGCTAAAAAAGGAAAAGTATTCTGAAAAAAAAATATGGGAGTGAAAAAAAAAAAAGCAAAAAGCTTCCAAAAAAAATTCAAGACGATATCTGAAAAGAAAAATTGAGAAAATGGGATTTACTGAAGAAAAAAAAAAGTATATGGGAAGAAGTTATCCAACTTTTGGATACTTCCTGAAGAAGAGGAAAAGAAGAAAAAGATTAGGTGAGAGATAATCTGAATTCTCAGAACTTTTGAATCTTTTCTACCTTTCTTTGGAACCTTTTTAACCCAAAGCCCCATTACAAGCCGAATAAAGACTTTTCTGATTCACGATTTGCAAAATCATGAGCCTAGTAGAGATGTATATAATGAATACTATAGAAAACAAGATGCATAAGAAATAGAATTGATTACCTAATCCATGAGAATTATCTTTCTGTCAATTATCCTTTGAATTATTCATCATAAACATCATATTGTGAGAACCCAATAATTTCGATATCTTTTTTAGAGTATGCCAACAGTGAGAATTTGGATGAAAATATTTTCTAAATCTACAGTTTAGAAAAATTTATAATGAATAGATTCTTTCATTGATACGCACACACTCCATACTTTACCTTAATTGAAATTGTTGAGTATCTGATCAAGGATAACTACTAGGATGAGAAGTCATGGCTATTGGAATCTTATTTTAGAAAATCATAACAACCATGTGATGATTAACTGGTTAGGTACAAAATTTGTTTAGAGCTTTTAAATTTTTCTTCTTCATAAAAATTTTGAAAAAAATATATATATGTATATATATATATATATATATATATATATATATATATATATTTGAAGATTGTAAGTAACTTCACTGAAAATCTTTAGGAGGCTATACTCCACCACTAGAGATTATTGATCAACCACATTAAGAACAGATAGCAGAATAATGCCATAAGTGTTAATCTATGTCAAAATAAAATCAAAAGGTAGTAAGAAAGACGATTGTACGCAGAGACGATTCCAATCGTATGTAGACACCAATCAAAAGAGAAATCATATTCACGATAGTGCAAAACTAAAGAAGAAAAGAAGAAATCGTATTTACAATTCCTCATAATATGCTTGATGGCTGGAGGACACAAGCGGAGATACGATCGATCGTGAGTAAAGGAATCGTACTCAAGAAAAATGCAATCGTAATTACGATTGTAAAAAAATAGAAGCTCCCGTTGCTGCTGATCACGTGAGAACTACACTGCTATGCAAAGAATTAGAAGACCACTTAAATTAAAAGTCTGACAATCCACGAATCCGAGAAGAATGGCAAAATAATCTTACTGATCTTTGCTACTGAAAATACGGAGAAAAGACCTGCACACATCTACCATCCAAAGCAAGGAAGGATAGGATTAGAAGTTTTAGTTATTTTAGGAATCTTATTTTTTTTAGGAATTTTCTTTTGTTAGAACTCAATAATAAAAACCGACCCCTTATGATCTATAAATAAGAGGGCTCAGCATAAGAGGAAAACTTATCGAAGGAACTCTTAGCATCAATTGACGATTGAGGTTAGGTTTTCTTCTGATCACCTTAGTTTAGAGTAGTTTAGATATCCAAGGTTTCTCGTGAGCAATTGATGACTGTGATCAAGAGCTGGAAGATTCGAGTAGAGTATTCGTAATTTCTCATAAGCAATTGATGCCTGTGACTGAGGGATGAAAGGTCTTTTATTTGCTTTCTAGTGTAGATTTACTACTTTCATTAACTACTTTGTAAATATCTAAAAGTTCTTGATTTTAATTGACGACTAAAGTCTTAAATTTACAGATTAGTGTAACGAATTTTATTTTCCTTCAATTTTCTTGAGTCTGATTGACGCCCAAATTTTGGGAAGATTGCTAATTAGTATAAATCTATAATGAGGGAATATTGTTTTTGATTGACGCCCAAATTCTAGAGGACTGAGATATAGTGTAACGATATTTTAATTTTATAAGTATCCTGGATTGTGATTGACGACCATAATCTGGAAGTAGGAGGATTTACATTTACTTTTTCTATAATTAGTTTAAACAACCATTCTTTTATTCATATTTCTCAACCTTTAAAGACAAATAGAAGTTTTCAGGAGAAATTTTGACCTTCCTCGTGGGAACAAACCTATACTAGTGTTACAATTTCCATTGTGCACTTGCAATAGGTTAAGACAGAGTATGCGTAATAGAGCTGTCAACAAGCTTTTGGTGACACTGTCGGGGATTTTTTTTTTTGAAAGCCAATATTTATCATTCTTTATATTTTTACTTTCTTAATCACTTCTTAATCTTCTGCATGTTTGTTCGGAGCAACAAATAAAAGGTTTCGACACTTCTTCTATAATAGAAGCTAGAGGCTCAGATTTATTTTCTCTCTCTGCTTTTCTAAAATGAAAATAAGATAGAATTAGAATGAAAAGAAATATATAATAATTGTTCTAGCCAACCCGCCTTATCTTTAATTCAATTCAATATGATGGGAAAAGACCAAACTGTGACTAGAACGTTGGGGGAGTATTATGCATTGGCCCCTCTTACACTTCCCTCGTGCATTTGCTTACCCCTAGTGACCGGTGATGGAACCTTCGAAATCAAATCCCATGTACTTCCAATCTTTTATGGGTTTGGGGAGGAGGACCCATATATGCACTTAAGGAGTTTTCTAGAAATCTACACAATCATTAAAATTAAAAACTTGTCTGAAGAATTCACTATTCTAAGGCTCTGTCCATTTTCCCTCAAAGACAGGGCAAAGTAGTGACTAAACTCTTTGCCGAGAAATTCAATTACTAGTTGAAAAGAATTGCAAACCAAGTTTATTACAAAGTTCTTCCCAATCAGTAAAACGAATCGAATCTGAAAGATTATCACAACGTTTCATCAATTTTCAGAGGAGTCTTTTCATGAATGTTGGAAACTTCTTAACGAGCCTCTAAACAAGTGCCCACATCATGAGGTCCCACGCTGGCAAATAGTGTTTGATTTCTACGTAGGCCTTAATGAACGCGCCCGACACATGATTAATGTTGCTTGTGGAGGAATGTTCCGCACATTGGCTACAGAAGATGCTTAGGAACTCCTTGAGATCCTTAGAGAGGAATTGGTGCAACACCATGCATCGAATGGGACTGATTCAGAACCTTTAAGGAATATGCCTCCTAAGCGGGGAGGATTGTATGAATTAAAACCAATGATGGATTTTCTTCTAAAGCTTAGGTTGTGGAAAACAAAAATTCAGTCCCTGTTGGGTATAAAATCATACCCAACACCTCAAAGAGGAGAGGCTTGTGGTTCTCACCATGGCTTGTCTCAAAAAGTGCCTCAGTATCCTGTTGTACCTTTTTACCCCACAAGAATCCAAGACTCTACTGCTGCCATAAAGGACGCCATGCTGCAAACTTGCAAAAATTGCCAGCCGCATGAGCAGAACGAATTGCAGCCACTCTTCTCTCTTCAGCGATCTATTTTTAAGTTAGAAGCTCGAGTTGAGCAGCTAACTATTTTAATTAATAGGAGAGAGAGTAGCTATTCTTCCTCGTGGTCAGTTGACACCCCAAGAGGACATATCTTTATGGGAGACACATCAACTCCCCTTGATCCAAAGTAAGTTCCTCATAGACCTGTCGTGCTACTAACTTACATGTAGCAAAACTTTGTATTATATGTGTAGTATTTCTTTTGTTGCTAGTAGGAAATTTTGTTAGAGAACACTTTACAATCCAAAGTGTGTTGAAACACACTCGATTGTAAAGACTTCTCTTGTGTAACATAATGACTTCTAAACACATGGATTTGCGTTCACTCGTGAATTCCCGTTGTTGAATTGTGGTGATTACGGTTCACTCGTCTCAGAATTCATTTAAGCGGAGTGATATAACCTAGAATTGTAATGTACAATCCTAGGGAATAGGCTATTCTAGTGACCAGTTTTATCAATTATTTTGGAATACGAACTCATTTAAATCATTGAAGAAGCAAACAAGCATCGCATTTATGACCGCCAACTCCAACCTACCCCACCTACCCGAGCTTTAATGTGTAGCCTTCGAAATTTATTTTGAAGTGAAGTTCAAAGCCCTACCCTTTTCCTATAAAACAATGCCTTCACAAAGAAAAACCCATCTCTTTCGTCTTCCTCCTTCAAAACCCCTATCCCCTATGGCGAAAGAGCTTAACCAAGATGATATCAATAAAAGACTTGATCGAATTCTTGAGATACAACGGGCCAAGCTCCTAGCTGCAATAAAGAAAGTAGAAAAACTGAAACATTAGCGACCAATACCAGATGCTAAATCGTCTACCGAAACTACCCTTTACTCTAAACCTATCCCAAATCTGAAACCACTTCCCTATGGCCCATCTTCCCCCAACCGTCCCTCGCCACCCCTTTCCATTGTTCATCTCAGCCACCCTTCCTGAATTTCATTCTCTTGATTCTCTTCATCTTCCCACTCCTCAATTCCCTCCCCTAAGTGCATTGCATTTCTTGCAAGGGAGCAATGTGGTGTGCTCTGTTTGGGGGAGATATTTGGAAGGCAGTGAGGAGTGTTTCGAGGATGGGAGGACTCTTGTGGATACTCCTTCTAACGGAGAAGAACGAGACTCTGATTGAAGATGGTTAGAAAATGAGGGCCGATCTTTAGCGAATATCTTCTTGCCTCGAACAGTTGCTGTCGATGTCGTAGTTAGTTCGTGTCTAGATTTTTCCTAAGTTTAATCTTTTATGTAATTAGTTTTCTTTCTTGAAATCCCTTTAAATATTTTCTTTCAATATTAATAGAACTTTATTTTTGTTTTGAATCTTACTAATTATTTTCTTTATGGTACTGTTTCTGTGTGATTATGTCGGATGCGATTTCTCCTAATTTCGAGGGAGATTTTTTATTCTTTCCGCATATTATAAGACCGGCACACACAACACCAATGGTAAAAAAAAAATTTGAGTATCCCCTGTTTTGAGACAATGAGGGCATTTTCATGTTTAAGTTTGGGGGGGTACACACACTCTGTGTATATTACTTTTGCTTTTTGAAAAAAAAAAAATTGTTGTTAATTTATTTTTTTTTGCATTTTCTGATTTGTTTGTAGATTTTTAGAGTAGTTTTCATTCTTATGTTTAGGATTTCTAGTTGTTATTTTCTGTTAAGCATCACATGTGAGTTACGATAGAAAGATTTATGATTCCATAAACCTTACAATTCATTGTAGTAGAAGTTCAACCATAAAAATAGAGCAATTATGATTCATGTTTAACCCTCTTGTATACTGTATCATAATTGAATGTTTGAAACTATACTTTGATTTAAACTGCAACATTTAGATTATATTTTCGAAATCATATAACCAATGAGCTTTTGGGACCTATTTCCTTTCTTTTTGAGAGAGACTGCTATCTATTCGAACTAAAACCTTTTCTTAAACTTCTGGATTGTATGAAATCTCATATTACTGTAATTTGAATCAAATATTCTATGATTATGATGACTTGTTTTTCTAGAACTGTCTATTATATGCATTAAAACAATATGGCATTCATGCGAGTATATTGTGAACATGATTAAAGGCCATCTTTTTATCGCTTGAATCCATATTAGAAGCCTAAATCGAATTTCTTTGTACCAAAATCTTATAAACCATTAACCATATGTACTACCCAAAGCTTTCAATTTTTAACCCTTAAATTTTGAGAATTTAGAAGAAAAGGAAGAAGTAGGGAGTGAAAGGAGTATGCAATAACAGCTAAGGGATATGCCAAAAGAGTGTACAACTGAGTAAAAAATTTGAAAAAAAAATATATGAGAAATGAAGAGAAATTGCACCTACGAATCTACAAAAAGAGAAGCAAAAACCTTCCAAAAACTAAGAAAATCAAGAGGATAGCTGAAAATGAAACAAACAAAGGAAAAAGGGATTTACAAAACAAAAAAAAGGTATATGGGAAGAACTTATCCAAATTTTTGGATACTTAATGAAGTAGAAATAGTAGAAAAAAAGAAAGAGAAGAAGAAGAATAGGTGAAAGAAGAGTTGAATTCTCAAAAAAATTTGAATCCTTTCTACCTTTCATTGGAGCCCTTTTTAACCCAAATCCAAATTACAAGTTGAATAAAAACCTTTTTGATTCATGATTTGAAAAAGCATGAGACTAGTATAGATGTATGTATAATAAACACTATGGATACACAGGAAAGCATATAAATAGGATTGATTATTTTTTTCCATGTGATTCATTCTTTTGTTAATTATCCTTTGAATTATTCATCATGCATATCACCAAAAATTTTGATATCATTTTTAGAGTATGTCAACAGTGAGAGTTTGGATGAAAATATTTTCTAAATTTGCAGTTTAGAGAAATCTATGATCAATAAACTGTTCACTGATACGCACACACTCCATGTCGAATATGAAATGAAATTGTTGAGTTCTGATCAAGGATAACTACGAGAATGGAAAGTCAGGGCTGATGAAGTCATACTTTTTAAAAATTACAACCATGTGATGATTAACTAGTTAGTATACAGAATTAGTCTAGAAATTTTAAACTTTTATTTTATTTATTTTTGAAAACCTTGAAAAACCCAAACAAAAAAGGATTTGAAGTTTGTAGGTAGTAAATTCACTGAAAACTTTTAGGAGACTATAACTCCTCCACTAGGGATCACCTAGGGGTTTAAAGGTTTGTTGCATCGACTAAATGCAATCGTGCTCCCTTCGAAAGTAGCATTTAAATTTGTAGTTTGAGATTAGTTTATCTTTTCCTTATTTTCTAGGGACTAGCAAAGCTTAAGTTTGGGCGTATGATCAGTCAAATAATTTACCATTTTATTACTCTTAACTTAATGATACTATACCCCAGTTTGCTACTAACGAGATGCTAATATACAGATATTAAGAATAGATGGCAGAATAAAGCCAAAGTGTTAATCTACGCCAAAATGAACTCAAAAGGTAGTAAGAAAGACGATCATATGCAGAGAGGATCCCAATCGTATGTGGACACCAGTCAAATGAGAAACTGTATTCACGATAGTGCAAAAATGAAAAAGAAAAGAAGAAATTACATTCACTATTCCTCATAATACTCTTGAAAGCTGGAGGACACAAAGTGGAGATACGATTGATCGTGAGTAAAGGGACCATATTGAAGAAAAATGCAATCATAATTAGGATTGTATAAAAATAAAGCTCCCGCTACTGCTGATCACGTGAGAACTACACCGCCATGCACAAAATTATAAGACTAAAATTAGAAGTCTTGCAGTCCATGGATCTGAGAAGAATGGTAAAAGAATCTTATAGATCTCTGCTACTTAAAATATGGAGAATAGAACTGCGCACATCTACCATCCAAAGCAAGGAAGAATAGGATTAGAAGTTTTAGTTATTTTAGGAATCTTATTGTTCTTAGGAATTTTCTTTTATTAGAAATCAATAATGTAAATCGACCTCTTATGATCTATAAATAAGAGGGCTCGACATAGGAGGAAAAATTATTGAAGGAACTCTCAGCATCAATTGACGACTGAGGTTGGGTTTTCTTCTGATCACCTTAGTTTAGAGTAGTTTAGATATCCAAGGGTTCTCAAGAGCAATTGACGACTGTGATCGAGAGCTGGAAGATTAGAGTAGAGTATCTGTAATTTCTCAGAAGCAATTGACGCCTATGACTAAGGGATGAAAGATCTTTTATTTGCTTTCAAGTTTAGATTTACTGCTTTGTAAACATCTAAAAGTTCTTGATTTTAATTGACGACTAAAGTCTTGAATTTGCAGAATAGTATAATGGTTTTTATTTTCCTTATTCAATTTTTTTTAGTTTGATTGACGCCCAAATTTTGAGAAGATTGATGATTAGTATAAATCTATATTGAGAAAATCTAGTGTTTGATTGACTCCCAAATTTTAGAGGACTGAGATATAGTGTAACGATATTTTAATTCTGTAAGCATTCAAGGACTAAAGGATTGTGATTGACGACCATAATCTGGAAGTAGGAGGATTTAGATTTACTTTTTCTGCAGTTAGTTTAAACAATCATTGTTTTATTAATATTTCTCAACCTTTAAAGACAAATAGAAGTTTTTCAGGAGAAATTTTGACCTGCTTCATGGGAGCGATCCTATACTAGTGCTGCAATTTCCATTGTGCACTTGCAATAGGTTAAGACAAAGTATGCGCAATAGAGTTGTCAATAATCACCTAGGGGTTTAAAGGTTTGTTGCATCTTATAAATGCAATCATGCTCCCTACGAAAATGGCATTTAAATTCTTGAATTAGTTTATCTTTCCTTGTTTGCTAGGGACTAGTAAAGCTTAAGTTTGGGGGTGTGATCAGTCACATAATTTTACCATTTTATCATCCTTAACTTAGTAATGCTTAGTTTGCTACTAATGAGATGCTAATGGGCAGATATTAAGAACTGATAGTAGAATAGAGTTAAAGTGGTAATCTTTGCCAAAATAAACTCAAAATGCAGTAAGAATCACGATTGGTCGAAGATATGACTCCAATTGTAATTGAAAGCCAGTTGTTAATGAAATCGTAATCATAAGCGAGCGCAATAGGAAGAAAAGAAGAAATCGTATTCACGATTCATCAGAAAAAGCTCAATACTAAAATAAATGATGAGCGAAGACACGATTGAACCAAAGATAGAATGAAATGTGATCGTAGTTACGATTGTATAATATTGAAGCTTTCGTTGCTACTGATCACGTGAAAGCCATGCAAAAATAGAAAGACCTCTTAAAATAGAAACCTGCTATTCCACGGATATGAGAAGATTGACGAAAGAATTCTAAGGATCACTGCTACTGAAATTACAGAGAAAAGTCCTACGCGCATCTACTATCTAAAGCAAGGAAGATTAGGAATAGAAGTTTTATTATTTTAGGAATCTTTTATTCTTAGTAGTTTGCTTTTTATAGAACTTGAATGATGTAAACCGACCCCTTATGAGCTATAAATAAGAGGGTTCGGCATAGAGAAAAAATTATCGAAGGAATTCTCAGCATCAATTGACGACTGAGGTTGGGTTTCCTGAAGATCAACTTAGAGTAGTTTAGTTTAGTTTAGTTTAGTTTAGTTTAGTTTAGTTTAGATATCCAACATTTTTCAAGAGTAATTGATGACTGTGATCGGAGAGTGGAAGATTAGAGTAGACTATCTGTAGTTTCTCAGGAGCAATTGGAGGCCTGTGATTGAGAGATGAAAGATCTTTTTAGTTGCTTTCTAGTTTAGATTTATTTTTATTACTGTAGACACCTAAAATTGGCCCAAGGCTCGATTGACCCATACTTCGAGAGCGGCGTACTCCTAAGCTTTTGAAAGCACCTCCCGAACCCTTTGAACTTAACTCAAACCTTTCGAACCCTTCCCGGACCCTTCGAAATCAACCCTAACACTTAGAACCCTTCCCGACCCTGATTCGAACCAACCAAAATGGCGGATGGAAAGAGGAGTGAAAAGTTTACATAGACATCTACAGGATTTTAAGACTATACCATTGGAAAGTAGAGGTTCCTAACTTTTCAATGAGCCAAGAATCGCCTGATTTCGAGTTGTACATCAAAAGTTATGGCGAAATGAAAATTATAGAAATGTGTAGGAAAATACACATGCGTGCATACTATGAACGCATGAGCAATTTTTTGCAGAAATTGGCCATGCGTACATACTATGTACGTGCAGCCAATTTGGCTTTTTTCTACAGAATTAAACTCCAGAATGATCTCTAGACTTCTCAATTTTTTTAGGTAACACTGTTCCTAAGGTGTGCATACATACTATGTACGCATAGCTTAAAATCTCAATTTTGGTCAAAAATGGCAGATTTCAGTTTTGGGGTTTGACTTGTGGATCATTCTAGAGATTGAGGTGTATCTTTTTAGGACTATTTTATGCCTCCTGACCTTAAGTTCCACCCTTTTTTCATCCAACCCATCACCCTTGATGGGCCATTACCTAATTCCTATGCCCATTAGTGAGTTAATCACTCACTAATTGCCCTCAACTCTATAAATAGAGAGCCACCCCCCCCCCCTCTTGTTTAAGGAATTTTTAAATTCTAAGAAAAAAAACTCTAGAGAATTGCTCCCAAGCCTTATCCATTCCTAAACTCCTAAAGTTCAACCCTTAGCCCACATTACCCTCACACCATTATACAACCATTTCCATCTTTCCTAAAGCCTTGAAGCCTTAACCTAGATCAATCACCATACCATCACTCTTAATCTTCCAAGCCTCCAAACCTTAGCAAGCTAAGACCTTCCCCTTAACCAATTTGCTTTCGAAAGCTCATCAAAATAGTCATCGACGCAAAGGTCCGACAAACAGTGCTACAAGGGCCCGAGAGCTCCGACTCTCCCATCTATTCCTCTACTTTCTTTTGATTTTCCTCTATCCTTGAATTTGAGCCGCTACACTGTCAAAATTTCGGTGATTAAGGGGGGCTCAAATCTGATCGGAGTGCCTTCGGGCAAGGGGAAGTGCCACTCACTTTTTTTCTCTTTGTTTGCTATTTTATTTTTTACTTAGGCAATAGTAGAGACCGCTTTCGAGTGGGTCAATCAGGTGCCTAACACCTTCCCGATTGATAACCGAAATCCTTGCCTAGAGACTTTGGCGTTGACCTGTAATTTGAAGTCAAATCTAGCACTTCGGTGCCTTTGATATTGATTTTGGGTATCCCAAGATACCAAAAGCTCTTGGTGGCGACTCCATTTTGGAGCGTATCATCGCGATACCACGCGATCCACAGTTTCACAGATCACGACTCCACTGGGATATTATTTTAGAGATTCTACTTGAAGTTGACCCCATCGCATGTTCTTTTTTTCTTTTGCTCACATTCTGCTTTCTTGCTACTTACCCCTAAGATTCCACATTTTTTACTTACCCCTACGATTTCGTCTTTACACGCCTAAGCCATTTGGCGGGCCTACTTGTGTCATTTACCGCCTTAGCCGTTTGGCAATCTTACTTAATAATTTAGTTAAAATTCCCATCATTTACCATCTTAGTCATTTGGCGGGCCTACTTGATAGATTAGTTAAATTTCTGTCATTTACATTTCTTTATATTTTCTCGCCTAGTCGCTTGACTGGCCCCATCATTTTTCTTACTGCTTGTCATATTCCACTAGTGAGCGCCAGCCCGTAGTGGCAGCACGGGACTCTCACAACCCGGTTTGAATGGTGGCGAAAGCCCCACTTATGGACTTAAGCAAACTCTCCCCAAATTTGAATGCTAAAATGAACCAAGGGACATTGTGCAACCATGGGCTCTTGCGAGTCCATCGCGATGATGTGCACGTTACTACAAATTTAGAGTAGCCACTTGGAGCTTTTGGTGTCCCGGGAAACCTAAATCAATATTAAAAGCACCGAAGTGCAAAAATATGACTCTAATTCACAAGTCTAATGTCCAAGGCTCTTAGGTAGGGGCTTTGGTTATCAATCGGGAAGGTGTTAGGCACCTGATCAACCGGCTTGAAAGCGGTCTCTACTTATGGCCAAAAAATAAAAGTAAAAAAAAATAGCACTTCCTGTTGCCCGAAGGCACTAAGATACTATCAAGCTCTCTGAAAACACCAAAAATTCGGTGGCGTAGCGGCTTGAATCCTCGGATAAGAGAAAAGTAAAGAAGGTAGAGGAGTAGAGGGGAGAGCCGGAGCTCTCGGGCCCTTGTAGCACAGCTGTGGAGTTTTGTGTAGGTGCACTTGATGAGCTTCCGATAGCTTGAGGGGTTGGAAGATAGGTTTTAACCTCTAAGGCTTGATAGCTAAGGGCTAGGAGAAGAAGGCTAGGGGGTAGTGCTCACCTAGGCTAAGGGGATTTTGATGGAAGATGGGGTCTAAGGGATGGTTTTGAATTCTGAAATTTGTATGGGTTTGGTGCACCAAAGGGGAGAAGGAAATCTCTAATCTTTCTCTCTTTGAAAAATGTTTCAAACCTTTGTAAAGGGAGGGGTGGCGCTGTATTTATAGAAAAGGAGAGGCTTAGGAGGGTACTTAAGAGCTAATGTGATTAGCAATTAGGTAATCCAAAATCTAAGGATTTTGGGTTTTTCAAGGTCATGGATAGGTGTGAGAATGGGTTCAATGGTAGATGATAGGGTGGGATTTCAAATGACTAGGGAGTTGCAAATAGGTTAGATGGGGTGAAACAGTCCTAAAGAACCCACCCTAAATATGGGAATGGTCAACAAGTCAAACCCCCAAAGTGAAATTCTGGCAAAAACTCATAGTTACTGTAGCTAAGCCTAGCGTGCATATTACACACTAGGCATATGTACAGTACCTATGAGAAGTTCAGAGTCTGTTTGGGGCCCATTTGGCTTAGCATGTATATTATACATGCTAGGTCAAATTCCTAAAGAAAATGGCCTAGTGTGTGTATTATACACGCTAGGCAAAATTCCTTCAGAAATGACCTAGCATGTATATTATACACGCTAGACAAAATGCCCGAAACTTCGGATCATCATAACTTTTGATGTGTGACTCAGATCGGGGTGATTCTTGGCTTGTTGGAAAACTGGGAACCTCTACTTTCCAATGGTATAGGATTCATTTCTAGTAGAGGTCCCAGTGAGCCTTGTCACACCTCCTCTCAACTACTGCCCGGAAGGATTTGAAACAAGTTCGAGAGGGGTTTTATAGGTTAGGGTTGATTCCTAAGGGTTGGGATCGGTTTCTAATGGTTTGGATTAAATTCTAAGGGTTTGGGAAGTGCTATCAAAAGGTCGGGTGTGTGTCTTTCTCAAAGTATATTTCGATCATGTCTTGGGCCAAATTTGGGTGTCTACAGATGTCCCTCATTGATATTTTCACTAATGATCGAATGCCCAAGAAAAAGACATCCGAAGAGGCCCAAGGCATGCTAACGGGTCTGTCGTATTCAAAGTGAACCTCAAACATCAAAAAAGGGAATATGGTGAGTATACGGAAGCCCTATATGTCAAGAAAATGTCCGTTCCTCAAGGCTATTGGTCCCCAAGCGCTTAGCGACATTACTGGGCATGATCGAGATGGTGCAAGTTGTGAAAGCCCAATATGTTGAGAAAAAATGTCCGATCCTCGATATGATTTGATGAGGTGTGATATTTGAATTCCATTCTGAATAAAATACTCCTGCGAGCGGGAAGGTGATCAACCCATACCAAAAAACTGGCGTGATACAAAGACACAAAGATCCACAGTTTGTGTTCAATCGCATGAGGCATTGATTGCCCCATTTGATTGGTCACGGGTTCCCCAACGCGAGGTAGGGTTCGAGGTCTCTAAGCAAACTCATCGAACCTGAAGATAATTTATCATATCTACCCGAGCAGAGTGAATATTGATGTCGCAACACTTTTTGGGAGTGCGTGCCACTTTTTGATGAGTTATATATTTTTGTTATTTTGTGTGTATATATATATTATATATATATTTATGGGGTTACACATACGTATGTACCTAAAAGGGAGCACACGTGTGTAAGGGAAGATATAAGCCTAGCGTGTATATTATACATGCTAGGCCAAATCCGACAGATTTATGCCTAGCGTGTATATTATACACGCTAGGCCAAATCTAGAAAAATTAAGCCTAGCATGTATAATATACACGCTAAGCCAAATGGTGGCTTAAATCAGTCGGGCCCAAGCAGATTGGATGTTTTTCAAAAATTTCTTCCCACCTCTCTCCTAAACTGAATCGGAAAGCTCTCCTTGTGCTTCATTGATTTGATTTGAACTTCGATATCGCGCCGTTGTTCATCATCGCCGATTAATCATGCCCTCTCCCGCCGGTTGTAGGGTTTATTTCTCATTCAAGGTAATCATTTTAAACCCCTTTTTCCTTTGATTTATCTTCTTTTATCTCAAATGTGGTTAGGGTTCTTGGATCGAAATGGTTTTCTTTGCATGTGTGATTTATTTTATGGTTGTTGCATCCATTTGCATGTGTATTTTTTATCTTTATTGAATTTATCTTTTTAGAAAATGGATGAGTTTTCTTTTGAAATTCTTGATTGTCTCCGTACAAAATGTGAATATGATTTTTGGGCCATAAATGGTCGAAGAATGTGATTTTTATCCCCACTCATAATTTCAATGTGCATGCATTGTTGGGTTTTTTAACCAAAAATTTTGGGAAGATTTTTATAAAGATTTTTTTTGAATGGTGTATGACCTGATGATTTTTTTTAATGTGCCTTTTTTGGAAAAATTCTAGTGTGAGAGAGGCATACTCACCTTCCTTTAATCTGATATTTTTAACAACGCCCTTGATGATTTGATTTTGATTTTGGTTGATGACGATGATGATTTTTATATACCTGCTGCATGTTTCCCTTTTAGGATGTCGAGTGAAGAGGACCAGGGCTTGGAAGGTGGTCTCAACGTGACTTATGGTGCCAGAGGGGAGCGCCTTATTCAGGTGTTGCGCTCTTCTCATGACTAATGGGAAATGCAGGGCAGAGCAGCCCACAGTGGGTTACTGTATCAGCAGTACAACCATATCTCCAACTTTGGCATAGCCAGTAATGTAACAGATGTATCCCTTGGTTGTTTTTTTTACTCGGGCCTCTTTGCTTTCGGATATGATATCCCTTATTCTTTTGATGCAGCCTCTACCCCCGATCATGTTTCGTGGAGGCTGGTTCTATGTTCGTCTTCCCCAAGATGTGAGGTTCCTTCTGGCCCAAGCCGGCTTTGGGGACTTCTTGTCGTGCCTGGCTATGAGGGGGGATATGGCCTACATGAAGGCCCTAGTGGAGCGGTTCCGGCCTGAGACGATGACCTTTCATATGTCCATGGCTGAGATGGCCATCACCCTTGTGGACTAGTCTATGATTATCGGGATCAGGATAGGAGGGATACTAGTAGTTCCTCCTCGCAAACTAGACCGTGCAGAGGTGATTGAGCTGATCGGGGATTACCCCACCTCCGAAGATATGACCGGCATCGAGGTCAAGCTATCCTGGTTGGTCGATCAATTCGATATTGACGAGTTGGTGGATCTAGACCAGTCGAATATGGATATCATCATTGAGACTTAGCACGCACTGATGCTCACCCGCATCTCACTCCTCTTCCTGCTGGGTAAGACCATTCTCGCCAATACAAGTGGTGGTCGGATCTCACTATCCCTCAGTCTGATGGGAAACTGGGAGAACGTACATCGTTTTGATTTGGGGGGCTGGGTATGCCATGTTGATGGCCAATTTGGTCAAGGCCTCAGTTGGAGATGTGGCCTCTGTTCTCTGCTTCTAGCCTGGGATCGAGGTGACTTTTTTTTACTTTTCCATCACTCATGGTTTGTCTTTCTGCTTTATTTTGATATATTTTCCTGTTTGTTCATCCTTTCAGATTTGGGGATATTTACATTTCCAGCCGGGCCCGTCCCCTCCTCTTCTCAAACAAGTTCATATACCCCCTCATGAGCAGTTGGCATACGAGTCATCACAGGGACCTAGGGATGAAACATCTAGAACTGGGTCTGAGGTCCCAGTTTGACTTGATGATCCCAGAGCAAGTATCCACTTTCCCCCTCTCTCTCTCTTTTCCTTGGGTTTTTAGATGGTGTTTCTTTGCCTAATAGGACCCTTCTTTTCCGAGCAAGTGACTTTTAATCCCTATGTTGACTCCCCCTTCTGGGATCATGCTGCCGTGAGCTAGTCCCGACTACTTATCAATCGTCACATCATCTTCTTCTACAGCTCCTAGGTTAGAGCATATTACTTGGGGGAGAGGGTGGTGCATCAGTACCGGGACTACTTCGCGGTACTGCAGGGTCCTCCTGGGATGTTATGTCATCGGAGGGTACGATTGAGGAGCTTGCATCTGGGCTTCTTCATCATGGGCTCCCAGTTGATGGTCTCTTTGAGCATGGGGGGTATCAGATGTGGTAGGAGTCTCTCCCCTACTGGTCCCTCTTCCCATGCTTTATGTCAGGTGCCAACTTTTTGGCATTAAGAGACCCACGATCTCAGGTATTCTTCCTATTTTTTTCTCCTGTACATGCATTAATGTTTGTCTTGATTTTTCCATACTAACTAGATATCTGCCCCTTCCTTTAGTTTGAGGGAGAGGAGGAATCTGATGAGGACGTAGCAGAGGCGGGTCCTATAGAGGTGTCAGGTGCTGGTCCTTCAGACCCTTATGGTGTAGGGGCCTCAGGGGCCTCGACTATGGAGGCCCAGGGGACCTTTAAGCATTTTGACGATGCGCTCCTCACAGGCCTATGTGCTGATGTGGCAGAGCGGGCTCGTATATTGGCTGAGGCAATTAGGGTCTGTCCTCCTGAGTTGGTTTCGGGGTGAGTTTTCTTTTCTACCTATTATTTTGAGGATATGCCTATCTTTGTATCATTTCCCATGCTACTGAGCTCTCTTTCTATTTTCCCCTCGCAAGATTATGAGTCGGCTATCAACTAGGCGTAATACTATCATAATATTGCTGGCCTTCGGGATGTGGAAGTGGTAAGTATGACACTGGTTGGTTCTTCTTGTTGCTTTGCTGCCCTATTATAGACACCCAAATTTGGCCCAAGGCTCGATCAAAACATACTTCGAGAGAGACGCACCCCCAAGCTTCTAGTAGGATCTCCCATTACCCTTAGAAACCTTCCCAAACCCTTATAAACTAACTTAAAACATTAGGAATCACCCCTAATCTCTCTGAACCCTTAGTTAACCCTCCCGGGCAATAGTTAGAGAGAGATGTACCAAGGCTTGCTGGGACCTCTATTGAGACTGAAGCTTATACCATTGAAAAGTAGAGGATCCCAGCTTTCTAACAAGCTAAGAATCACCTCAATCCGAGTTGCACATCAAAAGTTACGGCAATCCGAATATGACCCAAAACTGCACCTTTTTTGGACAACTCGACAGGTTCCGAGCCCCTCGAGAGCTTCTCGAGAGGATGGGCATGCTTAGCATGTATAAAGCACACGCTAGGCCATTTTTGGAGAAATGTTGCCTAGTGTGTATATTATACACACTAGGCCATCTTTTCCCAGAAATGGCCTAGTGTGTATATTATACACAATAGGTCATCTTTTCCCAGAAATGGCTTAGCGTGGATAATACCCACACTAAGTATAGTTCGGTCCCACAGTGAGCTCTGGACTTCTCTAGCACTGTAGCTATACTTAGCTTGGATAATACACACGGCTGGCTTATCTATAGTAAATCTTTCTGAATTTCACTTTTGGGGTTTGACTTGTTGACCATCCCAATGTTTAGGGTGGGTTTCTTTAGGACTGTTGCACCCTTATTGACCCCATTTGCAACCCCTAGTCATTTGAACCATCACCCTATCAGCTACCATTGAACCTATTCTCACACATATCCACCACCTTAAAAACCTGAAAAGCCTTAGATTTAGGATTACTTAATTGCTAACCCTAATTAGCTCTTAAGTACCCCCCTTACCCTCTCTTTCTCTATAAATAGAGAGGCAGCCCCCTTGGATTAAAGGCTTGAAAAAAATTCCAAAAGAGAGAAAAGATTAAAAGAGTCTTTTTCCCCTTTGGTGCACCAATCCCATATAAATTCCACAAATGAGTTCATCCCATTGGATCCCATTTTCCATCATCAATCTCCCAGTTTTAGTAGGAACTAGGCCTTAGTCCTCCTCTCCTACCCTCTAGCTTCCTAGCCTTAGAGTTTAGAACCAATCTAACCACCAATTTGCTATCAGAAGCTCACCGAAGTGCCCTCACACGAACGGCCACAGCGGTGCTACAAGGACCTGAGAGCTCCGGCTCTCCCCTCTATTCCTCTCCCTTCTTTGTGTTTCCTCTATCCTTTAATTTACGCCATTACGCAGCTGAAATATAGGTGATTGTGGGGAGCATAAATAGGATCGGAGTGCCCTCGGGGAAGATGAAGTGTTGTTTCATTTTTTTTTATCTTTTCCTTTTGGCCATAAGTAGATACCACTTACGAGCGGGTTGATCGAGTGCCTAACACCTTCTTGATCGATAATCGAAGCCCCTATCGAAGAGCCTTTGGTGTAGACCGGATTCAGAGTCATATTTTTTGCACTTCGGTGCTTATAATATTAATTTAAGTTTTCCAGGACACCAAAAGCTTTGAGAGGCGACTCTAGTTTTACCAATGAGAGCATCGTCGCTACGGACTCGCGAGAGCCCGCGGTTGCACAGATGGCGACTCCGCTGGGGAGTAGCTAGTAGAGCTTCCCCTTGAAATTTGTCCTTTTTCGTTATTTTTACTAACATTTTGTTGTTTCTTTTATTTTTACTCACCCCTATGGTTCCGTCAATTTTTGCACCCCGGGTTTATTTTTACTTACTCCTACTTTTCGATCATTTACGTGCCTTAGCCTATTGGCGGGCCTACTTGAGCATCGTCTTTACAATTCATTTATTTTTCCGTCATTTACATGTCGTAGCCGATTGGCGGGTGTTGGGGTATTTTAGGTGTGCTGATTATTATTGGTGATAAAAATAAATTAAAATCAGATAGAAGGTGAGATGAAAGAGATGAAAACAGCACATCTAAAATATACACCTGCAAGATACAGGGTCCTTTTGTAGTAAGTTTTAAAAGTAAGAGTTTATCCCACAGGGAGTAGTGATCACCAAATAGGCTGTATAGTAGACCTCCAGATCTGTTACGGATCTTGAAATTCTAGCATAGTCTAAGAAGAAAGAGAGTTTTTCAAATGTCACTAGATCTAATTTACAAAACAGAAATATAAAACTAGATCTACAAGATTGAGGGTGATGAATGGTAAAATAAAATATAAATGGGGATAAATAGACAGCTAGGGATTGGTTCTTATTATAAAATAGATCAAGATTTGTGAATTTGCAGCTATCCTTCACTTGGCTATAAGCACAAGTGCAAGGTAGAAGAATTCAAATCAAACCAAAATCTTAAACTGATCTTAAGGGTATGATCTGTCCACTTGAATGGTCACAGATCATCCTATAGACTTCATCCAATCCCAAGGTTCAAATTGAAACAATAAAACCATTGCAGCCACTATGCTTGTAAGGCTACAAGCACTTACAACCATAGGATCAAATAATCCATGCAGATCTTGTGAGAGCACTAGAAATCATTGATTATTTGGGGATCTAAACTTAGCTGGTCATTGCTTCAAATGACTGCAATGACCGAGCTCACAAGGCTGCAATCTTTGCATAATTCTAGATCCCCTCACGGAAAACAGATCTGGAAATCAAAGCAAGAGTCAGATCTGCTACAATCTTTCACTTGGCTATAAGCACAAGTGCAAAGAGGAAGGATCTAATTTCACTGTCACTTCTGGATTAGTCCTAAGGGTATGATTTATCCACTTGAATGGTCACAGATCATCCTAGAGATTTACTCCAGTAGTGAGGGTAAAGGATGGAACAATAGAATTACTGCAGGCACTATGGTTGCAAGGCTACAAGCTCAGGCAACCATAGGTGCATCAAATCTGAAAAAATTTAAAGCAATTGAATGGAAAAATTATAGATCTAATGGATCTTTAAAAATAGCATTTCATTGATTAAACAAAACTTACAATGATCTGCCTCAAGCCTACAATCTGTGCATGAATCCGGAGCTCGTCACAATGAATTTACAGATTTATTTACAATTACAAATCAAATCTCAGCTACTACCTAGATCTAATCCAACATGCTGGATTAGGGGGAGAAAGGGGAAAAGAAAAGGAAAAGAAACACTAAAATTAAACCTAAATGAGTCAAAGAGAACTCAGAGAATTTCCTAGTTTCCTTGCTGAAAAATTATAGTAGCAAGGATGCTTATTTATACATATGCAGTGATCCATGTGCTTTGAATTGCAGCCAGTCAGAGGAGAAGAAATTCATTGTACATACTTCTAATCCATGTGATTAGTGCTCTGCCCAATCAGAGAAAAGAGAGAGAGATCCATTTAGTTCTACACAACAGAAGTAGTTTTCTTCCCGCCAGACCTATTGGTTTGAAAATCAGTTTGCATGTGGGCAGCTATCCCATGTGCTTTGGAGTTCTCAAATTTGCCCCTGCCGACCATTGATATTTGCTTATGAAACTCAAAATAACTCCAATTGCAGCTATTACCAAAACAGCCCCCATATATGTTGATGAATGCTGGAAATAGCTGAGGCTTGATGGAGTCTAAAGAATGCCCCTGATGTCCATTAATAGCAGCTACAGCTGATAGAGTTCACAAGGTAATCTTTTAGATCCATTGATGAAGGCTAGCGGCTGGTGAAACTTGGTGGAACTCGACTCTTGACAGGATGAAGATTTGTTTGTGGTGCATTCGAGAGGTTTGCCGAAGGGACTTCAGAACTACAGATTCCATGTCGAGAGGTTGAAGTGTTTGTGTAGCAACAATTCGAGAGGTTTGCTAAAGTGGAGCTGGTGCAATTCGAGAGGGTGACAACACAACTCTAGAGGTACTGATGCAGGTTCAAACTAGTAGCAGCTTCAGGTATATTTTCTTGAGGATTGGTGGCTTGATTCGAGAGGATGGGTGGAGGATTCGATAGGTTGGCTGAATTGCAAGCTAAAACTCGAGAGGATGGCTGGGAGGTGATGTGCTCGAGAGGTTGACAGCTGCTGAAGTGTGCACTATCCATTAGAGAGGATGAAGGTTGCTGAAGAGAAGATCTCAATAGGTTGGATGCCATTCTAATTCGAGAGGTTGGTTAAGTGTGCACTTCGAGAGGTTGTAGGAAGCACAAGTCGACAGGATTGCTAGTAATTGCATCTACTCAAGGGGATGAAGGGTTCTGCTCGATAGGATTGCTGAAGCTGCAAGCTCCACTCAAGAGGTTGCGGAAGGATGGCTGAAGCTGTGAGGGCTCCATTCGAGAGGTTGTGGAAGGATGGCTGAAGGTGTGCTGCTCCAAATCGATAGGTTCTGAAATGTAGTTCCAACCATTCGAGAGGATGGTTTCAGCAACATGCACAACTCATGGGTTTAAGACAACCACTCAAGAAGTTTCAAATATGATCTTTCTTTCTGATGTGCAGCTGGTGTTCATCCTTTCATATTTTTCTGCTCAAGTTCTCCTTGTTGAAGTTGTTGATGTGCAGCTTCCTCTAGTATGCACATAGCTGAAATGTGCAGCCACTCTTAGCTGTCGTTTATAGTAACCCACATGGCTGCTTTTGTTTGTATTGGAGTTTGGACTGCTTGGACAAGTAACTGCTAAGGTTTGTGAAGCTGTGGTTGTTCCATTGTGCAGCTGCTCCATGTATTGCTGAGGTGATTGCTGCAATGTGCACACATCTGCAAGTGAGGCTGCTATGTTCCAATGTGCATAAGCCTGAAAATGATTGTGCCAATTTGGAGCTGAAAGTGTTGAGGCTTAAGCTTCTTTGCTCTGCCATTTCTTCCAACAGTAGTGGCTATTTTCCAGGTCATAGACCTTACTTCTTTCAAATATAAAAGTTGGTTCTCATTCCTCTTATTGACACTTGTTACATGGGAAAAATGCACTTGCTGTATTTTAATTCCTAAACAGCAAAACAACATAAAAAATAGTTGTGCAACCGTGGAATTTTTTACGATCCCGTCGCAACAATGCACTTGCTAACAAAAATATAGGAGTCGCCACCTGGAGCTTTTGGTGTCCCGGGAAACCTAGTTCATTTTTATAAGTACCGAAGTGCTAAAAATATGACTCTAGTTCACCGGTCTATGTCAAAGAATCTTGGGTAGCGGCTTCGGTTATCGATCGGAAAGGTGTTAGGCACCCGATCAACCCGCTTAATGCGGTCTCTACTTATGGCCAAAACAAAAAAAAAATGAAAATAATATAAAGGTCTTCTTCTTGCCCAAAGGGCCCTAAAATCCTATTTGTGCCCCTTCGTCTCTACCGAAAAGTCGACGGCGTAACGGCACAAATGTGAGGATGGAAGAAGAATTAAAAGAGATAGGAGAAAGAAGGGGAGAGCCGGAGCCCTCGGCCCCTTGTTGCACCATTGGAGAGCCTTACGTAGGCTTTCTTTGATGAACTCTTAATGGCTTGTGTGATGAAAAATAGGGTTCTAAATCCTAGGGCTTGATGGCTAGGAGGTATGGAAGGAAGGAAAAGGGGTAGCACATACCTAAGCTAAGGTTTTTAGATGAAGGATAAGGTTTGGAAGAAAGTTGGAAAATCTGAAATTTGTGTGAAAAAAATAGCACCAAAGGGAGAAAGATCTTCTCACTCAAAGCTCTTTCTCTCTTAAGCAATTTTTCCAGCCTTTAATCCAAGGGGAGGGGGGTTCTATTTATAGGAAAAGGGTAGGTTAGGATGCTACTTAGGTGCTAATTGGGGTTAGAAATTAGGTAATCTCTAATCTAAGGTTTCCTAAGATTTTGAGAGCTTGAAAAGGTGTGAAGGTGGTTTTAATGGTGGATGATAGGTTGGTGTTTCAAATCACTTAAGGGTTACAAATAGGGACTAAAAGGGTGTAACAGAACTAACAAAATACACCCCAAAGATCAAGGTGGTCAACAAGTCAAAACCCCAATCTCAATTTTCGAGGCAAAAATCAGAGATCACTGTTCATATGCCTGGCGCAACTATTAGTTGCGCCAAGCCAAAATTTCGCAAAACTGCTCAATTTGCAAATTGCCATAACGTTTGTTATATAACTCCGATTGAGGTAATTCTTGGCTTGTTGGAAAGCTGGGAATGTTCTCTTTCCAATGGTATATGAGTTGATAGTAGTAAAAGATCTTAGATAGTCTTAGTGTATCACTCTTTATCCATTGCCCGGGAAGGTTAGGTTTAGGGTTCGGAAGGGGGTCTAAGGGTCGGGATTGGTTTCTAAAGGTTCGGAGTATATTCTGGATTTGGGATGATTCTTAAGAGTTTGGAAAGGTATCTAAGGGTACCATACATGCCATCAAAAGCTTAAAAGTGCGCCTCTCTCGAAATGTGTTTCGATCGGGCCTTGGGCCAAATTTGGGTGTCTACAACAGTTATTAACAACTCTAGGTACTAACAAAAGCTAGGTTTAAAGGGTATAAAATAGTATAAATCAGTGACTAACACACTCCCAAACTTAATCTTTGCTAGTCCTCGAGCAAAGTGAAAATTAAAATAATTAACCTACAAAACTAAATGCTACTTTCGTAAGGAACACGGATGCATTTAGCATATGCACAAATCCTTTTAAACACCTAGGTGATCCCTAGTGGATGAGTGCAATCTCCTAAGGGTTTTCAGTAAAGGTACCCATAACTTCTCCAATAAAATCAGTTAATATCAATGCAACATGTTAAAACAGAGGTCGAGCAAAATAAAATTCACTCCACACCTTGTTCCTTCAACTTTTTAGAGGATTCTCAGCAGTGAAACAACAATTTAACCCTGAAATTCTACTATAATTCTTTCACCATCAATCAGCTCATATCAAGGCATTGTGTGTGAAAATTAATGCAAAACTTTTCATTAATTTGAGAATTCTGTTTTGATATTGTCCCAAATAAATTCAATTTCAGATCCAAATCTCACCAGAGTTGTCACTCAAAATAAACATGAAGGGTATATCATTTCACGCAGCTCGAGTAGTTACAATCCTCAAATAGGACTACAAGCATGAGCATAGGCATTGCTCTAAATCTTAAAATCTTCTACTCTTTTCACCATAGATTATACAGCTCCTTATCTCCACATGACAACTCAATATATTTCAGATCAGTAGGGTCTTTTTATTGGGTTGTAATGTGGCTTATGGGTGAGGTTTATAAAGAATAAAGGGAAATAAAAGGATTCAAGAGAACTTAGTAAAGGTAAGGAGGTGGTTCATGTCTTCACCTTCTTCATTTCAGCATAATTCCATCTTCTTTTTGAATTTTTCAGAGTCAAAGTGATCAATTTTTTTCTCTTCTTTTTCAAAATCTCCAATGAAATGACTTCTTTTTCTCATTTTTATTTTGCTTTTCTATTTTTCTCTTTCTTTTTGTATGCTTTTCTTTTGTATTTTTCTTAATTTCTCTTTTTATGGGCTGGAATGCCACAGCTATACATTTGATACACAACTGCCTTCAAATGTCCCTTCTTCTCCTTCTACCAGATGTCAAACCAGCTCTACCTTCTTCAATTGCTTCACCTTTACCTTCTGAAATCTCAGGATAAGGGTCAGGCTGCATCAGGTCACTGAGTTTTGGGTTTAAATTCTCTGATTTTTGTCAAAGAAAACTTAGGTTTTCAAAGCTCAAATGGTGTGTATCAAGGGCAGTTCAAAGGGTAAGGATTTCTAAGCTCAAACTATCCAAAGAATGGCCTACTTCATTTCTTCAATGTCATGAATGTTGTCAAGTTGTTTTAACTTGGAGTGCATAACTTCTAGTAAAAAAGAATAGATTCAATCAGTCCCTAGAGTAGAAAAATTTGCCAAAACACTCTTCAAAAGAAATTTTACAGGCCCAAATTTCACTGGGTATAGTCTTCCATCAAATTCCTGGGGTATATCCTCACAATTTTCTCTCTTTTCAGGTTCACTAAGCACCAATTTTTTTTAAAAAAATTCTTAACATTTACTTCATGAAAGTGTTAGAGCTACAACAAATTTCTGTTTTAAAAAGATTTTAATTTCCTCTTTTTCAAAAATCAAGTGAGAAACTACTTTATTTTAAAAAAATTTATCCAAACTGCTGCACTAGCATTAACTATTCCATTGGCACACCTTGCCATACCCCCAAACCTAAGATGAACATTGTCCTCAATGTTTACACAATGAGTAACTAGGGCAGCAAGGCAAAACAAGAAAGGAAAATGAACAGCAAATTAAAAGCTACATGCAGCAAAGAAGACAAAATAAAAGCTCAAAACTGAATATATGGACAGAAAAATTAGAAAAAATTGATATGCAACTGAAAGAAAATTCCTGGAAAAATAGAAATTCAAATATAAAAACAGTAAAATAAAATCAAAAATTAAATACAATCATACAGAAATGAAGAAAATCAGTAAAAGAAATAGTACACAAAGTATCCTAAGAAAGAAAAAAATCAGCAAACTAAAAACAGCATTTAAACTAGAAACAAAATTCCTAAAATAGAAAATCTTAAGACAATATCCTACAATCAGCTGTGCTAAGGTGAGGTCTGTGCTGTGGTGAGTTCTGTGTTGTGGATGTGTATGAATCAATATGAATTTCAAAGTGATGTAAGCATGGATGCACACATTTGAAAGCAGGATTCATACACAGCTGAGACCTATTAATAGTGAAAAATCTTGAAAGTGAATGAAATTAGAGGCTCCATTGAATTTTCAAAATAAAATATGATACTCTGCTCATTAACTTTTATGATTCTTCCAAAATTTAAGAACCATGATCTCAGCAGTTCCAGATGGGGTATATAAATGATAGCAAAGAAAACAGCCCATCTGGATCTGAAAAAAAAAATATTTTTATGTTTTTATATTTTTTTATTTTTTTTTTATTTTTTATCAGTCGGGGCTCAACAATAGCCCTTATTTACTACTGCTGAAGAATACAAACAATCTTGCTAAAAAAATAAATCTGAACTTTTTTTTTTGTTTGTGTTTATATTTTCTTTTATTTTATTTCTATTTGTTTTTATTGTTTTACAACAAAAAATCAACATGCCTAAATCTAAAACTGCAGTAAGGACCCTTGTTGCCTTGTCCTTCTGCACCTCTTTTTGATTCTAAAACAACCTTGTTATCTGTTATTTTCTTTGAAAGAAGATTCACCCATAATGTGTAGTCCCTTAGGATTATTGATTGGTTGGCTGGAGATTCTACCCTCTTCCCTTTTAGTCAGCACATTGGAGAGATGACCAAGCTAGTCTTCAATCTTTTTTATGCTCTGGCTGTGGGAATGCACAGTCTGTGCTAAGGAGCTAAGGCTCTGTAATGAGGATAGAACCTGCTCCTGAAAGGAGAGTGTACTAGATTGGGGTTCTTTTGCAGACATATGATTTTGTTGGGCCTTTGGCTGTTGGGACTGATGATTTTGGAAAAAAATTTGTTGGTACTTGTAGACACCCAAATTCGGCCCAAAGCCCGATCAGTTTGTACTCCGAGAATGATGTACCCCTGTGCATCCGATGGCACCCCTGAACCCTTAGGAATCCATCCAGACCTTTAGGAATGACCTAAAACCCATTAGAACCATTCCCCCAACCCTTATAGATCGCCCCTAAACCCTAGATTCCCTTCCCATACCTAACTTGAACCTTTCTGAGCAATTGATGGGAGAGGATCTACAACATTTTATACAGACCACCACCATGGATGAGCCATATACCATTGGAAAGAGGACTTCTCCAGCTTTCCAACAAGCTAAAGATCACCCAATTTGGAGTTGTGGTTTAAAGGTTATGGCCGATTGAAGTTTTACATAAAATGACAACTTTTGCTCACGCATATGTATTACATACGCCCAGCAAATTTGGCCCCAGATTGGTCAGGTGTATATATTATATACGCCTGACATTTTTGGGCCAAATTCGGCCGGGCATATATAATATATACGCTCAGCATAGGTGGGACCCACCACGGGCTTCATCTTCCCAAGGCTCCCCTATTTTTCATGGAAATCAGATAAACCGGCGATATGATATATACGCTTGACCACTCTGATAGCGCCATCGAGCTCGAGTTTCCTCCATCTGGTTTGACCCTTTGACCATCCCCTTGGTTGAGGTGGGTGTCTTGAGATTGCTTGCTCCCCCTTTGAGCTTATTGGCAACCCTTAAGTCACCTATGGTCTCACACCATCATCTGCCATTGAAACCAATTTCCCAAAACCCTAGGACCTTAAAAACCTAGAAAACCTTAGATAGGGGATTACCTAATTGCTAAACCAATTAGCTCTTAAGTAAGCCCCTAACCCTCCTCTTCTCTATAAATAGAGAGGCCCCCCTCTTCCCAAAGGGTTGAAAATTTGGTTGAAAGATTAGAGAGCTTAAGAGAAAGAGCCCTAGTGAGAGAAATGCCATTTATTTTCCAGAATTCCAACAAGCTTAGATCACCTATTCCACCCCATTTCAACCATTAGATCACCCCCTCTTAGCCAAAATCTAACCTCTAGCTATACTCTACACTTCCTATTTGCCGAATTCTAGCTTCAGAGCCCATTTCCATACTGTTTAAGCCATCGAAAGCACGCCGAAGCGAAGGTCTTCCACTGTGCGACAAGGGCCCGTGAGCTCCGGCTCACCCCTCTCTTCCTCTACCTTCTTGGTGTTTCCCCCGTCCAAGGATTCAAACCGTTACGCCGCCGAAATTTTGGTTTGGCTCAAAGCTAGATAGGACCATATTGCCTTTGAGCAAGGGGAAACTCCGCCCTTTTATTTTTACTTTTGGCCATAGATAGAGACCGCTACGTGCGGGTTGATCAGGTGCCTAAACCCTTCCCGATCGATAACCGAAGCCCCTACCCTAGAGCCTTTGGCAAAGACCGGTAAATCAGAGTCATATTTAGCACTTCGGTGTCAAAATATCAATTTGAAGGTTTCCCAGGTCACCAAAAGCTCCGGGTGGTGACTCTATATTTCATTAATAGCGAGCACATCACCGCGACGGGTTCGAGAGGATCCATGGTCGCACAGATGGCGACTTCGCTGGGGATATCACCCTAGCGCTTCCCCTCTTGTTGGCCTTTCTTTTTTTGTTACTAACCATTGCTATTTTTTTTCTTATTTTCTGCTATTTTTTCTATATTTTTGTTGTTTTTACTAATGTACTCACCCCTACGATTCAGTCCTTTAAGTGCCTTAGCAGATTGGCGGGCCTACGTGCGCCTTTAAATTCCTATTTTTTCGATTCTTGTAATTTAAGCCACCTTAGCCGTTTGGCAAGCCCGCTCGCATTTACTTTTACGTCATTTAAATTTCAGTCATTTACGAGCCTTAGCTGTTTGGCGGGCCTACGTGCACTTTTCATTTCAGTCATCATATCTCACCATTGAGCGCCGGCCCGTTGAGGCGGCACGGGCTTGTTATCCCCGACCCGATTTTGGACTTAATTTCACTCCCCTATAAAAATTTGTAATTAAAAGTGAACCAACAGTGTGGGCACATAATTGAATTTATTTTTGCATTTTTGGGTAGTTTTCGGGGGGTTTAGGCACAGATATAATTTACCCGATTCCCAGTAAGGCGGCAGCCCTAGTGGTGATGATCCTGAAAAGAACCACCCCTTCCAGTACCTGAGAAGGCGTTTGCGCTAGAGGTATATCGGTTGGGTTGTCAATTCTGATAAAGCCGTAAAACTCGCATTGGTGAGAGCGTAGACAACCTGAAATTTAGTCGTGTATCCCTAGGAAACGGAAAGAAGGGACTCGATAACATACACAGCAGTCCCCGGGAGCATCCTCCCAGGAAACCAATTCAAAGACCCACTTTTGGGCTTAATGTTCACTGTCAAACTACACTGACAGAATTGATTTTGTCAGGAGTATATAATATATACGCCCAGCAAAAAGATCCCAGTTTTACTCAGGCGTATATAATATATACGCCCACCCAAAATCCCCAGATTTAAGCTAGGTGTATATAATATATACGCCCAACCAAAATCTGCATTTTTTTGGTCGGGCGTGCATAATATATATGCCCAGTTGTATACTGGGTCATAGCAACCCGATCTGAGGCCCAATCCACCACCCCAATTCCCCGATTAGCGGTATTAGTTCCCGCAATAGCTTCCCGCATTCTATAACACCCAACATGCCCCCGCCCAATCAGAAGAAGGCGACTTCTCTTTGATTTGCTCCGGGGGATCGGGTCGTTTGCGTGGATTTCCTCACCTTCAATAGAACGAAAGGGTCCCTTTTGCTTCTTCCGAAGTGTGTCGGATCCCGCCATGGAACCTACTAAGGTACATATATCACCTGAAACGGGAGTTGACCCTGGGCACTAGGTCATCATTCATCTAGGTAGAGGGGAGTTAATTTCCATTTGAAAAAAAAAAGAGAGAAAAAGAAAGAAAAAATCCTCATCTTCAAAAAATCCACCTTAAAAAAAAAAGCAACAAAAAAATCATCTTCAAAAAACTAAAAAAAAAAATCATTTTCCAAAAACCAAAAAAAAAAAAAAAAAAACACAAAGAAAAACAATCAAAAAATATATATTTTTGTGTGACCGTCACTACGGCAACCTCAAACCTAGCCCGCAGGAGGAGAACCAGGAAGGTATTCAACCCTTATCCGAGACATCGATACAACACTCGTCAACGGATCATGTCAAGAGCCGATACATCCCTGCAGTCATCCCCATCCCATTCTCATATCGGAGAAGACCCAATCTCCGACACCTTCGCCCAAACCTGATTCGATATCACGGGTCCCTTTGGGGCACCCGTGTTCACATCCACCCCACCCCCCTCCCTGACGTTCTCCCAACATACCCCCTTTTCATCCCCTACTAAAACCCCTCATTTCCCAACCGACCCATACATCCCCATTTCCCATCCATGCACCCTTACCATGCCCCCATGCTCCCAAAGACCCCATAGGGAGCCCCATCCCCCGCTTACTTCCCACGTTCCATCCATCTCATCATCCATGCCCCCTACATCCCACATCCCAACCCCCTCCTCTCACATACCATTTCCACCACATGGCCCATCCACATCCCAACGTTCCCCCCCCATTTACCTGTGTCATGCCTAACTTTTCCGAGTGATATGACCAATAACCCACCATCTCCCATAGCCATACATCCATACCCCCCAAGCACAATCATCCATACCCCCCATACCCGGGTCATGCCCAATTTATCCCAACCCCCTCCATCCTTAAGTGAGCCATCACCCCCCAATCTCACACTTGAATCCATGCCCTCAATGGAGGACATGAGAACAATGTATGCCCTATGGGCTGCTTCTCGGAACCCTACATCTCAAACCCCGCATCCAAATCTCCAAAACCTCCATACCCCATTCCCTCCTAACCATACCCAACCACCCATCGTCCATACCTCCCAAAATCCCCCACCTCAATTCTAGGCCCAAACCCATACAAATGCATGGACCCAAGCCCAAACACCTCAAAACCCATGGGCCCAAGCCCAAGCCCATCAAACCCAGTTCCAGGCCCAAACCCATACAAATCCATGGGCCCAAGCCCAAAACCCTCAAAACCCATGGGCCCAAGCCCATCAGACCTAGGCCCAATTCTAAGCCCCCCAGGGCCCTTGGACCCAAACCTATCAAGCCCAAGCCCAAGGTCCATGGACCCAAACCCAACCCCCTCATGGCCCATTAACCCAAACCCAACAAGGCCCATTGGTCCAAAGTCATACAAACCCCCACACCCAGGCCCAAGGCCCATCAACCCAAACCTTCCAAAACCATCAAGCCCAAATCCCTCAAACCCAAGGCCCATCCACCCACGCTCATCAAGGCCCATTCACTAACCCCATACCCCCCCCCACCAGTCCCCTTCATTCACCTATACCCCTTACGCCCCCATCCCGCCCAATGTAAAATCCAATCCATCCCATTCCTCAAACCCACAACATCCCGCCACATCAACCACACCCCATCACTCCTGAATGTGCACTGCTCAGCACATCATTCATCCACAAACCACCCATCCATTCATCCCTTCCCATCCCCTACAAACCTTATGGCCCCACCAGGTCATCCAACCCCTCACCCCCCAAGTCCAAATAGCAAACCTTTCCCCTCACCAATACCATGACCAGCAGTACGAGGAGGATGAGATCCGCAACAGTGGAGGAGTTGCCAGCTTCAACCCTTCTGGGCCCACCATCATCACACCTAGGGTTGAATAAAATCGGGAAGCAGGTCCACATCGACCTCAAAAGAACGAAGTTTTGAAAGAACAAATAGATGTAATACGTAAGCAAATCGATGAAGATGGGAGGAGTGAACGCATTCAATGCATTTTCAGAGTCTGTTCTCTGATGTCCCCCTGCCATAGAAATTCAAGATGCCATCATTTGATAAGTATAATGGCACTGGCAACCCCATCGCCCACTTAAAATCTTACTGTGGGGATATGTGCCAGTATGGAGGAGATGAACGACTCCTCATCAAAGTGTTCCAAAAAAGTCTAACGGGCCCAGCTCTGAGATGGTTCACATCCCTGGAACCGTCCATGATAAAAAATTGGAAAGATCTGACACACTTATTTCAAGAACAATATATCTATAACATGGACATAGAGCTAAGGAAGTCAGATTTGGCCCGTTTAAAGCAAAGACATGATGAAGCTTTCAGTGCTTACTTGGGAAGGTGGAGGGCATTGGCCGCTCAGGTAACTCACTGGATTCCCGATGACGAACAGATTGAGTTGATAACCAAAGGAGCCCTCCCGGTCATCACAGATTTTTTAGTATATCAGTAGCAGTCTAGTTTTACTGATTTGGTCAGAAATGCCAACCATTGCGAAGATGCCATTAGAGAAGGCAGGTTAGGGAGAAACGTGGCCAGCGGGACCACCGAGGTTCGAAAAGTTGCCGAACTAAGAATTGAAAGAAGACTAGGGACAGAGGTACAGAACATTGTTTACCCCCAGGCCAATACTAATGCCCCCCCAATACAGCTCCAGGTCACACAACCATCCCCAGCCCGTTTCGAACAAGCACCAAGGCCAAACAACGGACCAAGAGCCCCATTTACCCAGGAGCAGATGAAAGCATGATTTGAACGAGTGTTCACACCATTGGGACAATCTTTAAGTGTTTTACTACCAGTATTACTATAGAAAGGTTTGGTCAATCTGCTCCAGCCTCGCCCACCACCCCATCCCATCCCAAGAAACTATGACCCGAATCTGCATTGCAATTTCCACCAGAGACTGGGTCACCCTACGGATCGGTGCTCCCCCCTGAAGCACGCGATCCAAGATTTAATAGAGGCAGGAAAAATTATTCTCCCGCCACTTCCACAAGGGCAGAACCAAAACATCCATCAAGCTCCTCTGCCATCGCACCCAGGAGGCCCCAAGCCTAACATCCATTAGATAGAGGAGGAGGAAGAAGAGTTTGACCCCTCAGATTATATCAGTAATCAAGAGAAGTTTTCATTCCCCAGGATGAATGAAGGAGGACCATTCGTTGGGGTTATTGAGCCGTTGTATTTGGCTGATTATTTCTCCGTGCCGGCATACCAAGAGGAGCCCTTAGATTTAGGGCAATATTTTTCTACTCCCGCTCCCACCTATCAAATCCAAATGGGCGCAGCCCCGCCGCAATCATACACATATCCACCCCACGCCCAACTTACCCCATACACCTCCTCGTCATGCCCGAATCACCCCATACCATACATAACTCTGCCATCCCCATATTATCCTACCCCATACACACCCCCAAATATCTCCACCCAATACACTACTCCGCCATCCCCAAATCACCCCGCTCCATGCACAACTCCATCATCCCCAATCTACCCCATTTTATCCACAAACCCATCATCACCCCACCATGCCACCCCCTACACAAACCCTTCATATCCTCCTATTCCACCCACTACCCCACCATATCCCAATCAGCCCGCTCCATGCACAACTCCATCATCCCCAATCTACCCCATTTCATCCACAAACCCATCATCATCCCACCATGCCACCCCATATACAAACCCTTCATATCCCTATCACCCCGCTCCACCCGCACCTCAAACGTCTCCCCATCCCTCCATCCCAGTCACACTCCCGTCATCCCTTCATTATTTTGGCCCCAATCCAACTCCACCACCACCCAAGCAAGCAACCCCTCACCCAATCCCCTTATCACCCGCTCTCAATCACCACTGGTCTTACCAAGCCCAGGTAATACCTGTACAAACCCCCTCTGCACCCACAAATCCAACCCCGCCAATTCCCGCCACTACCATTCCTCCTATTGGAGTCAACCTAGTTAGACCCAAGAAACTGGCGTATCCAACCCAATCCTCCCCAGAATCACCATACACTCCTTTCCTCATCCCGAAACCTACCTATGACCTGCATCAGGTGCCGTTAAGCTATGAACAGACGGACATGAATGCTGGTTGCAACCAAGAGGAGGCTATTGAATTTATTACTAGGTCAGGCCAGATTTCTACACAGCCGGAAGCATTAGGGGCCGTCAAAGGAGAAGAGAAGAAGAAAGAACAGGCCGCAGGGAATCCCTTTAAAAAATGGCCAGAGAACACATATTGGAGACACAGCTCAAGAGAACACCCGCACATATTACTGTGTGGTATTTGTTAATCACTTCCCCGCTCCACTTCCACCCCTTAATGAGAGCACTCAAGGACGTACACGTCTCCACCCACGTAACTCCAGATGAAGTAGGAGAAATAATAGGGCAAGTGTTGGCCCCAAATGCCATCTCATTCACTGATGTGGACCTATCGATCGAGGGGAATGACCACTCTAAGCCTTTGAATATAACAGTGGAAGTAGAAAACCTAGTAGTGTCGTTGGTCTTAATAGACAACGGGTCGACACTGAACGTATGCCCTCTAAGGACGGCAATCAAAATTGGTGCGAACCCCGACACCTTCCGGCCATCCATATCAAGCGCCAGGGGATTCGACAACACCAGAAGAGAAATCATAGGAGAAGTAGACCTCGACCTGATCCTCGGGCCGTAAACCTTCACCACCCCCTTTCAGGTGATGGACATTAAGTCTACGTTCAATCTACTGTTGGGCCGGCCATGGATACATAAGCTCGGAGCAATACCATCGACTCTACACCGAAAGCTCTTATTTATTTCAAAGGGAAAGATCGTCACCATCTTGGGTGAGAGCAGAGAATATAGGGAGCGGAGCGCTCTACACATTGAAAATTCGAAAGTGCTGGACATACCGCACACAGCAGATGACACCGATTTTCATTGATTTGAGTATGACTTTTCAGCCGTCACCCTTGAGTCACCTGAGAAAACCCCTGCCAAAACTGGGGTAGGAATGGACGCGGCAGTGCTCATGCTCCACAAATGGGGCCACCAAAAGGGGAAAGGCTTAGGCCCACGCCTTCAAGGAAGAAGAGACCCCGTTAGGGCTAAGGGGCAGCAAACCAGATTTGGCCTAGGCTACAAGCCCGACGAAGAAGTCGGAGAGGCCAAAGAAAAGATGAGGGCCGCAGCAGTCACCAGGGCCAGAGGAATCAACCTGGAAGAAGAAACTCCCGCCCGACCCCACATTCGTGAAACCTTTGTGAGAACCGGAGTAGTGAAAATTGATCTTAATGGGGAGACGAGGGTAACCCCACATAAGCCTACTTCAATCCACCCCACCAATCCCTACATCATTCCCCCAGACTTCGAGATGGACTTAGCCGCCCTTTCCTTATTTGAGGAAGAAGTTTCCCGGTTCACCCATCACTACAGCACCAGCCACTCTGGACCCATCCTAACCATAGAGGACAGGGTCCCAGAGGATCCCTCTATAAATATGTTAAGGGAGGAACTGCAAGAGCCTACTGATACCGCTTCCAACCAAAGAGGTAAAGGGCAAGCCTCGTAGGTGAGTAACTAGGCATCCTTGCCCCAACTCTCGGGAGTCGCCAAATACCATAAAAACGGCACCGACTCTCTAAAAAAAAATAACCTGTAAAAAGTGAAGTTAGCCTCTGGACCACTCTACCCTGTATATATAGAGATCCACCTCGCCAGGAGCTGACCTCTGAAAAAATGCAAAAAACCATAAAAATAGAAAAAATACCAATTCTAAAAATATTATCCTTTAAAATTCTCAATAAAATTAAAATTGATGTCGTGATACCCGTCCCATTTGATGCCGACCCCTTTCCTATAGAAATACAAGAAGAGGTAGGAATCACGAGTCTGGAAGAGGAAGGTCAAACCGATGAGCTCCCCAATGAGCTCCTAAAACAATTTTCCAATTTTGAGCATGGCCCTACCCCGATCGTCGAAGAGATGGAGGATGTTATTATGGGCACCAGAGAGGCCCCTAGAATCACCAAAATCGGAACATCGTTGTCCCCTGTGGAGAGGAAAGGTATGATAGACTTCCTTCGGTCATACCAAGACGTCTTCGCATGGTCATATGAAGACATGCCTGGTTTGGATACTGATCTGGTTGAGCATGAGTTGCCACTCTACCCCGATGTTAAGCCAGTTAAACAAAAGCTGAGACGCCTCCGACTAGAATGGATGTTGAAGGTGAAGGATGAGGTAATCAAGCAATACGATGCAGGGTTTCTCATGGTATCCAAGTACCCCCAGTGACTGGCCAATATTGTCTCGTACCAAAAAAGGATGGAAAGGTTCAAATGTGCATTGATTTCTGAAATCTCAACAAGGCGAGCCCTCAGGATGACTTTCCGCTACCACACATCGATATCTTGGTCGATAACACTACAAAGCACGGGATCCTCTCATTCATGGATGGATTCTCAGGCTATAATCAGATCAAGATGGCAAAGGTCGACTGAGAAAAGACTGCGTTCATCACCCCCTGGGGTTCCTTCTGTTACAAAGTAATGCCATTCGGGCTCAAGAATGATGGGGCAACCTATCAAAGAGCAATGACGGCCCTGTTCCACGACATGATGCACCGAGAGATTGAAGTGTATGTCGACGACATGATTGCCAAATCACCAGAAAGGGAGGACCACTTGATAAATCTTTAGAAGCTATTTGAGAGGTTGAGAAAGTACAGGTTGCGGTTGAACCCCCAGAAGTGCACGTTCGACGCTATGTCTGGAAAACTGTTGAGCTTTATTGTCAGTAGGAGAGGGATTGAGGTCAATCCGACCAAGATCAAGGCCATCACGGAAATGTCCACCGCTCACAGAGAAGGAAGTCGAGGTTTCTTAGGCGTAATCCAAAGATATCAGTTCATTGCATTGCACAGTTAATTCCAATATGTGCACCAATCTTCAAGCTACTGAGAAAGGACTCACCAGTTGAGTGGAATGATGACTGCTAAGCTGCATTTGATAAAATTAAAGGTTATCTCCTAAATCCTCCGGTATTGGTATCGCCTGTACCTGATAGACCCCTGATAATGTACCTGTCCACGACAGAGTTTTCCATGGGCTATGTGTTAGGACAACATGATGAGACAGGAAGAAGAGAGCAGGCCATCTATTACCTAAGCAAGAAGTTCACTGACTATGAGACGCGCTATTCTCGTCTAGAGAAAGCATGCTTGGCACTCGTTTGGGCTACTCAAAGACTTCGACACTACCTGTTATCCCAAGTCGTTCTACTTCTAGCACGGATGGATCCGTTGAAGTACCTATTCGAGAAACCTGCTCTCACTTGTCGAACTGCACGATGGCAACTACTTCTATCCGAATTTGACATTACCTATGTCACCCAGAAATCGATTAAGGGGCAGGCACTTGTTGATCATCTTGCTGAGAACCCTCTACCGGACTATGAGCCTCTAAGGACTGAATTCTCCGATGAGGACATTCTGTTCATGGCTGACGAGGATACTAAGGAAACAAAGGAGTCATGGGTAATGCACTTTGATGGAGCATCGCATGTTGAAGGCCAAGGAGTTGGCACCATTCTTATCTCGCCAAGAGGATCACATGTACCCATCTCAATCAAATTAAACTTCCCATGAACCAACAATATGGCTGAATATGAGGCCTGTACAGCTAGTTTACAGGCGGCTCTTGATCTAAATATAACTCACCTTAGGGTCTTTGGAGATTCACAATTAATTATATGCCAGACCAACGGAGATTGGAAGACCAAAGATGAGAAGCTGATCCCGTACCATGAACATCTTGAGGATCTAATAACCTGCTTTGAGGAGGTCACCTTCTCTTATGTACCACGAGCAAGAAATCGGTTTGTTGATGCCTTGGCCACCCTGGCCTCTATGGTTGAGATTCCATACAGAGTTGAGATGAAGCCGATCATGATAGAGCAGAGAGACGAGCCGACTTTCTGTCACCTAATCGAGGGACCCACAGAGGTAGATGATGAGCCACCCTAGTTCTCAGACATCAAGAATTTCCTCGAGACTCGAACTGTCCCGGAAGGAACATCGAAGGTAGACAGACACACCATCCAGCGATTGGCAACGAACTACATCATCTGCGGCGATCTCCTGTACAGACGGTCTCACGACAATATTCTGCTCTAATGCCTAACCCCGAGAGAGGCGGTTAAGACCATGAAAGAAATCCATGAGGGAGTCTGCGGGGCGCACGCCAGTGGACACATGCTTGCCAAGAAAATTCTAAGGCAAGGATACTTTTGGACCACTTTAGAGACTGATTGCTGCAAACACGTTTAGAAGTGCTACAAGTGCCAAGAACACTCTAGCCTAATACATGCTCCGGCCATTGATTTGCACAGCATGGCCACTCCTTGGCCGTTCGCCACCTGGGGTCTCGACGTCATCGGCAAAATCAATCCTAAGGCTTCCAACGGACATCAGTTCATCCTCGTCGAGGTAGAGTATTTTATGAAGTGGGTAGAGACAGCTTCCTACACGAGCATTAAGGCTAGTCATGTTGAGAAGTTCATCAAGAACAACATCATTTGCAGATTTGGCGTACCCAAAGATATCATCACTGATAATGGCACTAATTTCGCCAATAGGCGCATCCGGGCCTTGTGTGAGCAATTCCAGATCAAGCATCATCGATCATCCCCATACAGGCTGCAGAAGAACGGAGCTGTGGAAGCAGCCAACAAAACTCTGATCCGCATCCTAGAGAAGATGGTAGTCACTTACAGAGATTGGAGTGAGCAGTTACCCTTCGCACTTTGGGCCTATAGAACGTCTATCCGTACCGCTACAGGGGCAATGCCATTCTCCCTTGTGTACAGAATTGAGGCCATGCTACCGGTTGAGGTCGAAGTACCGTCACTCCGTATCCTTTTGGAATCCCATCTACCTGAAGCTGAGAGGGAAAGAGCCTGTTTTGAGCAGTTGGATTTAATTGACGAGAAGAGACTCCTAGCCTTGTGCCACACCCAGATCTATCAAAGGAGAATTGCACGTGCTTACAATAAGTGTGTCCGCAGTCGAGATTTGAAGGTAGGAGACACTGTGCTGAGGAAAATTTTCCCGTCTCTCCACGCCGATCTAAGAGGGAAGCTTAAGCTAAATTGGGAAGGACCCTACGTCGTCCGAGAGGTTTTGCCAGGATATGTCGTTCACCTTGCCACCATGGACGGAGAGCACTTTCCTGAGCCCATCAACACTGGATACCTCCGTAAGTTCTACTCATAGGTCTTGAGACAAGGTAATTTTTGATAAAAGTAGATGTGTGACCGCCTAAGGACCCCATAGAAGAGGCCATCATTTCAAAGACAAGTAGCCCAAAAGAAATATTCCCTGAAAACCTTCACCCTTTTTGCTACACATGTCGGGCCAATAACCATTTCTTTCATATACCCCTCCCAAAATTCCAGAAAAAGAGAAAAGAGGAGAGGAAAAATCCAAACCAAAAAAAAAGAGAAAAAAGAGAGAGAAGAGGAAGAAAGCAAAATCCCCAAAAAAAAGGGGGACCAAGACTAAAAAAAAAAAAGAGAAGAAGTGACTGAGGCATGTACCATAAAAAGCCTTTGGAAAGAAAGAGGAGTCACCGAATCTAGAATTCACTCAAAACGTAGTTCCAAATCCCCAGAAAAACCCAACCCGTTTGAACCTCGGCCACATTACAACCCGGAAGAAAGCCCTCTTTAAGGTCCACAAGCGGTCATCGCATCTACTGCATCTAAACAAGTTAAGTTAACAAACCACACAGAACTTCATTCAGCCAGCTATGATGGAATCGATGTCCATGTCGTGGCCTTCTGGTTTAAAAAAAAAAAAAAAGAAATTAATTTGAGTTCAAAGCAAGATGGACGTGGTGAAAACCCGCAAGGGCACTGCGGGTAAAAACAGCGAACTCACGCAGACCAGGTGAAAACCTAAAAAGGCACTTGGGGTAAGAGAGCGAACCCATGGACGTAGTAAAAACCCGAAAGGACGCTGTGGGTAAAAACAGAGATGGCAGGCATGGCAAAAACCCGTCTTGGACGCTATGAGCAAAAATGTCAAGAAGAGAGAGATTAGGAGAAGACCTGTTCTGGCCCGCCCATTTCAGTTTGAACCCCTTGAGCCCCTTTCTCCCCTTTGATGGGCCATTCATGTTAAAATTTGGATCGGATCCCGATCAAGTATGTCGTCTCTACCGCGGTGTTTAACGCATGACCAAAGGGAAAGACAGAAGACTAGACCAACCCCAGGGAAGTTGACCTTCCCATGTTTAATAGAAAAGCTTCTACCTCATGAACAGGGTTCGACCATGCTAAAAAAAGGACCCACTAGTTTGGCCTTGTAATTATCGACATCACAAAAAGATCCAAAGGGAGAAAATTTTTAAAAAGATAATAGATTTTCTTTTTCCATAAAAAGCCCCACACTGTGGAGGAGAAAATTTTAAAAAAGATAATAGATTTTCCTTTTCCATAAAAAGCCCCACACTGTGGAGGAGAAAATTTCAAAAAAAGATAATAGATTTTCCTTTCTCATCAAAAGCCCTACACTGTAGGAGAAAATTTTGGAAAAAGAGATAATAGATTTTTCTTTTTCATAAAAAGCCTTACATTGCAAAACGTATGAAGGAAAAAGTCGAAAAACAAAAAAAATATATGTATAGATTTCATTCCATTTCTTACAGTATTACGTGCAGAGTGTCACGTCCCAAAAAGATAACGACATGACACACTTTCTATTTTTCTGCCTTCTTTACAAGTAAAAAAAATAAAATAAATATATATATATATATAACAAAAACAATAAATAATAAAGTAACCCAAAATGAGATCTCTGTTATGGGGCATTCCCCCCCCCCCTCCGTGTATATGATCTATGGTATGTACAGGAACAGATCAAGGGCAGGGACCACGCTTCAAAGCACTGATCTCTGCAAGAAGAGAGTCCTCACGAGCATTTCGATCAGACATCCACCTACCATGAAGACTCTTCCCGCAGATCATGAGACTCACCAAAGCCTACCAACCAAGAATCTCACTCTTCAGAAAGTAACTCTTGCTTCGCAATCAATCTCATCTCGACTTTCTTTCTCCAAAGCCTCGGTCAAAGCCAGTCTCTCTACAGAAAGAGGCTTGATCCTAGTTCGGAGAATCATTTCCTTATATGGCCAAGGCCCCGTCTCTATCACGTCTGCCGAAACTGGGCTAGGGGTAGGTAATTCCTCAGATGCCAGCCAAACCTCGTAATCAGGAGAGACGATGCCCCCCTGAACTAAGCTTCACATGTGCGCCGATTGGCTGGTCTCCCAAAGGGCGGCTATGCGGTCAAGATCACCAAGAGAACCCCGAGAGAATATCAAAGAGCACGAAGGTGGCATTACGGTACACAGCACATGTTGGTCGTATCCGGATTAACGAAGCACCCGAGATGGGAAATAAAATGTGCTACCAGTCAACCCCAGAAGCGTGATACCCTCACAATCCTGAGAGCGGACAATCAGAAAGGGGCCATCCGACCAGGGAAGTTGTCAGATCAATGCCGCATCTGATAGCCACGTGCTCAGCTCCTCGGCGCTCCCATGAGGAAATCTCGAGCACCGGATCAGAAAGCCTCGAGCCACATCCCCTCTTATCAAGCACAATCTCGACACATGCCCCATGATAGCCAAATGCTCTCCTAGCCAGATCTGAACAAGGAGCGGGCTCCCGTTGAGAATCCCAACCCGGCCCGAGGCCGAGGCATCCAAGCCCCAATACATCTCAGCCAGGACCAGGTGTACCAATGAACGACCTTCCTCCAATTCAGTCAAGACATCGCACAGCCCAAGGGAAAAGGTCTCACCCCCGGTAAAGAAGAGAACTTCCGACAGCAAATAAAGGGCAAAGGCCTTTACAATGGAAGAGAAAAACAAATATCGGCGGAGAATGAACGTCTTTTGATCCACACCAGCAACCCCCGGTAATAGAACTCAAGCCAAATCAAATGCAAAAACCCTAGGGGGCTGTCCCGAACTCAAGAAGGAAGGAGGGAGGAAAGGTAGAATTTGAAAAGGGAGGCCCCTTTTGTGCTTGGGCTCGGACAGTTTAAAAAACTACCAATTTTGGTCAGCGAGATATATATATACGCACCGCTGGCCACAGATTTTGGTCAGCGATATATTATATCGCCGATTGTAAAATGGCGCTTTTAAACCGCTTTCGACCATTTTTTGATTTTGAGGCCCGACGGATCCCCCTTGCATGCTATGGACCACGGCTCGGTCCCCCTTAGAAGCCCGCATACCGCCAAGCTATGGTGCACGCATCCCCAAATGGCCCTTCGAGCTCTCTTCGACTGGCCCAAAGGGACCGTGCCACAATAAGCAGACCTAGATCTGCAAGCACCCGTTGAGTGCTCAATAAATCCATAAAATAAAATAAAAAGAAGAAAAAAAAAGAATGCTGAAAATGACACTAGTTCTCAAAAGAACGTCGCAATGAACATTTGCGCCACTCCGAGAACCGTGTTAAATCAATTCGAAATGATCGGGTCCACCCGAAAGTTCTCAAACCCCGTTTTACATAGGGACACCCCATACCTGATCCGCCAGGCAAATAAACTTATCCATCACCGGTCACTCCTAGGAACATATACCTAGCCCCAGATCTTCCCCAGCAGAAGTCGGGGCCTGATCCGACAGGCAAACCAAGGACCCATCACCGGAATGCACGCGTTCTTAAGGTATATCAACATGGCAAGTTGATTCGCCTAAGGATACGTGCAGAAATAAAAGCAGTTTAAGCATGCTCAAAGTCTCAAACTGACATGAAGAAAAAAGAAGAAGAAAAAAAAAAAAAAAAAAAAAAAAAAAAAAAGGAAAAAAGAGAAGAAATAACAACCTTTGGTTAGGAAGTAAAAATCCTGTATAGGTTGACCCCACCTTCCAAGCATTCGCTCTAGTCATCCTTTCGGATCTATGTTGACCAAGGGTACCCCCGACTTTAGACCATTCGAAAAGTCTATTGTCAGTTGAAACTGACCCGTCAAAAATGAAATTACAACCAACCAAACTATGTGCAAACATACGGACCGAAGGGCTCTTTTCCCTTTTATTTCCTTTTACACAGGCTTAAAACCTGTATAGGCACGGTGTCCCTGTTGAATGTACGCACTTGCGTCTGGGTATTCGTAGGATGGTTGTTTGTCCTCGTAAATTGTACCTTAGGGTCGAGGCTTCCATTCACGCCTATTTGCTGTTTATTGCCCCTGATGGGTGTCTGTCTGTGCATGTAATTTCATTAGGGACGGAGGCTGGAATTGACCATCTCTTTCGATGGATGTTTGGTTCTAGCCCGATCCTTTTTAGCTTTGTCTCGAGTTGAGGTACTCCGGTTCATGTGAATTAGGAGCACCTCACCACTGGAACATACACATCCCTAAGGTGTACATATCCCCGGCAGAGCGCACGCACACTTAAAGCGTATCAACTGGCATTTGATCTACTTAAAGAGTTGTGCAAGAATAAAATTGTCAGAGATCCTTGAGCTTTGCTTAGAGGCCTCGAAACAAAAAAAATTGGAAAAAGGAAACACAAAAATTTATCACTCTGAAAATGGGCATGCATTCCCAAGAAGTGTTGCGACATCAATATTCGCTTCACTCGGGTAAAGCATGCTAAAATAACAGTGAGGTTGATGGATTCACCCAAAGACTCCGAGCCTTACCTAGGTAAGGGCACCAGTGGCCAATCCAGTGGAGCTGTCAATATCCCACAAGATCGGGCACAAGTTTGTAGGCCTTCGCTTTGTGTGCTTCGCATCGATTTTGAAGCATAGATCGATCATCCCGTTTCATGGAGCTGTCTGGTTCAAGTTAATACTCAATATCACAAATCTATAATTTTCCTCAGGAAGTGGACGATATCCCGGCTAGCAGGCTTACACTTTCTGTGATCATCGCAGTTATGCCCAGTAATGTCGCAATGCACTTGGGGACTGTTAGCTTTGAGGTACGGATGATATCCCGAAATGAGAGGGCTTACGTACACTCACCATCACCATGAATGTTTGAAAATTGAGTTGAACCAGGCGGACCCATCAAACGTGCCTTGGACCTCTTCAGATGTCTCCTGTCTTTGGCATCCGATCATTAGTGATCAAATACCAAAGAGGGGCATCTGTAGACACCCAAATTCGGCCCAAGGCCCGATCAGTCTGTACTCTGAGAATGATGTACCCCTGTGCTTCCGATGGTACCCCTGAACCCTTAAGAATCCATCCAGACCTTTAGGAATCACCTAAAACCCATTAGAACCATTCCCCCAACCCTTAGAGATCACCCCTAAACCCTAGATTCCCTTTCCATACCTAACTTGAACCTTTCTGAGCAGTTGATGGGAGAGGAGCTACAAAATTTTATTCAGACTACCACCATAGATGATCCATATACTATTGGAAAGAGGACTTCTCCAGCTTTCTAACAAGCCAAAGATCACCCAATTTGGAGTTATGATTCAAAAGTTATGGCCGATTGAAGTTTCACATAAAATGACAACTTTTGCTCAGGCGTATGTATTACATACGCCCAGCCAATTTGGCCCCAGATTGGTCGGGCGTATATATTATATACGTCTGGCATTTTTGGGCCAAATTTGGCTGGGCGTATATAATATATACGCCCAGCATAGGTGGGACCCACCACGGGCTTTATCTTCCCAAGGCTCCCCTGTTTTCGTGAAAATCACTGTGCATAAACCGAGCGTATATGATATATACGCCCAGCTTAGCTACAGTAACAGTCATCAGTTGCTCGAGTTTCCTCCATCTGGTTTGACCCTTTGACCATCCCCTTGGTTAAGGTGGGTGTCTTGAGATTGGTTGCACCCCCTTTGAGCTTATTGGCAACCCTTAAGTCACCTATGGTCTCCCACCATCATCTGCCATTGAAACCAATTTCCCAAAACCCTAGGACCTTAAAAACCTAGAAAACCTTTGATGGGGGATTACCTAATTGCTAAACCAATTAGCTCTTAAGTAAGCCCCTAACCCTCCTCTTCTCTATAAATAGAGAGGCCTCCCTCTTCCCAAAGGGTTGAAAATTTGGTTGAAAGATTAGAGAGCTTAAGAGAGAGAGCCCTAGTGAGAGAAAATGTCATTTACTTTCCAGAATTCCAGCAAGCTTAGATCACCTATTCCACCCCATTTCAACCATTAGATCACCCCCTCTTAGCCAAAATCTAGCCTCTAGCTATACTCTACACTTCCTATTTGCCGAATCCTAGCTTCAGAGCCCATTTCCATACTGTTTAAGCCATCGAAAGCACGCCGAAGCGAAGGTCTTCCATGGTGCGACAAGGGCCCGTGAGCTCCGGCTCACCCCTCTCTTCCTCTACCTTCTTGGTGTTTCCCCCGTCCAAGGATTCAAGCCGTTACACAGCCGAAATTTCGGTTTGGCTCAAAGCTTGATAGGACCGTATTGCCTTCGGGCAAGGGGAAACTCCGCCCTTTTATTTTTACTTTTGGCCATAGATAGAGACCACTATGTGCGGGTTGATCGGGTGCCTAAACCCTTCCCCATCGATACCTGAAGCCCCTACCCTAGAGCCTTTGGCAAAGACCGGTAAATCAGAGTCATATTTAGCACTTCGGTGCTCAAAATATCGATTTGTAGGTTTCCCAGGTCACCAAAAGCTCTGGGTGGCAACTCTATATTTCATTAATAGTGAGCGCATCGCCGCTACGGGTTCGAGAGGATCCATGGTCGCACAGTACTGCTGGGATGGTTCCTCCATGGATACCTAGTAGTTTGCTGTTGTTGCTACCCATAGGACTAAGTTGCATTGGCATGTTCCATGACCAAATTAGGATAAAGACCAGTAGAAGGACAGTCCTGAATGGAGTGTGTGGGGGACTGGCATATCAAACATGCCTCCTGCACTTGTGCAGCTAGTGGGGGCTGCAACACAATCATCAATTTATCAAATTGATGTGCCAAACTGCTAATTTTCCACTTCAGGTCATTCCACACATTTAATTCAAACAATTTCCCTTTGGAAGTGGGGTCTCTTGTAACTCCAGCAGCTGGCTCAATATCACGTTTTGACAAAGCCCCCTGCTGAGTTGAATTTTCACCAAGGACATCAAACAAATCCCATGCTTCCTCATCAGTTTTGTGAAGGTAAGTGCCACCACATGATGCATCTATCATGGATCGAGATTTAGAATTAATACCCTGATAGAAGCTTTGAACAAGCTGCCATCTAGGTATCTGATGGTGTGGGCATTGCCTTAACAACTCCTTAAATCTCTCCCATGCCTCATGAAAAGTTTCAGTTTGGGACTGAGTAAAAGAAATGATGCTCTTCCTAACTGACTTGTCTTGTTTATGGGGAAAATTTTAGCCAAAATTGGGTTTGCAAATCAGTTCAAGATTGTATGCTATTTGCTGGGAGCATAGAGAGCCATGATCTGGCTTTATCCTTTAATGAAAAAGGAAACAGCCTCAATTTAGTTGCTTCCTCTCTCAGGCCGACAATATTGAAAGTAGTGCATAGGCCAAAGAACTCATCTACATGTTTATATGGGTCTTCTTTACTAAGCCCATGAAAAGATGGCAGCATTTGAATGGTTGAGGATTTGATTTCATAGTTGTCTTGAACAGCAGGGAATTGAATGCAAAAGGGGGAAGAATATGCCCCTGGTGCATAGTATTCCTTCAAGGTCTTTTGTTGCTCACCCATTGCAAATAGCTCAAAATTATACACACAGCAGAAAAGATTTCAGCAAACACAAAAAAAGCAAAAGCAAAAATTACAGCAAAACTAAAAACAAAAACAAACAAAAATACAGCAGAACTGTTGGATTTAAAGAATTAGAAAATTGAAAATAAAAACAAAGGAGAAAGAAATGCAAACTCAAGCAGATCTACTCCAGCTGCAATCCATAAGCTCCTCTTGTGGCTCCTACTCTAGATCTGTAAAAATTTAAAAACTGCAGCAGTAATTTATTCAAACAGCTAAAACGCAATGAATAAAAATCAAAAAAAGAAAGAATACTGCAGTAAAAAAAATAGATTTTCTATACATGTATTGTAGTAGACATTTATTCAAACAATTTGAATGCACTATAAACTAAAATCAGATCTATAAAAAGAAAAACTCAGATCTACTAACTAGATCAAAACTCCCCGACAATGGTGCCAAAAACTTGTAGATATTTTAGGTGCTGATTGTTGTGTGCGTGGAATAAAATCAAAATAAAAGGTGAGATGAAAGAGCACATCTAAAATATTTAGACCTGCAAAATACAGGGTCCTTTTGTAGTAAGTTTTAAAAGTAAGAGTTTGTCCCACAAGGAGTAGTGATCTAAAACTTAATAGGCTATATAATAGACCTCCAGATCTGCTACAGATCTGGCAATTCTAGCCTAGTTTAAGAAGAAAGAGAGTGTTTTGGGTGTCACTAGATCTAATTTACAAAATAAAAATATAAAACTAGATCTACAAGATTGAGGGAGATGAATGATAAAATAAAATATAAAATAGGGAGAAATAGACAGCTAGGGACTGGTTCTTATTGTAAAACAGATTAACATTTGTGAATTTGCAGCTGTCCTTCACTTGGCTACAAGCACAAGTGCCAGGTAGAAGAATTCAAACCAAACCAAAAGCTTGAACTGATCTCAAGGGTATGATCTATCCATTTGAATGGTCACAGATCATCCTATAGACTTCATCCAATCCCAAGGTTCAAATTGAAACAATAAAACCATTGCAACTACTATGCTTGTAAGGCTACAAGCACTTACAACCATAGGATCAATTAATCCATATAGATCTGGTGAGAACCACTAGAAATCACAAATTATTTGGGGATCTAAACTTAGCTGGTCAATGCTTCAAACAACTACAATGACCGAGCTCACGAGGCTGCAACCTCTGCATAATTCCAGATCTCTTCACTAAAAACAGATCTGGAAATCAGAGCAAGACTCAGATCTGCTACAATCTTTCACTTAGCTACAAGCACAAGTGCAAAGAGGAAGGATCCAATTTCACCTTCACTTTTGGATTAGTCCTAAGGGTACGATCTGTCCACTTGAATGGTCATAGATCATCCTAGAGATTTACTCCAGTATTGAGGGTAAAGGATGGAACAATAGAATTAATGTAGGCACTATGGTTGCAAGGCTACAAGCTCAGGCAACCATAGGTGCGTCAGATCAGGAAAATCTAAAGCAATTGAATAGAAAAATTATAGATCTAATGGATCTTTAAAAACAACATTTCATTGATTAAACAAAACTTACAATGATCTGCCTCAAGCTTATAGTCTGTGCATGAATCCGGAGCTCTTCACAATGAATTTACAAATTTATTTACAATTACAAATCAGATCTCAGCTGCTACCTAGATCTAATCCAACAGGCTGGATTAGGGAGAGAAGGGGGAAAAGAAAAGGAAAAGAAAAACTAAAATTAAATCTAAATGAGTCAAGGAGAACTCAGAGAATTCCTAGTTTCCTTGTTGAAGAATTACAGCAGCAAGGATGCTTATTTATACATATGCAGCAATCCATGTGCTTTGAATTATAGCCAATCAGAGGAGAGGAATTTCATTGTAAATACTTCTAATCCATGTGATTAGTGCTCTTCCCATTCAAAGAGAAGAGGGAGATCCATTCAGTTCTGCACAGCTAAAGTAGTTTGCTTCCCGCCAGACCTATTTGTTTGAAAATCAGTTTGTATGTGGGCAGCTATCCCATGGGCTTTGGAGTTCCCAAATTTGCCCCCGCCAACCATTGATATTTGCTTATGAAACCCAAAATAACTCCAGCTGCTGCTATTACCAAAACAGCCCCCATATATGTTGATGAATGTTGAAAATAGCTGAGGCTTGATGGAGTCTAAAGAATGCCCCTGATGTCCATTAATAGTAGCTACAGCTAATAGAGTTAACAAGGTAATCTTTTAGATCCATTGATGAAGGCTGGCGGCTGGTGAAACTTGGTGGAACTCGACTTTTGACAGGATGAAGATTTGTTTGTGGTGCATTCGAGATGTTTGTTGAAGGGACTTCAGAACTGCAGCTTCCATGTCGAGAGGTTGAAGTGCTGGTGTAGCAACAATTCGAGAGGTTTGCAGAAGTGGAGCTGGTGCAATTCGAGAGGGTGACAGCATAACTCGAGAGGTACTAATGTAGGTTCAAACCAATAGCAGCTTCAGTTATATTTTCATGAGGATGGGTGGCTTGATTCGAGAGGATGGGTGGAGGATTTGATAGGTTGGCTTAATTGCAAGCTAAAACTCGAGAGGATGGCTAGGAGGTGATGTGCTCAAGCGGTTGACAGCTGCTGAACTGTCCACTATCCACTCGAGAGGATGAAGGTTGCTGAAGAGAATATCTCGACAAGTTGGATGCCATTCTAATTTGAGAGGTTGGTGAAGTGTGCACTTCGAGAGGTTGTAGGAAGCACAAGTTGACAGGATTGCTGGCAGCTGCATCTACTTGAGGTGATGAAGTGTTCTGCTCGATAGGATTGCTGAAGCTGCAAGCTCCACTCGAGCGGTTGTGGAAGGATGGCCGAAGCTGTGAGGGATCCATTCGAGAGGTTGTGGGAGGATGGCTGAAGGTGTGCTGCTCCAAATCGATAGTGCTGAAATGCAGTTCCAACCATTCGAGAGGATGGTTTCCGCAACATGCACAGCTCGTGGGTTTAAGACAACCACTTGAAAAGTTTCAAATATGATCTTTCTTTCTAATGTGCAGCTGGTGTGCATCCTTTCATATTTTTCTGCTCAAGTCCTCCTTATTGAAGTTGTTGATGTGCAGCTTCCTCTAGTATGCACATAGCTTAAATGTGCAGCCACTCTTAGCTATTGTTTATAATAACCCACATGGCTGCTTTTGTTTGCATTGGAGTTTGGGCTGCTTGGACAGGTAATGCTGAGGTTTGTGTAGCTATGGCTGTTCCATTATCCAGCTGCTCCATGTATTGCTGAGGTGGTTGCCGCAATGTGCACACATCTGCAAGTGAGGCTGCTATGTTCCAAAACTTTTTGAAAACATAGCCTTTTTCGGGTTTCTGTTCGTGCCCGACCATTTTAAGCCATAAAATGGCCTAGCGTGTATGATATACACGCTAGCCTTATTTTTCCAGATTTGGTCTAGCCTGTATAATATACACGCTAGGCTTATTAGGCTTTGTTTCATCCGAATTGGGCCCGACAGACAGGTTTAGATGGTCATACCGTCACGGCATGCATCCCGAAAAGCATGTCGATCCCCATTGGATCCGCTTGGGAATTTGTGCTAAAATAAAAGTTTTTAGGTCAACAAGCACGCTCAAAAACCTCAAGCATACATCAAAAACAAAACAAAAAAATACACATATATATACATAGAAATAAATAAAAACGTTAAATAACAAAAATATGAGGCTCGAAAAGTGGCACACACTCCCAAAAAGCGTTGCAACATCAATATTCGCTCCACTCGGATAGTTGTGCTAAATTAACTTCGGGATCAATAGGTTCACCCAAAGATCTTGAGCCCTACCTCGTGTAGGGGTACCCGTGGCCAATCAAATGGGGAAATCAATGCCTCATGAGATTGGGCACAAACTATGGATCTTCGCATCATTGCTTTATGCCGATCTTTAAGTATAGGTCGCTCGCCCCCTCCCCCGCGCTTACGGGGCTGTCTCATTCAACATAGAACTTGAACATCACACCTTATCAATCATATCGAGGAGCGGACATTTTTTCCCAACACATTGGGCTTCCGCTACTCGCACCATCACGGTCATGCCCAATAATGTCGCTAAGCACTTAGGGGCCAATAGTCTTGAAAAATTGACTTTCTTCCTGACATGCAGGGCTTCCATAAACTCAGCATGTTGTCATCCAATGTTTGAGTTTTGCCTTGAATATGACAAACCTGTTAGCATGCCTTGGGCCTCTCTGGATGTCTCTTTCTTTGGCAGTGATCGTTAGTGATTGAATACCAAAGAGAGGCATCTGTAGACACCCAAAATTGGCCCATGGCTCGATTAACCCATACATCAAGAAAGGCGTACTCCCGAGCTTCTGAAAGCACTTCCCAAACCCTTAAAACTTAATCCAAACCCTTAGGAACCCTTCACATACCCTTAGGAGCCAACCCTAACCCTTAGAACCTTTCCTGAACCGGTTTCGAACCAACCTGAGCTATGGATGAAAGGAGAGGTACTAATGTTTACACATGCCTCTGCTGGAACTGAGACCTATACCATTGAAAGAGAATGTTCCCATCTTTCCAATGAGCTAAGAATCGCCTTGATCCGAGGTGTGTATCAAAAGATATGGCGATTCGAAAATGGGGTAGAGGTGCAAGAAATTCCTCTAGCGTGTATAATATTCACACTAGGCCATTTTTTCTAGAATTTGGCCTAGCGTGTATAATATACACGCTAGGCCAATTTGGCTTCTTCCTTCTGGCACGGGCCCCAGACTTCACCTTTTTTCTTAGGGAACATTGTTCCCATACCTAGCGTTTATCATATACACGCTAAGCTTAGCTATAGTGTTTTTTGGGAAATTAGAAAGATTTCAAATTTGGAGTTTGACTTGTTGACCACCCCAATGTTTGGGGTGGGTTTTGATAGGACTGTTGCACCCCCGTTTATTCTATTTGCAACCCTTTAGCCATTTGGAACCCCCCTATCATATACCACTAAACCCAATTCTCACCTTTCTAAAACCTTGAAAAACCCAAAAACCTTAGATCTAGGATTACCTAATTGCTAATCTCATTAGCTCTTAAGTACCCTCTTAACTTACCCCAACTCTATAAATAGAGAGCCCCCTCCCTTGGATTAAAAGCTTGAAAATTTTTCAAAGTGAGAGAAACCTTTAGAGATCTCCCCCTCCACTTTTAGCATTACACCACCTAAAATTCCAAAATCCAAGTTCACCTTCCACCCCCATTAACTCTCATAGATCCATTAGATTTGGTGAGAACAAGGCCTTAGCCTCCCTCTCCTACCTCTTAGCTCTCAAGCCTAGTCTTGTTAGAACCCATTTCATAACCCATTTGCCATTGGAAGCTTCGGAAACGCAGCTACGTGAAGATCCACAACGGTGCTACAAGGGCCCGAGAGCTCCAGCTCTCCCCTCTATTCCTCTACCTTCATTTTCTTTTCCTCTATCCTAGAATTGAGTCGTTACACCGCCCAAATTTCATTGGGTGCATATGGTTCAATAGGATCAGAATGCCTTCAGGCAAGGGGAGGTGTCGTTCATTTTTCTTTCTTTATATACGCTTTGGCCACAAGCAAAGACCACTTACGAGCGGGTTGATCGGGTGCCTAACACCTTCCCGATCGATAAACGAAGCCCATACCAAGAGCCTTTGGCAAAGATCAATAAATTGGAGTCATATTTTCGCTTCAGTGCTTACATATCGATTTTTGTAGTATCCCAAGTCACCAAAACCTCCGAGTGGCGACCCCATCTTTTATAGAGAGTGTGCATCGTCACAATAGACTCGCGAGAGCCCACGATTGCACAAGGTGTTAGCGCAGAACTCAAATCTACGCCTAAATGTCTGTGCAAAATAACCATTGACTTCTCAATCACGCACTCACACGGTGGCGCGTAACTGAATTACACACGCAATTAGACCCCTGACCCTTCAATTGTGCCCTCGCAAAATGGCGCGTAATCAAATCCCACGCTTCTGTCCCAGCACGCAATTGCCCAGCTATAACCAAAAAATATATATAAACCAGCAGTGGCCTGGGACAAAGGTACAGACCTGTATCTACACATAAAACAGTACCTACAGCCCTGAACTTATGCATATGCCCACACTATCCAAGAAACGCTTCAAACTTAAATGCCGACACTCCAATAACCAGAAAAAAGGTCCTCACTCATATGAACACTCCGAACTTTACTACTAACCAAACAAACCAAGCCGAAACACACCCAAAACTAAACCAAGATAACCCAAAATAAACTAAACCATACCAAATCTAACCAAACCAAAAGCCAACAAATAATAATAATATATGATGAACTCAAATAAAAGCGATAAAAATCCAAGAAATAATAAACAAAAAAGCCACTTTTATATATAAAAATTTCACTACAAATTACACCAGGGGCCCTGAATATACAATTCAAAATGAAAGACGAAATCGAATTTAGGACGAACACCCAAAGACACCCGAGTCCACAACTACTCGAGGAAGGGCGCACGAATGATGATGCATAGGAAGAGAAGTCAAGACTAGGTGGCATGCCAACGCCTCGCACACAAATTTCCATTGATCCTGCAGACCACCTTGCAAAGGGGAAGCATGAGTTGAGCAAGTTCTAGTACAAATCTCATCTTCACCTCCTCCGCCGCTTGAGTTGCCACCCATGATGCAATCTTTCAACTCACATGATCAAGTGGCAACATAGTGGAGACCTGAGCCAATAGAAAAGAAAGAGTGGGTCACAGGAGGCCAATAAGAGGAAGAGGAATGTGAACACGAAGCACCAATTTGCATGACCTCTGGCTCTCCACTGACCTCATCATCATCCCTACACCCAACACAGTAGCACTTCGGGCGCTACTTTTCATTGCCAACACCTCCCATGCCCAAAAACAACGTTCCACCATTACAAACCCCTTCAGGGCATAATACCCGACATACAAAATAAAATGGAAGAAAAGACATTAAGAAAATAAAATATACCAAATTTTAAATAATAAATTATAAGTTCACCAGAAATTAAACCAATAAAAAATTCAAAATAAAACCCAAACCCCTAGACACCTATATATAGCCTACACCCCTTAACAACAGTGTGATAAGTATCTCACCTACAAACACTCTTCATCCATTTAAACCAAAACAAGACACCTAGCACTTTTAAGAAGCACAATCCCTGGCAAATGGAGGCAAACCAATGACTAAGAGACATTTACTCCCCTTTAAAAAATTATCCACAATAAAATATATGAACCAATCACATAAAGGCACCTAACATCCCCAGCTAAACCTACTTATGCTTAACAAGTGTCACTCTAATAAAACCAGAGAATAAACCAAAAATTCAAACCTTAAACAAAACAAATACATAAAAATCTCCTTTTCCATGACCAAAATAAAAAGCAATTCCACCAAGATGGTATCAAAATATACAAAATAAATAATCAAGATAAACCAATCACTCTAAATTAATAACGAAAGTTGAACACCAAAAGTAGTGAAAATAACATGGTCACCCTAACCCATGGCAGCCCAAAGGCAACAATAATAAATGAATAAAATATAGAAATAAGTAAGTAGAATAAAATAATAAAATAATAAAATAAAAAAGCAATAAGTAACGAACAAGGTGACAATGAAAAGGGGAAGCCAACCCCCATAGTCCCATCACAATAAACAACAAATAATCATGGCAAAATAGGCCAATCAAAGCCCAATATATATATATATATAACAAAAATAAAAATAAATAATAAGTCCCATCACAGCTTGAAACGACATCTGAAAAATAGGACAAATCACACATACCACTGTACATAGTGCCCCGTCATGATCGGAAATTAGGGAGGCCTATTCCCCATGGTCTCGTCGCAATTCAAAGAACACCCTGTCACCGTCCCATCATGGTCAGCTCAAGCAAGAAAAGGAACCAATCAAGGACTCGAGTCACACAACCCGAAATCAACAAATGATAATGAGTATACCACTTCCACCACTGACTAAGAAAGCAGTAAGTCACTCCGAACATGCATAAACACCAACAAGAAAGCTTCGAGTTCATGTAGAAAAGTTTAAACAAGGAGCTCATCAATCCAAGAACCGACAAAGCCAGTCGATGTGGATGATGTGGGTGGATGTGTGATTTCGCATGCCCCTGCAAAGAGTGAAATCATTTTGACCAGTCTCCTCCCATCAACATCCCATTGTGTAACCCCACATACCAACTGAAAGTAACGACTGTCAACACCCCACCAACACACCCATAAACACACATGATAACTCGTCCCATTGCGACATAATGAAAACAAAATCACCACTATCCCAAAATCATTGACGCAAATCAATTAAAATAGTCGTCCCATCGCGACATCAAAAACCTCGTCATTAGTGCTAAAAGAAAATCTCGTCGCGATTCAATTACGATCCGACCCATCATATAACCCAAGATCACCAAAGAAAAAAATAAACATAGCAATCCCATCACATGACCACCAGCATCCCATCGCAACCTACCCCAACGTCCCAAATGTCCCATCATGTCGACAATCATCAAACCCCATCCTGGTAAAAATACACATTCCCAACAAACGAGGAGGGGAAACTCTCCCATTACATGACGGCTCCGCCCAAAAGCACAAGTAACAAATCAGGTAAGTACCACCCCCCTTCACTCAATATTCTCTGTAAATATAAGTTAGCCAATATTAAGTCAAACATTTTCAAAATCTGTCTCTCCTGATTTGCAAATCACTGTAGTCCTCCCATAAGAGACAATCATCAGTATCCGTGAGAAGGTTAGACGGAATATCCGGCATACTGAGTGTCATCTTGACAACGAAATAAAGGTCGGGTCCCCAAATCCCGTAACGATGGCTCTGTTCAGTGACGTCTCGAAAGCAACGTTTTCCAAAGTTTTTCACTGAATTGATCTTAAGTTAAACACTCAAGTTTTCAAAATCCCTATCTATCAAACTTTCACCTCTCACCTCCCCAATTTGTTCTTTCTCCTAGTAAATCAAACACCTAGTATACTCAACTTTGAGAAAGCACAAATTTCCACTGGAAAGGGACACCTGATGTGTCATTGGTGTGAGCAATGACACGCTCAATATGGCATGATCTGCGAAAGCTTTTGCCATCATATTACATCATTTCATCTGGTCACTTGACCTTATCTCTGGACATTCGTACAACGCCGCCTGTATCTCGATTGTGTCAATTTCCCTCCGTTTGACTATAATATGCAGCAGGTAGAGATATGCGACGGGATGCGATATGCACCTGCGGTTAAAGATATACCTCTCGACAGCTACACTCTGGCCAGCAAATGCCTTTGTTAGTTAGCTTGTGCTAATAGATAAGAAAGCCAAGCATTTCATGTCAGCTCCCCGGTTCACACTTGTGATTTCCCAAAAAATGAGAAGGCACCTTGAAAAAGAGGTGTCTACTTCTTCGACACACTCTTATTCTACAAGAATATGCCGAAGAGGGGCATCTATAGATGCCCCCTTTTGACCCTCTCGAAATATACAAACTTGTTCTGTAAACCCTCGACCTTGCCCAAGATCTCCGAAAAAGGAATGACCTTCTCCGAAGACCTTAAAACCCCAAACCTGGGGACCATACGTTACTCACATAATGTATGGCCGAGACATGGGCTGAAATATCAACCCAGAAGCTCTGACCCGACATAGCCCGGGAGGTTCCCCAATATAGCGCCCTAAGATAGGCGCGTAATTGATTGCACGCATCGATACATGCGCTCAATTGGTCCAAATTGAACCAAGCTTTCCCCTTCTGAAGACTGCCTTAAGACCCAATTTCATGCTAGTACTAAAGCGCGCAATCGATTGCATGCATCCCTAGAAGGGTGCAATTGGCCCCAGGTTGGATCATGTCTCTAAATCCCAAGAATGACCCAATTCCCTGATTGAGCACTCTAACTAGTGTGCTCAATTGGATTACACGCCAGCCCACCTGCGCATACTCAGTTCCAAGTATAATGGAATTGGGATACCCGGCCGAGCTAGTCAGCCGGTCATTTTTGAGTGGGTGACCGACTCAAAATTGGATTAAGCGCCCAGGAGAGGGGGTGCGCAATTCAATTAAACATCTAGTGGTTGGTGCACAACTAGTAACTTACGCACTTGCACCTAAGCGCGTAATTAGCCCGATACCTATAAAAAGCCCCCCTACCACGCCCAAACTCACCAATTCAATAGTTTTTTTTCTCTCTCTTAAGCTTAGTCCTTTTAAAAATTTCGAGGTTCTCTCTGGGGTTCTCAAAGAAAGGAGTTGGGTTGTCATTCTAGATTTCTAGAATTGCTAACTCTTCTCTAAGAACCTCAGGGTAGTCAAGCTAGTGATACTGGCCAGCTAGCCCTGATTCTCGAAGGAGTATTCGAGGAATAAGCGCCCTTAGCTTTAGATCCCTTAGGAAACCTCTGCCCAAATTCTTAGCCTAAAGCCAACCAGGTACCTAGCCCTTCAGTTTTTAGCCATAGCCACCCCGAGTTGTCCAAGGGAGCTTACGGAGGGTACCCAGGAACAAGGCTAATCCTCCTTAACATAGACGGTCACCACCACCCATTTCTTAGATAGGTTAACACAAATAGGAGACTAAACCAGGTAGACTATAGGCAACCCATAGTTGTAGAAGTTGGCCGGCCGATGTTCAGTAAGGGAGTCAACCCGCATCTCAACGCATGATCAGTGACGTGTTGCAGCGTCGATAAATATATGTAGCTAGCCATCGCATCAACCCAGATATTCTTCATTTAAAATTCACCTTTATCTTTCAGCATGTAATATTTCTTAGTTAATCATTTTATCGCATTCAGCTAGGGTCCACTCGAACCAAATTGGGCCACTTATTTCAGCTCCTGAAAGGGCCCTAGAAAAAGGGCATACCAACACTATAGACATAAAAAATTTGTGTCTTTTTCTTGAATAAATATACAGATATAGATCTGTATATACACATTATTTGTGTCCTATTTTTTTGGATAAAATAAAATATAAAAAATATATATAATAGAGAAGATAAATAGAAACCCACGCATGCCATCCTCTTTCCCTCTTTTCCTCTTCATTTTTTTAAAAAAATATAGCCCACGCAGGCCATGCTTGCCTACGTAATTATGCCTGCATACGTAGTTTTGGCTGCCTAGGTAGTTATGTCTGCCTTGGTAGTTATGACTTCCTAGATAGTTACGTCTGCTTAGGTAGTTAAGCCTGTCTCGGTAGCATACCTGCCTAGGTAGTATATGTACCTAGGTAACATAACTACCTAAGTAGCATACATGCCTAGATACCATACCTGCCTAGGTAGCATACCTGCCTTCGTAGCACCTGCCTAGGTAGCATACCTGCCTAGGTAGCAAACCTGCCTAGGTAACATACCTGCCTAGGTAGGATACCTGCCTAGGTAACATACCTGCCTAGGTAGCACCTACCTATGTAACATACCTACCAAGGTAGCACCTGCCTAGGTAGCATACCTGCCTAGGAAACATACCTGCCTAGGCAATATACCTGCCTAGGTAGTTATGTATAACTTCTTATGTATGTCAGATATTTGAAGAATGATGTTTTCTCAATCCTCGTAAAAGCTAACACCCACGCAATCCTCACAACCCTTGATTTCGTGAAACTCTTGCGAGAACCATATGATCATAACTTCCTCTAACTACTACCATAAATCTATAAATAGCATATCCATTTTCATTATGAAGGGCCGAAAATTCTTAAGCGAGAGCTTTGCAAGAAATGTTTTCAACCTTAATTTTTTTGCAAACAACTTTAAGGTATCTCCGAGATTCTTTCCCTTTCTTTTTTTTTTTTTAAGTTTTCAAGAGGAATAAAACTGGGTGGATACACTTAGGATAAGAGCTACGACCCTTACCTAAAAGTGATATACTTAGGATAAGAGCTACAATCCTTACCTAAAGGTAATACACTTAGGATAAGAGTTATAAATCTTACCTAAGTATGATTTAACGTTACAATTTGGGATTACGCGTTATGGCACTTACCCAATTTCTTGTGTAAGCTATGTGCGTATAACCCCTCGCATAACCCTCGGTACCCTCGGATTGCAACTATAAATTCGATACTCGTGCAGGTTACAATCACGAATCCAAAGAACTATTCCAGATTCCGACACCCAAAATATTTATCTACAATGATTCATCACCATCAACTTTACCAGATTTGAATTTGTTTCGAAATTAGAATTTCCCTCGCAGTTTAGGTTATCACTCCCTCAAATATAGGGTTTGAATCTTAACTTCGAGATCAGAAATTCTTTTACAGTGGATCGTTTGATATTTGGTCAAATGATCATAATACGAGATTATGACGAGATCCAACGATAGATTTATTACATATTGATCAAATCTCGTGGCTTTGGTCAAATCAAACGGTAGACTCATTGACTTTTGGTCCAACGATAATAATACTAGATCGTAACGAGATCCAACAAGGAATTTATTAGATATTGACAAGATCTTATAGCTTTGGTCAAATCCAACGTATACTCATTGAATTTTATCAAACGATCATAATACGAGAACGTAATGAGATCCAATAGTGGGTTTATTATATATTGACCAGATCTTATGATTTTGGTCAAATCCAATGATGGACTCGTTGACTTTTGGTCAAACGATTATAATACGAGAACGTAATGAGAGCCAATGATAGATTTATTACATATTGACCAAATCTTATAGTTTTGGTCAAATAAAATAGTAGACTCGTAGACTTTTGGCCAAACGGTCATAATAAGAGATCATATCGAGATTTAATGATGGATTTATTATATATTAACCAGATCTTATGATTTTGGTCAAATCCAACGGTGGACTCATTGAATTTTTATCAAAAGATCATAAAACAAGATCGTAACGAGATCCAACGGTAGATTTATTATATGTTGACCAGATCTTGTGATTTTTGTTAAATCCAATGGTAGATTCATTGACTTTTGGTTAAATGATCATAATATAAGATCTTAACAAGTTCCAACAGTAAATTTATCACATATTAACCAGATCTTGTGATTTTGGTCCAAGCTAATGGTGGACTCTTTGACTTTTGATCAAGCAATCATAATACAAGATCGTAAAGAGATTTAAGGATAAATTTTTCATATATTGACTAAATCTTAGGACATTAGTGAAATCCAATGATAAAATCATTACAAAACAATCTATGATCACCAAATTCTAAGGAATTTGGTGATATCTAACTCATGATTAGATACTCTATCACTGAAAGTGATAACTCCTCTGATTACCAATTATATGGAGAATAGATTTGGTATTTGAATTCATCTTTGAGATCAGAGAATAAGATTTCATTTTACGGTTCGTCTTCGAGGTTCTTACTCCAGTAATAACTCGTGTTTGTCGAGAAGATGGAACCGACTTCTGGAGGAGTTCTCCCATCCTTCGTCCCCTATTTTATATTTCTCAAATCTTCGATGAAAAAAGCATACTATGCATCTATCTCTAAACGGATTGAAGATGCCGATGAAAACCTAGACTTAAAATTTAGTTTGTTTATTTGAGAGATATAATCTCTTTACTTTTCTTTAGTAGCTTTTAATCAGAAGTATTCAATTTTGATGTAATTAACGAGGAATCGACTGTGATACCCGAAAGTATAAAGTCTGTCATTTTCAATAAAACCCACCCTCTCCTAGTGAGGGAAAATTTATTGCTATTGATTTGAGTTAGATTTATATTCTAGTCAAATTTGTTGTTTACAAATTTTTGGCACACCCGGTGGGACCCACTGCTCCTCTCATCTTTAAGGTACAAAATAAAACGAATTCTCAAAAAATGAGTTGAATATGATGAATGATTAATCATTGGTTATTCCATGCAGTAGATTTATTCAACTTACCAATCAACTCAAGGGCTTATGGAAAGAGCATTGCATCCTCTTCTGCTAACAATCAACATGTAGAGAGGGCTTACCCTCAAATCGAGGAGGCAACACTCCGATACTCAAACAACCTCATGGCTCACGCCACATTAGAAGAACGTTCTCATATGGAGGAACCAGTGCCTCCTAATTCTTTCACTTCAACTGAGAACCCACTATATGGAGATTTCGATTCCCTCTTCTCAAAGGATGAATCTCCTGAAACTCCATCAGCAAAATCATCCCAATCAAACTCAGTGACCCCTATAGGAATACTGAGAATTGTTAGTACAGTTGCTTTGATGTTGGTCGTTTCTCTAGAGATGCTACTATTTATTGATTAACAGTGGTGGAAATTAATCAAAACAAAGAGAAAGATGGAGATAGATGAAAATAGCACTCTGTAAGAATATACAGTCCTGTAAGATACAGGGCTATTGTAGCAAGTTTTAAGTAAGTAAGAGTTTGTCCCACTGAGATCAAGATCTAGAACCCAAAATGGGCTATGATAGTAGGCCTCCAGATCTGGCTATAGATCTGACAATCCTAAAGAAAGGGAGTTGGGTGTCACAACTACCCTAAATTACCACTAAAATAAGAGAAATAAAGTGCAGTCCTATCCTAGAGAAAGGGTTATGAAGAAGGTGATGATGGTGTGTGCCAAAAAGAAAGATAAAATGATGGGAAGTAGACAATTAAGCTAAGGTTGATTCAGTTCAGTAACTCAGACTTAAGGTTGTCTTTGTAGCAGTCCTTTAGATGGCTACAAGCACATCTACAAGGAAGAGGTATCCAACTCAATTTCTATGGTTTGACCTAGTCTCTTAAGGCTATAACCTATCCACTTCAATGGTCACAGACTATCCAATAGAGAGGATCAAACCACATGAATCAAATTAGAAAACTAATCTGATCCAAAGGAGTAGACTGATCTTAAGGCTATAACCTGTCCACTTAAGTGGTCACAAATTATCCAATAGATGTCTTCCACCCAATGGCTCAAATCAGATCATGAAAACCATTATAGACACCATGTTTAATAGGCTACAAGCTCAGGCATCCATGGGAGAAAATAGTTCTTGAAAACTAATGGAAAGCACAGTTGTTCAAGGGCTATTTGGGAACATAAAAGCAGTTGATCATTACTACAAAAGGCTTGTAATGACTCAGCTCACAAGTCTGCAATCACTACAGAGAAATTAGATCTAACATCTGATATTGGTCAAGTAAATAGAGGAGAGGTAGTTCCCGCAATAACCTCTCACAAGGCTACAAGCTCATGTGTAGAGGAGAAGAATCCTTCTCAGATCTGTGGCTTGGAATCACCCTAAGGATATAGTCTATCCACTTAAATGGTCACAGGCTATCCATAGAGGTTATCCTCACCTCAGAGGTCTGAGAAAGAACATATAAACTACTGCTGCCACCATGGTCCTAGGGCTACAAGCTCAAGCTTCCATGGACCTTTCAACCAGCTCAAGTCCTAAATGCATGCATAGAATGAACAAGACTATGGGAAAATAGGAAAATAATAGATTGAGTATATAATTAAAATACAAATTCCATTAATCAACACTACTTACAATGCAAATCCTCAAGGTAGCAGCCTTGTGCACAACTACTCTTCACAAAATCCCAATGTTCACATGACCCATTACAAAACTAAATAAAACTACACCTAGTTGCTTATAGAGGATTTAGCCAGCAAGTGTTGGACTAAGAGAGAAGAAAAATGAGAAAAAAAAAGTGATCAAACCCTAACCCTAGTCTGCTTGAGCTCACAGCCGACAGAGGTTGAAGGAAAGATGAAAATTCTAAGTTACATGTACAGCTTATATACTCAGTCCACATTGCCTTGCTTCAGGGAAGATTAACCCTAATTTTCTAGCAGATGTGGCACTATTACAACCCTTGGATGCCTTAGGATGTGTGCCTCAAAATTAGGGCCTCAGGATGTGTGCCCTAGACCTAGAGAAATCCCCAAAAGGTCTTTGAGTTAAGACTAAAAAGTGGAGAGCTCAAGCTTCGCGGGGCTAGCTTTGGTTCATTAATTCATTCACACAGTTGCTTCATGCCTTTTTGTTCCTTCACACAGCTTGTAGAGTCCTCATGAGGGAAGAATTTGGCTTGGAAGGCCCCTGATTCGTGCAGTAGATCTTCAAATGGTCACGCAACTACTTTGCACTACAATGTTGTCGTGAGGATGAGTTGCACTGCTTAGCTTGCTCGTGCGACAGAGCTTCAAAATTTCTTCTTACGAGGCTTCTTTTCACATGATCAATTTAGTTCGCTGGCCTTTAAGAGCGCAAGAGCTGCGCGAGATGTTTTCTGGGCATCTCTCTCCTCTAAAGCCACTTGAGAACTTCACGAGTTGGCTATTATCTTTTGTGCAAATTGGCCTTGCGAGTTATTGTGCGTGGCTGCTTTAAAGCTTGATCCTCGCGAGAGCTTCGCGAGCTGTATTTCTGAAGGCTTAGTGCGCGACTACTTTGTGAGTTTCTTAGGCATTGATTTCCACTTAAGTGTGTGACAGCTACATGAGTTCCCTTATGCTGCATATCTTAGCTGCGCGAGGAAGCTTTGCTAGTGAATTGAACAGCACGAGGCAGCACTTCAACTATGTGAGATAAGTCATTTGTTCCTCTGCTGCAAGGCATTTACTGCTGTTGCAGCTTCCTCCACTCTCATTATACTTCTCACATCTGTTGAACTTCTTGGGTCCACTTTGACATGTAAACTAGTCATCAAGGTGTGTACCACCATAGTGTTCCATCAGTCTTTGGCTCAGCTATCATCTCTTACTTGAATTCTCTCTCTTCTTGGCACCAAAGGCATGGACTTTGTGTTAAGTTGCAGAAGTTATTACTAATCTACAAAATAAGCTAAATAAGAGTTATTAGTCAGCTTCAAGGTCCAACAAAGGCTAGGTTAAGAGGTGAAAAGTGGTACTTTTCAGTAAATAACACACCCCAAAACCTAATCTTTGCTAGTCCCTGAGCAAAGCCAAATTTAAATAACTACTTCTAAGAATGTAAAAGTCACTTATGCATTTAGCATATGCATCAAGCCTTTTAAACCCTTAGGTGATCCCGAGTGGAGGAGTGAAGTCTCCTGAGGGTTTTCAGTTAAGGTACCCACAAACTTCTCAATGAAACAGTTAACAAAAGTGTAAAATTATCAAGTCAGTTGTTAATACATAGAGCATCAGTTCACCTTTGATTCAAAATATGAGGAATTTAAACAATTGATATGCACAGATATTTAATCATTAAAACTTTTGCATGCATGCACACCATCTCCAATTAGCTTACAACGAGAGAAACAACAAATGTATGTCAGTATTGAGCTCATCATCAATTCAAAAATTAGGTTTTAGGCAATGCCCAATACATTCAATATCAAACCCAATTCTTGCAAGGGCAGTCTCTGACAAAGAACCTTGAGGCTTTTCATTTTTTCACAATTCAAGAGCAGTTACAGTCCCCAAATGGGTCTGCAAGCATGATCATAGGCAAAGCTACTAAATTCTAGCATCATTAGCTATTCCTCACCATTGATTGGACAACTCATCTCCACATATCAACTCATTCAACTTAGGATCATAAGGTCTTATGACTGGGTTATAATGCGGCTTATGAGTGTAGGTTATAAAAAATGGAAGGGTGAAAAGGAATGCAAAATTGAGAAATCAGCAGGTGAAGGAGGTGATTCATGACTTCACCTGCTTTAGTTCAGCACATTTCATCTTCTTTGAGATTTTTCAGACTTGAAGTGGCCAGCTTCTCCTCTTATTTCTACTTTTTCCAATGAAATCTCCTCTTGACTCTTCTCTCTTCTTGTTTATTATATTTTTCTATTTTTCTTTTTGATACATTTTTCTTTTCTTTTTGTTTTTATTTTTCTGAAATGCCACCCTCTCCCCAGCTACTACACTGCTATCCTCCTTTTGTGTTTCTTCTCCATTCATCCAATGTTGCCCCTAGTTTGTCCATCTTCAACTCCTTCTCCTTTTCCTTTTGAATTCTCAGAGTGGGGGTAGGTTTGAATTAGGTCCATAGGTTTAGGTACAAGTACTCAGGTGTATTTTTGAAGAAAACTGGAAATCAAGGCTCAAAAGGTGTATGCACAAGAGTAGTTTACTAGGTTTGGTATGTTTAAGCTCAAACTGTCCAAGAGAAGGTCTTGATCCTTTTCTAAATGTCATGAATGTTGTTAGCTATTTCAACTTGGAGATGCCTAACTTCTAGTGAGGACATTGACTCAGCCAGTCCTTAGAGCAAAAAGAATTACCTCAGTAGGTGTGGTATTCTATTGAACTTTTAGGCATATCCTTACCTTTTTCTCTCTTTAATGGTTCACTAAGTACTGACACAAGTGAGTTTTCTTAGTGTTCACCTCATGGAAATGTTAAAATTTAAAAGTTTTCAATGCCTAAAGGTCTGCAAAATTTTTAAATTTTCTCATTTTTAATGTTTCTTAGGTGAGCCTAGCTCTATTTTTATCTCACTCACTTGCTTCTGCTGCACTTGAGTTAACTACCTCGTTGGCAAACCTTGCCACACCCCCAAACCTATGAGGAGCAGTGTCCTCACTGATTCAAAGAGAAAGTGCATGTGCAGCAGGATAACAATCATACACAAAACAAAGTAAGTAAAAGAGTAAACCATACATAGACAAACAATTAAAATAAACTAACAGATATAAAGACAGAAAGTAAACCAAACAAAACATAACAAAGAGAAATTTCATTTATACATAAAAATTTGTATAATGTAAGGGAAAATAACTACAAAAAGATTATACAAAAACATCCTAACTAATGGCATGTACAAGTCTAATCATCTGAATCGTATGCAGGCTCATCCTTGATTTTGGTTCCTTTTCCTTTTTGTTGCTTCACAGCAGCAGTATTTAATGGAGGGGCAGTGGGAAGAGTGGTAGTCTCAGCAGCTTGTGCAGGGTCTCTGGCAGTCAATTCAGCAACTCTCCTTTCAAGGATTTCTGCCTTCTTTTCAGCAAGCAAAACTCTACTTTCATAGAGTTCCCTTGTGGCCCTTGTTACCTCTTTAGAGGGAGCTAACCTTGTCTCTAGTGCATCTGCTCTCTGTTTTTCTATTTTTGTAGTACGCTGTTAGGCTTCAAATAGAATCAACATTCGTTTGCAGCCCTTTTCTATTCTCACCATCTGAACTTTGGAATCCAACTTCATTAGATGAATCTTCTCTTCATAGGGCACCCTGATTGAGGTTCTGATGGCAGCCATGCCTCTAATGACATCCTTTTTAAGATAAGAGTTAGTTTTCGTGGCATGGAGGAGGGTAGAGTATGGAGGTATGGAAAAGAAAGAGGCATGTAGTAAGGGCTGCCCATCATTTGTAGAAGGGCCAGCCAGGAATGATGAATGGATGGGTGATGGCATGGGTGGGGTGGGAGTAGAGGGTATGGGCTGGGGTACCTCAAACTCAAGTAAGGGTAGATCTATATTTACAGGGTCTGTTTGGGTTGGAATGGAAGAGGTGGGGATTAGGCCCTCCACATTTGTGGTAGCATCAGAGGTAGTTACAGCAAGTGGGATATCAGGTTGGAGTTGTTGGTAGGTGATTGGCAGAGGTAGGGGAATAATGGGCAATTGGAGAGGGTCAGGTTGAGGTTCTGGTTCTAGCTCTGTTTGAGTTGAGGCATTGGCAAAAGTAGTAGGAGGGATTTTTGGGTAGGTTCAATGGGTATAGCAAGTGTGGTTATAGGTAAGGTTAAGGGTTGGGAAGAAGGGGGTGGAGTAGGTGGCTGTTGTGATGGTTGGGTGACAAGTGACAAGGTGGATTGGATGGCTTGTAAGCTAGTTTGAATTGAGGCTTGATTTTAGAGAGTGGGGGTTATGGTTTGAAGGTTGGCCTCAATGGAAGATTGGGTTTGGGTATTGACCATCACTTGGTCTTGAAGGGAGAGTAAGAGGTTGATGATTTGGAGTAATAGGTCAGGTATGATAGTGGTTGTGGTTTGTATGGGTGGGATTGGTTGAAATGGGGAAGTGGGTGCATGAGTGAAATTAGGTGGCTGTGGTAATGTAGGTGTAGGGCCAAATTGATGGGGTTGTGGTGACTCATGAGGAGGGGTGAAGTTGGGAGGGTGAGGTGAGTCCGGGAGAGGGGTGAACTCATAGTTGATGTCCTCTATGATAGAGGACATCATAGCTGAGTACCCTTCTGTGGCAAACGGGTCTTGGTCATGGGAAGGGGAAAATAGAATGGATTGGCCCAAGGGTTCAAGGAACTCAAGTGGAAAAGGTGTGGATGTTTCAATGGGCTGAGGGGGGTGTAGTGGGGAGCTGTGTGGGATTTCAAAGATGGGAGGCTCAGGTTCAGAGGCTTGGGCTGTTGAGGGTGGTGTGAGGCCAATGGTTGGTTTTGGGATAGTAGTGGTTTCAGGAATTGGGATGGTTTGGGAGACATAGGTGGGCTAGGGCTCAATGTGGGTTTTGGTTAATTTTATTTTCTTTTTATAGGTGGTTGTCACATGTGGTAGAGGGTGAGCCGGGTAAGTGGGCAAAGTTTCAAGTATGGGTAAGATCTTAGTGGTATGGTGTGTGGTGATGAGGGTAAAGCGGTTGTGGCTGATGTAAAGGTGTAGGTGATGGAACTAAGGGGAGTTGTGAAGCTCAAGTTGATGTAGGGACTGGCATGGGCATGGACATGGACATGGGTATGGATGGTGAGGTAATGGCATGAGTGTTGGCTAGCACACTTGAGGTGGCTATTTCAGGGATGGGGATATGGATGGTTGGTATATTGGTTGTCAGGGGGATGGAAAGGCTGGTTGTTGTAGAACTTGAAGTAGTGGTTGCAGAGGTGGGGGCTACAGAGCTGGCCATAGCAGAGGCAGAAGCAGCAACTACGTCCTGAATTGTGGAGGCTACTTCAACTAGCAGCTCCTCCTTCTTTTTCTTTTTCCCTATCAAGGTGCCACTGATCCCCTACTGCTTTTTGCCACTTTTTATGGGGTTCAAAGTGAGGGTCACTTCATCCATCATGAAAGGGTACCCTCCTAGCTTTAGCAAGGCTGTAATAAGCATGAAGTAGGGAAGTGAATGGGGTTTCTTCTTGGTCTTCACCTTCTCATTAATTCCTTCATCCCCTCAAAGATCAACTTGGCAGCATCCAAGTAGTGATTCATGTGGAATGAATAGAGTGCATCTGTAATGGGAGACCTCCTCTCCTGCTCATGGTCAGAGCAATAAATATTTTTCCTTAGCACTCCATCCATAAATCTAAGGTTTGGGTGCATATCTCTCTTCCTGATTGACACCCCTGAGGCAGTGATCCCCCCAGTCAACTCCTTTGCAATTTTTGGGATGGTTGCTGTCAAAGGGGGACCCAAGCCACACTCAGGGTCGTACTTAGCTAATATCCCAAATATTTATGCTATTGCTACCTGATTGAACAGCATCTCAAACTTGTCTATTAACACCAGCAATGTTGGGTTCCCATCATCCCCAGTCATCACTCTAATATTTTGGTAGAACAGCTGCACTAGTCTAGGGAAGACTAGCTGCAATGGGGGCCTCAACAGGGGCAGCAATGTGGCTTTGGTTAGGTATTCAATGGAGGTTGATGTCTCAGATAGCTCCTCAAAGAACACCTTATCAAAAATGTTTTCAGCATCCAGTTTAATTGCTCTCACAAATTCAGAGGGGACTCTAACGTATTCAGTATCCTCCTCCTTTTTAACTGCAACCTCAAGGACCTCTTGGGCCACTTCCTTGCCCTTTTTATGTCTCTTCTTGAATTTTTCAGGGCTTTTGGCATGTGGGTGCTCTCTGGCCCTCTTCATGGGGGCAACTTTCATTTTGGCTTAGGCATCAGAGGCCACAGCCTTGCCCTTCTTCACTGGGGCTGCCCTCTTCTCAGTTTGCTCCATTTGGGGCTCCACAGTGGGTACAGTTACCTCAGAGGTCTCCACAATGGAGGCCTCTGCAATCCTTGCAGATTTGCATGTGGCCGCAGGACTGCCACTGGCTGTAGGGGTCACCAAAGCAACCAAAGTGTCTGTAAATTTTGACCCCTTGCCATGGCTACTCAAACTTCCAAAATTAGGGCTTTAAACTCCTAGCAGGTGTAATGTACTCTTCAGAAATAAAATAGCACATAAATTCATCTCTACTTAACACCAAATTAATATCCAATCAATCCAAATGAGAGGGAGTGAGAAATCTTACCAAATTGAAGCTAAGGTTCCACTCCAACGATGCACAATGGTTCAAATATCCCCAAACCGAGTTAAAAGTGACTGAAAGTGATGGAGAGTAAAATGGTAGGAGGAAACTTTCTGAGGTGGAGTGGGGTAGGTTGTAGAGAAGAAACAAGAAAGTAGAGAGTTCAATTTTTGTGCGATGGAAGTTAGGGCAAAGAGATAGAATGGAGGAAATGGAAAAAATCGTAGGGTTTATAAGGCTGATCCCGTGCCTCACGTGGCTGTTTCCAGGTACTCGCGAGGTAGATTTCTCGCGCACTTAACAACCAACCTCGCAAGAAGTGTTATTGCGAAGAAGAATCGAGCCTCACGAGGGCAAATTTAGAGACTTTATGTGCCTCGCGAGGTCACTTTGCGGAGCTCAAGTTCTGCTAAAGCGAATGAAGCAGTTTTACATCTCTTGCGTAGCTAAGAATTTTAAGCTTCGCGAGGAACATACAATCTGAGTCTCAGGTATCTCGCGAAGCAATTAATGGTGCGGCCTTCAGAATTATGCTTGCGAGGCTTTCACGAGGTAGAAAGTCTGTGAATTTTGTTCTTCATATAGCTCCTTGTTGCTGACAAGTTAAAGTCTCGCAAGGCCCAATATTGGGCTTCAGCAGGCACTTCTTCTCGTGAGGCTCTCATGAGGAACAAAATATCCATCAGAACTCCGTGAGAAAGCTTCAGGTGGCTCGCGAGTTTAAAAGTTGAGGCCACGATCCTCACAAGAAAGCATAATTTTAGCCCCTTTCTCAGTGTTGCACATTGGCCAGTGCATTCATAATATCATACACCTATCCATTGTGCATCAACACCAGCCCCTTTCTCAGTGTTGCACATTGGCCAGTGCATTCATAATATCATACACCTATCCATTGTACATCAACACCAACCCCTTCACATGTACTCCATTTCATCATGATAATTTGGTTACCCATTACCAATATGTGTACATCAAAAATTCAGAATGCTAAAGATATTCATTTAAATCAAATTCATGACCATTCCAATGACAGCACCTCAACCATAGTAGCAACAGTCATGCACATCATCATCAAGTCTATGCACATTAAATTCAGATGACAAATATGCACATATACTCAAAATAGAATAAAACAAAATAGACAAATCAACATCATACTAAAGACACCACTTGACAGATTTTTAAACAAAATAAATCAAAACACACAAAAATTTTCAACAAATATGGTGCACATTTTACAAAGCTGTGAATCACTGAGCAATGGGAGGTTCATGTAGGTAAATGGTCTAAGGAGGCTCCACTGAATTTTCCATACAAATTTTTAGCCTTTGACCATTCACTTTCATGATCTTCCCAGACATAGGATCCAAGATCTCCACAACACCAGATGGGGAAGCATGGATGACTGTGTAAGGTCCATCCCATCTGGATTTTAACTTCCTTGGAAAGAACTTTAATTTGGAGTTGAAAAGTCAAACTTTAGTACCAGCAATGAAGTCCTTCCTCATTAATTTCTTGTCAAAGAATGCTTTGGATCTCTCTTTGTACATTTTGGCATTGGTATAGGCCTCCGTTCTCAATTCATCAAGCTCTGACATTTGCAATTTCTTGTGAGAACCAGCAGTAGTTAGATCAAAATTTAGTTTTCAGATTGCCCAATAGGCTTTGTGCTCTAACTCTACTGGTAGGTGGCAGGCCTTGCCATAAACCAGCCTGAATGGGAACATGCCAATAGGGGTCTAATATGCTGTCCTATAAGCCCACAAAGCATCATTCAACTTTTGTGCCTAGTCCTTTCTATCTGTCCTCACAGTCTTCTCCAAGATATGTTTGATCTCTCTATTAGAAATTTCAACTTGCCCACTGGTCTGTGGGTAGTAGGGAGTTGCAATTCTGTATGTAACAGAATACTTTTTAAGCAGGTACCCAAAAGGCCTGCTACAGAAATGGCTCCCTCCATCACTAATGATGGCTCTGGGGGTGCCAAATCTTGAGAAGATATTGTCCTTCAAAAATTTAAGGACAACTGTGTGGTCATTGGTCCTTGTGGCAATGGCTTCCACCCATTTGGACACATAGTCCACTGCCACAAGTATGAACTTGAAACCCAAAGAAAGAGGAAAAGGGCCCATAAAGTCAATGCCCCAGATGTTAAAAAGTTCTACCACAAGGATAGGCTGCAATGGCATTGAATCTTTCTTGGAAATGCCTCCCAACCTTTGACATCTCTCACAGGCTTTGCAATGTATGTATGCATCTTTGAACAAAGAAGGCCAATAAAAATTATATTGCAGCACTTTTGCTACAGTCTTTTTGCCACTGAAGTGACCTCCACAGGCTTGCTCATGGCACATAGAAAGAATGCTGTGGAACTCACTTTCAGACACACATCTCCTCACAACCTGATCTGCACAATGCTTGTAAAGGTATGGATCCTCTCACATAAAATATTTGATCTAAGAGAAAAATAGGTCTTTGTCCATCTTGAACCAGTGAGGGGGGATCTTACCAACAACAAGAAAATTGACAATGTGTGCAAACCAGGGCACACTAGACTGCATAGCAAATAGCTGCTCATCAGGGAACAATTCATTGACAGGTATTGCAGCACATTCTTCCAAAATAATTATAAAAAGGTGATCTGCCACCGCATCCTGAACTCCCTTTTTATCCTTGATCTCAAGATCAAACTCCTGTAACAGGAGGATCCATCTGATCAGCCTAGGTTTGACATCCTTCTTAGCCAATAGGTATTTCAAGGCTAAGTGATCAATAAAAATAATAATTTTGGATCCAAGAAAGTAGGGTCTAAACTTATCCACAACAAAAACCATAGCAAGCAGCTCCTTTTCAGTAGTGGTGTAATTAAGCTGAGTTTTTGCTAGTATTTTACTTGAATAATAAATCACTGCAAGTAGCTTATCTTTTCTCTGTCCTAAGACAGCACCTATAGCCAAGTCTGACGCATCACACATCAGTTCGAAGGGGAGTGAGTAATCTGGGGCCTGGATTATAGGAGCAGTGGTAAGGCACTTTTTTAAGACCTCAAAGGCCTCAAGGCACTCAATAGAGAATTCAAATGGCACATCCTGACATAGCAGGTTGCACAATGGCTTTACAATTTTGCTAAAGTCTCTAATGAACCTCCTGTAGAATCCAACATGTCTTAAAAATGATCTGATTTGCTTGACAGTCCTGGGTGGAGGCAGCCTTATCAACCTCTATTCCTCTGTGGGAGACCACATGGCCCAACACAAATCCTTCTGTCACCATAAAGTGACTCTTTTCCTAGCTTAGGACCAAATTGGTCTCCTCACATCTTTGTAAAACCAGGTCAAGGTAACTCAAGCATTGGCTAAAGCTATCCCCATACACTGAAAAATCATCCATGAAGATTTCCAGAAACTTGTCAATCATATCAGAAAAAATAGCATGCATGCACCTCTGAAATGTGGCTGGGGCATTGCACAGTCCAAAAGGCATCCTTCTGTAAGCAAAGGTGCCAAAGGGACATGTGAAAGTAGTTTTTTCTTGATCTTGAGGGTACACAGGGATTTGGTTATACCCTGAGTATCCATCAAGAAAGCAGTAAAATGCCTTCCTAGCCAACATGTCTAGAATTTGGTCAATGAATGGGAGAGGAAAATGGTCTTTCCTGATTTTGGAGTTGAGTTTTCTGTAATCAATGCAAACTCTCCAGCCAGTGGTCTCTCTGGCTAGCATCAACTCTCCAGACTCAGTAGTAACAACTATTATGCCTGACTTTTTAGGTACCACCTAGATAGGTGACACCCATTCTGAATCTGAAATGAGGTAAATCACCCTTGCATCTAACAGTTTTACTATCTCTTTCAAGACCACCTCTTGCATGTGAGGATTGAGCTTCCTCTACATTTTCCTAGAGGGTTTTGCACCCTCTTCCAAGTGAATTTTGTACATGCAAATTGAGGCATCAAGGCCTCCAAGGTAAATCACCTTTTTGTGCTTTTTGAGAAAACTCAATAATTCCTCCTCCTGCTCACTAGTGAGAGAGGAAGAGATAATCACTGAGAGCTTTTTGTTTTGCCCTAAGAAGACATACTTTAATGTGTCTGGAAGCTGTTTCAGCTCCAGCTCAGGGGGACTTTTAATGGAAGGCAACAAAGGTGCCTTAGTGGTTTGAGGAAGGGGCAGCAATGTAGGTTTCCAGTTTGAATGCTACACTAAACCCACAGAAGACTAAATTTTGGTGTTGTCTTCTGTCATGAGAGTCTAGGCCTCCTTCTCAACCATACTCCAAATACTTTCTAAGTTTTCTACCTCATTATCCCAATCTAGTAGATAGGATAATTCTTCTTCCACAAGGCCATCTAGTACATCTATTACACAGCAGTCCTCAATGTCCATCTAAGGTTGCCTTACAACATTGTACACATTTAATTGGGCCTTCATATTCTCAAAGGTCACTTCCATCACCCCTGACCTCCATTGATTACAAGCATTTGCAGTGGCCAAGGATGACAGGGATTAGGGTTTTACGTTTGTAAGGGTCTATGTCCAAAATAAGGAAATCAACAGGATAGTAGAACTTTTCCACCCCCACCAAAACATCCTCTACCACACTCACAGGTCTCCTCTCAGACCTATCAGTCAGTTGGAGCATAATTGATGTGGATTTCAGCTCTCCCAAACTTAGCTCCTCATACACAGAATATGGGAGCAGGTTCACACTGGCTCCTAAGTCCAAAAGGGCTATTCCAATGGTGTGATTTCCAATTATGCAGGGGATAGTAGGTACCCCTGGATCCTATAATTTCTCAGGTGTGGCAATGGATAGAACTAACTTAATATGCTCAACAGCAAAAACCTTTTTGGACAACTGCACCCTTACTTTTCTTTTCTTTGTGTAGAGGTCCTTCAAAATTTTAGCATAAACAGGGACCTGTTTTATAGCATCAAGCAAGGGCAAATTAATCTTAACCTGCTTGAAGGTCTCCATCATTTCCTCCATCTGTGCATTCCTCTTATCAAAAGGAGATGGTCCAGCTAATGCATGAGGAAATGGCAGCTGTGGGACTGCTGGTGCCACTACTGCATGCCTATCAATATCATGGTCAAATTTTTATTTTTATTTTTTTTCTTCATTTATTATTTGCTGTTGGGGCTCAACATCAGCCCCTTTATTTTATCCTTGCTGATCCACAGCAGGTGATAAATCCATTGGTTCTTCGACACTCACATTTCTTTCTTTTTCACTCTCCATGGCCTCTTCAGTTGCATTGTCTACCAAATTATCAACCCTCCTGCCACTCCTTAGGGTAGTGACTGCTTTAGCTTCCTCATGGGTAGAGGATGCTTCTCCAATCATGTACTGCCCTTTAGGGTTGGCTAAGGGCTGACTAGGCAATTTTTCCTCCTCTTTCCTGTTCAAAGCATTACAAATTTGACCTAGTTGGTCCTCTATTTTTTTAATGGTTTGCCCATGAGAGTTCACAGTTTGAGCCATGTTTCCTAGATTTTATATGGATGCCAGCATTTGTTCTTCAAAAGAGGAGGACCTGGGTTGTGATGGGGGCAAGACCAACTGATTAGGCTGTGGGGCTGTGGGGCTGTAGCATTGGATTTCAGTTCAAGAGGGAATGGGAACGTGATTGGATTTCATTTCAAGAGGGAATGGGAACGCGATTGGATTTCATTTCAAGAGGGAATGGGAACGCGATTGGATTTCAGTTCAGCATTCCATCCGCAAACTAATGGACAAATAAAGCGAGTGAACCAAGTCATAGAAGACATGCTCAGAGCGTGTATGCTAGAACTACAAGGATCATGAGATCAGCACCTACCGTTGATTGAGTTTGCATACAACAACAGTTTTCAGACGAGTATTGGGATGGCACCGTATGAAGCTCTTTATGGACAGTGATGTAGATCGCCTATCAATTGGGAAGAAACCGGTGAGAAATTTGTTTTGGGACCCGAGATGCTTGAAGATAATGCCGCTTATGTTCGAATGATAAGGGCAAAACTCAAAGCGGCTCAGAGCAAACAGAAAAGCTACGCCGATATCAAGTAGGCCAGTGTAGACTATAAAGTGGGTGAACACGTGTTTGTCAAGGTGTCGCCTATGAAGGGCGTAATGAGATTTGGAAAAGAGGGAAGTTAAGTCCTCGTTATCTTGGACCCTTTGAGGTTTTGGATCGAGTAGGAGAGGTTGCGTATCGTGTTGGCTTACCGCCACGATACGATCGGGTACACAATGTCTTCCACGTATCTATGCTCAGAAAGTACGTGAATGATCCTTCTCATATCTTGGGAGGACAACCTTTAGAGATGTACGAGGATATGAGCATGATAGAAGAACCGGCGGAGATATTGGATCGAAAAGAACAAGTGTTGCGCACCAAGGTAATTCCATTAGTGCTTGTTCGATGGAAAAATCATTCGGTGGAAGAAGCTACATGGGAACGAGAGGCCGACGTGAAAGAACAATATCCGGACTTGTTTGCGACAACTTGAGAGTCAAAAATTATATCACCGCAAGCATGTTTGTGGATTTAAACCGTCCATTGTAATCCAATGTTGACCATTTTGCCAATTTATCAAATGCCGAGAATGTTAATCAAAAAATTGTACGGTGATGCGATATAGAATGTATGGTTAGGATTCATCATACACGCAAGGACTATGAAGACATGGTTCACAAAACCAATGATCCACTAGTCATGTATTACCAAGAAAACAAAAGAGACATAAAACAAGAAAAATTTTGAATTTTTGATGAAAACCGATTAATCAATTTTCAAATCGATTAATCGATTTGGAAATTTGATTAATCGATTTTGGTCGACTGATTGACTGGCATACGCCAGTGAGTGGAGATTCAAAAAAATTAATAAAGTGAAATTTCGATTAATCGAGGGGAATTTGATTAATCGATTTGTAAAATCGATTAATCGATCTGGGGATTCGATTACTCGACTAGCACACGTGAGTGAGCTGGGAATTTTGGAAAAATTTAATGTATAACGATTTCGATTAATTGAGGTGAAATTTGATTAATCGATTTGGTAACTTGATTAATCGACTGGCACATGCCAGTGAGCTGGCAAACCTGGAGTATTAACTGACCTAAAAATTTTGATTAATCGAAATGAATTCGATTAATCGATTTTGAATTTCGATTAATCGATTTTGGAAATTGATTAATCGATATCGCGCAGCTGGAGAAATTTTTTAAAACTGATTAATCAATTTTAGAAATCGATTAATCGATTTGGGCCAATGTATATGAAAACGGGGGATTTTTTTTCCCATTAGAAAATTTTTGGTTTTTCTTTCGCGCGCCACTTCGTCTTCGTCCTCGAGCCAACTTGCGAGCTAGGGTTTTTGGGGATTTTGAACTGATTTTAAATTGAAATCCTCGCGTAATTGGATCAAACTCCTAAGGTAAACCCTAGATTCTGATTTTTTTTCTTGAAATTTCAATCTTTACAGTCCTACATTTTGATTTTTTATTCAAAATGCCACCTCGAACTCGCTTGACCACGAAGGAAGCGGTTCGAAACTCCCGGTACGGCGTAAGAATGCCACACTGCCACCACCATCACCGTCACCTCTACAAACCCCATCCCCATCGTCATCGGATACCACATCCGGTTCGATGAGCGCATCTTCGCGCGAATCTTCTCCGACCCTACCACCACCACCCATAAACTTGCCCCAACCAAATGAGTGGTGGGCGGCAAAGAGCTTTGAAAATGAATATATTATCGATGAGGTATTGTTTATTGAACCCGATGTTGAGAGTGAGACCCAATGGGCGAAGAACTATCTTGTCAACGCGGGCCTCGGTAACCTATTGAAGCCGCTACACAGGTATTACTACCCTAGGCTAATTCACCTCTTTGACTAGAAACTGGAAAAGGGCCGCGTTGATGACACAGTGGTGACCGAAATTGACGATCGCCATTACCTTTTTACCATAGCCCACATACATCAATCCCTTGAATGCTACCTCGACCACGTACCAGAGACCAACCTTTTTCCCCCCTTTGAGCAAGAAATCCCAATTATGGAGATTCGAACCGAGATGACCAGGGAGCTCGACGGATCCGGATCGTCCATTAGGAGGGTAGACTTACCCCACTACATGTGGATGTTTGATTCTATAATCAAGTGTAACCTCTAGCCGATGTGTCATGATACAGGGAGGGTGGAGTTGGTCCAACAGGCCTTATACGCGGTATTCCGCGGTCGTTGGTTCGACGCCACCAAGATCGTCTTGGAGGGGATGACCTATATAAAGGGGAAGTTGATGAAGGATCCTTTCAGACCAAACGAGAAGATGTCGTACGCTCGCCTCATTTCGAGCATGCTGGAGTGCTATTTTGACGCTCCAGGGTACACCATCTCACCCCATGAGGAGAAGGCTACGAACCACGTGAAGCACTACTCCATCGCTTCATGGGGTCGTAGCTACCGATTGTTGAAGAAGTCCCTGCCAGTTGAGGGCCCAGCAGTAGCAGTAGCACCACCACCACCACCCCCACCACCCCCACCACCACATCAGGACCCGCCAGTAGGGGGAGCAAACCCAGTTATTCCACCAGCTGTAGGGGCAGCATCTCATACTACCGCATCCCCTACGCCACCGTCACAATCAGCGGCTACCACATGTACATCATCCTACCGCCGATGAGCGGCTCGCCCAGTGCCTACTATCGAGGATGTGTTGGCCCAGATGGAGGCCAACAACCAGCAGATGAACCGGCGCATAGACTTTTTGATGTACCACACCATGCGGTACATCTATCCTTTGGACTACCGGCAGTGCCTCGCTCAGGAGCAGGCTTGGATTGTGGGCGCAACCACTTTCTATACAGGTGCCGCAGATGCCGGTACATCTAGCTCGGCGCCACAGTGACCAGGGGAGGCGAGTCACGCAGCACCAGACCACTCGGGAGAGGGGACGGCCTGAGCTTGCGGCGATGATGTTCTTTTGAGGCCCCTTTTTGAGTTTTTGTGCTATTGTACTTAAATTTTGACTTGTAATTATTGAGCAACGGGCAATTGTAAATTTTTGGAACAAATGAAATGAAAATCATCTTTTTTGGAATTTGTTTGCATTTACATTACTTCTTGCATTGCGTGTAACAACACTTATTTCATTTTTGTGATCGGGTACGTGACATCACCTGTGTGTGGGGTACCCAATCAACACACCTTTTGGGTTCATTTTCGAGGACAAAAATTCATAAGGTGGGGAGAATATAATATCCTCGAAAATTGAGCGATGAACGGTGACCTCGGGATCCGTGATCGATTGGTCGTAGCTTGACCAAGTGATGGTCAAACAGTAGACTTGAGAAGGAATGTGTTTTGTGATGTAAATATGACCTAAGCATGGAGTTAGAGGTTAGTTAAGGGTCACGTACACCTATCTCTAGTGTATGTGCTCAACACCAAAGCAAGAGGGTTATAAGGGTTAATAACCTAAGAGAAGTTATTTCTCTTGTTTGGTTTGTGAGAGAAGTTAAGAAGAGAGAGAGAGTAGAGAAGGGTGAATGCTAAGGAGGTTGAGGCATGTTGCGAATTTAAGAGGGGATCAAGCAATAAATGCCGGATTCAACGTGATTGGAATCATTGGAGCAAGAGCTGGAACCCTAGTCATTCAACCAACCAATCATTCAATTAGGAGATTGATTTGAGGTAAGTTTTAGCTAGATTTAAATGAGTACATTGTTGTTCATTAACTCTAGGGGAGATGGGTTAAATTATCAAATTAAAATGATAGAAAAGAAAGAAAAATAGAAAGAAAAAGATTTGGAAGAACAGTCCGAGAAGGGGCTGAGTTCTGACCAAATCGATTAATCGATTTGGAAAATCGATTAATCGATTTTGGTCTGGAAGTTGAAAAGGCAAAAGAGCTCGAGTTCGATTAATCGATCTTGAAATCAATTAATCAGTTTTGAAATTCGATTAATCGATTTTGAAATCGACTAATCAACTAAGTACCTCCAGTGGCTGGAGAATTAGGGCTTGAGAAAACCGATTAATCGATTTGAGAATCGATTAATCGATTGTGGATTTCGATTAAGCGATTTGGGAATCGATTAATCGATTGTGGACTTTCGATTAATCGATTTAGGATCGATTAATCGATTTTGGATTTCGATTAATCGATTTGGGAATCGATTAATCGATTTAGGGTTTCGATTAATCGATTTTGGAGATCGATTAATCGATTTTGGCAGTTTGAGTTGACTTCTTAATTGAACATTGAGGTTCATGGAGGGTCTTGGACCTTCTCTTTTGCATTCTTATTGATGTTGTGCATATGTTATGTTGTACCATAGGTGGTACGAGCTAAGGCAAGCATGAGGAGCCGTGTGGGACCTTGATAAATGGACAGTCAGACATTTGAGGTAGGGAACACCTTGAACATGTACTTTGATTACAAGAGCATGTATGTAGTGATATAGAAATAAAATGAATCATATAATCTCCATGTGTGGGTGTGTGATACACCAATTAACTGAATCATAAAATCCTCTCAGTATGTGTGTGTGTGACACCAAGTAAGCATATGAAAATGAGACATCCCCAGGGGATGTAAAAGTGATAGAGGCATCAGTGTGATGCGAGTAATTTAGACATCCCAGGGATATAAGTGAGATTGTAAAGTAAGATTGAACAAAGACTGATAAGGCCTACTTGATATAAAGTAGCACATATACACGATAAATAACTATATATAAAGCACATGATATTTTTGTTATTTAAGGTTTGATCAGAATACCCCACCGACGTGGCGGGATACCCACGACTCGACTGAGAATATCCGTGACGATCGGCGGTCAATCCGCATAATGCACGATCTATCCATTACGCATAGCACATCTCAGGGATGTTGAGACGAGATTAAACCTCGTCGACTTTGAGAAAGGGACTTGGGTAGTATTCAAAGTGATATATTTATAACAACTGTCTATTTAGACGACGATGGAGGGTATTCCATGGGGCTCGATGCTATATTGGTCGGGGATTACTTAAGTTGAAGATTTAAGTTTCTTTAGGCCTATTCAGTGAGGTCCATGAACAGTTGATAATAAATGTAACATGTAAACCACCAGTAAACTTTAATACATATTATAATCATTTAAACTATTTTCCAACAAGTTCATAAATACATCATGGTAAGAATATCATGGAATATATGTGAGGATTTGACTTATATGTTCATTGTGTTGTTCCCTATTGAGCTAGGATGTAGCTCACCCTTTAGACTATACGTCACAGGTCCTTTGCTTACAGCAGTAGAGGCTTCAGGAGACATTGATCTGAGGGATTCAGACTACGTGCCCGGAAACGGGATAGAGCCTCCTCCTAAGGACTTCTTCTAGGAGACTCCGCTGTGTACTTTGATAGGGAGAGTTTTGAGAGCATATTGTGCGGCTTGGTATGTCAAGCCTTTATTTTTGAGAAACAATGTAATTAAATAGATATATTCTTTTAGCGAACCATCTTGGATGACTAAGTGATGTCACTGATGGTTCGGGTAGGTTCTTTTACTTATGCAGAGGCATGAGTTTAGAACCATCTTTTAGATTAAAGATTTTAGAGTATATATGTATAGAATTGGAGATTTATTTCAGTATCAGTTCTTATGCATTTCTTTCTCTTTATTATTGCTTGCTATACCAATGTTCCGTACGTATTCATGGGGCACGATCTGGAGGATCGTGCTGATGGCACGGGTTTCTGGGTGCCAAAATCCGAGCTGTCATAGAAGGATTTTTAATGCTTAATAACTTTTTAGTTTGTATAATAATTGTAGTTTATATAATAATTATTGATTTGTTACATATTGACCAGATCTTATGATTTTGGTCAAATCCAATGATGGACTCGTTGACATTTGGTCAAAAGATTATAATACAAGAATGTAATGAGATCTAACAGTGGTTTTATTACATATTAATCAGATCTTATGGCTTTGGTCCAATGGTCGACTCATTGACCTTTGGTCAAACGATCATAATACGAGATCATAATAAAATCCAACGATAGATTTATTATATATTGATCAGATCTTTTGATTTAGTCAAATTTAAAGGTGAATTCATTGACTTTTGATCAAACGATCATAATGCGATATCATAACGAGATCTAACAGTGGATTTATTATATATTGACCAGATCTTTTAGATTTGGTCAAATCTATCGGTAGACTCATTAACTTTTGTTCAAACGGTCATAATATGAGATCGTAATAAGATCCAACAGTAGATTTATTACATATTGATCAGATCTTATAGTTTTGATCAAATCTAATGATTGACTCATTGACTCTTTATCAAACGATTCTAATACGAGATTGTAATGAGATCCAATGGTAGCTTTATTTCATACTAACAAGATCTTATAGTTTTGGTTAAATCCAATGGTGGACTCTTTGACTTTTGGTCAAACGATCATCATCCGAGAGCGTAATGAGAATCAACGGTAGACATATTGATAAGATCTTATGGTTTTGGTCAAATTCAACTATAGACTCGTTGTCTTTTGGTCAAACAATCATAATACGAAATCTAATAATAGATTTATTACATATTGATAAGATCTTATGATTTGGGTTAAATTTAATGGTGAACTTATTGACTTTTAGTCAAATGATCATAATATGATATCGTAATGAGATCCAACGATGGATTTATTATATATTGATCAAATCTTATGATTTTGGTCAAATCTAATAATTGAATCATTGGCTTTGTTCAATCAATCATAATATGAGATCATAATGAGATCTAACGGTAAATTTATCACATATTGAACAGATTTTATGATTTTGGTCAAATCTAATGATTGACTCTTTGACTTTTGCTCAAATGATCAGAATATAAGATCATAAAGAGATCCAACGGTAAATTATCATATATTGACTAAATCTTAGGACATTAGTCAAATCGAAGGGTAAAATTATTACAAAACAATCAATGATACTCATGATTAGATACTCTATCATTGAAAGTGATAATCATCTGATAATCAGTTATCAGGAGAACAAATTTGGTATTCAAATTTATCTTTGAGACAAGAGAACAAGAATTCGTTTTAAGGTTCGTTCACAAGGTTCTTGTTCCAACAATGACTTGTGCTTGCCGATTAGATGGAACCGACATTTGGAGGAGGGGTTTTACCATCTGTCATCCCCTATTTTATATTTTTTAAATCTCCAATGAAGACAACATACTATGCATTTATCTTGTGACGAATTGAAGATGTCGATGAAAACTTAGACTTAACATTTTGTTTGTTTATTTTAGAGATGTAATTTCTTTACTTTTCTTTAGTAGGTTTTAATCAGAGGTATTCAATTTTGATGTAATTAATGGGGAATTGATTGTGATACTTAGAAGTGTAAAGTCCGTCATTTTCAATAAAATCCTCTCCTATTGAGAGGATATTTGTTATGATTGATTTGTGTTAGATTTATATTCTACACAAATTTGTTGTTTACAGGCACTATCTTCTTTGAGGTTTCTAAGCGCCATCATACTAGCAATTGAATGGCTATATTTATTTATTTACTTATTTTAATTGTAAAATAAAAATGTATTGTTTCGCTTATTTTGATTGCTTGTTTACTACTAGAGATGCACAAGTGTCATTATTTATCTGCTTAGAGTACAAAGTTTGTTTTTTATTTGTTTTGGTCTACTGCTGAACACAATGCACAACTGTTTGCAGGAATATGCCCAAAGATTTGCTATTCCCCTTCCCGTTTAACAAACTATTAATGAAGGATCTCAATATGCACCAAAATTCAGATGCACGATTAAGATAGATGAAGCATCGTATAGGTCAAGTAAAATATTTCTATAATGGAAAGAGGCGGAGCAAGATGTCGTAAAACTTGCACTTGAGTATATATCTAGGAGAATAAATGATGAAGGATGTCCTCTAATTCGCGAGTTGTGCTACATATTCTATTGGGGTGCAGGTTACTTGTAAAATTCACATATTTGAGAGTTGTGATTGTTTTAATCATAGATTCTAGTGGATCATGAAGCTTGATGATCCACCAGAATCATCAAGCTTCATGATTCTGGTGGGTTAGTTTCCCTGACCCACCTGACTATAACTATGACTATAGCTCACATTTTCTTGATAATATGTGCTTTATAAGGAATCTCTTTGATTTTGATACCCAATGGTTCATTTAGATTGTTTATTCCTCTTAAATGCTTTATTTGGAAAAATTTCTTAGCTTCTAAATTAGATTTCTTGTTTCTACTAAATGAGTTCACATTGCTAACTTATGGCTTAACATTAAGTCTTCTTATTTGTTTTTTATTTTTCATATAGAATCAATTGATACAAAGGGAAGGAAATTAAAATGAAAAAAGATAAAAGGAACATGAAACAATCCTTTCTCAACAGCCGCCATCACCCCTTGCCCCCCCCAACAGATGACACACACTTGAAAATATTTTTAATGCTTAACAACTTTTTAGTTTGTATAATAATTGTTGATTTATTATATATTGATCAGATCTTACGATTTTGGTCAAATCCAATCATGGACTCGTTGATATTTGGTCAAACGATTATAATATGAGAACGTAATGAGATCCAACGGTGGTTTTATTACATATTAACTAGATCTTATAGTTTTGGTCAAAACTAATGGTGGACTCATTGATTTTTGGGTGAACAATTATATTGTGAGATCATAATAAGATCCAACGATGAATTTATTATATATTGACCAAATCTTATGGCGTTGGTCAAATCTAACGATGGATTCAATGAGTTTTGGTCAAACGATCATAATACGAGATCGTAACAAGATCCATCAATGGATTTATTAAATATTAACCAAATCTTATCATTTTGGTCAAATCCAATGGTGGACTCATTTACTTTAGGTTAAACGATCATAATACGAGATCGTAAAGAGATCCAATAGTGGATTTATTATATATTAACCAAATCTTATGATTTTAGTTAAATCTAATGGTGAACTCATTAATTTTTGGTCAAACGATCATAATACGAGAGTGTAATGAGATCCATTGGTAGACATATTGACCTGATCTTATGATTTTGGTCAAATTCAATGGTTGACTAGTTGAATTTTGATAAAACGATCTTAATACGAGATCTAACGATGGGTTTATTATATATTAACCAGATCTTATGATTTTGGTCAAATCTAATGATTGACTCATTGACTTTTAGTTAAAAGATTATAATATGATATCGTAATGAGAACCAATGGTAGATTTATTATATATTGACCAAATCTTGTAATTTTAGTCAAATCTAATAATAGAATCATTAACTTTTGGTCAAATAATCATAACATAAGATTAAAACGATATCCAACGGTAAATTTATCCCATATTGACCAGATCTTGTGATTTTGGTCAAATCTAATAGTAAACTCTTTGACTTTTAGTCAAATGATCATAATACGAAATCATAAAAAGATCCAAGGATAAATTTACCATATATTGGCTAAATCTTAGGGCATTTTCCAAATCTAATGGTAAAATTATTACAAAACAATCTATGATTGCCAAATTCTAAGGAAGTTAATCAGATCAAACTCATGATTAGATAGTCTATCACTGAAAGTGATAACTCCTTTGATAGCCAATTACCAAGAGAACAGATTTGGAATTCGAATTCGTCTTTGAGACCAGAGAATAAGAATTTATTTTAAGGTTCGTTCACGAAATTCTTGCTCTAGCAATGACTTTTGCTTGTCGATTAGATAGTGCTGGCATATAGAGGAGGGGTTCTCCCATCTGTCGTCCCCTATTTTGTATTTCTCAAATCTCCAATGAAGACAACATACTATATATCTATCTCGTGACGGATTAAAGATGTCGATGAAAACCTAGACTTAAAATTTAGTTTGTTTATTTTAGAGATGTCATTTCTTTATTTTTCTTTAGAAGCTTTTAATATGAGGTATTCAATTTTGATGTAATTAACGGAGAATCGATTGCGATACTTGAAAGTATAAAGTCCGTCATTTTCAATAAAAGCCTCTTATAGCGAGAGGAAATTATTTATGATTGATTTGTGTTAGATTTATATTCTATGCAAATTTATTGTTTATAGGAACTATCTACTTTGAGGGTTCAAAGTGCCATCATACTAGCCGTTGAACGGCTATATTTATTTATTTACTTATTTTGATTGCAAAATAAAAATGTATTGTTTCACTTAATGTGATTGCTTGTATGCTACTAGGGATGCACAAGTGTCATTAATTATCTACATAGAATATAAAGTTTGTTTTTTTATTTGTTCAGGTCTACCGCCGAACAGAATGCACAACTGTTTGCAGGAATATGCCCAAAGATCTGCTATTCCCCTTCCCGTTTATCAAACTATTAATGAAGGATCTCAATATGCATCAAAATTCAAATGTATGGTTAAGATAGAAGGTGCATCGCGCAGGAACATGCACTTGAGTGTATATCTAGGAGAATAAATGATGAAGGATATCCTCTAATTCTCGAGGTGTGCTACATATTCTATAGGGGTGTAGGTTACTTGTAAAATTCACATATTTGAGAGATGTGATTGTTTTAACTATAGATTCTGGTGAATCATGAAGCTTGAAGATATCTTTCACCCTAATCTAAGAAGGATTAATTATCAGTTTCCCTGACCCACCTGACTCTATAACTATGACTATAGCTCACATTTTCTTGAGAGTATGTGCTTTATAAGGAATCTCTTAGATTTTGATACTTGATGATTCATTTAGATTGTCTATTCGTCTTAAATATTCTAATTGAGAAAATTTCTTAGCTTGTAAATTAGATTTGTTGTTTCTACCAAATGAGTTCACACTGCTAACTTATGGTTTAACATTATGTCTTCTTATTTATTTTTTATTTTTCATATTGAATCAATTGATATAAAGGGAAGGAAATTAAAATAAAAAAAGGTAAAAGGAACATGAAACAATTCTTTGTCAATAGTCGCCATCACCCCTTGCCACTCCCCCAGCAAATGACACACACTTGGAAAGATTTTTAATGCTTAACAACTTTTTAGTTTGTATAATAACTATTGAGTTGTTACATATTGACCGGATCTTATGGTTTTGGTCAAATCCAATGGTGGACTCGTTGATATTTGGTCAAACGATTATAATATGAGAACGTAATGAGATACAATGGTGGATTTATTACATATTGACCAAATCTTATAGTTTTGGACAAATCTAATGGTAGACTCATTGACTTTTGATCTTATAATACGAGATCATAACAAGATCTAACGATGGATTTATTATATATTGAGAAGATCTTATGGGTTTGGCCACATCTAACGGTAGATTCATTGACTTTTAGTGAAATGATCATAATACGAGATCGTAATAAGATCCAATAGTAGATTTAATACATATTGACCAGATCTTATGATTTTGGTCAAATCCAATGGTGAACACATTGACTTTTAGTCAAACGATTATAATACGAAATCGTAACAAGATCCAACGATAGATTTATTATATATTAACCAGATCTTATGGTTTTAGTTAAATCTAATGGTAGACTCGTTGACTTTTAATCAAATGATCATAATACGAGAGTATAATGAGATCTAACGGTGGACATATTGATTAGATCTTATGGTTTTGGTTAAATTCAACGATAGACTCAAGGACTTTTAGTCAAACGATCATAATATGAGATCTAACGATGGATTTATTATATATTACCTAGATCTTATGATTTTGGTCAAATCCAATGGTAGACTCTTTGACTATTAGTCAAATGATCATAATACGATATTGTAATGAGATCTAACAATCGATTTTTATATATTGACCAGAACTTGTGATTTTGATCAAATCTAATGGTAGAATCATTGACTTTTTATCAAACAATCATAATATGAGATCATAATGAGATCTAGCAGTGAATTTATGACATATTGACTAGATTTTGTGATTTCAATCAAATCTAACAATGGACTCTTTGACGTTGGTTAAACGATCATAATATGAGATCATAAAAAGATCCAAGGGTAAATTTATCATATATTGACTAAATCTTAGAACATGTATCAAATCCAACGATAAAATCATTACAAAATAATCTATGATCACCAAATTTTAAGGAATTTAGCGAGATCTATCTCATGATTAGATACTCTATCACTGAAAGTGATAACTCCTCTGATAACCAGTTACCAGGAGAATGAATTTGGTATTCGAATTCATCTTTGAGAACAGAGAACAAGAATTCATTTTAAGATTCATTCACGAGGTTCTTGCTCTAGCAATGACTTATGCTTGTCGATCAGATGGAACTGACATTTGGAGGAGGGATTCTCTTATCTGCCATCCCTTATTTTATATTTCCCAAATCTCCAATGAAGACAACATACTATGTATCTATTTCGTGACGGATTGAAGATGTCGATGAAAACTTAAACTTAAAATTTAATTTATTTATTTTAGAGATGTAATTTCTTTACTTTTCTTTAGTAGCTTTTAATCAGAGGTATTCTATTTTGATATAATTAACGGGGAATCGATTGCAATATTTGGAAGTATAAAGTCCACCATTTTCAATAAAACCCTCTCCTAGCGAGAGGAAATTTGTTATGATTGATTTGTGTTAGATTTATATTCTACGCAAATTTATTGTTTATAGGCACTATCTTCTTTGAGAGTTCTAAGAGCCATCATTCTAGCGATTGAACGGCTCTATTTATTTACTTACTTATTTTAATTGTAAAATAAAAATGTATTATTTCACTTAATGTGATTGCTTGTATGCTACTAGAGATGCACAAGTGTCATTATTTATCTGCTTAGAATATAAAGTTTGATTTTTATTTGTTCAGGTCTACCGCCAAACACAATGCACAACTGTTTGCAGGAATAAGCCCGAAGATCTGCTATTCCCCTTCCTGTATATCAAACTTTTAATGAAGGATCTCAATATGCACCAAAATTCAGTTGTACGATTAAGATAGATGTAGCATCGTATGGGTCAAGTCAAACATTTCTACATCGGAAAGAGGTAGAGCAATATGTCATAAAACATGCCCTTGAGTGTATATCTAGGTGAATAAATGATGAAGGATGTCCTCTAATTCGCAAGGTGTGCTACATATTCTATAGGGGTGTAGGTTACTTGTAAAATTCACATATTCGTGAGATGTAATTGTTTTAACCATAGATTCTAGTTGATCATGAAGCTTGAAGATATCTGTCACCCTAATCTAAGAAGGACTAATTGTTGATTTCCTTGATCCAGCTGACTCTATGGCTATGACTATGGCTCACATTTTCTTGATAGTATGTGATTTATAAGTAATCTCTTGGATTTTGACACTTGATAGTTCATTTAGATTGTTTATTCGTCTTAAATGTTATATTTGGGAAAGCTGCTTAGCTTGTAAAGTAGATTTCTTGTTTCTACCAAATGAGTTCACACTGCTAACTTATGGCTTAAAATTTCGTCTTCTTATTTGTTTTTTATTTTTGATATAGAATCAATTGATTTAAGGGGAAGGAAATTAAAAGGGAAAAAGGTGAAAGGAACATGAAACAATACTTTGTCACCAACCGCCATCACTCCTACCCACCCCCCAGCAGATGACACACACTTGGAAGGATTTTTAATTCATAACAACTTTTTAGTTTGTATAATAATTGTAGTTTGTATAATAATTATAGATTTGTATAATAATCGGAAAGATTCGAAATATGCTTAACATATTTTTATTAGTTACTTGACTAATTGTCATGTGAATTGTGAGTTGGCTTTTCTGACTTGTAAAAATGTATTTCCTCCATATTTTTTCAATTCCAAATGTTTCTAATTTTTCACCCTTTCGATGTCTGCATCGTGACATGATTTTGAAATATGTATCTATGATTATCTAATTTAGGGCATTACTCATACTTTAATAAATCCATGCATGAATGAGATTCTAACATGGGATGTGAAATTTTTTTATTTATGATTGTGGAACCAAGGTCTTAACTCGTCTTGGTTTTTTTATTTTCGTTTTCTGTTATCATCAAAGGTGCATTAAAATAAAGAAAGCACACTTAGCCTTTGAAACAAACACTGAAACCATACACAAAATCTCAAATAAAAACGAGAAACGATATAAATGGGCCAATATGGCAAAATGAAATTCACAAATAGTGAGCTGGTCCATAGTTACCTCTTCTTTGCAATTTTTTTTGGCTAATATTTCAGCTCCCTTTAAACATGATTAAGTGACCAAAAGAGCGCTTACACTAAGAATTTCCTAAAACGTGTTGGCATGCCCCCAAGGAAACTTCTCATCTCTCTTCGCCAATTGACAATATTCTTACTCACACTTAATGAGGATCAGGTTGTGCACAAAGTAGACTGGTGAACCATGCCAATGTTGCTTCTTCCATTGAGTCAACTCAATCACTAGGATTTAGTAAACTTATTGAATATGCCCCTCGTTATCTCTCATAAATCTCTCAAGTAGCCAAGGGAGGCTGAATCCAAACATACTTAGTCCTAGTCTTAAAATCCATGTCCATATAGATCAGATAATTGAAAAAAAAAAATGCAAGAGAAAATAGAAACAATAACATACCTTTATTTCTTCTTCTTCTTCTTCCAAAAAGGTACAATAAAATAATGGGGTTTGTAGATGTGGAAAGTGTTTCTTCTTCCGCTTATTTCAACTAAGCCCATGATCCATGTCACGTGTGAGCTCCTATGGCTTCTCTCCTTTCGTGCTTTTAGCTTGGTTTTCCTCCTATTCCCATGCCTCTTGCATTGTGACAATCAAGATGCTATTGATATTGTTGCTAATTCATTTCTTCATGAAGGGACGGAAAACATTGAAGTTGACATTCTATTTATTCAAGAGAAAATTCAAGCCAGAATAATTAATACTCCTAAAGTCTCATCGTTAAAAGTTGGTCGACATATTCACTAAAATGATACCATACTTCCCTCCATAATATTTTTCTTGAGAAAATTATCTCATCCATGAGCCGAATTCTGTTACAAGTGAAATATCTTTGTTGCAGTTGGATGATGCATCATAGTTTTATACCAAGTATTAATCTTTTGGTTTGGTTCTTGTGTAATTCTTCAGTTGGAAACACCACACACACACACACACACACACATATATATATTTCCACCAATTGTTTCAGTAATCCTGTTCTCATATTTTCTGGGACTTCATTTGCTTGAAATAAATAGTTCCCTTTGTGTATAATTGCCTGCCATGAACGCCTTGTTTCTTCTGCGAGTTCAACTCACTAATCCCCTGTTTTATCCTAGCTAGTGTATTGATCTTTTCTAATTAAATCCTTGTTGGAGCTAGAAAATAAAGTTGACTTACCCAACTTTACCATTTGCTGTACTATTTCGGTATCTACCAACTCCTATTGGGAAATTTTCTTTTGCCAAGAATTAACTGTTCTTTACGAAAAGTAATTCAATACTACTTATGGATTGGTATCACCTTGGCTGCTATTTTGATAATTCCAGTGTCTTAAAAACTGGACTGACAATGAACTAGGTCTAACTGGGCTGGACTGGATTGGTTAAACCAAAAAATTTATTAAGTTAAAATGGTAAGAGCATAATATTCTCTGATTCTGTTATGTAACTTTGAAGCATATAGGGTAAAAATAGTTCCTTCATAATGTCCACAAGTTCATGGGGACATCTTCGTTAGGCCTGGGTGGTGCTTAATTCTATTCCATGTTGGCAGCTTGAATCCTCTCCCAAGATGTTCAATTTTTGGATTAAAAAAAGAAAGAATTGAAATGAACTGGACTGGATCATATTAACTTGGATGAATTGGTTAGTTTCAAGCGAAAAGTGTTCGGTCCACTGGTTCTATACTACAAAACTGCAAAAACAGTCTATAATGTAAACCGGGCCATCCACTGGTCGACATGTGTCGAACAGGAAGGTCTGGTCCTGTTTTAAAAAACATTGGTAATACATGAGAAGCATATTTAATTTAAAAATGATCTAGGAGTTCTGTTTATGTAGCCCATCACCTTGTAAAGTGGGTTCATATAAATAGAGAAACTGTATGACCTATCACTGTTGAAAAATTTCAGCATTCAAGCATTGTTGACAAGATTGTACACTTTTTTTTTAATCGATAGGCATTTATATTTTTCAATTTCCTCTGTGCATTTGTGTAGAGCTAATTATTTTATTCCCTTGATGTTTTTACGTTTAACATCTTCTAAGATCTTGTAATCTAAGCAACATAACAAGAGCTAATCTTTTCTTTCCATCCTACGATTGAAAAGTGTTGATATTGATGGGCAGCCAATGCCTTGAAATCCTAAAATCTTCGTTGATAATATATACTTTGTAGAAATTTCCTTTTTTCTTCAGATGGTATAGATGTAATCAACTTACAATTATTGATGTCCTTCTAAATTTTTTCTTTTTGATTACCATAGAAAATACATCCCATATGATTGAGTTGTTTATTAGGTCATACCATCTGAGTTCCATTTATTTGTTCCATGATACAATATTTTGCAAATCTATCCTCAATGAAGATGTTGTTAAGATGAATCTGGAGAAGCCAACATCAACTTCTCAATTAGAAGGGTGGTTGCTTCCTGTATTTGTCTCTTCTTTGGTTTTTGATGGGTTAGGAATGACGTGGCACCCAACTGGGTTGAGTGTAGTGGCCAAATGTATAGTATTGGACCTATCTCTCTCTACATATATGTATATATATATGAGTGTAGATATATGTTTTGCACTTACATGTATAAATGCTTCTATACACAATTCATAACCATCAATCCACATTCAAGATGGTTGACCAATGGAGTGCAACTATACCCTCGTTCTATAGATATTGAGTACCATTGTACTTAATTGGTCAACTATTTCAAATTGTTGCTGATGGTGATAGATTATAGCAACAATGTTACATTTGAGTGCACATCCTATTGCCTCTCTCTCTCTCTCTCTTTAGATATATGCCAATAGGATAAAGTTGTCCTATGGACCAACTAACTTACCTAATCCCACAGATCACATGGTTCCAACTCTGATAAAAACCAATTGGATGAGGCCAGTAAGCATGAAAAATGGTGCTTTCATCTTCCATCTCTACAGCCACTAACAAATTTGGACCTAGAAATGCCCAGAAAATTGAAACCCCACGTCTCACCTAAATTCCTCTTCATTTCTTCCCAAAAGCTTCCACTCCCAAGATTCCAAAACCCACTTCTCTTCATACCAACATTGTGCTTCAGCTACTGTTGGCCCTCTTAATGGCTTCTTGTTTATCACCACAATCAACTTGTGAATTTAAGTTCAAAGTGGAATTGGATAAATTGGAGTAGCTGGGATTTTGATGGCTTGTTTTCATTCCTGATGAGGAAGGAGATGGATTGGTGAATGTAGTGGAGGAGACGTTGGAGGAGCATGAACAAGAGGCGGAATCACTATAGTAGGATCATCCTAGCTTAATGAGCGGGTCTTTCATCCATAATCCATAGATTACCAGCTCAATGAGCCTTCGTTGGTCATGGTGGTTTGATTTTTCTATGGCTTTTCCTCTGTCTCTCTTGGTTGGATCAAGCAGCTGAGATTACACACAATTGGATGGGGAAGATGAAAGAACTATTTTTGACACTTATCTTTCTCATCCAATCATTCTTTTATTGAAGTGAGGATACATGCCTCAACTAAAATGCGGGAAAAAGGCAAGTTACCTTGTTCGTAGGACCAGGCTACCTTTATATATGTGTATGGAAAAAGGAAAAATGCGCCCATGGACCATGGTGCACACACATTGTGCACCAAAGTTCACCCAATTTCTATGTGGAGCTCCATGTGGCACCCAAAACATTTTTTTGGGCTCAAGTGGAGCTCAGGTGCATTATATAGGTCATTTAAAAAAAAAATTCAAAAAGTATTTTTGATAGGTAAATTTAAAATATTGACTGATTTCAATGGTCCAAATTTCAAGCCTAAAAAGACACATGGTGAAGATGAAGTTTTGGTTTTTTTTCAAAAGGTGATTTGAATGATTCAACGTTGATCCATGTGGAACTTGGGTGCACGATGAAGGTTATCCTTATTGTCTCCCTATATATACATATAATTGCCCAAGGATATGCATTTGAGTCCAGCTGAATCGACTTCTCATAGGCCAGTTTGGTGCCATGTGGCACCCAATCCAAGTATCGGGTGCCACATGCACATGCACGAGGTCAATCACCGACTGTTCAAAAGAACCTATAACTACACCATTAGCTGGTCAAAGGTGTTTAAAAAGAAGGGTGAAAGTTATGCAAGGAAACTCAATATTTTTGACCGCTTTAATGAGGGCATACAGTGGAATTTTCCAATTTTTTTTTCCTTTTCTACAAACCAAAAGGGATTGGTGGACTCTTAGAGGAAGTTGTGCCATGTGGCTCGTGAAATGGCATCTGTGTGCAACATTTTTTGGCTGCACAAAGATGTATATGCCCGTACGTATATATAATATAACATCGCAAATGTAAAGAAAGTACACAAAAGAAGAGAAGACAGATTAGCCACATTAGAGATGGTAATGTCTCCCTATTGTACCCTCAATGAGATGTATGCTAATAATGATGTGGACTCTTTAATCAATTGGTTATGTGTTTGGATAGCCAATTGAGCAATCATAATCATCTGTTAACTATCGTTTTATGGACCATTGCACCTTTTAAAACTGATTTTTCAAATCAATTAATTGATTTGAGGGTTTTAATTGTTGGATCAGTGCATCCTTTTCAGGGCATGACCCACCCATTTAAGCCTATCAACTACAATGGTCTAGGTCCAAATGATAAATTCACTAGTAGCATTGAGGCATTGTAGACACAAAAAATTTATCTTTTTCTTGAATAAATATACAGATATAGATTTGTATATACACATTATTTGTGTCCTATTTTTTTTTGGATAAAATACAATATAAAATATATATATAAAAAAAAGATAAGATAAATAGAAACTCACGCATGCCATCCTCTTTCCCTCTTTCCCTCTTCATTTTTTTAAAAAATATGGCCCACGTAGGCCATACCTGCCTAGGTAGTTAAGCCTGCTTAGGTAGCATACAAGCCTAGGTAGTATACCTGCCTAGGTAACATACCTGCCTAGGTAGTATACTTGCCTAGATATCATACCTGCCTAGGTAACATACATGCCTAGGTAGCACCTGCCTAGGTAGAATACCTACCTAGGTAGCATATCTGCCTAAGTAGCACTTGCCTAGGTAGCACCTACCTAGGTAACATACTTGCCTAGGAAGCACCTGCCTATGTAACATACCTACCTAGGTAGTTATGAATAATTTCTTACGTATGCCAGATATCTGGAGGATGATGTTTTGTCAATCCGCGTGAAAGCTAAGACCTACACAACCCTTGATTTCATGAAACTCTTACGAAAATTATAAGATTATAACTTCATGTAACCGCTACCATAAATTTATAAATAACAGATCCATTTTCATTTTGAAGGACCGAAAATTCTTAAGCGTGAGCCCTGCTGAAAATGTCTTCGACTTTAATTTTCTTGCAAAATACTTTGAGGTATCTCCGAGATTCTGTCCCTTTTTATTTATTATTTTTATTTTTAAAGTTTACGAGAGGAATAAGGCTGGGTGGATACACTTAGGATAAGAGTTACAACCCTTACCTAAAGGTTATATACTTAGGATAAGAGCTACGACCCTTACCTAAAGGTGATACACTTAGGATAAGAGTTGTGGCTCTTACCTAAGTATGATTAACATTTGTAATTAAGGATTATGCGTCACGGCACGTACCTAATTTCATGTGCACTTAGAGATAGTTAAGCTATGTAAGTATAACCCCTCGCATAACTCTCGATACCCTCGGTTTAAAACTACAAATTTCATATTCGTGCGAGTTACAACCACGAATCCAAAGAACGATTCTAGATTCTGACACCTGAAATATTTATCTACAATGACTCATAACTATCAGCTTTACTGGATTTGAATCACGTCCAGAAATTAGAGTTTCCCTCGTGGTTTAGGTTATCATTCCCTCAAATGTAGGGTTTGAATCTTAACATCGGGATCGAAAATTCTTTTTGGGTGGATCGTTTGACTTTTAGTCAAATAATCATAATACGATATCATAACGAGATTCAACGATGAATTTATTACATATTAATCAGATCTTGTGATTTTAGTCAAATCTAGCGGTGGATTCATTGACTTTTAGTCAAACGATCATAATATGATATCGTAATAAGATCTAACAGTGAATTTATTATATATTGATCAGATCTTATGACTTTAGTCAAATCCAACGGTGGACGCATTGACTTTTGGTCAAATGATCATAACACGAGATCGTAACTAGATTCAATGATGGATGTATTATATATTGACTAGTTCTTATGGTTTTGGTCAAATCCAATGGTAGAATAATTGACTTTTGGTCAAACAATCATAATACGAGAACGTAAAGAGTTTCAATGGTGGATTTATTACATATTGATTAGATCTTATGATTTTGGTCAAATCCAATAGTGGACTTATTGACTTTTGGTCAAACGATCATAATACGAGATTATAATGAGTCCAACGATGGATTTATTACATATTGCTAGATCATATAGTTTTGGTCAAATCCAATGATGGACTCGTTGACTTTTGGTCAAACGATCATAATACGAGATCGTAAGGAGATCCAACGGTAAATTTTAAATAAAGAAAATACACTTAGCCTTTTAAACAAGCAATGAAACCATACACAAAATCTAAAATAAAAACGAGAAACGATATAAAAGGGCCAATATGACAAAATGAAAGCCACAAATAGTGAGTTGGTCTATAGTTACCTCTTCTTTGCAATTTTTTTGGCAAATATTTTCACCTCCCTATAAACATGACTAAGTGACCAAAAGAGCGCTTACACTGAGAATTTCCTAAAACATGTTGGCATGCCCCCAAGGATATTTCTAATCTCTCTTGGCCAATTGACAATAATCTTACTCACACTTAATGAGGACCAGGCTGTGCACAAAGTAGACTGGTGAACCATGCCAATGCTTCCTCTTCCATTGAGTCAGCCCAATCACTTAGATTTAGTAAACTTTTTGAATATGCCCCTCGTTATCTCTCATCAATCCCTCAAGTAGCCAAGGGAGGTTGAATCAAAACATACTTAGTCCTAGACTTAAAATCCATGTCCATATAGATCAGATAATTGAAAAAAAAAATCCAAGAGAAAATAGAAACAATAGCATACCTTGATTTCTTCTTCTTCTTCCAAAAAGGTACAAGAAAATAAGGGGGTTTGGAGATGTGGAAAGTGTTTCTTCTTCCGCTTACTGCAACTAAGCCCATGATCCATGCCATGTGTGAGCTCCTATGGCTTCTCTCCTTCGTACTTTTAGCTTGGTTTTCCTCCTATTCCCATGCCTCTTGCATTGCAACAATCAAGATGCTATTGATATTGTTGCTGATTCATTTCTTCATGAAGGGACGAAAAACATTGAAGTTGACATTCAATTATTCGAGAGAAAATTCAAGGTAGAATAATTAATACTCCTAAAGTCTCATCGTTGAAAGGTTGGTCGACATATTCACTAAAATGATACCATACTTCCCTCCATAATATTTTTCTTGAGAACATTATCTCATCCATGAGCCGAATTCTATTGCAAGTGACATATCTTTGTTGCAGTTGGATGATAAATCGTAGTTTTATACCAAATATTAATCTTTTGGACTGGTTCTCGTATATTTCTTTAGTTGGAAACACCACACACACACACACACACACACACACACACACACATATATATATATATATATATATTTCCACCAATTGTTTTAGTAATCTTGTTCTCATATTTTCTGGGATTTCATTTGCTTGAAATAAACAGTTCCCTTTGTGTATGATTGCTTGCCATGAACGCCTTGTTTCTACTGCGAGTTCAGCTCACTAATGTTAAGACCTGAAAAGTACCACTTTTCACCCCTTAACTTAGCCTTTAATTAGACCCTTAGCCATCTAATAAAGGTTTGCTAAGTGTTTTCTGTAAATAATAAACAGCAGTGCAATAAGGCCATAAATCATGTTAAGGAGCCTGTATTGGCACCAGAAGTCCCTCAGAAGAATGAGCCATGAATCCAGACCTGAGGCAAGCCTCGCGCAGCTGACAAAGCTCCAGAGGATTCAGAAAAATATGCTTCGCGCAGTCTTCGCGAAGTCCCAAGACTTCACAACAACTTCTCGCGCAGTTGAGTGACAGACTAGCTTAGAATCTTGCCTCGCAAATTGCCGTGGCAAGAGCATGGATGCAAATGTCAAGAGGAGCCGTCGCCAGTCGTAAAAGCCTCAAAGCTATCGCGAGGATCCTCACGGTTCCATTAAGAAGTGAACTTCTCGCAGCTTCGCTACTGCTCAGAAGAAAGCAACCTCATGGCCAAAGTTAGCCTCGCAAAGATCTATTGTGAAATGGAATGCTCGCGGAGTTCCCGCGCTATTCACAAGTAGCAATCCAACCTCGCGGAGCTCAATCCAGTGAGAGCTTAACTATCTACCTCGCGACTGCTCAAAGCATCAAGAAGTTGCAACCTCGCGACGTCTGAAGTTTTAATGCTAACTCATCCTCGCGAAGTTAGTGCTACCACGCGACAAGTCTGGGAATCGACTGCAACCTAGCAAAGCTCTGAACTCTAACTTCCATCATTCTGTAGAGGACTTTCTAAGAATTTCCAAGGATTACGGCACGCACTCCCACGCTCAAATCTTCGTGCACGCGCCCCGAGGCATCCAAGGATCATTAATAAGCCACGTGGCATCACTAAAATTAGGGTTTCCTAACCCTAATGCGCCGCCACACCCACTGCTATATAAACCTAAGCCTGGTTTAGGTTTAGGGGACTGGAGGAGCTTTTAGACTTAGACCTCGGCGGAAGAGCTCAGACTTTATCACTGATAAGAGATCTGAGATCTTTTTTTTTTCTGTTCTTCTGTAGTTGTAAGTAGTTTTTCTTTTTCTTTTTCTTTTTCTTTCTCTCCATGGCCCAGCACTTGCTGGCCATGCCTATGTATGTCTATTGAGATTAGATTAATGGAATTTGTGATTGGGTGTTGTACTTTTATGGGATTCGTAAGGCTTTGTGAGTCGTTACTCGTGTAAAGTCAGATCCGCCATTACTTTGGCTGTGATTCAATGCAATGGAGGACTGATTCTAAGGACCCATTCAGATCCAAGTGACCTGTGTGTCTGGGCTATCATGGTCCGATACAACCTTAGCCCCACCACAGGACCCACTAGATCTGAAATCCCCATGAAAGCCTGAGCTGGTAGCCTTGTGACCATGGTGGTGGCAACAATATTTTTGTTTCGTTTTGGGCTCCGTGAGAAGGATAGCCTCTGGGATAGTCTGTGACCATTCAAGTGGACAGATTCAAGTGGACAGGTTATAGCCTTAGGGTGAATCCAATCCGCCGATCCAAAATGGATCCTTCTTCTCCGAGCCTGAGATTGTAGCTTGGTAGGAGATTGTACAGAGGCAGACTCCCCTATATTAGTATAGACCTGCCATCAGATAACAGATCTGATCTAGGTATGGAGATTGTAGGCTTGTGACTGGACCATTGTAGTCCCACTCAAGCAATAGACAACTAGATCTAAGGTGGTACTCAATCTCTTACTGGTTCTATGTGTTTGGGCTATCATGGTCCTATAAAGTCTTAGCCCCACACATAGAGCTTTAGAGGTTGAGGTTCCCTATGGATTCCTGAGCTTGTAGCCTACATGAAGTAGTGCCTACAATGATTAACTTGTTTTGACCCATCTCTGGATTGTGGTTCCCCTATGGGATAGTCTGTGACTATTTAAGTGGACAGGTTATAACCTTAAAGGATTGGATCATGGCACAGGGATGAGTTGGATTCTTTCTCCTCTTTGGTGATAATGTAGCCATTGGATAGGATTTCTATAACAGCAGACCTGGATCTGAGCCATAAATTCCAGCAGATCTGAACTCAATAGCATACTTCTCATCCTTTTATATTTATTTTCCCACACTCCATCCATCTTCTCAACCCTTTCTGTAGTTAATTCATTAGGCTACCTTAGGATATTTTAGTATAAGTGACCCTAAACTCCCTTCCTTTTAGGACTGCCAGATCTGTAGTCAGATCTGGAGGGACTACTAGAGATGGCTCCCTTGGAGCTGTAGATCACCTTTCCCTATGGGACAAACTCTTACTTATCAAAACTTGCTACAAATGGACCCTGTATCTTGCAGGTCTAGGATTTCTCAGTTGTGCTGATTTCATCCCTTGTTTTACTTTGACTTTAAATTACTTTTACCACCAACAAATAAAGTAAGCACACTGGGGCCGCAACAACTAACCGCCTGTTTTAGCCTAGGTAGTGTATTTATCTTTTCTAATTAAATCCTTGTTGGAGCTAGAAAATAAAGTTGACTTACCCAACTTTCCCATTTGTGGTACTATTTTGGTAACTACCAACTCCTATTAGAAAATTTTCTTCTGTCAAGAATTTACCGTTCTTTACGAAAAGTAATTCGATACTATTTATGGATTGGTATCACCTTGGCTGTTGTTTTGATAATTCTAGTGTCTTAAAAACTGGACTGACACTGAACCGAGTCTAACTGGGTTGGACTGGATAGATTAAACTAAAAAATTTATTAAGTTAAAATAGTAAGAGCATAATATTCTCTGATACTGTTATGTAAGTTTGAAGCATATCGGGTAACAATAGTTCCTTCATAATGTCCACAAGTTTATGGGGACTTCTTGGTTTGGCCAGGGTGCTTAATTCTATTCCATGTTGGCAGTTTGAATCCTCTCTCAAGATGTTTGATTTTTGGATTAAAAAAAGAAAGAATCGAAATGAACTGGACTAGATCATATTAACTTGGATGAATTGGTTAGTTTCAAGCGAGAAGTGTTTGGTCCGCTGGTTCTATACTACAAAACTGCAAAGATGGTCTATAATGTAGACCGAGCCGTCCATTTTGCCGCCACTGGTCGAAAAGTGTTGAACAGAAAGGTCTAGTCCGGTTTTAAAAAATATTGGTAATACAAGCATATTCAATTTAAAAATGATCCAAGAGTTATGTTTATGTTGCCTAGAGAGAATCACCTAGTAAAGTGGGTTCATATAAGTGGAGAAATTGTACGACCCATCACTATTGAAAAATTTCAGCTTTCAAGCATTGTTAACAAGCTTGTACACTTTTTTTTTTGTCCATAGGTACTTATAATTTTCAATTTCCTTTGTGTATTTACATAGAGCTAACTATTTGATTCCCTTGATGTTTTTACCTTTAAAATATTCTAAGATCTTGTAATCTAAGCAACATAACAAGGGCCTATCTTTTCTTTCCATCTTACGATTGAAAAGCGTTGATATTGATTGGCAGCCAATGTCTTGAAATCCTAAAATCTTGGTTTATAATATTTACTTCATAGAAATTGCATTTTTTCTTCAGATGGAATAGATGTAGTCAACTTACAATTATTGTTGTCCTTCTAAATTTTTTCTTTCTGATTACCATAGAAAATACATCATATGATTGAGTTGTTTATTAGAAGGTACCATCTGAGTTCCATTTATTTGTTCTAGGATACAATATTTTACAAATCTATCCTCAATGAATATGTAGCTAAGATGAATCTGGAGAAGCCTACTTACACAGATTCTCAATCAGAAGGGGGGCTGCTTCCTGTATTTATCTCTTCTTTGGTTTTTGATGGTGTAACTTACACGGGTGGTGCTGGGAGAAACAAGAAAGAGGCAGAACAGATAGCGGCATGTGTTGTCCTCCTATCTATTGTAGGTCTGTTTGAAATGCTTAGTTGATGAAGATATTTTAGCCATCCATATTTTTCATGAAGTAATTGAAATATAAATAAAGGTAAGTTGGTATTCTGTCCCAATCAAGATGGCTGCTACAGTGTCCTTTTTTGGGTGCCATACGGCACCCTTTCCTTAGGGTTTTTTAGAAAATAAAAAGAATAAAAAATTTATAGGCCGCAATCTTAGGGTGAGAAAATGCTTTAGTTTCACGTTTCAGTGTTCATTTTTAAACAATTGACGACTGCTGGTGGTCAATATTTTTCATTTTAGTATATTAGTTTTTTTTAATGATATTGGATCGACCTTGTGCACATCTATATGACACCCAAATTAACAATGACACGATCTTTCTTTTCACCGTTCATTTTTGAATAAATAACCAGTGTCAATCTGATGGTGGTAATTTTTTAACTGGTTAAAAATATATATATATTTAGATGATATTTGATCGGTCCACTGCACGTGGCACCCAAACTTGTTTTTGGGTGTCATGTCCCAGCGTTTTGACGCTGTACCAGGCTACCAGCCATCTTGGTTGGTTCAGCTTACCTGGCTAACTGTACCCATTGAAATAATGATGTTTTTTAAATGTCTCATTTGCTACTTGTTCATTTTTCCATTGCAGGCAGCTCTAATACAGGGACTTTTATGTCTCAAATTATTAAGTCCAAGAGTAAGCTTTATGCTGCAATGCATAAACTTAACGGTTCTGGTTCCCCTGGTATATATTTGACATTGAGAGGAACTCGCGGGAGAAGTTCCGAGACTGATGGTGGTTCCCCTGGTATATATGGTATATATTTGACGTTGGGAGGAACTCCCGGGAGAAGTTCCGGGAATGATAGGACCAAAAGGAAACAAGTTGAGGCCTGAGGGTAACTCGGAACTTGCACAAGGTCGATCACTTATTCATTCACTGTTGGGTGGCACACAAGATTTGGGGGGTCATCTTCAATTCGTTCGGTATGCTATGTGCAGCTCCTTCTTCCCCTTATCTCCAATTTTTGGCTTAGTCGAACGTCAAGTTCGAGGAACAGCTAGGGGACTTTGGAAGGCCAGTTTCTTTGCGGTCACGTGGAGCATTTGGCTTGAGCGGAATGCGCGGGTCTTTGAGTGTAAGCGCAGCCCGGTGGGGATGATTCTTAAATCCGTTAGAGACCTCATGTGCCTGTTTGTCGCTAGAGGCTGCGATGGAGAAGGAGCAGACGCTCTTCAGTGAGATCCGGGCTAGATTGGGAGCTGTGGTGTCTCTGCCTCTTTTGGCATTTCAGAGTGTCGGTTATTCTTTATTTTTTTTTGTTGTTGTTCTGCTGCTGTTGTCTTTGGTTGCTGTGTCTTTGTATTGTCTTTTTCACATTGTCGTTGTTTTTCAATATATTTACATTTTCGATAAAAAAAATAAAATTTGTGGACTATCGAACGCATCATCAGAGGAACATGCAAGCCTGAAGAAAAACTATGTTTGTTTAGTTTGAAGTTAGAATATTAGACGGGAGCTTCCGCACTTGAAAGGTTAGTTGAATTTTCGAATGAGGTTGAAAGACTGTAGCCTTGTGAAATTATTTTCTGGAGAATGCTGAGTTGTTTGTAGAATTATAACGTACTTTGTCGAAAAATTGGTTCATCAAGTGCCCTTTTTCTCTATAGTCACTACAAAAAATAAGACTATTAGCGGCAGTTTTTTGCAGCCCAAAACTGTCGCTATTGACAAAAAAACCATTAAGACCATTAGCGGCAGTTTTTTTGTTAATAGCGGCAGTTTTTGGCTGCCGCTAGTAATCTTATTTTTTGTAGTGAGTCTTTAGTTACGAAAAGCATATGCAATTGCTTTTGGGATTGACTCTTCTCCCCAGTCTTAGTTATGAAGTGCCTTTTGTCACATGGAATCTTGTCAAAGCTTTCGTCCACAGAGATGAGGCCTCTGAAACCTGTGGCAGTCAGCTTAGACTGAATCTGCAGCCAAAAGCTGCTTTATAATTTTGATAACCTTGTAATGTTGATAATGTTCTAATAATATTCCAACCCTTTTATGACAGCCCGGATTTCGACACCCCGAAATCCGTGCCATCAACACGATCCTCCAGACCGTGTCTCAAAACTATGCACGAAACATTGGTATAACAAGCAAAGATAATTAAATAAAGCAAATAATTGTATAAAGCAGAAAAGTAACATGCCCATTTGGCATAACAAAAGACAATTCTACTTTCATGCCACTGCATGAACAGAGAACCGATCTGAACCATTAGTGATAAACAGATCACCCCAGATGGTTCGCCAAAAGAAATAATTAATTTAATTATATTGTTCGTCAAAAATAAAAGGTTTGACATACCAAGTCGTACAATCTACTCTAAAAAACTACTCTTTGTCAAAGTACACAACAGAGTCTCCTAGAAGAAGTCCTCGGGAGGAGGCTCCAACTCGTCTCCAGGCACGTAATCCGAATCACCCGGATCTACGTCTCCCGAAGCCTCAGTTGTTGCTAATAAAGGATCTGCGATGTATAGTTTAAAGGGTGAGGTACATCTTAGCTCAATAGGGAATAACACAATGAACATATAAATCAAAACTCATATATATTCCATGATATTCTAAGCATGATGTGTCTATGCATTAGTTAGAAAACTGTTCAAAAGATAGTAATTGCATTCAAGATTTACTGGTAATTTGTATGTCATACTTTACTGTTGATTTATCATGAATGACACCGAACAAGTCTAAAGCAAAATTTAAATTTTCAACTTAAGTAATCCTTGAGCAATATAGCATCGAGTCCCGATGGAATACCCACCATCGTTGCCTAAATAGACAGTTGTAAAAATGTATTCCTTAGGAATACTACTCAGGCCCCTTTCTCAATAGGCGGCGGGGTTAAATATCACTCAATATCCCTGGGATGTGCTTACTGTGTAAGGATAGACCTCCGCATTGGTGTACGGATTGGCCGCCGTACCGGTCACGGATATCCTATCGCGTCAGTCGTGGGTATCCCGCCACGTCGATGAGGTATTCTAAACAAACCTCAAATAACAAAAATAACATGTGCTTTACATATAGTTATTCACCGTGTAAAGTGCTATCTTATATCAGTTAGGCCTCAACAGTAATTATTCAATCATATATACATCCTTGGGATGTACAACTTGCTCACATCAAACTGATGCCTTTATTACTTTCTCATCCCCTGGGGATGTCTTATTTTCATTAGATTACTTGATCTCAGTTACTCGCATCACACAGATGCATTTATCACATTCTTGGTGTCACACACATACACTCATTTTCACAAAGCTTTTCATAGTTAAAACATTTTCAATTCTGATAAGCATATCACTACATACATGCTCTTGCAATTAAAGTACATGTTCAAGGTGTTCCCTACCTCAGGTCTCCGAAGGTCCAAGCATCAAGCGGCTCCTTGTGCTCGCTTTCACGCGTACCACCTATAGTACATCACAACACATGCATTATATCACTAAAGATGTAATAAAGAATGTCCTAGACCCTTCATGAATCTCAAAGTAGAACTATAAAGTTAGGTAAAACTGCCAAAGTCGATTAATCGATTTCCAAAATCGATTAATCGAAACTCAAATTGATTAATTGATTCCCAAAATCGATTAATCTAGATTCAAATTCGATTAATCAATCCCAAATCGATTAATCGAAATCTCTAACATAATGAGGTTGATTCTCAAATCGAGTGGTCGAAAATTCGAAATCGATTAGTCGATCCCAAATTGATTAATCGAAATCCAAATTCTATTAATCGATTTTCCAACTCGATTAGTCGATTTTCCCAGGTCTTGTTTCTTCAGCTACTGGAGGTACCCAGTCGATTAGTCGATTTTCAAATCGATTAATCGACCTTCCAAATCGATTAATCGAAATCCAATTCAATTAATCGAAATCGGGCATCCTTGACTTTTCAACTTCTAGGCAAAAATCGATTAATCGAACCTCTATTTCGATTAATCGATTTTGCTAGATTCAGCCCTCTTTCAGGCTGTTCTTCCAAATTCATTCCTTTTCTTTTTCTTTCTTTTTCTAAGTCTTTAATCTATCATATTAAACATGCTAGACATAATTTCACCCATCAATTCTCTAGGTATTGAAATCTAATCATACTTACCTCAATAAATCCTTTAAAGGGTTGATTTGTTGGGTTTGATGGCTAGGGTTCCATCTTTCCAACGGCTTCTCAACCGTTGAATCAACATTCAATGCTCTAATCTCCTCTTGATTTGCATTAACTCCAAGCTTCCATAACCCCTCTTTACTCCCTCTCTCTCTCCCTCTTCTTGACTCTCTCCAACAACTAACAAAAGAAATTTTAGGGTTATTAAACCCTTATATCTTCCTTTATGTTTCGGTGTTAAGCGCATACACCAGAGATAGGTGTATGTAGCTCTAAACCAATACTATTTACTATACTTAGTCACATTTGCATCACATCAGTTCATCACTTCATGTATTCAATATTTGACTATCACTTGGTCAAACCTACGACCAATCGGGCACGGATCCCGAGGTCAAAGTTAAATGCTCAATTTTTCGAGATATTACATCTTTTTTCGCCTAATTTCTTCTGTGTGATCCATTCTTACTCTTAAATTGGTTTCATACCTAAATGAGCTATAAATTGGGCATCACAACACTGCCCAGTCATACCCAATCTATGATGAGACAGTGTCTATAATTTTGCTTAAATACTTATGGATTAGACAACCTTATTTCTCCGATTTTATCTGGACGATTGATTTTTTTAAAATAAAATAAATTTGGTTAGGTTCTTTAATTTCTATTGAACATTATAGAATAATTTGTCATCTGTGCATGCACAACTAATCGGATGGTCAATAAATGAAAGATCATGATAACTAATTTCATGTGAAATACAGAGGGTGTGATTTTGAAATGCATTTCAGAAATAATAAATGCTATTATTGTAAGCTAGATTTCAGTTGTTAGCTCAGGTCATGAAATCTGTAGCTCCATGTTGGATGCTAGATCTAAAGAGGCTAGGAAATGGTTGCCAAATTGCCACCTGTGTATGGTTTATTTATTTCTTTTTTCTTTGAAATTTAGTAGAGGTATATCATCGATGATCTATTCATCAATTAGTGAGAGGATGCCATGTGGGATTTTGAGACGTTTGGGGATCTCATACTCCTGAAGTCCATCGGCTGAACGGCTCATGTAGTACTCCGGTGATAGGGTTGCTCACTCTGTACTAGCTCTTTATAGATTGTGATGGGTAGGTAAAAGAATTAAATTGGCTGGTCCAATCTGATGGGCTGCAAATGCCTGTCTGCTTGCTCTGGTTAGAGGTTCAGGGATCAGGGCATCTCATTCTGGCGTACCCAATCTATGTATTTTGGATGGATTTATTATAAGCTAACTGACCCGTGTGCCAGCGGGGACGGACGCTCAGCTTGATCTCATCTTTGTATATTGGATGGATTTGGTACAGTCCCACCGGAGGCACTCGGGTCGATCTCAAACTGTCCAATTCGGTAAAAGCGATGATAATTTTGAGCTCTAAATCGGCGAAAAGGTGAAGAGACTGAGCTGCCACTGATTTGTTTGCTCATAAATCTCAGTGCTGTCTTTGGAGGTTTAACCATTTGTATAAAGGTTTGACCGGAGCACCACGGCAGGCACTCTTTCGAGTTTTATAAATTTAATTTTTAAAGGCAATCGTCCACAAAACTGTTCACTGAAACCATGATTTGAAAACCCAAAAACTCGACCCAAAATCAGCTGGGGATTGAATTAACTTGAAGACAGGTAAATTCAACTCGCCTGTAATTTAGTGAATATTTTAAAAATATAAATTTTGTAAAAATAAAAAAATGTTTTACCTTAAAATGATAGATAAATATGTTGTCAGATTAGTAGTTGGGAGTCATTACTTGCACACGCATTTTGAGTGATTGTACCGAATTAATCAAAATTTGTCCTTGCACGCGTTTTATGTGATTACCTAAAATTAAAAAAAATTGCATGTTAATTAAATTAGCTCCCTTTTTCTCTCTCTCTCTCTCTCTCTCTCTCTCTCTCTCTCTCTCTATCACTGGTCCCTCTCTCTGCAAAAATTCTCTCACTAAAAAACTGCCCTCACTACCCACGAGAAATGTACCAATAACCATCCAAAAATATTTTGATTTATGAGTTGTCATCATGAAATTCAACCTCTCAACCTCAAGGATTCTTCCCTCTTGATTCTTTCTTTTCTTTCCCCTCTTCAAAGTAAGATCAAACTTTTCATCATCTTCCCAAAAATTTCATCTTCAATCCCATGAAACACTATCAATCAACCACAACCTGTCATATTTCAAAATGTTCTAGTAAAGCCAACTCTTAGAAAACATCTTTAAAGTAATTTAGGACTCACACAATAAATGGGTTTTCCCCGTAAACTATACCCAAATGACAACTCTGTTTTTCACATATTCAAATGGGATACTAACCTCTCTCTTTCTTTCTCACTCTAAAAAACCCTTTATATCTCTCTTTTTGCAACACCATCAGAGCCTATCCCGAGTTGAGATGTGCCCATATAGAAAACCAATCTCGATTTGTAATAAAAATTTCGAAGACCAACAAACGAAGAATATCCTTTCTCGGAACTAATTTGATCTTCGAAAATTTATTGGAGCATAGCCTCGTTAGTCGTCACCAACCTCAAGATGACATTACAACCGCCACCGCCTCCTCTAAGATTAACAATGCGTCACTCACCACCACACCACCACCATAGCTACTGCCACCACCTTCACCATAACTGTGGAAGCCTCCACCTCTAGATTGGGCCTCATTGACAAAGATGCTCCTCTCATCAAGATTCTATCAATCCCTCATCCCCTGCTTGTTGTTGAAAGTCACGAATCTGAAATCCCTGAATCTACCCATCTCTCGCTCGCTTATGATTTTAGATTCGACAACTTCACCGAAGAATTAAAAGCCCTCTCAAGTGATCTATCAAAAGTGGCCCAAGCCAATCCTCCAACGAAGTAACAATATTTGACATCTATTGAGGGCATCTCTCTCTCTCTCTCTCTCTCTCTCTCTCTCTCTCTCTCTCCCCGTGTTACTATCTTTTGGCATGGAAAGAGAATAGTGACATTTTGAAAGTTTTAGCCTTATACCTAAGGTGCAATCACTAAGGTAATTTAGTCTTTAAAAAAATAAAAATATACCAATTTTTTTACTTGCAATCACTTGAAAAGCGTGTACAAGTAATGGATCCCTTAGTAGTTTTAATACTTTTTAAGAAGATACGGATTTCTAAAACCTTGTCACAATATTTTATAAGGTAATTTATGAACTCTGATTCCATCATCCTAGCGAAGTCTTGGCTAGACACGGACTCAACTATACTCTAGATAACTTGAGTTTTAGAACTATGACTGAAACGATTGGTTTGGGCCATGGTCAAAATGACCATTAGCCTACTTGCCCGACCTAGCTAGTTTTTAAACCAGGCCTTTCACATAATTTTACCTTTCAGGTTAGGTGATCAGGAAAACATCTGACGTGAAAGGTTGGGGCTGATCAAGGGTAAAAACAATGGGATTGATGTATATTTTCACCCGACCTGGCTCAGTGGTTAACAAATTTCATTTTCGGCAATGTTTATGTGAGGGGTCGTTTTGGTTCATTTTGGTTAAATTTTGAAGATAATTAAAAAATATTTGGGGAGTTAAAAAATATAAAAAAGGATAATTTAATGACTTACGAAAATGATGAAATTTGGTAAATTTGTAAAAAGGAACCGGCTCTCCTAACTGTCATTTAAACACCAAAATGGTGTTTAAATGAATTTTGATATTTAAATGATGTTTTACACCATTAATGGTTTATGATGTGGGTAATCCACACCTTCAAAGTGAGAGAGATTAGAAGGGCCATGGGCCCAAAAATCTTATTTTTGGGGAGATTTGAATCATCCGATTTGTGCACTCTAATATTAATTGTCCTTAATTTTATTGGCTGTATTAAAGCTTGCCAATTCGAATGGTTCACATCCACTTATGGGCATGATTCTTTGGATAAAACATGTTCTGATGATAGATTGCCACTTGAACAATTTATATTGATCATAAGTGTGTGCTACATGATATATAATAAACAAAACTTTAATGATGTAAGATAAAATGTCTAATCTAATGGTTTGAGATCATTTAATCATCATTTTAGTGTTTAAATGTGCCTTAAGAGCTATTTTCCATTCCCAAGATTAATGAAATTTAATCAAAAGTTTCACCTGACTCCTGTTTTGTGACAAATTTCACAAAAATTTGATGTATTCCAATCTTCACGTCGTCAGGGATATCCATAGAGAGAGATTATCATAAAATTCTCACTTCATGTGCTGAGGTTGGTAAGTGGGTCATTGTCCCTTCATGAAGTCAAACCTTTGACATGCAAATCTCTCGACCATGGTAGAAGGAGAGGGAGATTGTAACAGATGGGTGGGTTGGCTACCTAGTATTTTATTGTTATGCCATGTGGTACACATTTTTGCAATTTAAACAATCCAAGTGGCAATCCAGCATTGGAACATGCCTTAGATAAAAAATTATGCTTATAAGCATGTGTGAATCATATGATCCGTGAACTTTAATAACGGTAGATTAAAAATCAAAACTATTGATATAAGAGAGCACAGATTGGATGATTCAAATCTCACAAAAAATGTGATTTTCGCGCCCATTGGCCATTGCCATTCAATGTATGAGCCATCACTTCAACGACTTGGATTGCTCATATCTTACACATTAATGGTGTGAGATCATCCATGAGAGTCTGGTCATTCATGAAATCATAGAGAGCTAGATTGATGGAATTAAACAAAGAATATGTTGAACAAAATATGTAGAATAACTGAGTAACCTTAGAATGATCCATATGCTGGGTATGCTAGTTACACATCTCGCACCATATAATTTATGAAACCCAACCTTTACAATATCTACGGCGAGCTCCAAAACTGATACGTATCAGTTTTGGACAATACATTGGCACATATCGGCCAATACATACCAATATAAATGGGTCGATGCATTCAATGTATTAATTCGGTCATGTCCGAAACCGGTACATATCGTATAATACGTATTTGTTCAAGAAATCTTACAATGGCCCATTACATGCAGCGTGATTGTGCATCTTCAAATCAATGTTACCTTGACACTTTTACTTTTGCGATTATGGCCGCACACAGGTGGTGGCACTTAGAACACTCCTAAACAATTAAGTACAATTGCACAAGGATGCAAGGCTGTGATGATGACGATGATGATATTTTATATAACGAAATCTTGAAATCTAAAAGCATTTAGACAACATATATTTCAACATATATTTCAAATATTTAAGGGCACGTTGGCAATGCATAATGGGGTGATGTTACACTTAACATGGGCCTTTATGCGTAAGATATCATTCGACAATGTCAGTAGGCCCACTCGTAAACTATAGTATAGTTTACGAGTTCATCGTGAAATTGGGTTTTAGATAAAACCTCTAGAAACCGATTTTATGGGATTTCACATAAAATATCTTGAGAATGAGTTCAACCAGTAAGGCCCTCATGGAGCAATTCATTTTCCTGCATAAATCGAGTGAGATGCCAAACAATTTTTTGCCTCTGTCCTGAGAACGTAAAATACGTGGAAACGCAGCACTTTGGAAGTTACAAGTGCCCTAACATTCTGGAGAAGAAGAAACATGATCAGTAATTCAGTTTCGAAATGAGCACGTCAGAAGTCATCACAAAAAATATGTTTATCGGAGACGGCTTTTGACCGTCTCCATAGATGTCTCGAAATAAGCACTTTGGAAGTCACTAAAAAAAATATGTTTATTGGAGACAGCTTTTGGCCTTCTCCAAAGATGCTTAAGCCGTCTCCAATATTATACGAGACGGCTTCCATGTAGTCTCCGATAGCTCCGTCTCCATTGTCTTTAGAGACCAAACATTGGAGACGGCTTTTGGTCATCCCCAATACTTGAGCTCAAGGCCGGCCCTGAGATTTTAGGGGCTCAAGGCGAGTTCCTAAAATGAGGCCCCTCTTTCATATAACTTTGAAAAAAAAATATTTGCAACAATTATTTTTTTGACAAATAAAACAATACTCATATTCCTAAATTAGGTATATCTGCATATCTCAGTCAACTGCGTATAATTTGAAAATGCAACTAATAATATAATGAAAGTATATATTAAAAGAAAATGTAATACAAAAAGAGTGAAACTAAATAGTAGAACGTACCCGATGGATCGAGTAACTTGAGTAATAACTTTTTGGCATCTCCGAACTTGTTCATCTGCATTCAAAAAGAAAAAAAAATAAGATCTTGTGTCCTAGAAAAACGTAAATATAAATGAAAAAATATTATTTATATTATGCAATTACCTAAAAGAATTCATTTAAATATTTCTCTTCTCACATTTTTAGTTGCAAAATCGCTGATTAAAGTTGTATAGTCAATATTATCCACCATATCATTTTCAATGGATAACATAGTTAAACCATTTAATCATTCTTGTGACATCGTTGACCGAAGATATGATTTGATCAACTTCAATTTTGAAAAACTTCTTTCACCAGAGGCAACTATGATTGGTATAGTCAACAGTATCCTATAAGTAATCCAGACATTTGGGTAACAACCATCCATTTGTTTCAAATAGTTTAGCACTTCAATTGGTGCTTTTACTTCTTTTGGCAAAGTATCTTTCAAGACTTTCAATTCTGAAGATAAATCTAGCCCATCAATATCAATATGCTCTTCATGTTTGAAAACATGCTCTCAAAATAAAAAACTGATCTCATTGGCTCCTATGTGCCTTGGAATTTTCATCTCTTACATATACAGTGGGGTGGGGGTAAGTTTTAATGGTGGGAACATGCAATGGGTAAATGCATCCCCTCTTTCTTCTTATGATACCCATTTTCTTGGCACATGCCATTTCTTTCAGCAGCTCAAACACTTTAAGATTTGCGTACTATTGGTATGCCAGTATTAGAGTGTGAGAATCATGGTTCAAAATTTCAGCTTTGCTCCCCACCGAAACCAAAACTCAAAATTTCGGTAAATTGCAGTGTGGGGTCACCAACCAAAAGAATAGAAATGTGTTATCAAAACCACCACACTGCATTATAAATAGTTAACTCCCAATGGTCTCAATGGACTGTAGACCTTAGAAGCTTTAAATAAACTATGCCTTGGAACTTGGAAGAAAAACTACAATAGCATGTAGACTTTGTCTTAGGGAATTTCACAAACAGGTCATAAGCAGCATAATTTCTTAGCCATTTACACTTAGAATAGCTGAATAGGTCTCAAGTAAGTGGATAACTTCTATACATCACCTAGCAATTAGCTCCAACTCACCTCTGATCATATGCATTTGCATTAGAATATTAAATACTTTATGAAAAAGTCAATAAGTTATTTCAGCAAATATATTATATGCAAGAATTAAAAATTAAAAATTAAAATAAAAACAAAATCAAAATAATGAAGGGTTTGGATTAGAGTGTGAATAACACTAGTGAAACTCTAAGAGAATCCTCTTGGATAAAAAATGGAAAATGGGAAATGGAAAAAATAAATAAACGAGATAATAAATAGTAAACAAACCTGAAACTCCTGGGCAAGAAAGGAATGACGGGTACAAAGGAAGGCCTGAAAGGGGGCCTATTTGAAGCAGTATGATGAAGGGAGGGGCCAACAAATAGTGTGAGAGTGGGGCTGCGCCGCCGCGGTGGTGGTGTGATTGTGTGAAGTCGGGAGAGAGCGAGGGTGGGGCTGCACCTACGCCACCGCAGTGGTGGTGTGAAGCCAAGAGATAACGAGGGTGGGGCTGCGCCGCCGCGGTGGTGGACTTGGTGGTGTGACTGTGTGATGCCAAGAGAGAGAGAGAGAAAGAGGGTAATAGGGGAGCTAGGGAGGAGGCGATTGAGATTTTGGAGATAGCTAGGGTTTTAATTTTTTAATTTTTTTCTTTTCGTTAAGTGGGCGGTGGATCGACCTAACCTGGTAACTTGTTAATTGGGCCTTTGTCAACTGGGCAGGGCCCCTCTAAAATTTTTTGCTCATATAAAAGCCTATTAAAAAAAAAAAAATTCAGATGTGGGGGCCCCCAAATTTCAGGGGCCCGAGGTAGCCGCCTCTTGGGCCTTGGTCCAGGGCTGATTCTGCTTGAACTTATTGGAGACCCTCATAAGCCGTCTCTATTGCCATATCAACGGATGTTGGAGACGGCTTTCACCCGTCCCCAATAACAATCTTCTACTATTGGAGACGGCTTGAAGCTGTCTCCAAAGAGTTTTCTTTTGTTATTGGAGACGGCTACCAACCGTCTCTAATAAGTTTTACCCTATTATTGGAGACAACTTTTGGCCGTCTCCAATAATTTTTTATATTTTTTTAATGCTATTTTCTTTCCCCAGACATCATATTGCCTAGCAGTACACATTCATAACCTGTAAATAATATAAATGAAATAATTATTCTATTTTATATTTAGCACAAGAACGATACAGTGATTTTCGTACCAGGAGGAATATTCCTGCAAATAATATAAAAAACTAATTATTCTGGCACCGACATCCATACTCTTTAAAGTATAAATAAATTATGTAATACTTGACAACAACAAAAGAAAAAAATAAAATTTCAACAAAAATTAAATTATGAATAAACTACGAAACTGATGAGGCCAATTTGACCAATCTCTATCTATAGGTTCGGTAGATAGGACTGTACATGTAGCTCTCCACATATTTCACAAGATCTTCTGGATGAGGAAGACGCGTCGCTAGACCTGTATGAAGTAAATAAGATCATATGGCTATTAGAATTTAAGGATTCACCAATTAACAATGAGTAAATGAAGATCTGGAAATAATTAAATAATTCACCAAGCTCATATGCTTTAGCGGCAACATCAGCAACTATTTCAGCATATATTTTTCTTATATTTCTGAAAGGCGGATAGATCAGCCCCTTATCAAAGTTCTCCTTGTCAACCTATTGAGCCAAATCTTCCGCTGTTTCGAGAAAGAAAAAGGGGTCATTATGGCATGTGAATTACACATATATAATAAATTACTAGATGAAAAAGCTGGCTGCTTATTTCATAATTAAAGCAAAAAAGTTAGAACTACCTATTCTCAAAGCCTAGTTCAGTGCTAAAGAACAAAAACATGAAAATTAGAATTCCCTTTGCTTGATATGTACACTTATAGGCTGCTAAAAGCATGTCATTGTGGACGCGGATTGCTCCCGAGATCACTAAACCCAAACCAAGTCCCGGGAAAATATAAGCATTATTTGCTTGCGCGATTAACAAAAGATAAAAGAAAATAAAAGACCAACCAAGGAGATGTCATACATCTCATCTAAATTTGCAAATTTATCTATCCAAAATAATCCATTAAAAAGGGAAGAAAGAAATTAAGTTTTACATGGCCAGGAATATGAAGTTTCCCAAAGCAATTGCATTTTCTGATCCTTTATTAATAATGTGAATGGTTGATTTGCATGAAGTATTCAATTTTCCATTCAGTTATCCAGCCTTTGCATCACGGACATTGGTCAGTGAGGAGAGAGATGGCGTAGCTTCACCACAAAGAACATTTTTTTGATGAGCCTTTCGACTCCTTGGAACCTACATTGGTCTCAATTTCCACTACTTTTCTATAAGAAATTGAATCAATAGCATCATTTCCCGTTGCGTTTGTGCACTCTCTCAATCTTGGATGAGAAGTGATTCATTACAACAGGTGATCCGAGAGGTAGCATAGCTACAACAGGAAAATAAGCAGGCCCATCTTGGTGTGGCTGAACAATAGAACAAATATGGATGTTATATTAACAAGTTTTGGGTAATAACGAAGCTCATAAGAACTGCATTATATTAACAAGTTTTGTGCAAAATTGCTACACATCAATTTCAGCAAGAAAAAGAAAAGAATGCTTGTGATACAAAAGTTAGATAAAATTTCTAGAGTTGGATTAAAATGACACACACACACACACACATAGATATATATATATATATATATATATATATATATATATATATATATATATATATATATATATATATATATAACATACTGAACATATGTAAGTCATCACGAGTATTGTAATTACTAGGGCTATCAACGGGCCAGTTCAGGCCCGACCCATTTTTTTAATGATATAGTTTGGGCCAAAACCCGGCCCGATAGCTAACCGAGCCTGAACCTGGCCCGATAGCTAACCGGGCCGGGCTCAGCCCGATTTTGAAATGTTGTAGCCCGAAACCGGCCCGGTTAGCTGTGAAAATAATTGACCCATAGTCAACTGGTATACCTAATGGTTGCCAAAAAAGGACATTGACTGTCTGTTGAGAATAAATTAATAAAAACATGCAACAACTTTCATTGGTATGTTCGTTTATGAGCTATTTTACTCCAGACACAATGCAGTCAATAAGCATTAAAAAATCCATTAATTGACTCAGTTCTATTGAAGGGTGAATATACCTCATTTAGCATCTTGTGGAGTTCATCCATTGCCTCAACTACACATCCCTGTCATTGCTGTCAACAACAAAGATAAGGCCATGTGTATTTTGGAAATAGTGCCTCCATAATGGTCTGATCTATTTTTTTATTCATAGCACCTGTGTGTAAGTTAAATAGAATTAAAACATAGAAAAAACTGATCAATCTAAATAATTTGAAACTAAAATTTGACTACCAAAACATGGATCTAACAAAAATTTACAAGGAGTCATTCTTCACATGCAGGTGTATACATGGAAATAAAAACCAAGTAGCATTATAGGTTTGTGTGCACCATGTAGGTTTGAGCCGTTAGCAGGGGCAACCACATTTGGCTTACTTGACCATGTAGGCTTGAGCAGCTAAATTATAATAGGACAGGCATTGCAACCCACTTTTTGTAGAGAAACTGAGTGATTTTGTGTAAACACCCAAATCTGGCCTAAGGCCCGATCGAGACATACTTCGAGAGAGGCGCACCCCCGAGCTTCCAATAGCATTCCCCATACCTTTAGGAATCACCCCAGATCGTTTAGAACCCTCTTCGAACCTTTAGGAACCAATCCCAAACCTTAGAAACCTCTCCAAACCCTTAGTTAACCCTATCGGGCTATGGTTGGAGAGAGATGCACTAGGGCTGGTTGGGACCTCTACTAAGACTAAACCTTACACCATTGAAAAGTAGACATTCTCAGCTTTCCAACGAGCCAAGAATCGCCCAGATCCAAGCTATACATCAAAAGTTACAGCGCTTCGAAGTTTGGGCATGAAAGTGAGCATGCATCGAGCCTCGCGAGGCTAGCATTGAACCTCGTGAGAGCCTCGCGAGAGCATGGTGCATGTAATACATGCACCAAGCCATTTATCCCCAGAAATGGCCTGGTGCATCTATTAGTTGTGCCAAGCTTAACCCATCTCCCTCGCAGGCTCTGAACTTCTAGGCACTGTTGTTTTGCCTAGCGCATCTATTAGTTATGTCAGGCTTAGCTACAGTAGCTGTGGGCTTTGGCTCGAATTTTACTTTTAGGGTTTGACTTGTTGACCATCTCAAAGTGTGGGATGGGTTTCATTAGGACATTTGCACCCATGCTGACCTTATTTGCAACCCTTTAGTCGTTTGAAATCTCACCCTATCATCTACCATTGAAGCTCATTTCCTATCTTTCCAAGCTCTTGAAACCCTAGGAAACCTTAGATTAGGAGATTACCTAATTGGTAACCCTAATTAGCCTCTAAGTACCCTCCTAACTTTCTCTTTTTTTATAAATAGAGAGGCACCCCTCCCTTTACAAAGGCTTGAAAAATTTTCTTAAGAGAGAAAAGATTAAGAGAGAAGCCTTTCTCCCTTTGGTGCACCTTTTCCCGGCCATACAAATTCCAGAATTCCAAAACCTCATTTGAGCCTTATATTCCACCATAAAACCCTTGAGTTAGGAGTGAACCATCCCCTAGCCTTTTTTCTCTACCTCTTAGCTATCAAGCCCTAAGAGTTAGAACCCTTCATTCCATCATCCAAGCTATCGGAAGCTTGTCAAGCGCACGTACGCGAAGGTCCACAAGGGTGCAACAAGGGCCCGAGAGCTTCGACTCTCTCCTCTACTCCTCTACCTTCTTATCTTTTGCTCTATCCTCAAATTTGTGCCGTTACGCCGCCGAAATCTTTGTAGGAACGGAGGGGCACAAATTGGATCATAGTGCCTTCGGGGAAGAGGAAGTGCTCTTTTTTCTTCTTATTCCCCTTTTATTTTTAGCCATAAGTAGAGACCGCTTTTGAGCAGATTGATTGAGTGCCTAATACTTTTCTTATCGATAACCGAAACCCCTACCCAAGAGCCTTTGGTGTAGACCGGTGAATCACAGTCATATTTGGCACTTCGATGCATTTAATATTGATCCTAGGTTTCCCGGGGCACCAAAAGCTCCAGGTGGCGACTCTATATTTTTTTTAAGCGAGTATGCATTGTCGCGACGGGATTGTTAAAAATCCGTGGTTGCACAGATGGCGACTCTGCTGGGGAATAGCAAGTAGAGCTTCCCCTTGAAACTTGGCGTTTCCATTTGTTTTCACTAATATTTTTGCTGTTTTTGTGTTATTTTGCTCACCCCTACGATTTCGTCGAATTTTCTCACCCCTACTTTTCCGTCATTTACCTGCCTTAGCCGATCGGCAGGCTTACTTGCGCATTGTCTTTACATTTTACTTACTTTTCCGTCATTTACGTGCCTTAGCCGATTGATGGGCCTACTTGCGCTTTATCTTTTCATTTCATGTACTTTTCTATCGTTTACATGCCTTAGCCCTTTGGTGGGCCTACTTGTGCATTTATGTTTCTCGCAATCATATACTACCAGTGGTCGCTGGCCCGTAGAGGCGGCACGGGACCTTCACCACCTATTTTTGAACTTAAAAGAAAACTCCCTTAAAATTTGGAAATTAAAATTAAATCAAGAAGGGGACTTAGTTGAAGTTTTACGGGGGTAGACTTTCAAAGGGTTGAGATTTTAGGCAAAGATACAAACACCCGATTCTTAGTACGGTGGCAGCCCCTAGTGGTGATGATCCGAAAAAGTATCAGCTCACCTAGTATCTGAGAAGGTGCTTCCGCTAGAGGTATATCGGGTGGGTAACCTATCCTATTACAAAGCTTAAAATCCTTGGGGGAGCATGTTAGTGGAGTTATACCGGACTTGTATCCCTAGGTTTTGTGAGGAGAAACCCGATACAGCTAAGAAATCAGTCCCCGGAAGCATTGCTTCCCAAAAAACCAAGGAAAAAGACCAATCTTGGGTTGTTGTTCTGCTGCCAAAGTATTTGACCCCACTGTTTACCTGGAGCAACTAATACATGCGCAAGCCAAAATTCTCCAAGTTTGCATTGGCGCATCTATTACATGCGCCAAGCATAAATAGTCCCCCCTGAGCAGTGCAGCCCAAAGCTGAGGCCTATTTTACCACCCCGAGTCCCCCGCTTAGTGGTTTTAGCAACTTTGATTAGGTCCTGCACTATCCGACACCCAATACGCCTCCGCTGATCAAAAGAGGGTAACCTCTTATTGACTCGCTCCGGGGGATCGGGTTGTTTGCGTTGATTTTCTCGCCTTCAATAGATCAAAGGGTTCCCCTTTGATTCTTTTGAAACGCATCGGGATCTCGCCGCGGGATTTATTTAGGGTACGAAAGTCACCCGAAATGGGAATTCAAAGGCCCTGGAGTTGTTCATCATAAAAATCCATTTCTAAAATTTCAAAAAATTAAATAAGCCAAAAAATTGAAAAAGAGTAAATTTGTGGTGTCGACACAATGACATCATCTTACCCTCCATCCTCCCGTAGGGGATGAAGGAGAAAGCTTTACGGGCCTCATCCAAGGCACCCGTACCCCACCCGCCATAAAGCCATGTCGTGGGCAGTGGATCCGGCATACGCTGATCCCGACTCATCCCCACCACATTCCCCAACCCATTCCCATTTCGAAGAGACCTTCACCTCCATCTCCCTCACCCAACCCCCCTTTACCATTACCGAACCTTTTGGCGCCCCTATTTTTCAAACCACCACCCAAAATCCAAACCCCCCATTACCCCTCATTTTCCCAAACCATGCCCATTCCCCCTTCTATGGCCATACCAAACCCAACCCATCCTCCATCCACACCCATTCAAAAACCGACCCAAATTCCCGCCTTTACTACCATGCCCCATTTCCCATCTTCCCAACATATACCTAATCCACCCACATTCACCAATGCCCCACCTAATGTCTCCAACCCACCCCATATCCCACCATTTACCTAGGTCATGCCTAATTTTACCAGGGCCATACCCAAAATTTCCCACACACCTACCTCATCCACCCCCAAATACCCTCAAATGAACTACCTCCATCTGATCCCTCTCCAATGGCCATGATGGATGAGATGGTCCGGGCTTACACTAGTTGGAAAGCTTCCTAAAACATCCCCCCCATTCTCACCATACACTTTTCAACCCATCACACACATTCCCAAGTCTCCATGCTTAATTACCTCAAACCCACCAAGGCCCAATGGCCCAAACCCTCATCATTCATGCCCACCAAGGCTCAATGACCCAAACCCCCATCACCCATACCCCTCAAGGCCCAATGGGCCATACTCCTAAAGCCCAATGGGCCAGACCCACCAAGGCCCAATGGGTTAGACCCACCAAGGCTTCATGGCCCAACCCTCACAAGGCCCCATAGCCCCACCTTCCCCAGGCCTCATAACCCAAACTTCCCAAGGCTTCATGGCTCAAACCCATCAAAGCTCTTTACCCTACACCCAAGCCCAACAATGCCCAAACCTTGGAGCCTCACACCCATACCCTTCACAATTCCCGCAAAATTTCACTCACCCACAACCCTCATACCCCGCTCAAACCCATACTCTGCATCAACCCCAATTCACCCACATCCCAACACCCCAAAGCCATCTCCAAACTTTCCCCCATATACAATGGCCCCATTAGGCCCCAACCTTAAATCTAACTTCCACCCATCCTATCACCCCACAAAATCTTCCTCACATACAATGGTCCCACCCGACCCCCATTCAGACCATGAAGCACCAACGGGAAAATCTCACCATCACTACACTACAGATAGATCCACAATATGAAGAGGATGAGATCAGGAACAACAGGGCTTATGCCGGGGCATTGGCCAACATTAATCCTCCACCCATAACCACCCCCCCCCTGGTAGCACAGAACGAATCAAGACCGACTGCTGAGAAGATAGCTCCAATGTCTAAAGAGTCGAAACAATTGAAAGAATAGTTAGGTAAAATCCAGAAGTAGCTATTAAAGATGGGTGGAGCCGAAATCCATGTCACGAACTTTTCAGACTTGTGTTTATTTGCTGAAGTCCCATTTCCCCCAAAGTTTAAAATGCCAGATTTTGACAAGTATAATGGCATAGGCAATCCTATTGCACACCTCAAGTACTATTGTGAGGACATGTGCCAATATGGAGGAGATGAAAGGCTGCTTATAAAAGTCTTCCAAAAAAGTCTAACTGGCCCAACCTTGGGATGGTTTACGTCCCTAGAGCCATCCATGATAAAGACATGGAAGGATTTGATGCATTTGTTTCAGGAGCAGTATGTATATAATATAGACATTGAACTTCGCAAGTCAAATTTGGCCCGACTAAAGCAGAACCCTAATGAGACCTTCAGCGATTACCTCGAGTGTTGGAGAGCACTGGCAGCTTAGGTAAGAAAAAAAATACCTAACGACAAAAAAATTGAGATGATCTCAAATAATACCTTGCCAGTTATCTCAGACTTCCTCGTCTACCAATAGCAGTCCAACTTTGCTGATTTAGTGAGGAACGCTAATCATTGCGAGGATGCTATCAGAGAAGGGCGTCTAAGCAAGAATGTATCTGGTGGAGCCAGCGGGATTAGGAGATTCTCAGAGCAGAGGAATGATAGAAGAATAGGGGCAGATGCGCAGAATGTCACAAATACCAGGCCCAACACCAATATAGTCCCATTTCAATTTAAAGCCGAACAGCCAGCTCCAGTCAGAAGCGAGCCAATGCAGATAACCGAGAATGGGCAGGGGATTTAGATGACCCCAGAACAAAGAAAGGCCGACTTTGACTGAGTTTTTACACCCTTGGGGCAATCATTGAATGTCTTGTTGCCTCTGTTGATAGAAAAAGGGATGGTCATAGCTCTCTAACCGCGACGTCCACCGAATCCCATCTCAAGGAACTATGACCCCAATACCCATTGTAACTTTCACCAGGGACCTGGTCACCCGACAAATCGCTGCTTCCCTTTGAAGCACGCAATACAACATTTAATCGAGGCTAAGAAAATTATTCCCCTGACACTTCCCCTAGCCACCCAGCATGCCAACATACACCAAGTGCCGCTGCCCCCACACCCTCTTGGAGGGGCAGGTCCAAGACCCATTATTGGTATGATAAAAGAGGAGGATGAGGAGTTAGAGTTTGATCCGGCGGATTACATCTACGACAAGGAAAATTTCATGGTACCACTGCAGGGAGACTGGGAAAATAGAAGTATTGGGGTAATTGAACCACTAAATCTGGCAGATTACTTTCCCAACCCCATACCACAAGTAGAACCCTTAGATCTTAGGGCCTATTTCCCCGCACCAACTCCCGTCAATTACATCCAGATTAACTCTTATCAACCATATGCTACATCCTCCGCCAATTACCCAATGGTTGACTATTCCCTCATCCCCCTCCATCACCCATTAGCTATCAATGGCCCACCCCCGTCACATCATCCCCAATATAGCCATCCACACCCCTCACCTATCTCATACGGCCCACTTTCTCCACCCTTCTGGAGGTTAACCAGGTATTACCCACCCTTTTCAAGCCATTAGTGTAAGAACATCAGATATCGACATCCACTCCATTTCAGTTCCCAGGACCAACTTAGAATCCTCATTAAGTCCCGCTCAGTTATGAGCAAACGGATATCAATGCCAGCAGCAGTAAGGAAGGGGCTGTTGACTTTGTCACAAGGTTTGGGAAGATAGCCAAGCAGTCAGATGCACCAACACCCACACCAGCTCGACCAGAGGGAAAGAAAGAAACAAGTGTAGTGAACCCGTTCGAAAAAATGAGAAGAGAACATATACTGGAAAACTTAGTTACGAAGAATGCCGGCCCATATCATGCTCTGGGACCTATTGGTGACGTCCCCACTTCATTTTCAAGCTCTAATGGGGGCGTTAAAAAATATGCATGTATCTCTTCAAGTAAGCCCAGATGAAGTTGAGCAGATAATCGGGTAGGTGATGGCCCCCAATGCCATCTCGTTTTTTTATGCTGATTTACTGGAAGAGAGAAACAATCATTCCAAATCCCTCAACATCACTGTGGAATCCAAAAACATGATAATCCCGTTGGTATTAATTAATAACGGTTCTGCTTTGAATGTTTGGCCTTTGAGGACCGCCACCAAAATAGGGGTAGATCCGTGCATGTTAAGACTAACAAGAACCAGCGCCGGAGGGTTTGACAATACCAGAAGAGAGATAATGGGAGAAGTTGACCTTGAGCTAGTAATTGGGCCAATGACCTTCTCCATATTATTTCAAGTAATGGACATCAAGTCCTCTTTCAACCTCTTGATAGGGCGCCCTTGGTTGCATGAAGTTGGGGCCATACCGTCGACACTGCAACAAAAGCTCAAATTTGCGTTTGGGAGAAGGTTATCACAATCTTCGGTGAGGGGCACGATGAGAAAGAAAAGGCCACCCATAGCTTTGAGAACCCCAAGGTACTGGACATGCAGCACACAACTAAGGATACCGACCTCCATAATTTTGAATATAAGGTATCAGCAGTAGTCCCGGAGCCCCCTGAGAACATCACATTAAAAAATAGAGGCAGAATGGTTGCGACTATGGCCATGCTTCATAAATAAGGCTATCAGAAGGGAAAGGGGCTGGGACCCCGATTACAAGGAAGGAAAGAGCCGGTCAGGGCCAAGGGTGGCCAACAAATAAGATTTGGGCTAGGTTACAAGCCCACGGAAGAATAAGTCAGAGATGCTAAGGAGAACGCCCAAACCATTGCAGCAGCAAAAGCACGAGGAATCCTTGTGGAAGAGGAATCTTGACTTAGGCCTCACATAAGGGAGACCTTCATAAGTGCCAAGATTGATCGGAGTGGGGCAACACATGTAACCCCACACAAGCCTGTGTCCCCTGTCCACCACACCAATCCCCATATCATCCCTCCCAACTTGGACGTAGACTTAGCCGCTCTGTCTCTTTTCGAGGAAGAGTCTCCCATACCTGCATAATCTCCCGCTGTGATAAACCACCACAGGACTGCTGACATTTGAGGACAGAGTCTCATGAACCCATGATCCATATGATGGAGGCTGACTCTGAAGATCTGTATCAACCACCCCCTCCATCCAAACAGGTAAAGGAGCGGCATCATAGGTACGAAATTGGGGGTCTATGTCCCAAACTCTAGAAGCGACGTGTTGCCTGAAATCTAGCACCCGTTTCCCAAAAAAAAACAACCTATAAAAAGTGAGATAAGCCCTTGGCAAGCAATACCGTGTATATATAGGGACTCGATTAGCCAGGGGCCCGTTTTCGAAGAAAACAAAAATCTCAAAAACATAGAAAAAATGAAAAACCCAAAAATATTGTCTTTCAAAATTCCCAATAAAAAAAAATGATGCTTTAATCGAAAATCTTGTCCTACGTGAGATCGACCCCTTTCTTGTAGAAATACAAGAAGAGGTAGGAGTCACGAGTCTGGGTGAGGAAGTCCCTACGGAGGAGCTCCCCAATGAACTCCTCGAGCGGGTTTACCGACTTTGAGCATGGTCCTACCCCTATTATCGAAGAAACAGAGGATGTCAACCTAGGGACTGAGGAGATTCCTAGAATTACCAAGATCGGAACATCACTATCTCTCGAGGAAAGAAAAGGCATGATTGATTTCCTTCAATCATATCAAGATGTCTTCGCATGGCCGTATGTGAACATGCCTGGTTTGGACACTAATTGGTTGAGCATGAGTTGCCACTCTACCCTGATATCAAGCCGATCAAGCAGAAGTTAAGACGACTCCGACCCGAGTGGATGCTGAAAGTAAAAGACAAGGCCATCAAGCAATATGACGCAGGGCTCTTTATCTCCAAATACCCACAGTGGCTAGCCAACATTGTCCTAGTGTCGATGAAGGATGGAAAGGTCTGCATGTGTATTGACATTAGAAACCTGAACAGGGCAAGCCCGAAAGACGACTTTCCACTACCACACATCAACATTTTGGTCGATAACACTGCTAAGCATGGGATGCTCTCGTTCATGGACAGATTCTCTGGATACAATCAGAACAAGATGGCAAAAGCTGATCGAGAGAAGACAATATTTATCACCCCATGGGGAACCTTCTGTTACTGCATCATGCCATTCAGATTAAAGAACGTCGGGGCAACCTATCATAGGGCCATGACAACACTGTTCCACGACATGATGCACCAAGAAATTGAGGTGTAAGTCGACGACATGATCGCTAAGTCATAAGAGCGAAGTGACCATCTGATAAACCTCCAGAAGCTGTTTGAGAGTCTAAGAAAGTATAGGTTACACCTGAATCCTCAGAAATGTGCATTCGACGCCATGTAAGGAAAATTGCTAGGATTCATCGTCAGTAGGAGAGGCATCGAGGTTGACCTAGTCAAGGTAAAGGCCACCACGGAAATGCCACAACCATCTACAGAAAAAGAGGTCAGAGGTTTCTTGGGCAGGATACAGTACATCAGCCAGCTCATTGCACAATTAACTCCTATCTGTACGTCGATCTTCAAACTACTGAGAAAGGATTCTCCCGTTGAATGGAATGACGACTGCCAAGTAGCATTCGATAAAATCAAGGGCTACCTTCTCAATCCACCTGTCTTAGTACCACCTGAGTCGGGGAGATCACTCTTAATGTATCTCTTCACGACGAAAGTTTCAATGGGATCTGTCCTGGGGCAGCATGACGAGATAGGAAGAAGAGAGTAGGCCATCTACTACTTGAGCAAGAAATTTACTGACTATGAGATGTACTATTCTCATCTGGAGAAAGCATGCTTGGCTCTCGTATGGACTACCCAGAGGCTCCGCCACTATTTACTATCTCAAGCCATTCTACTCTTAGCCCGCATGGATCCATTAATGTACCTATTTGAAAAGCCGACCCTCACTGGGCGAACTGCACATTGGCAGCTCCTGTTATCTAAATTTGATATCACGTACGTCACTGAGAAGTCAATCAAGGGGTAAATACTTGCTGATCATCTTGTCGACAATCCCTTACCCGATTACGAGCCTTTGAGAATCGAATTCTTAGATGAGGACATCTTGTTTTTGACAGAGGACGATACAACAGAGATGGAGGAGCACTGGGTAATGCACTTTGATGGGGCAGCAAATGCCGAGGGTCAAGGAGTAGGCGCTATCCTAATATCGCCAAAGGGGTCACATGTACCAGTTTCCATCAAGCTCAACTTCCCTTGCATTAACAACATGACCGAGTATGAAGCTTGTGCAGCTGGCCTACAAGCAGCTTTGGACCTGAACGTAACTCATCTTAGGGTATTTGGTGACTCGCAGTTGATCATATACCAAACAAATAGAGATTGGAAGATGAAATATGAGAAATTAACCACTTACCATGAGCACCTTGAGGACATGATAGCATGCTTCAAAGATGTCACGTTTTCATATGTCTCGCGAGTAAGGAATCGCTTTGCAGATGCGTTAGCGACTTTGGCATCAATGGTAGAAATTTCATATGGTGTTGAGATAAAGCCGATCATGATTGAATAGAGGAACGAGCCAGCCTTCTGCCTCTAGATTGAGGAACCCTCAGAGTTAGATGATGAGCCGCCATGGTTCTCGGACATCAAGAATTTTCTCGAAACTTGAATTCTCCTTGAAGGTATGTCTAAGACAGACAACCGGGCCATCCAATGACTAGCAGCAAACTACGTCATCTGCGGTGAGTGTCTCTACAAGTGGTCATATAACAACATCCTGCTTAGATGCTTAACTAAGAGCGAGGCAGCTAACATTATAAAACAGATCCACGAAGGAGTATGCAGGGCCCACGTCAACAGCCACATGCTCGCTAAGAAGATCCTACGGCAAGGATGCTTCTGGACTACCATGGAATCTGATTGCTGCAAGCACATTCAAAGGTGCTACAAATGCCAAGAGCACTCCAGTCCGATTCACGCTCGAACTATAGATCTGCACAACATGACCACTCCCTAGCCATTCGCTACTTTGGGCCTCAATGTTGTCAAAAAGGTTAATCCGAAAACATCAAATGGACATCAATTCATCCTGGTTGCCATTGAATACTTCACCCAATGGGTAGAGGCAACTTCATATACAAACATCACGGCCAATCACGTCGAGAAATTCATCAAAAGTAATATTGTTTGCCGATTTGGCGTACCCAAGGATATCATCACAGACAGTGGCACGAACTTTGCGAACAAGCACTTCAAGGCCTTCTGTGATCAGTACAAGATTAAGCACCATCGCTCGTCACCCTATCGATCATAAACCAATGGAGCAGTGGAAGCAGCTAACAAATAGTCACCCGCATCCTTGAGAAGATGGTCGTCACCTATCGAGATTAGAGCGAAATGTTACCATTTGCATTATGGGCCTATAGGACACTGATCCATACTGCTACAGGGGCAACACCATTCTCCCTTATGTATGGAACTGAGGCCGTCTTGCCGGTGGAAGTTGAAGTACCCTCGCTCCGTATCCTTCTTGAATCAGGCCTACCCGAGGTAGAAAGAGAGAGGTCCCACTTTGAACAGTTGAACATGCTGGACGAGAAAAGGCTCCAGGCCTTGTATCATACCCAAGTTTATCAAGGGTGAATCACATGCGCTTACAACAAACGTGTTCACGGTCGAGATTTGAAGGTAGGAGACACGGTACTTAAGAAGATCTTCCCATCCCTCCACACCGATCCAAGAGGAAAGTTCAAGCCCAACTGGAAAGGACCTTACGTCATTTGAGAAGTATTCTCGGGATACGCGCTCTGCCTCGCCACCATGGGCGGAGATTACTTTTCTGAGCCCATCAACACTGGGTACATCCGACGGTTCTACTCTTAGTCTCCGTGGTAAGGTAAGTATTGATAAAAGTGGATGTTGGACTGCTTAAAGATCCTTTAAAAAGTGGCCATCATTTTAAAGCCAAGTAGCCAAAAGAGCGTCCCTAAATACTCATACCCTTTGCTATACCCATTGAGCCATTGGCCTTTTCTTTCATTACCCCGCCTCCCCAGAAAAAGAGAATGTATATACCACCAAAAAAGAAAAAAAAAAGAAAGAGTGTCAAAATCCAAAAAAAGAAGAAAAGCAAAATCTCAAAAAGGGGATGCCTGGAAAAGAATAAAAAATATATGAAAAAGATAGAAAAAGTGGGGCATGTACAGTCAAAATCCCCCAAGAAAAAAGTGTATTATGGCAGCTAGAACCCAATCAAGGAAACCTTTTTAACCCAGAATACCTTTAAAATTTCTAACCTTACCCATGGCCATGATACAACCCGAGAAAAAGCCCTCTTTAAGGTCTACGAGCAGTCACAATATCCACTGAGTCAGCACGAGCCAAACTATGAGATAAAATAATCTTCATCCAGTCGGCTATGACGAAATCGACGTTCGTGTCGTGGCCTTTGATAAAATAAAAGGAAAATAAAAGTAAAATAAAATAAAAAAGGAAATACAAGCTCAAAGAAAAATGGACATGGTGAAAACTCGAAAGGGCATCATGGGTAAAAACAGCGAGCTTGCGTAGACTAGGTGAAAACTCAAAAAGGCGCTTGAGGTAAAAATGCAAACCCATGGACGTAGTAAAAACCTGAGAAGGCGCTGCGAGTAAAAACAAGAAAATAGCGGGCACGACGAAAACCCACCTTGGGCGTTGTGAGTAAGAAAGTTGAAAGGAGGAGAGAATGAGGAGAAATGTAGGAAAGATAAAGATCACCAATTAGATACGTTACAACCCTCTCCCGTACTACCCAACTCCCCTTTGGCCGCTCATGTTAGATCAAATCAAGTCCCGACCAAGAATGTCTTCATGACTGCACCATCAAACGTATGACCCAGGGTAAGGAGAAAAGGTTGATTCGATCCAAAGGAATGAGTGTTCCGACCTTGAAAAATTCTGGACCTCACTCAGGTCCGACCATATGAAAGGGTTCGACTATGCTCAAAATGGGACCCGTTACTTCACCTCATTGTTAAGGCATCAAAAAAAAGAAGAAAAGAAAGAAAAAATAATAAAAGTAATAAATCCAAAAATTTTCAAAAAATATATACTCCTTTCATGTACATATTTATAACTTTCATCTCAACATAAAGAAAAGAAAAAATATAGAAAAATAAAAATAATAAAAATAGATTAGTCTTTAAAATGTGTAGGTAAAGGTTTATTTCTCCTTCTGTTAATTAGAATGCATATTATTACCTATATAAATAAAAAGAGACTGACATTTTTCTTGAAAATATGCAGGAACATCAAATAGTCCAAAGCCTCGAAGAGGGCAACCTCTTAGCGATGGATAAATCAGATGAAGCATCTTACCACCGGCGTCCAGTCTATTAAAATTTTTTTGGAAAAAGCAATCATTTGAAAAAGAAAAAAGTTCATGGTACTTTTTGTTACGTACAGCTATGCACATGCGTGTTTCAATGCAGTGAAATGTCAATATTTTAATGACAATGCAGCTATGCTAAAATAATGTCTTAAGTCTAAGGTTTGCCTTGGATCTTTGGATCCTACTTTAAAGTATGAGCAACGGTGTTAATCCCGATCAAACGGTCTATATTTCGATTGGGTCGGCTCCATTGCTAAATCTTTGCGATGAGTGCTCTGTTTGTGGATTCATAGGAACGTGAGTATCTAACTTCAGATTTATCATGAGCTATTTTAGAGGTGTGGACTCTTGGTCTTCACTGTTTGGGCATGCGCCCTACTGGGTTTGGGGTCTGGATAACTCCGTTATGAAAAGGATTAATTGTTGGTTAAGACCAACTTGTCAAAAGTTAATTACCTATCGAACGACTATGTTCAAATGTGCATTCCGAAGGGCTCACTCTAGGGTGCAGGCTTAAAACTTGCATTTATACAGTATTCCTGTAAAGTGTACGCCATATGTCTGGGTATCCGTTGGATGGTCATTGTTCCTGTAAATGGTCCCCGGACGGGTTCTGGGTCGGGACTTCCATCGCCTTGTTATTTATCGCTCCCTGATGGATGCATGTTTATGAGTAGTCGTTCGTTTGTAATTTCATTGTCGACAGAGACCAAGATTGGATGTCTCCTTTGGTAGGCATCCAATGTTGGTTGAATCTGTTCAGTGCTATTTGAAGTTGGATACTCTAGGTCATGTGGATCTAGGACATATTTTATCAAAAAATGACACGTATTCCCAAAAAACATTGTGACATCAATTTGTTCCGCTCGGGTAGTTATGCTAAATTAATTTCGAGACCGACGGACTTGCCCAAAGACCTCGAACCCTGCTTCACGCAGGGGCACCTGTGGCCAGTCAGATGGGGCAATCAATGCCTCACATGATTAGGCACAAACTGTGGATCTTCGCGTACTTGCTTCGCGCCTATCTTTAGGTATGGGTCGATCACCCTCTTGCTTACGGAGTTGTTGTATTCAAAATAAAACTTGAACATCGAACATCTTCAATCATCTTGAGAAGTGAGCATTTTTCTCAGCATATTGGGCTTTCACAACTTGCTCCATCTCGGTTATGCCCAGTAATGTAGCTAAGCGCTTGGGGACTGATAGCCTTGAGGAACGGATATTTTTCCCGATATACAGGGCTTTCGTTTACTCACTATGTTACTCACCTAATATTTGAGATTCGTTTTGAATACGGTGGACCCGTTAGTAATGCCTTGGGCCTCTTCGAATGCCTCTTATCTTTGACATTCGATCATTAGTGATCGGATACTAAAGAGGGGCATCTGTAGAGACCCAAATTTGGCCTAAGGCTTGATTGAGATATACTTCGAGAGAGGCGCACCCCCGAGCTTTCGATAGCATTCCCCATACCTTTAGGAATCACCGCAAATCTTTTAGAACCCACTCTGAACCTTTGGGAACCAATCCCAAACCTTAGAAACATAGTTAACCTTGTTGGGCAATGGTTGGAGAGAGATGCACTAGGACTGGCTGGGACCTCTACTAAGACTAAATCTTATACCACTGAAAAGTAGAGGTTCTCAGCTTTCCAACGAGCCAAGAATCACCCTGATCCGAGCTATACATCAAAAGTTACGACGTTTCGAAGTTTAGGCATGAAAGTGAGCATGCATCGAGCCTCACGAGGCTAGCATTGAACCTCGCGAGAGCATGGCACATGTATAACATGTGCCAAGCCATTTCACCCTAGAAATGGCCTAGCACATCTATTAGTTGCACTAAGCTTAACCCATCTCCCTCGCGGGCTCTAAACTTCCAAGCACTATAGTTTTGCCTGGTGCATCAATTAGTTGCGCCAGGCTTAGCTAGAGTAATTGTGAGTTTTGGCTCGAATTTCACTTTTAAGGTTTGACTTGTTGACCATCTTAAAGTGTGAGATGGGTTTCATTAGGACTGTTGCACCTATGCTTACCCTATTTGCAACCCTTTAGTTATTTGAAATCTCACCCTATCATCTACCATTGAAGCTCATTTCCCATCTTTCCAAGCTCTTGAAACCCTAGGAAACCATAGATTAGGAGACTACCTAATTGGTAACCCTAATTATCTTCTAAGTGCCCTCCTAACCCTCTCTTTTCCTATAAATAGAGAGGCACCCCTCCCTTTACAAAGGCTTAAAAATATATCTTAAGAGAGATAAGATTAAGAGAGAAGCCTTTCTCCCTTTGGTGCACTTTTTCCCCATACAAATTTCAGAATTCCAAAACCTCATTTGAGCCTTATATTCCATCATAAAACCCTTGAGTTAGGATAGAACCATCCCCTAGCCTTCTTCCTCTACCTCCTAGCTATCAAGCCTTAGGAGCTAGAGCCCTTCATTCCATCATCCAAGCTATCGGAAGCTCATCAAGCACACCTACGCGAAGATCCACAAGGGTGCGACAAGGGCCCGAGAGCTCCGGCACTCCCCTTTACTCCTCTACCTTCTTAGTTTTTGCTCTATCCTCAAATTTGTGCCGTTACGCATCCGAAATTTCGGTAGGAACGAAGGGGCACAAATAGGATCATAGTACCTTTGGGCAAGAGGAAGTGCTCTTTTTTCTTCTTATTCTCCTTTTATTTTTGGCCATAAGTAGAGACCGCTTTTGAGCGGGTTGATCGGGTGCCTAACACCTTCCCGATCGATAACCGAAGCCCCTACCCAAGAGCCTTTGGCGTAGATTGGTGAATCAGAGTCATATTTTGCACTTCGGTGCATTTAATATTGATCCTAGGTTTCCCGGGACACCAAAATCTCCGGGTGACAACTCTATATTTTTTTAAGAAAGTGCGCATCGTCACGACGGGATTGTTAAAAATCCACGGTTGTACATTTTGTTTTGTATATATAGAATTTGGGTATAGTGAAGGGATTGGACAATCTCCTTCACTAAGTTCGTATACTTATGGGTTAGGCCTTAAATAGGTTGATTATAATCTGGTTTCTTAAAGCTAGCTCATTCCCACTTAGCAGGTTGGGCCAGAGTAGTTTTTATATAAAATAACTCATTTGATGGAATTGAGCAGTTAATATATATATAATTAAAAGCAGGTGGGCAGTTTGTCATGTGGGATGTCCCCATCATGACTTTATTACTTGGATTCTTAAATTTTCCAAGAGGCCATTTAAATGAAAATCAATGACTAGAAATGGCCCTACTTATGAAATATGGTACGTAGTAAAAATAAAAAATAAATGTCTCTCCACAACACATTGGTTACGCTCTCCAATGTCAGAGTTAGTTAGAGGGCCAGTTGTGCGCGTGGTTTAGGAGATTCCTTCATGTGGGACTTCACCTAAGATACTTACTTTGGGGAAGATGTCATAAAATAAAGCCCAATGTGGGCTGGAGCAGATATTCATTATGGTGCTTGCATAGCTTCAATGTACAAACTGAAGTCGTACAAGAAATCCCAACAAATCCCAACGAATTTACACGATTAGAAATAGAACAAATCCCAATAAATTTAGAAGTCTTCAGAAAACAATTATAAGAACACTAATCAAGGTGGAAACAAAATAAAAAATCAATCAAATCTATTATTAAGTTAATTTACACCATGTATAGTGAAATTACTGTGATCCAATGTACTTCTAGTCATTGTAAATAGATTCTTGTAGCATACCTCTCAAAATCTATGCTTGGGCACTGGGAAGAGTCCGATCAAACCCCACACTCAGATACCCATGTCTTTTAGATACTAAAGCAAAAGAGACACAATTATGCAAAACGTTTACCTAAACAGGAAAAGCAGTAAATCTATGGAGCTTCAAATCTGCATTTACATGTTTGCAGCACATTTTTTATTCTACATACCTGAAAATTCATCAATTAGTGATTTCAACCTCGATTAAAGTTTTTTTACATCTGGATTTACATTTGAGTTTTTCCACACCCATATTTACAATTGTATGCCTATATTTGTCAAAAAAGTACAATCGTGTACCCTTCAATGAGCGCAAAGAAAGCATGCCACATGTACACATGGAAAGATATATCAAATAATGCTCACTGTCATTGGGAGCAGGTCAGACCAATTATGTTTTATTTCAAGCATAATTATGTCCCCAATATTCATATTGATTACAGGACATAATTAATTCTTTTCAATAGAAACTTTTTCCATCCAGGACCAATGTGAGCATGAAACTCTGTTTATTTGCTCCATATAAGTCAAAAAAACAAGCCGTGCAATCAGTATTTTTGGGAATTGCATTATAAAAAAAAAAAAAAAATATATATATATATATATATATATATATATATATATATATATTGAGATCCACTTTAGAACAAGAGCATGTGAAACTCTATTCCATGAGATTCCTTAGATTTCTCGTGTAGTCCAATTGCAGTCTAGTCTCCAGGGTTAACAGGTATCAGTGATGGAGTAGTTTTGATTATTTTGGTCATTTTGAAAGAGTGCTTCCAATCAAACTATTTGAGATTGAAAGGGAATAATGTAGAGTTTCATTTTTGAGGTATGTGAGGACTTCTAGAAGTGATCTCGAAGATGAGTAGATTAAAAAACTAATGTCACATGTACCCCATAAGAGATAACAAAAGTTAATTTAAGGGTATGGAGTGAAGCAAAGGAAAATCTTGAGATTAACACCACACATTCTCAGATTCATATCAACTATTGCTAGAAAAGAGCTCAACACTAGGAGAATAAGATGACAATTATACTCAAAATAGATAAACAAATCTTAAACAAAAGAAACTCTAGAACCACTTCTTGGTTCTTAAGAAGGAAATAAATTTTCATCTACTAGCCTTTTAGTTCAGCAATGACGAGAACACTATAGACCAATTTTCTGATTCTAATACCTTGACATTTGAGAGATTGAAGAGATGATTTCTCTTATATTAATAAGAGAAAACTCCCTGCATGGAAAATGTGAGAGAGTATTACACGTGTCATCATTATCATTATGTTATTATTCCATCCAATTAGGTTAGTCTGCAGTCCTTCAAGTCATAGTATTTGTACATAGATGTGTTAATTCAAAAATTATGCTGCTCAATATTTTGGAAAATATTTAATGGAGTGGAATTTAACTTCTCATTGTATTTACAGGATTACAAATATACTCATGTAGAGATAGCATACATGCAAAACACAAATACAATATAATCAACATAGGTATTAGATGGCGGGTAGTCATCTGTTAACAAGGGGTTTGAAGCAATTCAAGTTGAATCTATATCCATGTCCATATACCCAGAAGTCATGGACCTAAAGTTGCAATCAATCACCATGATAAAAATTAAAATTTTGAATGGTACCATTTTCATTAATTTAGCATATTAATAATCATAACGTATATGCCTAATGCCATTAGAAAGCCAACCTGTGGAACTTTATTTCGTTTCCCAAAAGTAGTTGTGCTGAAAAAGGTCAAAGAATGGGGCATAGAGGTCTAGGAAGGGAATAGTTTCTTTGTATTGTTTGCCATCCATGAAACAACATCAACTCCTTTCACAAAAGCACCTTCAAAAGGAGTACCAGCTATGTTCCTTGAATGGGAAGAGAATCTTCAAATGCTGCAAGAAGAGCCCAGACGGAACTCAATTCCAGACTCTACAAATATAGCAAACATGTTACAGGATCTTGAGACTGATCTCAAAATGAAGCCATATAAAGAAAATGTATTGAGAGCTTCAAAGATTTGGTACAAAACTTCATCTGCTTCATAATCAATGGTAAACCAGATGAGGTAAGCAAGCGATTTGCACATTTTCCTGTTGGGGGACAAAGCATTCAAATGATTGATGTCCTTAAATTAAACAAAACCACCTCCAACACATCTGATAATTGCAACCAAGAACCAAACTAGGTAAACACGAAAATAAACCATGGAGCAGTGAGATGAATAGTGCGTGGAGCATGCATAAACCGTCTCAAAAAACTGACACAAATGTGATGTTTAGTCTCATTAAGTGTAAGATAAATCAAACATCCCACTAGCCACTGTTACTAATGTGGATCTGAAAGTAAATCACCACCATTCTCGCGTAAAGGGAATTATTTATCGGTGGGTGAAGTAGCCGGCTGACATCCAAGAATTTTGTGTCAGTAAATAGATCAATATCATACTTTCTTTGAGAGAGGAAAGTTTCTTTTCTGCATCGAGCAACTTCCAATCCAAGGAAATACTTTAGGCTTCCTAAATCATTTACTTTAAAATATGCGAACCAATATGCATTTCCCGTGACTAATCAAAGCCAGATCATCCTTAGTGAGAATAATACCATCAACACATACAAGGAGAATCGGTAGAGCCAGAACGAATAAAGACTATATGACCCGAGTGACAGGTAACAACTACGCTGAAACGGTGGAGCCATGCTCTGATTTCTACTTCAAGCCATAATCGACTTGCAAAGTCAATAAAACATACTTCCCCTGTCTCCCCCTAAAGTAGGAAAGCTAGGCGGGGGATTTGTGTATTCTTCCTCAATACAATGCCTAATAAAGAAGGCACTATTAACCTCTAGATCAGTGTCATCAAAAGCAGCACCTTGGCACTTTCGGCAGGTCTGCCACCTATGTAGGAACGCTTATAGAGGTTATATGAAGCTCCCACTTTGGAACTCGAAGTGGGCGCTTCTGCTTAATGAGTACCAAAATTTGGGCATTTTTCCTAAAAGCGCCCGCTTTTGGTTTACTTTAAAACAAAAGCTTACACAAAAGTTACCTTATATAAGCTTTACAAAATTTAAACCCAACCTTTTATCTAATAAGTCTCCTAAAAATCTAAAAAAAACACATTTAACTATTTTCTCTGTAGTCTTAACTTATATACGCTTTACAAAAATTTTAAACCCAACCTTTTATCTAATAAGTCTACTAGAACTCTAAGAGTAAACACATTTAACCATTTTCTCTATAGTCTTAACTTATATAAGCTTTACAAAAATTTTAAACCCAACCTTTTATCTAATAAGTCTACTAAAACTCTAAGAGTAAACACATTTAACGATATTCTTTATAGTTTGCAGCGTATGTCGGAACACTTATAGCCGTTACGTGAAGCTCCTGCTTTGGAATTTGAAGTGGGCGCTTCTGCTTAATAAGTGCCAAAAGTTGGGCATTTTCCCAATTTAGCACTCATAATGTATGGATCACCCATCAAACAGAAGCTCAAAGATAAATGAGATGTGAAAAAGCATGGTTTCCTAAGAAACCGAGCTAGTGAAAGCATAGTAATATTAACATCATGTTTACCACAATTATATAATAAATCTAGTTTCATCTATATAATAAAACCTACTATTGATACCTGAGATGTATCGAGTGCCTCTGATACTGAGACATATCGCCCCATACATCACAGCATCATCCGAGATTTTAATCTATGCTAGAAACTAACCAGCATGACAAGAAGCAATAAAACACCTAAGGTGTTTGAACTCCCTACACTAAAAAATACAATTGTCAATAGGCTGGGTCCACTCGTGACCCAAAGTAATTTTTACGCCGTAAACTTTGGCCACTCGAGCAGCCCATGATCAAGCCACTGGGAAGGTCAGGCCAGGCCAAACTTGGATTTTAGCCCGACCCAATCCTCCCGAGCCAATAGGGTCGCTCATTGACCCATCAAGCAAAAGTTTGACCTTAATCTTGTACATATAAAAAAGTAGCGCAAGGTTACAATTCAGGTTATCAGTAGCACAATACAGTCCCAGTTATCAGTGTCCATGGGTATTGTTCAATAACACCTAATATAAGTATTTTACTCAATTAACCCCTTCTAATCCTTCTGTCCTGTGGATATTAAAACATATGAGCAATTTGATTGGTTTCATCTATAATAAGAGACACCAAGAAAGCGATATCTCTAATTTGGGGGCTGGAACGAATCAACATACAATACAACATTAATTCTACCTCCTTGATTCCAAGGTGAATAAAATTCGACTTCTTCAGATAGGACATAGTATTATTTAGATCATGTGATATTTTTATAGGATATGAGAAAGCTTACGCGATCATATATTTTGGGCAACCAAAGGCATTTTTACAAGTTCATTGAATTTAGCAGCAATTTAAGGTGCACATAATTGCTGAAAAAGATAAGATTCTGACTGGAACAAAAATGTAAAGTCTAGTGTACCTCAATTGAAGCTTTGTAGTGCTCTAGAGCAGATTGGAACTCTCCAATCAAACAAAATGCCTGTGCAAGATTGTCCCGTGCCTGTGAAATTGCTTTCTACCATTAGAATGGTCAAATAAACTAGAGTTGAGGTATTCAAAGACCAGATGACCCTATTTACTGTTTGCTCAACCCAATGAGACAGGTTAATGCACATGAAAAACAAAGAGTTGTAGCAGGTCAACAGTAGTTAGGCAAGACAAGTAGCCTGTATCCAAATGCATGCACATGCACATGCGGCAAGAAACTTGTGTAAATTAATGGCAATTGAAATCAAGACAGGAAAATAAAAATGTTAGTGATTGAAACTTGAAAGAACGGGATTATTAAAAATCAAGTGAAGTGAAAAAACTTTCACTAATTTTAGTAATTAAACCTTCAACTGTTATAACAGCTCCACATAATGTGCCACTCGTATACTCTAAGTCAAGCTCTGGAACTCTCACACTTTCAGTATCTGACTGAAAATAGATAGAAGTCAAGAAATGTATATGAATCCCCAGTATACATTTGTAGTACCTTTTATATGAAATAATATAATAAAACTAAAAACTAATAGAAATTATCATCATCTAACTTATATATATATATATATATATGCTCTTTTAACTATGGTCATTTTCATAGTTAATATTTTAAATAAAAAATTCAAAAATAAAGTTCCACAACAAACCAACAAAGGATGCATTCATAAGAAATCAAATTAACAATTAAAAAATTGGCAAAATCAAATTAACAATAAAACACCAAAATAATATGAAAATTGAGTTCGATCCCCCAACCATTGCATTTACTCGGTTGAGCAATTAACATAAAAAATTAAAATAAAATTATTGAATTGAGTTAAAATGGGAGATCTGAACCTGGAGAGAGGATGTAGAATAGAAATCCAGGTCAAATAAAAGATCTGAACCAATCGAGCTCAAATCTGGAGTGAGGAGTTCAAATTTGAGCTCAAATCCTAACTGTTAGGCTTCTTCTTTAAAATCGGAGCTCAAACCCTAACCTAGCTGATGATCGAATCATAGATCAAATCCCAGCTCGGATGGGATTGAATATATCTGAGCCAAAATTGGAGCTCAACTCTGAATGAAAATCGGATGCGATCTAACCTTTAGTGAGGAGGAAATCTTGGAGCCTTCAATTTAAGAACAAAGACATCGATGCAGCCTCCCAGTAATTGTGATTTGAGAATTTTTTTGAGAGATTAGAAAGAGCTAGAGATCGGAGAAAGTGATTAGAGTGAAAAACTGAAAGAACAATTAGGATTTTCCAATGAGAGAACGAAGGAGGGGTTTGGGTTTCACCATTCGCGCTGTTCGGTTTCACCATTTGGGAGATCAGATGGAACGAGGGAGAGTTTGGGGCTGCGATTGGAAAGGTTGTGTTTATGTAGGGTAGAGTTTGCCAGCGAGTTTTGTAGTGTACGAAGGACTGCACTAAAATAACGACCCCTGACCAAACAATTTCTCTTGGAGACGGCTTGAAGTGGTCTCTACTGGTGTCATTGAGACTTTTAGAGACGGTTTTCCATGTAGTCTCTAAAGTTCTCACCTACCTATCCATGAAGTGAACCTTATGGAGATGGTCATGACCATCTCTATATGTTATTTTATATAGGGAGACGGCTTTAGCCGTCTCTAATAAAGGCATTCGATATGGCTTTGGAATGGGCGTCTCTAATAAATGATTATTGGAGACGGCTTCGAAAAGCCGTCTCTAATAACCGTCTCCAAAAGTCCTTGTTTTTTGTAGTGAGTTACAAGCTTCAATCATATCAAATTCAACAAATTTAAGTGCTTTCCTTCTTATGAAACTTATCAGGTTCATGCTATAGTTCAAGAAGTTTCAAAAGTTCTTTTGTTTTGTGATTGGTGTTCCATAGCTTCAAAGATGGTGCAATTAAAAAGAATTTATCGCTAAGCATATTTCCATAACTCTGGTGGTAAAGTAAAACTTAGCTTAGAACCACTCTCAAGTTGTCCATGAGAAAGAAGGTGCGCCATATATTGCTGAAAAGAACAGAAAATATATAAGATACAATGTAAATGATAACCATGTACAAACTGACACTGTCTACAAATGTTGAAGCTGTACTAAAAATTGTGTTGGTATTAGGTACCCGACCAGTGCACCACCTGTGCATCATGCAGATCTTGAGATTTACACAAACTTCAAGATTATAGATATACGCATGCATCTCAAGGTCCATGATGCATGTCGCACATCCCCTACAATGGAGGACAGGTCAGACATCTAATAATAAGGGCTCATTGGATAGTGAGAATGTTGTTCCCGCAAAAGCCCAAGAGGAAAAAGTAGCTATATGCAACTATTGCGCTATTGATGTTTTAGCATACAAACATCAGTAGTGCAATCCATATCAACATTTTGTGGTGCTTCCAAATGCACGAATTGGCTAAAACATAGATTGCACTATTTGAAAAATGGTGCAATCCACATTTTACGTGCTGACCGAACAGCCCCTAATTCTTAAAACTCCTAAGGAAATGACTGTATTAGAAATCCACATTTTACATGTTGTCAGGAACATGTATTACGGATCGTGTACCACCTCAGCAGTGCCATTGGCACCCTGTACTACCACGCTCCGTTGCTGAAGCTCCTCAAGTGTCCCTGCACTCTCCTATATCTAAAGACCGACCACAGTCGCCAATACATTCCCATCCAAAACAGAGAAAAAGTCTGGGAATCTAAACAACTCGTTTTGCAATGAGCCAACTAGAGCGTAGACTTGGGCCCATTAGTTAAAGTGATTTCAGATTCAGCCCTTGCAGACTCAAAGTTCCCCCTACTTCTAAAAATCTCGTGGGTGGCCTCCAAAAGACCAGACCCAGAAGCCATCTTATCTCTCGTAAGAAATTGGATGGCAACAAAAATTGGGTCACAGGGTCCTTAGGTTGCACAGGTTGAAACGCTATAAGAGTGTCAGCTCCTGGCATATTCATCATCGTGAGTGACACCACGTGTCACTCCAATTTGTTGGGATGTGTCAAACTCTGGTATAGCATTATCTCCACGGGCTTGGGCCTGTAGCACAAAATAAAGTTGACCAGGGTTACCTAACTCGGTAGCGAATCAGGAAACATTGAGGTTGACAATATTGCAAACTAAAGGTCGCAGGTTCGAGCCCAGCTTATCTATACAAAAACAAAGCATTTATCTCTGTGTCCCTGTCTCCCTTTGAACCGTAACACCGTGCAAACCCTCTCACTTTCCTACCTTCTGTCATTACCGAATGCCCCATTAACAACACATCACGAAGTGACAGTGGAAGCCTATAGAACCATTGGTCATTCGATTCCCTTCAGGCAACATTATTAAACTCCAGTCCCATCCCCACACAAAATTCAAAATTTGAAAACCTCCAATCAGCAGTACCCACCAGCTCATTGCCTTTTCCCCATAGATTACATCCCCACTGTCGGAACCCCACCTAGGATTCCCAAATATCTCTGTTGTAATTTATAAGCCTCATCGTCCAATACTCTAGAAATGCCTCGCAGGAGCCGATTGTTGCAATTGACACTGCAAATTGAGGATTATTTATTGTTGCAATTGACACTGCAAATTGAGGATTATTTTTTGTATTTTTTAATTTTATTTTTTGTCTAGTCCAGGCTTCAAAGAGCTTAACAATAAACTTGCATTCAACAACCTGGTAGATGGATGCCTTAAAAATTATTGAAGGTAGAAAATAGCGAGATAATTTGGGTCCACAGTAATCCTATCGACAGACCAAAGATCACAGCTTGATGTATGACAAGATTGATGTTCTCAGTTGCTAGGGCGAATAATAAAGGTGAAAGAGAACCAATGTCGAGGTCCCTCAAAGCCCAAAGTACTAAAATAAGTCACTTGATCATTTCATTAATCAACACTGATAATATAGTGCGATACTGCACCGGGGGACCCACTATTCCACTTTTCCCATTTGAGATCAAACTTCAGTTTCTCGTAGACCCACATCAAGAAAGGCCACTCCATCTTGTCAGTGGCTTTTTTGGATATATCCAACTTAATAGCCATGTCCTCCTCACCTGACTTTTGGGTCAAGTGTCTCGATAGTGACAAGGGCATGTTTGATTGGAGACGCGTTTAAGGGCAATCGTCGTTACAAGTGACGATGTGTAACGAAGAGCAGATACGAGGGTCACTCCTCGTATCTAATTTTCGGTAACCACAAGCTAAAAAGCATAAAAACATGTTTACCTCACTACAAAAAACAGTGGATACGCCAACGGCGGAAACTAAGGCGCCGTCAGCGTAGGGGAAGATTTGGGCCCAACTAACCCAGCCACTCCACTTAAGCTCACGGCCTATTCAATCGAGCAAAGTAAAATTTTTCCTTCTCCCGTCTCCTTCTCCCGAACTCAAACCTTCGCCTTTCTCCCCTCTTCCCTCTCCCCTCTCCCTTCATTCCCTCTCACTCAAACCCCTCTTGCTCAAATCTCTCTCACTCAAACCCTAAATCCCGAAGAAACCCTAGCTAGTTTTCAACGATACCTAATCTCTGAGATTTTAATGTCGTGAGACCTTTGGGATGACGCCATTGAAGAGAACTATTGAAGATGACGCCAATAAAGACCAAATTTTACTATTTGACAAATTGAAATTGAGATTTGGAAGCCTAGTTTCACTAATTGGCAGATAGAGATCGAGATTTTGGGATAAAATCAAGTTATGGCACCAAATTCGACAACATCGAAGGTCATCTCAAATTGAGATTGCAATTTGGAGCCCTAATTTTATTATTTGGCAGATCGAAATCGAAATTTGGGGATCAAATCAAGTGATGGCGCCAAATTCGACAACATCGAAGGTCATCTCATCATCTTCTCTCCTCACTACTTCTAATATTATATTTCGTAGCTTGATATATCTTAGTTTTTAGGCATTTTCCCTCTTAATTTCACTTAATTTTTGATGAATTGGATCAGATCATTAGTTTGATTGGGTAGGGATCTCAGACGAAGTCGTCCTCATGGATTTTGAATTCGTAAGTGAACGATTCACATATTTTCGATTATTTAGGTAGACATTTTAGAGACCACAAATTTTTCGTCCCTGGCGACTTAGTCGGGTGCTCTAAGAGGGTGGATGATCCATTTTGAAAATAGAGATCACTCATTTTTGCTCCATAAGTTTGCTGATTTGATGTTCTTTTGAGAGCTCTATTTATTGCTGCTGCTGAATCTAATCTGTGCGGTTATTTCTACCGTTTCTTTATCTGCGATTGACATCTATTTCATATTAAAAGTACTGCTGTGGTTCAGAATATTGCTACCGCTGATCAGATTTTATATCAATTCCATAAAAGAAAGGTGAGTTGTCTATTGATATCCATATTTACAACAGTTGGAATTCAGTCTTAACAGTAATCATGTGCAGTTTTGGAATTGTGTTTTTGCAGTAATTTCTGTGTAAATCAGTTGTTCTTATCACTGTTACATATTACTCATTTTTTACAGGATTGTTGGGCAGAAATCTGCACTTTAATACTACAAAATTGGGAACAGCTTAGTGGCTTTTTCACACACTAAACCTGATTTCTAAGTGAGTTTTTATCTACTTACCCTGATTTTATCTACAATTGGTGGTGCTGAGGCTCCTCCACCAAAGTAACAACACTTATTGTTCTTAGTTTAATGGCCAATATTGAAGTTCACAAATCGGATGATTCACATATGTTTAGGGGCATGATTCTTTAGCTGAGGCATCTTCCAATTATTGTCACTTGAACAATTTAAATTGATCACAGATAAGGAGCATATGGCATAATAGCAAACCATATTTTTAATGGTGTAAGATCAAAAGTATAATTTAATGGTAAAACACCATTCTGGTATTTAAATGTCTGTCGGAAGCCATTATTTCATCTAATAAAGGCAAGAAAATAAGGGACATGCCATGCAGGAACTGCAACCCCCATGTGTTTGATGATCATAGATTTCATAAGGGAGGCTTGTTGGCCATCATCTAGAGTGGATTCAAGCAAACAACTGTGTTAAGGAAACTGGTGGTGTTAATAGTATCCGGAGGTATCCTAGAGTAACACAAGGTCAATGCTTCCCTTCGATATATTTAGAGTTCCAGTAGCAGTATTTGCTTTCCTTTTGATGTTCTCAATTATGTCTATTTTCTATTGAAAACTATTTTTATGCATGTGGACTCCATCCAATAACCCAATGTCAATATTTTTTCTATTTTTAATGATTTAAAGAGCATATCATTAAAAGTTGATAAAACAAGTTCTTGTCTTCTACATTCTGGGTTTTGTTGCATACCTGTTTATGTAAAATGTACAAATTCAAGGTGATTGGTACCATTTTCTGGTTATGGACCAAATATTTTGACTCCTTGACCATACATTTCTTGGTAATCTTTTTTCTTTTTTTAGATCAGTACATTTCTTGGTAATACTATCTATCATTACAAGTACCTTTGTCCCAATTACGCAATGCGACTTCTAGTCATTATTGGCATGAAAAATGTTGAAAAAATGTTCTTTATGGATTTTGCTTCTTAATGCAGTATTATTTTAAAGCACGTTTTCCCTTCAACAAAGATCAATTTGCTGATTTACTGCTGATATCTGGTATTGCAGGAGTTATATCATAGGTATTTTTATTTGCTATTGTGCATTTATATATTTGTTAACATGAGATTCATTGCATTTCTTCTCTTCTTTTGTACTTATATTAAGTTTTTCTAAAAGCTGCTTCTCATACCTATATCATAGGTATGTCTATTACTTATTTTGTCGACCCTCCTTGTGATTGATAAAGTTGAATCATAGTGTTTGATCGTATTAGTATCACTAGTCTTTCTCACTTTCTCTCACTTTCTCATACTAGTCTCACGAGCTCAGCTTAAATAATCAATCTCTATTTTCAAAGCTTCTTGCATAGACATTATGGATAAAAGCTGGATGCAGAAGCCTCGGTAAGCATTTTTTATTACGACTAATTAATATTCCTAAATAGCTAATATTTTGATGAAGTGGTGAAAGTAATGACTTTTTGAAATATGTTGCTATAATAGAAACACAAGCATACTATGATGGGGCAAGAGATTTCATTAAATTTCCGACTCTCGTGGAGCGGTTTATGATGGAAGGTTAAATGCCTCAGATTAAATGTTGCAACGTCTACTATCAAGGCGTGAAGACAACATATGATCATATCATATGGCACGGAATTGGGAAGAGCTACACTACGTGGTTTTTCATGGGAAAATAACACGTCATCGAGTTTACGAGATGAACCATTGGCTGATGTAGTTGAAGAAGATGATGATATAAGCGATGATATGAGGAGCATGTTACATGATTTGTGTGGGGTTCAGTGAAGAAGAAATTCATGATAGTCCAGACAAGGCACAGAGAGTACATTGGATGACAATACTAGATTTTTAAATTGGCCGATGATGCGGAGTTAGCCCTCTACGGGGTGTAAACATACAAAATTATCTTTTATCGTAAGACTATGGCATATCAAGTGCCTTTGTGGATGGAGCAACAAATCCTTCTCAATGTTACTTGACTTGTTAAGAGAGGTGCTCCCTGAAGGATCGAAACTTCCAGATAATTTTACACAAAGTAAAAAGATAGTTACGGACTTGGGACTCAGTTACAATAAAATTGATGCTTGTCCAAATAATTGTATGTTGTACTATAAAGAATCGATTGACAAACAGAAGTGCGACATTTGTGGAACATCACGTTGGAAGATGCATGAGAACTACGCTCCTGATGATACCAAAAAGAAGACTCCAGCAAAAATTTTACGCTATTTCCCATTGAAACCACGTCTTCAGAGATTGTACATGTCATCTAGAATTGCTACTGATATGATATGGCATGACGTAGAGCGCGTTAAAGATGGTGTTTTAAGGCATCCGGCAGATTCTCAAGCCTGGAAGCATTTGGACCAGCTTTATCCTACGTTTAAAGAAGACCCTCGAAATATTAGACTTGGGTTATGGCGATGGATTTAACCCTTTCAGAACAATGACTATCACTCATAGCACATGGCCCGTGGTACTGTTTTCATACAACTTACCACCATGGTTATGTATGAAACAACCAAGCATTATTTTATCGACTATAATACCGGGTCCAAAAAGTCCTGGAAATAATATTGACGTCAATTTGAGGCCATTGATTGATGAGTTGAAGGATTTATGGTTAGATGGGGTGGAGACATATGATGCTTTGAAGAAAGAGATGTTCTTTCTCCGTGCTGCGTTGCTTTGGACAATCAGCGATTTTCCTGGCTATGCCATGTTATGCAGTTGGAGTACTAAAGGAAAGAAAGCTTGTCCTTCATGCCATAAAAATACATGTAGTCAAAGGTTGAGATACGGAAAGAAAGAATGTTATATGGGCCATCGTCGATTTCTACCGATGGATCACAAATTTCGAAGTCAAACAAAGACATTCAATGGGAAACCCGAGTATGAAGTTGCTCCAAAACCAATGTCCGGAACAGAAGTCTTGAATGAGGTAAACAAATTTGTACATAAGCCTATTCTTGGAGAAGAGCATAATTGGAGAAAAAAGAGCATATTCTTTGAGTTGCCTTATTGGGAGCACAATCTCCTAAGACACAATCTCGATGTGATGCATATTGAAAAAAATATTTGTGATAATGTGCTCTTCACGCTTTTGGACATTGATGGAAAAAGTAAGGATGGGATAAATGCGAGAAAAGACTTGGCTGAGATGGGATTGAGGAAAGAGTTGCATCCACAACAAATAGATTCAAACAAATTCAAATTACCAGCTTCAATTTACAATTTGGATAGACATGGAAAAGAACAGTTTTGCAGAGTCCTTAAGAATATGAAGATTCCGGATGGTTTCTCGTCTAATATCTCAAGTCGTGTCAATGTCAAAGAACGAAAGATAACTGGATTGAAAAGCCATGACTCACACACCATATTACAATATTTTTTGCCTATGTGTATTCGACATATCTTACCAAAGTATGTGGCGAGGACTTTAATAGACTTGAGCACATTCTTTCGCGAATTATGTTCGAGAGTTTGTCGAACTGACGATTTGATCCGCCTCGAGAAGAACATAGCACTGACACTTTGCCATTTTGAGCGGATCTTCCCGCCTGCTTTTTTTGACATCATGGTGCACATGTCGATACACTTGGCATCTGATGCATTACTTGGTGGACCTGTGCACTATCGATGGATGTATCCCATTGAGAGGTTTGTATTGATGCCTTGTCACTTTTCAATTAAACATGAGAGAATATTAATGTGTTTCAGTAACACAAAACTTAAGTTGTCGAAATCAGGTACTTGTTCACTTTAAAGTCGTATGTGCGCAATAGGGCTCAACTGAGGGTCCATTGCCTTTATTTACGGATGAATGTCTCACATTTTGCTCTCGATACTTGCACAATGTGGAGACAAAGCTAGACCGACGCAAAAGAAGTGATGAGGAAACATCAATGAGAAGCGCCAAAGTGTACAATCTTACCGATTTGGAATGGACACAGGCTCATCGTTATGTCCTCTACAATAATGTTAACGTCACAAGATATATAGAGTATAAAGCGTTAACAAAAATTCCTATTATATTTAGAGAGTTGATTTATTCAATTGTTTTAATATATGAATCCTTTTATGTAGGGATCATAAAAGAGTAATTCGACACAAGTTACATCGAAAACGCGCATGATATAGAGAAAGAACACGAAAGGCATTTCATCTATTGGATTAAGGATCGTATGTAACTATATATTTCTAAAACCATCATCAATATAGCTCATTTTTTCTCATGATTAATACTTTCTCCCCTATTCTTAATAGATACGAGATGAAATGAAAATTGGATTTACATTGCCAAAAGAGCTTCAGCTGTTAGCCGAGGGACCTCATCATATTGCTGAAAGGCTGAAATGCTATCCTATTAATGGATACAATTTCAAAACAGTTGCAAGAGAATCAAAGACTAAAACGCAAAAATAGTGGAGTCTATCTATCGTGACTACTAGCTTTTCAAGTGCAAGGGATATCAATCCGATTATTGGCAATGTGGAATATTTTGGCCGATTGATCGACATAATTCAGCTAACATATTCTGATAAATTGAAGGTTACAATGTTCAAATGCGAATGGGTAGATGTTCGCGTAGAAGGGAGGGGAATAAAGCAAGATCATTTGGGGAACACACTTGTGAATTTCACACGATTGGCATTTTCTGATGAACCATATGTGTTGGCTTCCCAAGTCAAACAAGTTTTCTACGTAGATGATCCTATTGACCCAAATTGGAAGGTTGTTTTTAAAGTCAAGCCCAAAGGAGCTTCTGAGTTGAGAATAGAAGATCGTGAACTGTTAATGAGTAACCAAAATTTAAATGATAGAGGAAATGTAAATGATGATTGTGACGATGACACTAAGTGGATTAGAACAGATGCAGAGGGAGAAATTGTTGTAGTGACAGGACTTCATAATGACAATGAACAATAGTATTAGAAGCCTTGTTGAAATTCTGTATTGGTCAATGTTCAAGGACATGTGGCACCATGCGAGGTGCATGCTTTTCCCAATAAATACATTGGAGAGCAAACTTTTCTTTTTTGATCTGTCATACAGTTAAAATTTATTCCCTTGTCTATTAATAATATGTATTTTTTAATGATTACTCTGCATTCTTAACAATGTTTGAACTTGTCTTTGACCTTTCTAATATAGAAACACCCAGGGAGTCTGTTAGAAGGATTTACTCAAACCCAAGTTAGTATATTAGCTGTGAAGGATAAGCTACCAATAGCTGGAGGATTTCAGGGGGAACTTATTTGTAAGGTAACTTATCTTTATTTGTTTGCTTAATTTTTTGTTGGAATATACAAAAGCCAGCTTTAACAAGAAATAAACCATTCGCATGCATGTTTATGTTGTCTACCCAACTAGCGTAGATTACATGTCATTGACATAAATGCATAAGCATGCTACTGCACATGCATTCCTGTACTTGCACACACTAGAGGCCCAGGACGAGCCCGCGACTTGAAAAGGCTTGGCACATGCACGGTGGTATGTTTCTGCAGGATGGGCCTAAACGAACTCTTGCATCTAAATTTGTAAAAAAAAAAAAAATCAGTTTATCATTTGCTTCTTAATTTTTATCATATCAAAGATACATAAGTGACGCAGATATATATTGGAATGATAGTAAATAAAATATATAGAAAAATTAAACAACTTTTATTTAATCTACTTTTTATAGATTTGTAGCAGCTATCATCAACATATTTTTACTGGTTTATTTGCTTTTATTTTACTGGTTTATTTATATACCTTTTTTCCTATTTTAGTCTAGGGCCTTTAATATTTTTTTTTCCATGTATAACTTGCTTAAGAATCATTGGTCAAAATATATTTTTTTTCAAGGTTTTCCCAACTATTATTGAAAGATTTGTAGCGCCTACAATCTCGAATCGTCATCAAGGTATCTTTTATTTATAATTTATATTTTATTTTTTCTATTTTGCTGTTTCTAGAGTTCATTTTAGGGTCTTGAATTAGTTTTTGTTTTGATAATCAGAAATATATGTGTTCATAACTCATAAGTAATGGGAGGCAACCACACCGATCTTCCCATGTGCAGCCTTTGCATATGATAGAAAAGAGAAAGTGAACGCAAATTCAAAATTGAATGTTCCTTAGAGCCTTCTAATTATCACTTTTCATGAGGTTATGAGATGAAGAGCTATATTTTGTATAATGTATTTTGTTCTTGGTTGAATACACTTTGATGCAAAGGGTACCTTTATTAACATCCCACTGAATCTTAGAGGACACGTACACCAAAGACCATTTTCATTTCTTTGAATTAGACGATCTGCAGGCAGGCTGTAGTATTGGGATTCTGGTTGACTCATGGGGAGAAAAAATCCTTAATTTCCCTTTTATACTATGTACTTTTTTGAGCCCATGCTTTAGCTTCATCACCCTTTTTTCTCAATCAATAATATACCAGTTCAGTGCTGCTACTCTTGCTTTGATTTTTGTGTATTTTATTTTATATCCCATTTTATGAGGATAAATGGAAAATTCCTATTTCTCTCAGATTCATAAAGTGAATTATTTCTTGGTTATAGCATTTTCACCTCTTTAAACCAGGTTTCGCATTTAACTCCAACTTATTTCCCATAAGAAAAATAAATAAATAAATAACTTTTATTTCCCATCAGAAAAATAAATAATTAAACAACTTTTATTTATGATACAATATGTTAGATCACTTTGATTGTACTTTATTGGAGCTCGATCTTTCCATTTAATTCTTGTCAATTTTTTTGGAAGGTTCTACATTGAAGCCATTGGAGCAATGTCTTGTGTATTGTAGCCCTACGAAGTTGTCCCATAGCCTCAAATTTTTCTTGAAATTTATCCAAAATGATCTGAAATGACCTCGGAAATGTTGCCAAAAACGAAATTTGTCACTCTGATTCCAACATCTTTAACATAATTAAATTAGAAAGGACGCTTTACAAATGACTAAATGAGTGTCCCACCTATCAGGGGTGGACACAGCAGTTCACACATTGTGGAACTCCATGACATGCACGGACTTCCAATGCATAGAAGTGCACGATAGAAGTTCTTGCAGGTCACACAGTTGCAGGGATGCAGGGATGTTGGACTGCTTGGATATGATGGGTGGACACCCTTTTACAAAACAGCTGCTTGGATATGATGGGTGAACCAAACCTCTAAATCTGCTAACCTTAAAAGCACTCACCTGTTATAATCTGCATTTATAGGTATAGAGAAGCAATGTCATTATCTGTTCCACATCTAGAGTAACTTGAAAGATGCGGCTGATGCGACACCATACAAAAATACTATTAATGTCAATGCTTTATGAACTACAAAAATGAGAGGTGAAATGGAAAAAAACACTGGCAAAAGGTCTCCAACTCGGATATCAAAATTTTCCATTTTTACTGATTGTAGGCAGTTTCAATTTTTTCAATATATGATTTGGATTTGATCATATATTGCAAATGTCTAAAATAAAAAAGACACTTTAATCTGCTGCAGTGATTTTATCATGTCCGTGACTTTTAAGATCATGTCCGTGACTTTTAACTTGTTGTTTTCAAGCGCTTAATATTTCCCTTCTTTCTTTCTTTAAACAAGATTTTACATCAAGTTTTCTTTCTAGACTTGTTTTAAGACACTATTTATGGTTAGAATTTATGTTGAATGAATACTTAGAGCTGGGGCGAGACTTCTTGCAAACTTACTCTCTTATCGCTCTCTTGTTTCTTTCTTAAATAATTGAATTTTTATTCCTTACTATACTCGATAGTATATGCCATTTTAATTATTCAAGTTGTATCTACTATTCTTTGTGGAGGGATTCTAAGGAAGATGGAGCTGAATTTTCTCTCCTTAACCAATGCAAGAAAGCAATGCTTTGATAAGATTTTGAACCATGATTGAAACCCATCTACAGCACAATCTGCCACTTGGTGCATTTAAGATTTGTAAAGATGTTCCTCGAGTGCAAGATTTGTAAAGATTTGTAAAGATGTTCCTTTTCAATTAAGAAAACCTTGATTGCAAAGACTGAATATTTACAAAAAGATTGCTAATGAGACAGCTTCTTGGGGAACTATGGTGGAGATTTACCTCTATATATGTTGATAAGCTTTCCAAAAATTAGTATTGGGTGTAAAATGTTTTAACCTAATTTGCTTTTTATGTTGCTTTCAGATATGGATCCAAATCAACCATCACAAAAAAAAGTACGAGGGAAAACTTTATGTCTTGATTTGCATAGAAATATACCAAAAGCACCGTCTCCCACTTGTTTTCAATGATCGGGTCAACCAAAGAGGGAGGCGAGGATGTGAAATTTATTAGCTACCTTGAGTCTTATCAAGAGATGGGTCTTTTTACCCATCGATTGCCCTTCATGGACGTGGACCCTATAGATAAAGAAAAGGTTTGGGACGCTGCTAAGGTAAATATAATTAATTATTTCTTATTGAGAATATATGCATTTCAAATTATTTATCATTGATAATTTCTTTCGTATGCAGGTTCGCTTTGAAATTCCCGAAGACGACAAAGTAAGAACTTGGTTCATGCAATCAGTAGGAAGAAAGTGGAAGGAACACCGCTGCGATCTAAAAGAAGATATTTTACTAATCCCTCCCTAAAGGAGTAGATCCTCCTCTGAACCCGCCAGGGGTTGACGGGAGACAATGGTTGAATTTAGTCGGTAGGGATGGGCATTGGCAAAACTCTAAAACAAAGGTAGGATGACGGTTCTCAACATATTAAATTTTTATACATTCAAACTTATTATAAATGTATATAATAGAAATTAATTTTTTTCCAGAAAATGGTTGAAATAAATAAAGTCAACCGAGAAAAAAAGACGATGCATCATACAACAGGGCGGAAAAGTTTCCCTTCAATTATTGCATCAGAAGTAAGTGAATTTATATTATTTTCTGATTAATCGTACTTTGTATATTTTATAATTATTATATACTTTCTTCTTCATCTTATTATATGAAATCATATTAATATCTGTGTTTATTTTTTAATTTTACAGACTTCAGAGGATGGTGTAGAACCTAGTCGCGCTAATATATTCAAAATTGCATATACGCACAAGGATGGTACACCATCAAATAGTGTGGTCGCGGATGCATTGGTAAAATTTATAATAATTTTTAATTACAGGTCATGTTTTATTTCTTAAAATAAAATATATTATTAATTATTACAGGAGAAAATAAATAGACAACAAGAGAAACAACTAGAGGGATCCAAAGACCCCCCCGGTCGTGAAGATGTCCTCTCTCAGGTTTTTGGAGAGGATCGACCTGGTCGATGTCGCATCCTTGGAGTGGGACCAACTCCATCACGAGAATGGGGGGGCAAATCCAACCGTCAAATGTCAAAACAAGGGGAGATGGCTTGTTTGAGGAGCAAGATAGCAGAATTGGAAGAAAAAGAGAAAGAAAGAAATAGAGAAATGCAAGAAAGAATTAGAGAGATGCAGGAAAGAGACATAGAAAGAGATAGAAAGATGAAAGAAGCGCTACACAAGCACGATGAGCGAATAGAAGAATTGAAGAGAATGTTCCTCGCTTCACAAAGATAGATATCGAAGGTAATTGATTTACCTTTTTTATATGTTCTGTTCTTTCTTCAATAGTAGTTTAATAGCATTCTTCTTTGATTTATGGCTATGGTGTCCTTGCTTGCATTATAAGGAGTCCACAATCGTAATGGCAAAGAGTAGTGGTGTATTTTGTGATCAGTGAGTTTCACAGGTCATGTTTTCACGGAAAAGAGTCAAATTTTCTCTTTTTTTCCTTCAAAATATTAAAGCAAATTAGATCTCCAAGGTTAAGTTACTTTTATAAAGTTCATATAGGCCTAGTGCCCAACACCTACGATTGTGAATAGGCTCTTTTGACCGCATGAATGTTAAAAAATGTGAGATGGCTCTCGGTTTGGGATCAGATAGAAACAGAAAGACATCAAAGTTAAAATAAGTGTAACCTATTTCATAAAATAGAGACGATTGCTTAGATTTAACTTTGAATGTCATGGTCTAAGATGTAAAGACCTATGATTTGAAAAGACTTTCTTTAAAATATCAAAATTAAGAGAATGTTTAAACTCTTGGTATTGAGTACATGACAAGTTTTAAATTTAAAATATCCAACTTGCTATTTGTTATTGATAGATACCAAAGATGTAAAAGCGTAAAAGTTGGAGAATGTTAGCCCCTTGGTTTTGAGGACAGTTTAAGTTCTAAACATAGAATATCCAGCTTGTTGTCATTGTTAATGAAGAATTTAGCTTTATGAATTAAGCGGCTATCTATGGCTCCAAAAATATTTACTAAATGTCCATCAGGAAAAAAGATGTCATTGTTAATGCAAGCATTAGCTTATGTTGTAATAAGATGTTTCAGCTCTATCAAAATGAAAGGACCATCTATGACCTTCCAATGAACCCTCCAGCTAGAGCATTTGCACTTGGGTGTTCACTTTTCAGGATTTAGCTATCAAGAGAACACAAAGGAAGGATTTAGCAGTTCGGTCATTCCAGCAAGCATTCATCTTGCTAGGCATTATAATTTTCCAAATAATTTAGGCTACTCAAAGTAATCAGTTTCGGGCATGAAAAGGATCTCAAGGTTACAAATATGGTTTTTAAATTGGATTTCCAAGATTTCAAGTTCAAAAGTCCATGAGATCAATCTTCTAGGTTATCATTGTGATTACAAATACATGATGCCAGTTTATCCTAAGGGCTTGGACTTTAGTAGGCTAATGAAGAGGCGCCATAACAGCCACCCTCATTTGATACAAGCTACAAGAATCTAGATTGACCAGCTAGACGATAAATGCACAGTGATTACAGTAGTAGGTTATGGTCTAAGGGTAATGTTTTGTAGCTTCATAGACATAGCTTTATTCATTTTAAGTTTTACATTTGAATAGCATTCAATTCGAAGCATCCATTTCATGGACATAATTTCCAATTATGTTCTGTTCTTCCAGTCAGAAATAGAGATCTGGTATTAAGATCATAGATTAGGTTTATTACGATCAGTCAAGACCATTAAACACTCTCTAACTTTTTCAATTATATATGTGCTATGTTTTTTTTAATAGAATTGGCACCAGGAATTTCAAGAACTGAGGACCACCCTTCAACAACAACAAGAGGATGTTACAACGAGTCTAAAGAACTTAGGGGTAATCTCTACATTCACCTTCTCACATATCGGGATATTTTTTCACATGGGTCCTGTTTTATTTTGACACATTAATTGCTATGCTAAAGCATTGTGACCAAATACACATTGGTCGTGATTTGCTTTGTGCACTTGTTACATCAAATGGTTTTTTGTAAACTGTGAACTAAAAACTGGGTTTTGATTTTAATGTTGGTGAATGCTCTTACTCTCTCTCTCTCTCTCTCTCTCTCTCTCCTTTCGTAAAGCCAGATCCGGAATGCAGTCCGAGCGGAGTGGGTCCTCTTATCAAAAGCTAGTGGCTGCTTTGGGTTAGGAGCAGTTCTTTTTCCTTTTAGCTTCAACAGAGAACTGCACATTTGGTAGCACAACTCTTGCCTCATTTGCTCGATGGAAAGCTGTTTTATGTGATAAAATTGATCTCCCTTCTCCCCAACAGAGATAAAATTTGCTTTGGGGAGAGCAAGCAGAATGCTGCTTTTTCTCGATAAGAGCTAACCCAAATGCGCTTTAGTGTACATCTCTCTTGTTTCCAAAAGCTTGGTGATGGGTGATTGAGCTTTTCACGGTAGAGGGTGCACCTATTACCTATTTTAGATAATAGAGTTTGGGTACCTTTGTTTGTGCCCATGCACTTTGAAAGTGCCCACATCTTATGCCTCTTAAAAACCATTGCTTTGGGTTAGATGATGGAAATCATTTTTCACCTAGATCTTCTACATAATGGATCTTTAGATCATTCCATACAATAAATTATTTTTCATCTATTAGGTTGTCTGATTTTGTTCTATTACTCATAATCTTTGAAAAATGTTCTTTGAATCATATGATACACATTATGTTCAAACTTGAATTAGGGCCATATTTTTAATGATTTGTGACATGAATTAAAAACATGGAGTGATAGGTGTGTTGATCTAAAGATTTATTGTGTGGATGATGTGGGTGAAAAATGATCTATCGCCTAATTTGTGTTTTGATTAGCTCTTATAAGAGCTTATATATATATATATATATATATATATATATATATATATATATATATAAAATTGTGCCCAACAAAAAAGGAATCCCCCCCCCCCCCCCCCCCCAAAAAAAAAAAAAAATTTGTAAAAAAAAAAAAAGTCTGGTATTTACCAAAGGCATAGAGTATTTAAAATATTTTTAAAACAACTATCGCGGCATGTGCGTCGGCAGAGAGTATATATTTAAAATTTATATAAATTTAAAAAAAATTTTAATAACCCTACGCCAACGGCGTCCGCCGTCGGCGTAGATTTATGGCTTACGCCGACGGCTGAAAACCGTCGGTGGTTAGATTCCCCGACGAGAATAGTACCGACGGTGTGTCGGCGCCGGCGTAGATATTACAGCCGTCGGCGATTCGTTTTGCCGACGGCGTTGATACTCTATGCCGACGGCTGGGAGCCGTCGGCGTAGGTTACTATTTTTGTAGTGCCTTTTGCTCTATCAAACGACCGCTCATGGTCAGGTTGGTCTTGTTGTGTGTATATAAATTATGTTAAACTCAAGTCTTAACCTATTGCAAGCGCACAATAGAAATTTTAGTACTAGCATAAGATCGTTCCCACGAGGAAGTTTGTTATCTACATATTTCTTTATTTCTATCTTCTATTTGAATTCTTATCTTAAAAACTTCTATTTATTTTAAGATCTAATCTACTAAAGAAATATGAATAAAAGAATTTTATTAAACTAAAGTGCAGAAAAATAAATCTAGATCCTCTTTCTGATTGAGGTCGTCAATCCTAGTCTTCAGCTATCGGATATTTATGAATTTAAACAGTATCGTTACACAATATTTCTAGTCTTTTAGCATTGGTCGTCAATCAAGTCTAAGATTCTATCAATATAGATTTAATCTAATCAACAACTTCCTAAAATCTGGGCGTCAATCAAACCTTAGAAAACTGATGATGGAAAAGTAAACATCGTTACACTAATCTATAAATTCTAACCTAAGTCGTCAATTCAAATTAAAACTTTCAGATGTTTATAAAGCAGTAAATAAAAGAAAATAAAATCTAATCTAGAAAGCAAAGTAAAGTATATCTTTCACCCCTCAACCGCAGTCATTAATTGCTTCTGAGAAATTACAGATATCTACTCTAATTTTCAACACTCAATTGCAGTCGTCAATTGCTCTTGAAAAACCTTTGATATCTAATATATTCTAACTAGTATACACTACTTTGATCGAAAGAAAATCTAACCTCAGGCGTCAATTGATGCTGAAATTCTACGATGCTTAGTCCTATGCCGAGCTCTCTTATTTATAAATCATAAGGAGTCAGTTTACAAATATCTAATTCTAATAAAAGAAACTACTAAAATAAAAGTATTCTAATATAACTTTAATTCTAATTTTATTCTTCCCTGCTTTTCACGGTTGATGTGTTCCTGATTTCTTTCCTTGATAACAATCGTAGAGTTTGTCAGCATCAATCTTCATCAATCTTCTAATATTCGTGATCAATTGAACTTTTAATTCAAGAGATCTTCTAATTTTATTTATGATGGTTATAGTTCTCACGTGATCAGCAGTAGCAGTATCTACAATAATTAGGAAAACTTCTATAATCGCAATCAGAGATAACAAATTTTCATTTTCTTCTTTTCTTTAGAAAATCGTCAATCACGATTTTCTATTACTATTCTCGCTTCTTTGGAAAATCGTCAATCACGATTTTCTCTTCTTGTGGCTTTCTTAGTTGGGTGATTTCTTATTTCGAGCACTCTCTTTTTCTTCTTTTGTCGTTTTTTGAAGAATCGTCTTTTTACTGAATTACGATTTCTCAGCCTTCAGCTATTGGCCAATCGTCTTTAACGCTCAATCGTCTTTTTACTATTTATTGAGTTCATTTTGATGAAGATTAATATTTAGACTCTCTTTTGCTGATTATCTTTTATATCTGCATATCAGTAACTTATTAATAGCAAACTAAGTCCTAACAACTCTAAGTTAAGGGTGATAAAATGATAAATTATGTGACTGATCACACCCCGAAACTTAAGTTTTGCTAGTCCCTAGCAAATAAGGAAACATAAAATATCTAGAACTATAAATTTAAATGCCACTTTCGTAGAGAGCACAATTGCATTTAGTGGATGCAACAAGTCTTTAAACCCTTAGGTGATCCCTAGTGGAGGAGTTGTAGTCTCCTGAAGGTTTTCAGTGATGTTACTTACAAACTTTCAATATAATTTTTTTTCAAAATATTTTTCAAAAGTAAAAATTCAAAATATAGATTAATTTTTTATTTTATTTTATATATATACTAAATACTCAGTTATTCATTACATGTTCATTATTTTCTCAAAAAAAATATTCAAATAATTTATTCTTAGCTTTCCATCATCGTAATTTCATTTCGGTATAGCGTGGAGTATGTGCAAATCAGTGAAAGTTTATTCATCATAAATTTTTCTAAACTGCAGTTTTTAGAAAATATTTTCATCCAAACTTTCACTTATTGGCTTATTCTAAAAAACAATCGAAATTTTGAGTTCTCATAATATTATAGATATATAGGCAAATTTCATCGGATAATTAACTAAGAAGATAAATCGAATGGAAAGGATAATCAATTTTGTTCATATAACTTCTTTATTTATTCATAGTATATATTATATATATCTCTACTAGACTCATATTCTTGCAAATTATAAATCGTAAAGGTGTTTCCTTCGGCTTATAATGGGGCTTTAATTTTTCTAAAGGTTTCAAAGAAAAAGGGTAGAGAGGATTCCAAATTATTTATGAGAATTTAACTCTTCCTTCTCTTCTTCTTCTATACTTTTTCAGCTTCAGTAAGTATTCTTATTTTGGATAACTTCTTCCCAATTTTTTTTTCTAGTATAAATCCCATTTTTTTCTTTTCAGGTTGGAAGCTTTTTATTTTTTTTTTCACAGAATCGTATTTTATGATTCCTCTTCTTTTTACTTTTCCAAATCATCTTTTTATGATTTTTCATTCCTTTTCTCATATTTTTCATACGAATGTATTTCTTTTTACTTATACCCTTTTCAGTAGATCCTTTATCTGTTAACTTATACTCCTTTCACTCACTCTCTCCCCTTCTTTTACATTCTAAACTCTCAAAAATTGTAAGGGTTAAAGGTAAAACGTTATGGGTAGCACATATGGTTAAATGTTTATAAAATTTCGATACAAAGAAAATTAGTTTTTAGGCTTCTAATATGGGTTCAAAAGATAAAATATTCTGAGATTTTGGCTTTTTGACTCTGGTCTAACAAAAAATGGCCTTTGGTCATTTTCACGATTTACTAATATGGATGTCTTATTGCTTTGATATATTTAATATACAGTTCTAAACAAATAAATCATCAGAATATCTTGATTTTAAGTTCAGCAATATGAGATTTCAAATAACAGAGAAGTTCAACGAAATTTGGCATGAATAAAAACAGTCTCTCTTTCTCAGAATAAAAGAGGAAATAGGCTCTATAGCTCACTGGTTATATAATTTTGAAACTATAATCTAAAATATTTGCAGTTCAGATCAATCATATAGTTTCAAATATTCATCTGATATAGTGTCTAGAGATGCTTTACTTTGAATTGTAACTATTTTTATTTAGATTTTTGAACTACTACTATAATAGGTTGCTAAGGATTTCGAATTTTCATTTTTTTTTTGTTTATCATAATTCCCATATAATAATTAACTTTCTAAAAAAATCTAAAAATTAAATTATTTTTTTTAAACAAAACTACTAATATATTTTCAAAATTGATTTATCCCCCACAAACTTAAATAGGACAATGTCCTCATTGTGCAAAATAGGAGACATACAGGAAAATATTACCTTATTTTACTTCTGGGTTAGTTACCGGATTTATAATATGCAAAAATAATCAAAAATCTTCTCCCAAACTTAAGAGAAAATAATGTCGAATTTATAAAACTACAAAGTTAGATATTAGTAAAACTGTTAGTAAAAAAAAAAATTCAGAAATAACAAATTTAAAGGAAACTTTTTATATATATATGAACTATTTATAGAAAAATGGAAAGAAAACTAATTACATCGAAAGAAATACCTAGGAAAAATCTAGACACACACTAAACTAAAACATTGGTAGCAACGTCCGAGAACGAAGTATGTCTTTGACTTTTGTTGGTTCTCGTCTTCTAAAATGTTGTCGCCCATAGCAAAACGATAGGGACATGACTCAGCGGTGGGGGAAACACTTAAGAAAATGTAGGAGATGTAGATGGCGAAGTTTTCCGCCGCTTAGGAGATGGGGGTGGTGTATTGTCATCGTCTTCTAGTTTGGGAAGGAGAGAGATGAGTTCGTTGATCAACCTCCTCTTCTTCGCTATAAGGGCGGAGATTTCGTTAGCTTCTCGTTGGTGGAGCCTATCAAATGCCTCATAAATTTTTGCCCAACTCAGTGATTTTGTCATGGCAAGAAGGTTGACTGAAAAGTCTGAGGGATTGAATGATTTGGCTCAGACGGTACATGCTTTATATTACTATTCCTAAATCGAGAATTTGAAGAGTTGTCATAAATGGACGTTATGGTGATGGGTGTAGGAATGCAACCGATTTGTATAACTATTAATGGTGAAAGATGTGTCTGCGCATCGTGAATTTTGGCGATGCCCTTGTAATCGAAAGTTGTGCCCATACGATAGCTAGATACTTGGTTAAATTCACGCTTATCTTAATTAACTATGATTGTACAATAAGTACGAGAAATCGTAATCACTACGATTTTTCGTATCGACCTACTAAAAATACTTTATGTGTAATATTGTACATCTAAAAGTTTATAGAATTGCTACAAATGAGTTGGTAGCACGACACAGTCCATTAGTGTGTCAATCGTAATCTGGGTCTTTTAGTGATATCGTGATCACTGTGTCTTTTTCTTGTAAAGTCACCATCAGTTTAAGTCTCTGCCCATTAACCTTAAAAGTACGATTGTCCCTGAGATCCTGAATAGTGATAGCCCTGTGGGGGAATGCTTCTATTACATTATATGGTCCGTCCCAACGACTTTGTAATTTTCTAGGGAACAGTTTTAACCTTGAATTATATAATCAGACTTTTTGGCTTGGCTCAAAAGTCTTTCTCAAAATATATTTATCGTGAAATGCTTTAGTTTTGGCCTTATAAATTTGAGCATTTTGATAGGGATCATTTCGAATTTCCTCTAACTCATTAAGTTCGAGTTTCCGTTGTTCTCCGGATGCAGTCAGTTCGAAAATAAGTGTCTTGATAGCTCAGAAAGCCCTATGCTCTAATTCGACAGATAAATGACAAGCCTTACCGTACACTAATCGGAAAGGAGACATACCAGTAGAGGTTTTGTAGGCTGTTCTATATGCCCATAGAGCATCATGCAGTCTTAGGGACTAGTCCTTTCTATCGGGTCTAACGGTTCTTTCTAATATTTTTTTTATTTCTCGATTCGAAACTTCTACTTGACCACTAGTCTGAGGGTGATAGGGAGTTGCGATTTTATGTGTAACTTCATATTTCTTAAGTAAACTCTCAAAATACCGGTTACAAAAATGACTGCCCCCGCCGCTTATAATAGCTCGTGGAGTTCCAAACCGTGCAAATATGTTTTCTTTGATAAAAGAGACTACCACCTTATGATCATTAGTCCTTGTGGCTGATGCTTCGATCCATTTGGATACGAACATCTACAAGGATATATATATATATATATATATATCCAATCGATGGTAGAAATGGGCCCATAAAGTCTATGCCCCATACATCAAAGGGTTCTGCGACTAAGATCGATTGTAGGGGTATCATATTCCTTCGGGACATGGCTCCTGATTTTTGGCATCGATCACAGGCATGACAGAAATTTTAAGCATCCTTGAATAATAATGGCCAATAAAATCCTGATTACAGTACTTTGGCAGCTATTTTCTTATCACTGAAGTGGCCCCCCACAAACATATGTGTGACAAAATCATAGGGTATTGTGGGTGTCATTATCGAGCACATTTTCGGATTATTTGGTCTGAGCATATATTAAATAGGTCTGTGTCCTCCCAAATATAATATTTGATGTTAGCAAAAAAAATATATTTATCTTAATTGGACCAGTTTGGGAGAATCTTACCTGTTGCCAAATAGTTCACGATATTAGCGTACCATAGAACTGTTACTTGGATGGTGAAAAGTTATTCGTCTGAAAAGGTATCATGGAGAGGTTATTTACTGATGGTCTTAGGCATCTCGATTTTGGATAAGTGATTTGCCACTATATTTTCAACTCCTTTCTTGTCCTTTATTTCAAAGTTAAATTCCTGCAAAAGTAGGATCCATCGGATTAGTCTCGGTTTGGCATCTTTTTTAGCCAATAAATAGTTTAGTGCAGAGTGATCTGAAAAGATGATAGTTTTTTATCCCAATAGATATGGTCAAAATTTGTCTAAAGCAAATACAACAGTGAGAAGCTCCTTCTCAATGGTGGTGTAGTTAACTTACGCTTCAATCAAGGTACGACTCGTGTAATAAACTACATGAGGAATCTTATCTTTCCGCTGTCCTAAAATTGTACCTATTGTATAATCGAAAGCATCGTATATCACTTTGAAAGGTAGGGAATAGTCAGGAGATTGTATGATTGGTGTAGATGAGAGGAGGGCTTTGAGCTTATTGAACGCGTCAAGACAGACATCATCAAAGTTGAAAGGTACATTATTTGCTAATAGGTGACACAAAGGTGGTGACACAAAGGTCTCAAGATTTTTGAAAAATCTTTAATAAATCGGCGATAAAAGGCGGCATGGCTAAGGAAAGATCGAATCTGTCGCATCGAGGTAGGTGGAGATAGATTAACTATCACATAAACTTTAGCCCTGTCAACTTCTATTCCTCTTTTGGAGACTATATGTCCCAAGACAATGCCTTCTTGGACCATAAAGTGGCTCTTTTCCTAACTTAGCACTCTCTTCACACCTTTCTAAAATAAGGGCTAGGTGATCAAGACAGGAATCAAAGGTGCGGCCAAATATCAAAAAATCATCTATGAATACTTTCAGAAACCTATCTATCATGTCAGAAAAGATGGCCATCATGCATCTTTGGAATGTTGCTAGTGCATTGCATAGCCCGAAGGGCATATGTTGATAAGCAAACATTCCAAAAGGACACGTGAAGGTAGTCTTTTCTTGGTCCTCTGGATAAACCAGTACTTGATTGTAACCTGAATATCCATTTAGAAAACAAAAATATTCTTAACTCGTAAGTTTTTCCAAAATTTGGTCAATGAAGGGCAGTGGAAAGTGGTCCTTGCGTATTATGGAGTTAAGCTTTCGGTAATCAATACATAAACGCCACCCTGTGGTTTTGCGTATTGGTACTAGCTCACCGGATGCATTTTCTTTTACGGTAATCCTAGATTTTTTTGAAACTACCTGAATGGGACTCACCCATTGACTGTTGAAAATTGGGTAGATAATACCTGCATCTAACAACTTTACGATTTCCTTTTGAACTACTTCCCTCATGTTTGGATTCAACCGTCGCTGACTTTCTCATGAGGTTTTGGCATTGTCCTCCAAATGAATTTGATACATACATATTGATGGATCAAGCCCCTTATGGTCGGCGACAGTCCACCCTATTGCGTGTTTATGTGCTATAAGTATGGCCAATAGCTTAGTCTCTTGTTCCTTGCTAAGAGCAGACGGGATGATTACTGGGAGTGTATCATGGGGCGTAAGAAATGCGTACTTGAGGGTGTTGGGAAGTTGTTTTAAGTTTAAAGATGGTATTTTTTCAACGGATGGTTGTAACGGATCACTAGAAGTGATGGGTAGAGGTTCTATCCATGGTTTCCATGTTTTAGCAGTGTCCAACACAGATGTTACCTCCTTTACTTGAAAGTTTGAGTCTTCTGAATTTGTATACCATAATGCAGTTTGTAGCACATCTTTAGAATGGACGAGGGGCAATGCTTCTTCTACCAATTCTTCAATTTCGTCAATGCTGAAGCATTCCTCATCATCGATTGAGGCCATTTGGTTAGCTGCTGAGAAGACTTCCAATTGGATTCAGATATATCCAAAAGAAACTTCCATTACCCCGATTTTATAATTTATGCAAGTGTTGGCCGTAGCCAAGAATGATCTACCCAATATAATGGGAATTTGTGTTGGAGATTTCAAACTTGGTTCCATGTTTAACACCAGGAAGTCGACATGGAAAACAAACTTGTCGACTCCAACCATAACATCTTCAATTACTCCTACTGGCCTTCTTTCTGATCTATCGACTAACTGAAGAGTCACCGAAGTAGGCCTCATTTCTCCAAGTCCTAACTTTTCATAAACAGAGTATGGTAGCAAATTTACGCTTACTCCCAGATCCAGGAGTGCTTTGTTTATAGCGTGGCTTCCTATGATACAGGGGATCATAGGAACTCCAGGGTCTTTAAGCTTGGGAGGAGTCCTAGCTTGTAAGACTAAGCTTACTTGCTCGATTAAAAAAACTATTTGTGAGACGTTGTTTCTCCGTTTTCGTTTTTGTGTACACATCTCTTTCAAAAATCATGCATTGGCAGAAACTTGTTTAATGGCTTCTAACATAGGCTAATTGATCTTCACTTCCTTGCAGATTTTTGTGAGTTCCTCTAGCTTTTTGGGATTGATAATAAAAGGTGATGGTGCACCAAAAGTGTTAGAAAAAGGTAACTTTGGTACACAGGGTACTTCAGTTACAGATGTAGGTGTACCATCATTTTCAATTTTTTTATTTCCTAATTTTTTTGTTTTTTCTGGCAGTGGGACTTTCTTTATGACTTCATTTTCTTTTTTCTTAGGTTCAGGGTTGACTACTGGTGTAAGCATATCTACCTTGTTATCCACAACCTTACCACTTCGCAGAATCTAAATAGATTGGATATGGAGTGTAGGACTGGGTATAATCTCTTCACTCAACTTTCCTCCTAAGGTGATTGCTGGTATTGGCAATCCTTCATTATTCCCTATTTCCTCCCATTGTGTAGCAATTGGTTCAATTTTGGTTCCTAAGTTTGCAATGGTCTGAGAACAAGAGTATAAATCTTGAGAAATTTACAAAAGTTGAGATGATTCCTTAGAATGCTGATGCACATGTTGTTGCAGATCTTGGAGAATCTGGACAATAGTGGCCTCATTGTCTGTAACAAGTTGTTGATCGAAAAATTGATTTGTGGCGTATATTGGCTGGGAATTATAGGGGTATTGCTGCTATGCATAAGAGCAGTCTTGCTAGGTCATTCGTGAAAAATCGTAATGGTTTCCCCAGTGAGGGTCATAGGAGTTCTCAGAACTTCCCCATTGAGAAGCAAAGATTTGCTCAGCTTCCACTGGATAAAAGGAGGTAGTTGAGTACTCCTATGGAACATAAGTTGATTGGTAGCTCGGCCAAGATGGGTAATTATGGCCTTGCATGTCTAAAAACAACTATTATATATATATTAGAAAGCAGGGAGAGAAACAAATCTGAGCCTCTTGTTTCTGTGGCCAGCAAAAGTGTTGAAGTTCTGATCCGTTACTCCGAATATACCTGCAAAAGCTTAAGAAGTAAACAAATAAAAATAAAAATATAAAGAAATATAAAAAGAGAAAGATAAATATTGGTTTCTAAAAGAATGAAAATATTAGATAAATATAGAAATAAAGATAAGTTTCGCATCCCCGACAGCGGCGCCAAGAACTTGGTTGGTCTTGTTATGTATATATAAATTATGTTAAACTCAAGTCTTAATCTATTGCAAGCGCACAATGGAAATTATAGTACTAGCATAGGATCGTTCCCACGAGAAAGTTTGTTATCTACTTATTTCTTTATTTCTATCTTCTATTTAACTTCTTATCTTAAAAACTTCTATTTATCTTTAAGATCTAATCTACTGGAGAAATCTGAATAAAAGAATTTTATTCAACTAAAGTGCATTAAATTAAATCTAAATCCTCCTTCTGATTGAGATCGTCAATCCTAATCTTCAGCTACCGGATATTTATGAATTTAAATAATACCGTTACACCATATTTCTAGTCTCTTAGCATTGGTCGTCAATCAAGTCTAAGATTCTATCAATATAGATTTAATCTAATCAACAACTTCCTAAAATCTAGGCGTCAATCAAACCTTAGAAAACTGATGATGGAAAAGTAAAAACTGTTACACTAATATGCAAATTCTAACCTGAGTCATCAATTCAAATCAAAACTTAGAGATGTTTACAAAGCAGTAAATAAAAGAAAATAAAATCTAATCTAGAAAGCAAAGTAAAGTATATCCTTCACCCCTTAGCCGCAAGTCGTCAATTGCTCAGGAGAAATTACAGATATCTACTCTAATCTTTAGCACTCAATTACAGTCATCAATTTCTCTTGAAAAACCTCTGATATCTAATCTATTCTAACTAGTATACACTACTTTGATCGAAAAAAAATCTAGCCTCAGGCGTCAATTGATACTGAAATTCTTCGATGCTTATTCCTATGTCGAGCTCTCTTATTTATACTTCATAAGGAGTCGGTTTATAGAGATCTAATTCTAATAAAAGAAACTACAAAAATAAAAGTATCATAATATTACTCTAATTTTAATTTGATTCTTCCTTGCTTTCCACAGTTGATGTGTTCCTAATTTCTTTCCTTGATAGCAGCCGTAGAGTTCATTAGCATCAATCTTCATCAACCTTCTCAGATCCGTGGTTAGTTGAACTTCTAATTCAAGAGATCTTCTAATTTTGTTCATGGCGGTGATAGTTCTCACATGATCAGCAGTAGCAGAATCTGCAATAATTACGAAAGCTTCTATAATTGCAATCGTAGATAATGATTTTTCATTTTCTTCTTTTCTTTAAAAAATTGTCAATCAAGATTTTCTATTTCTATTCTTGCTTCTTTGGAAAATCATCAATCATGATTTTCTCTTCTTGTGGCTTTCTTACTTGGACGATTTCTTATTTCGAACACTCGCTTTTTCTTCTTTTTTCGTTTTATGAAGAATCGTCTTTTTGCTTAATTACAGTTTCTCAGCCTTTGGCTATTGGCGAATCGTCTTTAACGCTTAATCATCTTTTTACTGCTTTTTGAGTTTATTTTCATGAAGATTAACATTTAGGCTCTCTTTTGTTGATTATCTTTAATATCTGTACATCAATAACTTATTAATAATAAACTAAGTCCTAACAACACTAAGCTAAGGGCGATAAAATGGTAAATTATGTAGCTGATCAGTCAACGTCCTAGTTATAATTGTGAAATGCATTTCCAAAGGCAATCAAACATACCCCAAGATTATGTATAGGATTTGACGACCAACTAACGAAGCCACATCGATTTTATTGTAAACTAGTAATCTACAAGATAGGGCATTCCTCATAATCTTGTGAACTCCATTGTGCAACCATAGGATTTGTGACGATCCCGTGGCAACGATGCGCCCTCTAATAAATATTTAGAGTTGCCACTCGGAGCTTTTGGTATCCCGGGAAACCTAGATCAATTTTATAAGCATCGAAGTGCCACAAATATGACTTTGAATCTGGTCTACGCCAAAAGCTCTTAGGTAGGGGCTTCAGTTATCGATTGTGAAGGTATTAGGCTCCCAATCAACCTGCTTAATGCGGTCTCTACTTATGGCCAAAACAAAAATAATATAAAAGAAAAGAAAAAGGCTTCCTCTCTAAATGGCTTAAAATCCTATTTGTGCCCTTCCGTTTCTACCAAAAATTCGGCGGCGTAACGGCATAAATGGTAGGATAGAGGAATAATTGAGAAGGTAGAGGAATAGAGGGGAGAGCCGGAGCTCTTGGGCCCTTGTTGCACCGCTGTGGAGCCTTGCGTTGGCTTGCTTCAGTGATCTTTTGATGGCTTGTATAGCTTAATGATGGATTCTAACACCTAGGGTGGGTAACTAAGAGGTAGAGAAGGGAGGCTAAGGGGTAGCACACACCTAAACTAAAGCTTTTTGATGGAAGGCTAAGGTTTTTTTATGGTTTGAAAGTTCTAGAATTTGGATGAAAAGAGTGCACTAGGGGAGAGAGAAAAGGGATTCCTTAATCTCTAATTTATAAATTTTTTCAAGCCTTTGTAAAGGGAGGGGTGCCTCTCTATTTATAGGAAAAAGAGAGGTTAGGAGGATGCTTAGAGGCTAATTTGGATTAGTAATTAGGTAATCTAGCCATCTAAGGTTTCATAGGATTTTTGGAGCCTTGAAAAGTGTGAAGAGTTGCTTCAATGGTGGATGATAGGGTGGAACTTTAAACCACTTAAGAGGTTGCACATAGATAATAAATGGGTGCAACAGAACTAGCAAAACACACCCCAAAGATCAAGATGGTCAACAAGTCAAATCCCATTCTCAAAATTCGAGGCAAAGAACTGGGGTTACTGTTCATATGCCTGGCACAACTATTAGTTGTGCCAAGCATATGTATAGTAAAACAGTGATTGAACAGTGCCTGGGAAGTTGGCTGCTGTTGGGATGTTTGCCTTCCCTCAAATGAGGGTCTAAATCATCAGTAAAACTAGGCAGACACACTCATACAGACCTGCAAGTATTCAGGATTTGTTGTAGCAAGCTTTAAAAGAATGGTGAGTAAGGGAATGTCCACAGGGAGGTTGTTTAGAAATATGATAAATCCCCAGATTTGTGCCAGATCTGTCACCTTAACTATTACTAATTTAATTAAAAGATAGGGGAGAGGTTTGAATGGATTGTTACTTAAACTAAGCTAAAATTAATCATAAACTAAATTGGATCGAGTTTAGGAGCTTAGATCTTGCAGGAGAATAGAGTAAAGAAACAGAAAATGGAGAAGAGTAGCTTACAGGTTGGTTTTCACTGAAATCAGATTCAATTAATCATGCTACAAAGGTTCAGAGCACACAATTTCCTCGCTGGCTATAAGCACAACTGCAGGGTATAAATTCCACTCCAAATCACAAGATCCACCTGGTCTTAAGGCTATGATCTGTCCACTTTAATGGTCACAGACCATCCTATAGACTTTATCGAATCCATGGATTGCAGCAGATGAATCCAATTGAGGCCTGAGCTTAGATTTACCTTAAGGTTATGATCTGTCCACTTTAATGGTCACAGACCATCCTAGAGACCTCCTACAAAGCCAGAGCCTCAATTAGAACAATTAAAACCACTACAGATGTTGCGATTCTCAGGCCACAGACTCAAGGAATCACAGGAGCATCAGATCCAGGGAGATCAGATGGTATCCAAGAGGTCTACCAGTTAAGTGGGTGAGCAGATCTACAACTCCTCTACACAAATCCGATCGAGCACCAAATGGAACCAAAGGAAGTTTAAATCTAATTAAAGCATTAAAAACAACATTATCATTGCAAATAAGGTCACTTTACAATGGAAATACTCTCAGATCTGTAGTCTGTGCAGCTAGAAACCTACAATAGCACTCTTAACCTCACCCAATTATAGATCTAACTTCACTCCTCACTACTGCAAGGGCTTTAGCCAACCATGGTTGGGCTAAATGAGGGAAATGGAATTGCTCTGCAGGCACTAATCTCCAGAATTTTGGCTCAGATCTCGATCCCTCCAATGGCAATTAGGGATCTCTATATATAGCTTCCTCCTCTATTTTTTCTGCCAAAAATCCTTTTTAGAAGGTCGTCAGAGTTTGTTAGAGTTCTGTTAAAGCATGTGGGTCGGTTAGGGCTTTCTAGGGCATCTTCTAGAACCTCGTGCCGATCACCAAAGTGCCTCAATTTACGTGTAGCAGGTTACCAGGTCTCAGCGTGTGCATAGCATAGTTTTTGAGAAGTTCAGCATACAATTTCGACAGGTTAGAGAAGCTTTTGACAGGTTAAAAGTAAGCTTGTAGTCCCTTTCGATAGGTTCCCTGGTCTCTTCGATAGGTACCGATAGGATGAGTTTCCTCTTTAAAGCTTTAGGGTCCTCACCCATTATCTGGAGTATTCGATAGGCTGCCTGAGTAGTTCGATAGGTCTAGAGGTCCTTTTCGACAGGTTCAGCTTTGCGTGCCATCATCCCGATAGGTTGGCTCTCATTCCTATGGAAAGGCTTAAGCCTCCTTCGATAGGTTCAATTCCAGCATCTTCATTTCGATAGGTTCAGGAAGCCTTCGACAGGTTCTTTTTCTCTCCTCTGGCAAGCTTTCGATAGGATGAGCTTTCTCTTTCATTCATCTGCTCGATCAGGGATCCTATCGAATCCCTCACTTCCGCACATGTCTTCCTCTTTCTGCCTTCAGATCCTCTCGAGCCCTTCTCCAACTACACGAATTCTTCTCTTTTATCCTTCAGCTCCTATTGAAGTCTTCCAGATTCCCTTTCGATAGGTTGTTTTAAGACCTGTGTTCACTTCCTTTCCTTTGTTCTCACATGACCACACATTCCAAGGGCTCGATGTGTCGCCTCCGTGTGTCTTATTCGGGTCTACATAGTGCTGAGAGATGGCTTCTTTGTGGGCATTCTTAAGCGGTTTTTCTATATTATTACTAGCTTTCACTGCTATCTACAAAAGGCACTCAACAGGGACTTATTAGTATGCTCACAGGTCTGTCAATGATCAGGTTAAAGGGTGAAAAGTGGCATTTTTCACCACTTAACACACCCCCAAACCTAAGCTTTGCTAGTCCCTGAGCAAAGGAGAATTCAAAGAAAACTAAAATGCCACTTTCGTAGGGAGCACAGATGCATTTAGCATATGCACCAAGCCTTTTAAACCCCTAGGTGATCCCTAGTGGAGGAGTGAAGTCTCCTGAGGGTTTTCAGTGAAGGTACCCACAAACTTCTCCAATACAACTTAGTTAATAATAGTGCAACCTGTTAAAGCAGAGTTTAAGCAAATCAAATAAATTCACATCGTGCTCATTCATTAAAGGAATTTCAACAGAAAAACATCCATTTGAAGATATGAAAGTCTGTTGAAATCTCTTCATCATCATTCAGTTTGTGTCAAGGCATTTCTCCTAAAATTTGATGCATAACTCACCATCAATTTGAGGATCCCACTCAGATACTTCCCCCATCAACTGGATTTCAGACCCAAGTCTCATCAGGGTTGTTCACTCATCAGTACAGAGAAGAGGGGTAAATCATATCACTAAGCTCAAGAGTAGTTACAACCCTCAAATAGGACTGCAAGCAGGAGCATAGGCATTGCTTGAATTTCTGGCTTTTCTAGCTCTTTACACCATAGATTAAGCAAATCCTTATCTCCACATGACGGCTCAATCCACTTTCAGATCAGTAAGGGCTTTTTATTTGGGTTGTAATGTGGCTTAGGGATGAGGTTTGTGAAAAAGCACAAGGAGTAAATAGGGTTCAAAATTGAGAAATCAGTAAAGGTAAGGAGGTGATCTAGACTCCTTCTTTAATTCAGCACAATTCCATCTACTTCTCGAATTTTCAGAGCCAAAGTGGTCAGCTTCTTCTCTTCCTTCCAATCTTTCAATGAAATGACTTCTCTTCCTTTTGCTTTATTTCTCCTCTTTTTATTTTATTTTATTTATTATTTTTTTTTTTTATGGTCTGTGGCCACAACAATACCACATGAGTCTCCCTCTTTCTGAGCCAACAATACCCTAGCTCTACCTTCTTCCATTTCTTCACCTTTACCTTCTGAATTCTCAAAGTAGGGTTAGGCAGCATTAGGTCAAAGGGTTTCTTTTTGTTTTGGGTTTTGAATTTTTTGATTTTTCATCCAAAGAAGAACTGGGAATTAAGTCTCAAAAGGTGTGTATCAAGGGCAGTTCAAAGGCGAGGAAATTTTAGGCTCAAACTGTCCAAGGGATGGCCTTACTTCATGTCTTCCATGTTATGAATGCTGTCAAGCTTGTTTCAATTTGGATTTGTCTAACTTCTAGTGGTCAAGATTAAGTCCAGTTAGCTCTCAAAGCAGAAGAAATTGCCAAGACACTCTTCAAAGAAATTTTCAGGCCCAATTCTCACTGGGTATGGCCTTCCATCCAAATTTCTGGGGAGTATCTTCACAGTCTCTTCTCATTTCTGGTTTACTACACATCAAAAATTTCTTCAAGAATTCTTGACATTTGCTTCATTAAGAATGTTAAAACTTCAGCTTGCTTCAGTTGCAAATGGTTTTTTAGTTTCCTTAACAACAAATATGAAGTGAATTCATTCTCTTTTCAATTATTCCTTTTTCAACTTGGCTGTACTACAATTAACTGCTTTATTGACATCCATGCCACACCCCCAAACCTAAACTAAACAGTGTCCTCACTGTTTTACACTATGTAAGTAAGGGAGAGGCATGCGGGAAAAAAAAAGTGAGATAAAAAGACAAACTAACAAAAGTACATGAACACAAAATTGTATTAATAAGCTAACTAGATACATGAGACGAGTGAGGGAGAAGCGAAAACACCAAAACTGCCATAGCTATTTACAGGCATCATCCGGCCAATCATAGAGGTCAGCTAAGTTTTTCAGCTCATCCTTGGATAAGGGAGCTGAAAACTTGTTGGGATGTTTGCCTTCCCTCAAATGAGGGTCTAAATCATTAGTAAAACTAGGCAGACACACTCATACAAACCTGCAAGTATTCAGGATCTGTTGTAGCAAGCTTTAAAAGAATGGTGAGTAAGGGAATGTCCACAGGGAGGTTGTTTAGAAATATGATAAATCTCCAGATCTGTCACCCTAACTATTACTAATTTAGTTAAAAGACAGGGGAGAGGTTTGAATGGATTGTCACTTAAACTAAGCTAAAATTAATCATAAACTAAATTGGATCGAGTTTAGGAGCTTAGATCTTGCAGGGGAATAGAGTAAAGAAATAGAAAATGGAGAAGAGTAGCTTGGAGGTTGGTTTTCACTGAAATCAGATTCAATTAATCATGCTACAAAGGTTTAGAGCACACAATTCCCACGCTGGCTATAAATTCCACTCCAAATCACAGGATCCACTGGGTCTTAAGGCTATGATCTATCCACTTTAATGGTCACAGACAATCCTATAGACTTTATCGAATCCATGGATTGCAGCAGATGAATCTAATTGAGACCTGAGCTTAGATTTACCTTAAGGTTATGATTTGTCCACTTTAATGGTCACAGACCATCCTAGAGATCTCCTACAAAGCTAGAGCCTTAATTAGAATAATTAAAACCACTACAGATGATGCAATTCCCAGGCCACAGACTCAAGGAATCACAGGAGCATTAGATCCAGGGAGATCAGATGGTATTCAAGAGGTCTACCAGTTAAGTTGGTGAGCTGATCTATAACTCCTCTACACAAATCCGATCGAGCACCAAATGGAACCAAAGGAAGTTTAAATCTAATTAAAGCATTAAAAACAACATTATCATTGCAAACAAGGTCACTTTACAATGGAAATACTCTCAGATCTGTAGTCTGTGCAGCTAGGAACCTACAATAGCACTCTTAACCTCACCCAATCACAGATCTAACTTCGGTCCTCTCTACTCCAAGGGCTTTAGCCAACCATGGTTGGGCTAAAGGAGGGAAATGGAATTGCTCTGTAGGCACTAATCTCCAAAATTTTGGCTCAGATCTCGATCCCCCCAATGGCAATTGGGGATCTCTATATATAGCTTCCTCCTCTATTTTTCCTGCCAAAAATCTCTTCTAGAAGGTCGTCAGAGTTTGTTAGAGTTCTATTAAAGCACGTGGGTCAGTTAGGGCCTTCTAGGGCATCTTTTAGAACCTCGCGTTGGTCACCAAAGTGCCTCAATTTACGTGTAGCAGGTTACCAGGTCTCAGCGTGTGCATAGCATAGTTTTTGAGAAGTTTAGCATACAATTTCGACAGGTTAGAGAAGCTTTTGACAGGTTAAAAGTAAGCTTGTAGTCCCTTTCGATAGGTTCCCTGGTCTCTTCGATAGGTACCGATAGGATGAGTTTCCTCTTTAAAGCTTTAGGGTCCTCACCCATTATCTGGAGTATTCGATAGGCTGGCTGAGTAGTTCGATAGGTCTAGAGGTCCTTTTCGACAGGTTCAGCTCTACGTGCCGTCATCCTGATAGGTTGGCTCTCATTCCTATTGAAAGGCTTAAGCATCCTTCGATAGTTCAATTCCAGCATCTTCATTTTGATAGGTTCAGGAAGCCTTCGATAGGTTCTCTTTCTCTCCTTAGGCAAGCTTTCGATAGGATGAGCTTTCTCTTTCATTCATCTGCTCGATAGGTTCAGGGATCCTGTCGAATCCCTCACTTCAGCACATGTCCTCCTCTTTCTACCTTCATATCCTATCGAGCCCTTCTCCAATTTCATAAATTCTTCTCTTTTGTCCGTAAGCTCCTATCGAAGTCTTCCAGATGCCCTTTCGATAGGTTGTTTTAAGACCTGTCTTCACTTCCTTTCCTTTGTTCTACTGCAGCCACGCGTTCCAAGGGCTCAATGATGTGCTGCCCTCTGGTCAGCTGTTGCTGGGCCTGCATAGTGCTGAGAGATGGCTTCTTTGTGGGCATTCTTCAGCAGTTTTTCTGCATTATTACCAGCTTTCACTGCTATCTACAAAAGGCACTCAACAGGGACTTATTAGTGTGCTCACTGGTCTGTCAATGGTTAGGTTTAAGGATGAAAAGTCGCATTTTTCACCACTTAACAGCTTCCCACAGCAGGACCCACCTAAATGCTGGTGCAACTATTAGTTATGCAAAATCCCTAGGGGGTCTCCACACTATTTACCATTTTGCCCTTACTCTTCAGAACGCGACATCTTCTCATTTATAGCTCTGATTGGGGTGATTCTTAGCTTGTTGGAAAGCTGAGGACTTCTACTTTTCAATGGTATGAGTTTTGATCATAGTAGATGGTCACAGCTAGTCCCAGTGTACCACTCTTCATCCATTACTCGGGAAAGCTAGGTTTAGGTCCGGAATGGGTTCTAAGTCGGGATGGGCTTCTAAGGGTCCGGGAAGGTTCCTAAGGGATCTAGGGTAATTCCTAAGGGTTTAGATAGGTTCCTAAGGGTTTCATACATGTCATCAAAAGTTTAGAGATGCGCCTCGCTCGAAATGTGTCTCGATCAGGCCTTGGGCCAAATTTGGGTGTCTACAGATGTACCTCTTGGTATCCGATCACTAATGATCGAATGCCAAAGAAAAGAGACATCTGAAGAGGCCCAAGGAATTACTGATGGGTCCACAGCATTCAGAATGAACTTCAAACATCATATGAGTAACATGGTGAGAAAATGAAAGCCCTGTATATCTGGAAAAACGGTCGTTTCTCAAGATAATCGGTCCCCATGCGCTTAGCAACATTAACCGAAGTGGAATGAGTTGTGAAAGCCCAATAGCTGGGAAAAATGGTCGCTTTTCGAGATGATTTGAAGGAGTTTAATGTTCAAGATTCATTTTAAATACAACAACTATGTAAGTAAGGAGGGTGATCGACCCACATTCAAAGATAAGCGCAAAGCAAGTACACAAGGCTCAACAGTTTGTCTAACCATATGAGGCATTGATCACCTCATCTGACTGGTCACGGGTGCCTCTGCTTGAAGTAGGGTTTGAGGTCTTTGGGTGAACCCATTGATCCCGAAGTTTAATTAGTATGACTATCCGAGCGAAGCGAACTGATGTTGCAACACTTTTTAGGAGTATGTGCCACTTTTCCAACGTACCTTAGATCATCATGACCCAGAGTATCCAACCTCAAATGACACTAAACAGATTCGGCCAAAATCGGGTGCCCACCATAGGGGACACCTAATCCTGGTCTCTATCGATAATGATCTTACAAATCATTTAACTATGCATAAACATGCACCCATTAGGGGTGATAAGCAACAGAGGCAATGGAAGTCTCGACCCAGATCTCATCCGGGTATAATTTACTAGAACAAACGACCGTTCTACGGATACTCAGACGCATGGCGTACACTTTACAGGGATACCGTGCCAATACAGGTTTTAAGCCTGCGAAAATAAAGGGAAATGAACCCTTTTGCATGCATGTTTATACATAGTTGATTGATATATAGTTCCATTTTCAACAGGTTGGTTTCAACCAACGATTGACCTTTTTTATAACGGAGTTATCCGAACCTCAAACCCCATTGGACGCATGTCCGGACAATATAGACCAAGAGTCCACTCCTCCGAAATAGCTCGTGATGAATCTGGAGTTAGACACTCATGTTCTTATGAATCTACAAACAAAGCACTCATCACAAAGATTTAGCAGTGGAGTCGACCCGATCGAAACATGGACCGTTTGGCCGAGATTGACACCGTTGCTCCTACTTTGAAGTAGGACCCAAAAATCTAAGGCAGACCTTAGATTTAGGGCATTGATTTAGCACAGTTGTGTTGCCGATAAAATATTGACCTTTTACCGCATCGAAACACGAATGTGCGTAGCTGTGCGCCCAATCGTATGAGGCATTGACCGCCTCATCTGACTAGTCATGGGTCCCCTTGCTTGAAGCAGGGTTTGAGGTCATTAGGCGAGCCCATTGATCCTGAAGTTTATTTATCACGCCTATCCGAGCAGAGCGAATAGATGTCACAATGCTTTTTAGGAGTACGTGCTGTCTTTTCGAAACATTTATTTTATTGTTTTATGTGAAAAAATTTTGACCTCTTATTTTTTTTTTTTTGTGTTTTATCATTTTATGTGATTTTTAGATTTTGAGTTATCATTTTATGTGATTTTTTAGATTTTAAGTTATTATTTTATGTGATTCTATCACTTTATTACTTCTATTATTTTATGCGAATTATTTTTAAGATTTTCTTTATCTTTTTTTGTGGATTTTTAGATTTTTAAGTTATCATGTTATGTGATTTTTTTGGTTTTAAGCTATCATTTTATGGGATTTTTTTTATTTTTTTAGAACTATTATTTTATGTGAATTATTCTATCGTTTTATGTGAATTTTTCTATCATTTTATGTGAATTATTTTTGGTTTTTATGTGGGATTTTTTTTTATTTTTTTAGACTTTTTCACGTTTTTCTATGCAAGATCGGGATGCCTATTGATATCGATCCATTTTATTCTAGCATGACTTCCTGAGCAAGCCGAATGAGGATCTACATGTCGTTTGAAAGCGCGTGCATCGGCTGGGAGTAACATAACGAAGAGAAGGGGGGTATCGAGCCATGCAAGTGACCCATACCAGGCCCAAAACCTTACTTGTAAGTGGCTGGCGCAACTATTAGTTGCACCAAGCCAAAAGAGGGCTCAAAATAGCCTGGCGTAACTAATAGTTACGCCAAGTATGGTTGGGGATCAAATTTAAACAGCTCGAGTTCGGGCAGCCATCGTGTGTTTTGAAAATTGCTCTCTTCCCCCTCTCTAATTCGAAAAACAGAGCCTCCCTAGGGTTCCTTTACATCGCCTGTACGCGTGCCTCATTTTCGGCATTTGCTCGCGCCGATTGATTGTCCGTATCGCGCTAGATCAAAGACCCCATTTCCTTCACAAGGTAACCCTTTAAAGCCCATTTTCTTTGATTTTTCTTGCTTCTTCTTACAAATATGATCATGATCTTGTATTCTTAGATGATTAATGGTTTATTTTCATTATACTTATGCTTGTTGATGATGTGTTGATAATTTTTCATGAATGATGCCCTATTTTTGTTATTTTATGGATTTTATTGGTGCCTAATATACATATATATATTTTTGTTATTTTTATTTGTGCATATAGAAGGGATTTTATTTTTTATTTTTTTATTTTTTTTCATTTTGAATATAAAGCAAGGATTTTTTGAACATTAATTAGGGAGAAGGGGTTTTTGGTTTCTATTTTTTGAAAATTAACTAAGAAAATTGATTTTTTGATTTGAAAATTAAGGAAAGTGATTTTTGGTTTTTGTATATTTTTTGAAAGTTAACTAAGGAAAAAGGGGGTTTATTTTTGTTCGAGTGTTGTTTTTTCTTTTTTTATTGACATAAAAAGAGGACTTTTTTGGTTTTTTGATTTTAGGAGCATAGAATTTTTTTTGTTTTTAGCTTTTCTAAACATAAAAGAAGGACTTCTTTTTTTTTGGGGTTTTTGATTTTAATAAAAACTAAGACACTTTTTTTGTTTTTGATTTTAGGAGTATAAAGAAAAAAGGCTTCTTTTTTCGTTTTTAACTTTTAAAGAAAAAGGACTCCCTTTTTTTGTTTTTTTTTTTTTTTAAATTTTAGAAGCATAAAAAAGAGTTATTTTTTTTATTTTTTAATTTTAAAGAAAAAGACTCCTTTTTTATTTTTAATTTTAGGAGCATGAAGAAAAAAAGCTTCTTTTTTCATTTTTAACTTTTAAAGAAAAAGACTCTTTTTTTGTTTGTGTTTTTTTTTTAATTTTAGGAGCATAAAAGACTTCTTTTTTTTTTTTTTTAAAATTTTATTTTCAAAGATAGAGAGGGGGGAATTTGTTTTATTTTAATTGTTTTTGAAGACAAAAAGGAAGGGATTTTTTGTATTTTCATTCTATTAAAAAGGGATTTTTTTTTGTTTATGTGTATGTGTATCTATGCTTCTGAAAATAATAGAAAATGGATGAGCACACTTACTTTCCCTTGGCCTGTAGAAAAAAAATGGTTCTTTAGCACTGACCTATTCTGATGTGATTGCTTGTTTTTGCCTCAGAATGTCCGACGACGAAGAGTACATGCCTGAGGAGGGCCATGAGGAGGGGCTCGATGTAGTCTATGGTCCCCATGGGGAGCAGTTCTTTGTGATAGAGCGCAAGGCAGATCCCTAGCTGGAGATGCAGGGCGAGGCTGCCCGAGTTGGCCTTCTTCATCAACAATACATCCATATATCTAATTTCGGCATAGCGGGCGAGGTAAAAGATAGGTTCAGTTCTTCCTTTTGTGCAACTTTGCTTTATTTCCATGCTCTGATGCATTTCTCTCTCTTGATGCAGGCCTTGCCCTCTATTGTGTTCCGTGGGGGATGGCTTGACTTTCATGATTTCTACTACTACGTTCCCCTGTGGTGAAGTATTTACTGGAGCAGGCGGGTTTTCAAGAGTTCCTATCCTGCCCCCCCATGAGGGCCGACGCTGCGTACCTAAGGGCCCTGATAGAATGGTTTTGTCCTGAGATCATGTCCTTCAACATGGCCTATGCCGAGATGACACTAGCGCCCGTAGATTGGGCGATAATTATCAGCATTAGCGTGGGAGGCGTACTGATAGCCAGCCTTGCGGTGTTGAGCAGGGATGACATTGTTAGGTTCATAGGGGATTATCCCCCTCGTGGGCAGATGCACGGTACCGAGGTCAAGATGACTTAGTTATCTAGGCTCTATGGGGCTGGTGAGCAAGACCCTCCTGGCCTGTATCACGCTTCTGCTCCTGCTGGGCAAGACCCTCTTGACGAATGTGGGTAGCGGTCGAGTCAGCTTGGCACTACTGAGCATTATGGATAACTGGCTTGACATCCATAGGTATGACTGGGGCGGGGCCGGATATGCGTGGCTGATGTATGGCGTAGCTCGAGTATCTATCGGGGAGGCTAAGTCTGTTGTCGGTTTCTGGCCGGCTCTAGAGATAATCTCTAACTCTTTCACTTTTAGCAGTTTTACTTGGATGGTCTTTATATGCTACTGACTTATATTTTTTTTTGCACTGCTCTCTTCAGGCATGGGGGTACCTCCACTTTGAGCCTGGACGCCTGCTTCTCCACTTAGAGGTATACACCTACCCTCTCCTCAGCAATTGGAACCAATCCCGACGCTGCGACGTGGGCATGAAGCATTTAGAGATGGGCCTGAGGTCCCAGTTGGATCTGATGGTTCCCGAGTGGGTAAGGCCTTTTCAACCCTGTTTATTCCAGTTTGGAAATTCTCTTTTGCTAATATGCTACATGTTGTGACTGATTGACATTCTCTTGACTTGGACAGATCCTTTATGACTCGTACCTCACCTCCATGCTTTGGGACCGGGCTGTCGTAGGTCCATCGCGCCTATTCAACAACCGCCATGTTGTCTTCTTTTATGGGACATGGGCCAGGGCTTACTATTTGGGGGAGTGAGTAGTTTGCCAGTATCAAGGCTATCCCGCCATACCTATGGATCCTCCTGCAGACGTTTTGGATCCTATTGGTAGCATTGAGGAGCTCATTGTGGCCTTCCTTCATAATGGACTCCCCATTAATGCCCTTCTCATGCCCGGGGACTATCAGCTATGGTACGAGTCTCAACCGTACCGGTTCCTCCTGTCGCATTTCTGCCCTAGAGTCAACTTCCTTACTTTTGGTGGCCCGCGCTCCCAGGTAATTCTCCTTTCTCTTTCAGATTAGTCCCCTTTTGGTTTCAATTCAGCTTTGGTTCCTACTGAGCAAATCTCTATTTTGTTCATAGTTTGCTCAAGGGGATGACTCAGATGATGAAGGTGGGGCGGCGGCGGGCGCAACGGATGCTTCGGGGGCGGGTCGCTCGAGTGCTGGCCTTCCGGTGTGGGTCCCTCGGGTGAGGGTTCCTCAGGTGCGGGTGCTTTAGGTGCTGGTCCGTCGAGTACTTCTCATGTGGGTGCCCTTGGTGGTGTTCCGCCCGTGGTCTATGGGACCTTCAGATGTCTTGACGATAGCTTTCTCTTAGGTCTATGCGCCGACGTGGATAAGTAGGCATGCATTTCAGCTGAAGCGGTTTGGGCCCCTCCTCCTGAGGTGGTTTTGGGGGTAAGCCCTCTTACAATCGTTCTCCTTTTGTCTTAGTTCCTTTGATAAATGCATGTGTTTGCTACTAGTCCATGCAACTGACATCCCTTCCCTCTGAATGTATAATTTCGACTCGTCCATGGAGCATGCTACGTATTACTGTAACATCGCAGAGCTCTAGGACGTGGAGGGGGTGAGTATCTAGCCGCTCAGTCTCTCTCACTATTTCGCTATCCTTTGTTCCTCAATTGATCTTGATTTCTGATTTTGACTATGACTTGCAGCATACACGCGCCAAGGAGTTGCGCTCTTTGCTTAGTCGGTTTTCACAGGCATTGTCACAGGTGGGAGATATTCGGACCTTCCAAAGCTCCTCGCGTAGGCGAAAGAAGTCCAAGGGCACCAACAAGGATTAAGCCTTATCTTCTGCATTTTGAACAATTCAAACATTTTGGGATAATTGTTATTGGGATTTTACAAAGTTTGCAACAGATGTTTGTAGCACGTTTCGGATGATTTTCTGTTTGGACATGTTTAGTACTTTTTCTTCGATTGCATATTATCTTTCTCTTGCCCATATTCGACTGTTTGCAGGATGGTTTTGACAATTGCCCAGAAAAGTGGCTCTTGAGGTTGCATGCATTGGTGCGGGTTTCTCCTGCACAAAATGTAAAGACCCATATTTTGAACCCGAGTTAGACTGACCCTGTGTGTGTATTCGGCTCGGCAACCGACGTCACCATTTATTTTCGATTTTTATCTAGATGTGATTGTGCGGACAGATTTTAATTTAGAGCCCATTTGGACCCTCGTGCGAAAGTTGTGCACCGACCTCGGTGTAGCCGCTCAACACCGGACTTGAGTTTTAAAATTAGAAGTGTATAATACATAAGATGTGTGTGTGTGTTTTACTTTGTGAGCAATCCTATTATAAGAAGGAATTGCATTCCCATATTATACTAGGTTTTGTTAAGAGAGGATAGTTACCCAACCGTATGAAACTCCTTCTTCTCTCTTCTTCAATCATCGTAGGAGATCGGTTTAGAAAACCTCCTTCTCTAGAACCCTCTTTGTTGAAAACACTTAAACCTTAGAAAGAACTTGAATCAACCTTGGATTTGTAGTTGGCTATTGGGAGAGGTTGAGATCATTGGGGGCATGCTGGAGTTGTCTCTGTGAACTCGTGGGATCGATCGCGGCGCGAATCGTTGAGGAAACCCGTCGGTTTTTATCATCGCTCGAGCAAGGTATCACCGAACTCCGACATTGTCTTAGTATTTTAGTCATAACTTTTTATCTCGAACTCCGATTGAGATGATTCTTTTTGCGTTGGAAAGCTAATATAAAAATCTACAACTTTCATGTTTTGACCAACACATGAATCAATCGTCTTGATAGTCAACAAAATATGAGAATGTTACATCAAATTCTAGGATTGGCGCAACTTGCCTGTTTTGACTTGTTTTTGAGGAAACGCTTAAATAGGTCTATATTATTAGTAATTAGAGTTTATCTTAATGCATGAACGTATATTGTGATGTATATTGAGAGCGAGAGGCCATCAATAGGACCTTGCTTGACTTCGCATAACTCCGAGTTTTAGGTAGGAGAATCTCATCTTTACAGTATTTTATTTTAATTCGCATGGATATTTTGAATTAAAATCTTTGAACTTGCATATGCCATTGAAATCACATCTGTAAATTGAAATTGATATGAATGACTAAAATCTAAATCTACTAAATCTCACGAATCACAGAATCTGCTTAAGCTCTGAAGATCTGAAATCAAGAACCTGAACTATGTATAAGAGACTTCCATCTGATTATATTAGTATCTGCATTTGTTTTATGATTGACCTGAACGACCCCTCAAAAATTCCTGAACAACTTCCTGGCACAAGTTTCCCTCATTACGCAGGGGCTTGTTGCATCCTGAAAAAGGGTTCATGAACGACGATGGTAGGTAGGGGTTCCCATCGGCTATATTCCTACTCTCGAGATATAGTTTACTCGGGAGGTATTTTAAGTTGAGGATTAAGTCATGAATTACTGAACTTTGCATATAGAAGTTAGAGAAACTAAGACACTGAAACACTGCATCTGTTCTTGAAACTGTTTTCACACATTTAGAAATAAATCTTACATATGATTTCCGCACCTAAATTCAGTTTATTATCTGCTTATATGTTTGACAAGCTATATTCCGATATTTGTTTTGAAACCATGTTAGTTAAAGTAAAATGCCGTAAATGTCTTTCTTCTACTAAGCTTTGTTGGTTAGCTCACTCCGACTATACGTCACAGGTTCAGGTATTGACGTGGCTATTCAGGGATGTGAGACTGATCCTGACTACGTGCCTGAGGAAGAGCTTGAGGTTCCTCCTGAGGAGTTTTTCCCAGTATAGAACTTACTGATTTTCTTATTTGTGGTGAGAGTTAGACTTGAATTTGTGGGCCCATTTTAGTTGGATACCATAGTTTTATATTTGACGTTGATTTCTGTTATGAGCCATGTTTTGATGATGGTCGGCCATCATCGGTGGTTCTTTACTTTTAATTGCTTCCGCATTTATTTTAGCTATGGATATTTATTGCGCTTTACTCTGATATGTGCCCTGTTTGTCCGGCTTATCGTTTATTCGATAGGTTGACGAACCGGCCTTTCCTATACCTGAGGGATTGGAAAAGTCGGGTCGTCACAGTTGGTATCAGAGCCATGGTTTTTAGATTCTCTAAGGACTCATGAGAACTAACCGTGACTCGGTACAGTTCGCATCAGAGTCATGTCGTTAGGTCCAGAATCACTAGTACTGTTTGTAATTGTCTTTACAATCAATGTTGACTGATGTTGTGGTGTTCACAATAACAGATCAGTATGGCCCCAAGATTTAGAGCGAGGCGAGTAGGACGGTGCCTTTAGAGGACATTCCTGAAGGTGTCGGTACATCAAGGGGAGTTGCCTTCGCATCCGGTTCTAATGCAGTCCCTATAGGAGCCGGAGTTGATAGAGGTCAGGGTGAAAGAATGGAACAAGTGTTGGAAAGTCTGGCCACCAACATTGCTCGAGATTTGCATCTATGGCTCGATCGTAATCGCCGAAGCGAGCTGATTTCTGTTGGACAACAACAACAATCATCAGGATTTGTCGAATTTAGGAGGATGAGACCTCCAATTTTCGACGACCGACGATGGAAGTCAAGGTTGGTTGGATGAGATGGAAAGATCTTGAGGTGCTTGATTGCAGATGTCGAGAAGGTTAGATGGGCAACCTTCAAACCGGATGGACAGGACCATGGTGGAAGTCCGTGGCTGAACAGGAGCAGGAGTTTCCCAATACTCCTTGGACATGGGCAGAGTTTACCGAAGCGTTCAACGATCAGTACTTTCCCAAGATCGTTAGACATCAGATGGAAGTTGAGTTCATCGAGCTGAAGCAGGGGACAATGTCAGTGCGTGAGTATGGAGATGAGTTCACGCGACTTTCAAGGTTTGCACCTCAACATGTGGCCACCGATATGATGAAGGCGAAAATTTCAAACTGGGTCTTAGGCCGAGTATACTGAGAGCGTGGCTATGTGGGAAATGGAAACATATGGAGGAATCTTGTCAAAGACCCTCATAGCAGAGGAAGAAATTCAAAAGCGGTTTTTGAGAAGCAACAAATTAACAAGGACGGGGGGTTGTACAAGGCCAGGTACTTATGAAAATAAGAGGCCAAGTTTACAAAGCCGCCAGTGAACCTTACTCAACTTTGCATTTTCTAGACCAACATTTTCTTGGACCGACCCTTATCGAGATTGGCGGCATCATCACACGTGCAATCATGCGACCAGTGAGTTCTAATGCTAGTGGAGCTTGATGGGGGGGATCCTCTCGTGCACCATCTTTTGTTTTGGTCACTATGTGCCTAAGGTGTGGGAAACCACACAAAATCGAGGATTGTAGGAGGAACACTGGAGCGTGTTTTCGGTGTGGCGCAATCGGACACATGGTTAAGGATTGTCCTCAGGAGGACAAGGGAAGAACTAGTTCGGCTTCTACTCAAAGATCGACCCGACCTACTGTTCAAGGTCGAGCTTATGCCGTGATGGCTCAAGAAGCCGAAACGTCGAACGACGTGATCCAAGGTATTATTAAAAGTTGAGATGTCTTCTTATTTTATGTGTTATATATAATTGCTTGATATTTAATAAATTTTGTTAATAAGTTATGGATGAATACACATGCTTAGAAACTTTTAATTGAAACGCTTGTCTAAACTAAGGTACCCTTTTTATGCATCGGGGGAGCGATGTAAGCAAAACCGAAGCGCGAGTGTTGATAGACCCTGGGTCTACACATTCTTTTGTTACTCCATTGTTCGCTGAGAAGTTGGGAATCATTCCCAAGGCCCTTGATTTCATCTTGGCAGTGTCAATTCCTACGGGCAACTCAGTGAGCACCGATACCATGTGTCAATCAGTGATTGTGATGATCGAAGACCACGAGACAGTGGCTGATTTGATCATTTTGAGCATGGAAGGGTTCGACGTGATACTAGGGATGGATTGGTTATCTACTTACCATGCGAGCGTGGATTGTCTTCGAAAGATTGTAACATTCCGCCCGCCGAAGAGAAAATCTTTTCGATTTTGCGGAGTCAAATCTTGTGTGATACCGTTTATCTCTGCCATTCGAGCAGACCGTATGATGAGGAACGGGTGTTATGGTTATCTGGCCTACTTGCAAGATCATAAGGAGGAGAAGAAAAATATTACAGATATTACGATTGCTTGCGAGTATTCAGATGTTTTCCTGAAGATCTACCTGGATTACCACCTGACAGGGAGATTGAGTTTGCGATTGGGTTAGTGCAGTCTTGAACCGATATCAAAAGCTCCGTGTCGAATGGCGCTGCGGAATTGAAAGAGTTGAAGGAGCAGCTTCAGGAACTGCTAGATAAGGGCTTTATTAGACCGAGTGTGTCACCCTGGGGAGCACCGGTTCTATTTGTAAAGAAGAAAGATGGTTCAATGCGGCTTTGCATCGATTACCGCCAGCTAAATAAGTTGACAATTAAGAACCGTTATCCACTTCCAAGAATTGATGATCTGTTCGATCAGTTACAAGGGGCAAGGTTCTTCTCGAAGATCGACTTGAGGTCAGGCTACCATCAGTTGAAAGTTAAGTCTGAAGACATTCAGAAGACAGCGTTCAGAACCCGATATGGGCACTACGAGTTCTTGGTCATGCCATTTGGGTTGACAAACGCACCCGCGTCATTTATGGACTTGATGAACCGGATATTCAAGTCACATTTGGACAAGTCAGTAGTGGTTTTTGTAGATGACATCCTCATCTATTCAAAGACGCGAGAAGAACATGAGCAACATCTGCGAGTGGCTCTACAAACCCTTAGAGACCATCAGTTATATGCAAAACTTAGTAAGTGTGAGTTTTGGCTTGAGCGAGTCGATTTCTAGGCCATGTTATCTACGAGACCGGTATTACTGATTGACCCAAACAAGATTGAGTCGTTGATGAATTGGGAGCCAAAGACGTTCTGAGGTTCGTAGTTTCCTCGGTTTGGCAGGATACTACAGAAGGTTTGTGGAGGGCTTCTCCAAGATATCAGGTCCTCTTACACAACTTACGAAGAAGAATATTAAATTTGATTGGACAGAGCAGTGTGAGCAAAGTTTTCAGGAACTCAAGAACGATTGACTCATGCGCCCGATTGCTATATACCATCGGTGGGGAGGCTTTGCAATATACAGTGATGCATCATATGGGGGTTTAGGCTGTGTGCTTAACCAGAATGAGAGAGTCATTGCTTATGGGTCTAGACAGCTGAAAGACCATGAGAAGAATTACCCGATGCATGATCTTGAGTTGGCGTGATGATTTTGCTCGAAGATCTGGAGGCATTACCTTTATGGGGAGACCTTGATATATTTACCGATCATAAGAGCCTCAAGTATCTCTTCTCACAAAAGGAGTTGAATATGAGACGGCGTCGATGGATGGAGTTCTTGAAAGATTATGATTGTACCATCGATTACCACCGGAAAGCAAGCGTAGTGGCGGATCGTTAAGTCAAAAGTTCTCTGCTCGGTTATCACATCTCACCACAAGGGTGCTGACGATGGCATCTTTTGGAAGATATGGCTCTAAGTAGCATGAGATTTGGCGTAAAAGGTTGGTGCATTAATGGCTATGGGTGATTCGATTCGACCCTCTATGAGAACATTCGCAGACTTCAGATGACGGATGATGAACTTATGGCTATCAGACGGGATGTGATTGGGGGAAGCAAAATAGATTTTTCTATCAAAGATGATGGCACTTTGTTGTTTAGAAACCGGGTATGCGTACCAACTAGTACTGTGCTTCGGGACACTATTTTGGAAGAGGCTCATAAGTCTATGTACGCTATTCACCCTGGCAGTACCAAGATGTACCAGGACTTAAAGAAAAGCTTCTGGTGGAGAGGTTTAAAGAAAGATGTCGCTGTGTATGTCTCGAGATGTCTTGTGTGTCAGCAAGTAAAGGTGGATCATCGAAATCCGGCAGGACTGTTGCAACCACTACCGATACCTGAGTGGAAATGGGAGGCCATTTCTATGGACTTTATTTTGGGATTGCCAAGAACATTAAGAAAATACAATGCCATCTGGGTCATTGTGGATCGATTGACTAAGTCCGCACACTTCCTTCCTTATAATACGTCGTATACCGCCAACAAGCTCGCAGAATTATACATCAAGGAGATAGTTAGGCTGCATGGTATACCGGTCAGTATCGTCTCCGATAGAGACCCGATGTACACATCTCAGTTTTGGCAACGATTTCAAGAAGGAATGGGCTCTAGGCTCGATTATAGTATAGCATTCCATCCTCAGACCGATGGGCAGACTGAGAGGGTGAATCAGATTATAGAAGATATGTTACGTGCTTGCATGTTGGATTTTCAGGGGTCATGGGACCAACATTTACCGCTGATCGAGTTCGCCTACAATAACAGTTACCAGGCTAGCATCGGCATGGCACCCTACGAAGCTTTGTATGGACGACGGTGCAGGTCTCCGCTTAATTGGGAAGAAGTGGGTGAGAAACTCATTTTAGGTCCCGAGATCGTGGAGAATACAACCAAGACAGTTCGGTTAATCCGTGAGAGACTACGCATTGCTCAAAGTCGTCAGAAGAGCTACGCTGATATGAAAAAGAAACCATGTTGAGTTTAAGGTGGGAGATAACGTATTTGTCAAAATCTCTCCTACAAAAGGCGTGATGCGTTTTGGGAAGCGTGGGAAGCTGAGTTCGCGCTATGTTGGACCTTTCGAGGTATTGGGCCGAGTTGTGTCCATGTTACGAAGATATGTTAAGGACCCGACTCACATATTGGACTACCAGCCCATTGAGCTCCAAGAAGACCTATCCTTGGTTGAGGAACCG